>CM053603.1:79876835-79910074 GCA_028646535.1 Procyon lotor
TGCAGAGAAGCCGTCTCCGGCAACATTGTACTGTGAAGGAACATGCCATTTCACTCCCCGCACCTGGATTATAAGTCAACTCGACCCCGCGCCACCATGGGTTACAGTCATTTCCTAAACTCCTCCGGGTGAGAAGGAGATGATGGAATCAGGTTGTTAAAGATCAGATGGGCCCAAGGGCACGCACTTGTGATTTGATTTTGAATGTTGCTGGGGAGAAATGAGGAGATATGGAGAACGAGAAGGATTTTTTTCCGAGGGAAGAAACTTTAGAGCAAAATTGCATCTGGTTGTTAACACTGCTCATTCCTTCTGGGCTGCCGGCGTCACCTTGCAGGAAGGCAGGTAATCAGTGAGGAAAGCAGCTTTCCCCCAAGATGTGAGCTTCCCCGGTTCTGGCAGCACCACTTTATGGGGGAGATCTGTGTGTCTTTCTGGTGACCTTCCCGGTAGGAGCGCCTACCGCACTGTGAGGACTCTGTCCGAGTAAGTGACGGGCAGGCCACTCCTGCCTCCCTGTCAGGAGTCTGAATCTTGAATTCCATGGAGCGAGAGCTTGGGGATAAAAGGGCAGAAGCAAATGAGTGGAAGCCAGATGTGCATCCAGTGCGGGAGTGGGCTTTGGAACGAGGCGGCCCATTGGGCCCCATGATCTTTCCGAATTTTGAGGGAGACGCAAGCTGGATTGCTTTCAAAACAGATTCTGGGTTATAATTCCTGCTCCTGTGGGGTGGCGTAGGTTCAGGACAACCTTCCACTAGACTCCATGTGTTTTTAGTGGATGGTAGACCAGTTGCTTGCAGGCTTTCCCAACCAGGGAATAGCCATGACACTATTGGCCTCAGCAGCCATGCATTTTTCATCTTCCAAACCTTTATTGACTTTGGATGGAAACAGGGAGACCAATTAGGATGTTATTTCCATGGTCTAAGCAAGAGATAATGAGTTCTGAACCAGGGGAGTGGCAGTAGAGATGCATTTAAGACAGCTTTAGAAGGCAAAACCAGCAAGCTAATCAATGATGAATTAGCTGTCAGGAGTGAGAGAGAACGAATCTAAGACGACGCTAGCATAAGCATCTAACTGGACAAGGGTGCCGCCGGCCAGAACTAGGAATCCAGGCATGCGCAGATTTAGGGACACCGAAGACAGGTGCCTGGGGGACATCCAGGTGTGGGTGTCCAGAGCCTGCCTGACTCTGGAGCTTCCCAGCTCGTAGCCGGATTCTACCCGATCCATGGTCACAGCCGGATTCTTCCTGATGTTGCCTCTTCTTGGCCAGGACACCTTCCCTGTCCCCATGCCTGGCTGGCCCTCATCCCAAAATCTTTGTTCACGGTTTCTTCCCACCAGAATCTCTCCCCGCTTTGCTGTTCCGAACCTTTCCCTTCAGCAGTATTCTCCTGGCCTTTGTACACCAGGAAGGCCATCCTGGGGGTGCTTCCTGGATGGCTTTGAGTTCCGGTATCTCTTCTGTGATACTGTAGCTGCTCAGTGACCCGGGGAGGGGTGTCTCTATGGAGGGGCATTTCGCCTGTCTGGTCACTGCCCACCTGCTTCCTCCTCTTGTGATGCCAGCTCCATCAGGAGCAGACCGCAGCTAGTTCAAAGCCTATTGTCAGGAAGGACCTGACAGGTGCAGCAGCTTTTGAAACAGCCCCCCAGGCCCACACTGAGACACCCGCATGCTGCCTCAAAATAAACATAGTTCAGGACCCTGAACCTGTGTCCCCTCGGGCTTGTAGAACACAGCCTCAGATGGTCCGCCACTAGACTCGCTCTACCTAAAGCCAGGTTTCTGGAAGAGGATGAGCAAACTGCTTATCACTTCCTCTGAATTCAGAGATTCAAGGTGAAGGGCTCGGTCATCTCAGTCCCAGGCTTTGCAGAAGTGAAATGCCACAGAGCTGCCTTGAGTACGAAATGCACCATGAAACGCTCAGGAAGACCTCTTGGCCAAATGAAATTTGACATTACCAACAGCCCCAGGAAGGACCCATTTCGATGCCCCTGAGTCACTACGTATTACAGTAAATAGGAAAGCAGTCTGTGACGCACAGGCCTTTCCTAGCATGGAAGCCAGGGGCTGTCCCTCCTCGGGGTCACAGGGCTCCTGGCAGCTGGCCCGCACCTCCACATATGCTGCCCAGGCCAGCTGTTTTGTATGTGGAGTCAGGAACTCCGAGGCAGGTCCTGTTGAAGGAAAGGCCACAGAATGAGCTCATGCTTGAATCAAGAGGTTGATCTATCAGAGCGCTTAAGATCACCAGACATTAAGTTGTGTTCGGGATGTGCACCCTTGTGAGCCCAGGAGATTTTCAGAGATGGTTCATTCGTTCATTCATTCATGTATTTATTAATTCAATAAATATTTGCTGAATGTCCCAATGCTGTAATTCTTGAGGTTATATAGAAGTTAATAAGACCACTTGATAATTCACTCCTTTGGGGAAGACATGTTTTTAAAAAAAGTGAAGATCATGGTTTTCTACTACACCATGAAGCTTAACAGAGCTCATCCTCATTCAGAATCACGGTCAGAGGCGTTTGTACCCCCAGAATCACTCGAGTCCAGGGAGCTGTCAGCAGCTTCTCCAAGATGCCTCCGCAAGGCTGGAGCTTGCAGGCCTGAGTGTCGGTCCCCTGGACTCTCAGAGAGCAGAAGGGGGCCTATTGCTTTAAGGAAAATTGGCACATAACTATCAGGAATCAGATTAACTCCTTAACCATGCATCAGCACGGGGCTCCACACCCTGACTCACCCCACACCCTGACTGACAGAGGGTGGTAGGCAGAGAGCTTCTCCGTGGATATGCTGATTTCCTGGGTTCCTGATTTCTGAGCAGCTCCCTTGTGGCATGCCCTCCCATGTTGGGTAGAAGGGTTGTACCTACAGTGGCCTTGCCCAAGCTGGTCAGCAACTGGGTCTCCATGGCCCTGCTCCAGGAGCCGGGCTGACCACCCCTCCGCCAGAGCCCAGCTGCTCCACCTGGAGACCCGGGTTCCCCATTGCAAGGCCTTGTGAGAAACCTTCTTGTCTAGGATTCCCAAGGTGGAATGCTGCTCTGGTTGTGTGGGTCAGCAGCGCGTGAACTCCTGGAAGGATGTTAGAAAGTCCTCCCTGTCCATGCTGAAGGCATGCTGAAGAAGAAATGGGAATTGTAGGCTCTGATGTCACTTATGTGGATTATCAGGAAAGCAGGTGACACTGTAGTCACAAATGGCGCTCACATCTCATTGGCTCAAAATAACAAAGGTTTATCGATCATGTCTACCGCATGTCCTTCTTGGATTGACTGTGGCTCTCTTCCATGTGCTTCGCCCTGGAACCTGGGCCAACAAACAGCCTTTATGTAGAGCACTGTGGATCTCAGGGCACACGGAAAAGACACATGGAGAACCACAAACTGGCCCTTAAGGCTTCTGCCCTGAAATGACATGTCATTTGCACTCACCTTTCATTAGTCAGAGGAAGTCATAGACTAAGTGACATCAGTGGGAAGAGGAAGACACAGACTAAGTGACATGCTTGTCTGGAAGCATGTGGAGAACAGGATGCATTCTCCCAACATGCGATCCTAGTACAGCCTCCCTGTCCTCCCCCGACACTCTCTGCCACCAACCCGGCTCACCCACCAAAGCTCAAAGGTAGGGCCAACTTCTCTTTGGTTCATTGCTGCCTTCTCCCCACGGTGCCTGGCATAACCTAGGCATCACATAAATACTTATGGAAATAACAGGGACTTGGCATGGCAGTGGTGAGAATACTCTGCAGAGTGAGGCCTGTGTCTTTGGTCACAATGGTTCCTCCCTGCTGAAACCCTCTCACTCGTTCTTGCCGTGTGGTAGACCATGAGGAGGCCATGAAGACCTGAGGCTCCGTGTCGGTCACTATTGCCACAGGCTCACCTCGAAGTGCGAAAGACACTCTGCCCTAACCAAAGCCATCCAGAGCAGAATGTAACCCCTGTAATTAAGAAGTTCAGTGCCCTTGGCTCTGTTAATGTGTTCACACTACTGTGTGTCCTGAAATCTGCCCCATTCACCCCATCTTTATCTACTTGCTGACTCAGAGAGCCTTCCCCACGTGGGGGCTCAGGGATCTAGAATCTCACCTCAACTCTGATTCTAAGCTCCCCCGACTCAAGCTACCATTGCTGTCCACCAGACCGGTGTGGACTCTCTGCAGCCTGGTGGGTCCCTGGGACCTTTGCCGAGATTCCCAAGGAGCCTCTTAAATCTGCCCTGTGTGCAGATGATGCACACCATCTTTGCAAGTGAAGTGCCCTGTTTACCCACAGCTTTCCATGGGATCCCTTGAGGAGAGGAGAGAGAGAGAGGAACTTTGGGAGGAAGTAAATCTCTCTCCATTTGTTTAAGTGCACTGAGAAATGAAATACAAGCTGCTAAGTTGGGGAAATCTGCACCATCTGGTTCCTTACAGCTTGATGCTTTCTGCTAGGCAACATCTGTGGGTTAGGCGGGGTGGCCTGCCGTTCCCCTACCCATGGAACCAAGGAAGTCTGTGTCAGTGGCCTTCCCCGGAACATGCTGTCTTCAACGTGCCTCTCTACAGACAGGCACCTGTGCGGGGAGGTGGGATCCCAGGGGACTGTGCTGTGTGCTTGGCAAGATACCATACTGTGCAGTGGAATGAATATTAACTGGGGATCTGAGAGCTGGGCCTGCTTCTAGCCAGCTGGGTGACTGTGTGACCTTGGTCAAGTCATTTCCCTTCTCTGGGCTTTGCTTTCCATTTGTAAAATGTGGAGGAGGTTATGAGATCTCCCTCCAGCTTCATTGAGGTGGTGCAGTGGTGGGTGTGGGTTTTGGAGCTGCAGAGCCATGTAGGGGGCTTACTAGCCCGCTTACTAGCTGGTTGTGATCCTGGGCTCATTGAGCCTCAGGTTCTTACCCGTAGAGTGGAATCACAATAGTATTTACCATGTAGGTGAGTAAGAAAAAGCATTGTGGTACTTGATTCAGGTCTGGTGCTCGGAGCCCCAAAACGGGTCCCTGCGAGAATAATAATAATGGTATTGGTGGCAAAGCTGCCTTCCACCTTAGCTCTGGCTCTGCTAGCCGGCATCGGCTTCCCCAACCTGAGCCGGAGGTCGGGAGCCCTGAGCGCTCAGCCTGCGCCTCTCTGGCCTCCTGCGATGTCGGGAACTGACACACTCAGTGTGCCAGTTCCCAGGCTGTCTACACACTGGACAAATCCTGGTGTCAGAGCCAATTTACCTATGAGTCAAAACAGCAGTTGCCATGTTGCATTATTCCGGGGGTTCTAAAACAATGCATTTGCTCCAAAAGACCACGGATCTGCCACTCCCAAACCACCCCCAAATCTCTTGCCTGCTACCACCTAGGTACATTTATTTCTTTCAGACACCTTTGGAGGGTGATAAGCCTTAAGGCTTTGTTAGTCATTTAAATATTAATGTGAATCAACTTAGCAGATAAAATGGACAGCAGACGAGACTGCAGGGGCATGGCATGAGAATAAGTAAATATTGAGGAGAGATGTGGGGCCCCGACAGAAGGCTGCCTGGACAGGCTCACTGGAGCGTTGGGTAGATGCCTAGAAGCATCTCATGGAGGCACTGGTGGGAGGAAGGGCCGTTATAAATGTTAATGGAGTGCCTGCTGTGTGTCGGGCCTGGCACCAGCCCCCAAACCCTAGGAAATACACATGTAAATGATGCCTTCAACACCGTCCCCACGTCCCCCTTGATAAGCATAAGCTGTGGGGCGATCATGAGCTGGCCGACTGGAATCTCCCGCCCTCTTGGACTCTGTAGTTCCCGAGGCCTCTCCCAGGGTGAGCCTCTCTCAGTGCCAAACACAGCAGCAGTTTCTATGGATACCTATTTCTCACAAAGCATAAATTTCAATTGCAAACCGATGGGTGCTGAACCCTAGACTTGACCGTCTGCTCTAAGGCTGGAAGGAAACTGGCTGGTTAGGCATTTTCAGAGAAATATATTGGTTTCCAATATGGTCCTTTTCTGAAGGATTCTCAAGGGTCATTTTAACTATAGATGTTTGTGGAAGCTGACTTTGGAGCCCAAACCCTAGGTGAGATGAGACTCTGATGTACAGAATTCAGAAGTCCAGCGGTCTCTGACAAAGGTCTAGGTCTAGGTCTGATGTCATGGGGAGGAGTGTGAGCATTCCATGCACACAACTCCTGTTCACAAAACCCATCAGCCTCTGCCACTGGCCGGTCTGCGAATGGCTCCCCGCACTGGGCACACCTTGGACTCCCCGACTGCTATTCCCGAACAATATAGGAAACCCTGGCTGTCATCCTTGCCAAAAGAGCCAAGCCCTGCTCCTGTGTGGAACACAAAGACGCGGGGAGCTCTGCCAGCCACGGAGATCTTCAGTGGGAAGGTCTGTGGTTGCCCACGGGTCCCCTGAACTGAGGGATCCAGTCTTCTCTGCAAGGCCGGCCCCTCTTGCTACCTTAGCTCTGCCCTCCACAGAGCTGCTGGTGTGAACTTCCTAAGATATAAATCTACCCGTGACACTCCCCCTGCTTCAGGCGTAGTGCTCACGCCTTCGCCTGGAATCCTGGTGGTAGCAAAAGTCATCATCATTATAAGGATAAAGTCACAGGTGACAGGGAGGGAGGGAGTGTTCACCACATGGCCCGCCTGCCACTCAGGTTCTCGGGCAGGGTCTCATGCAGTCCTCACTGCCCACTGGGAAGGGAGACACCACGGCAGGAGCTGGAGAGACAGAAAGGCTCAGGGACGTGCTCACAGTCACCAGGCTAGCCAGTCGTGGTGCAAGGCATCAAATTCAAGTTCAAGGACTTCTGAACCCATGTTCTTTCAACCTCTGTACCATTTGGTCTAAACATGATGCCTGTTAAAAAAAAGTGTGGCGAGTCCAACATGGTTCACACTCCTTCCCATGGCATCAGACCTAGAACTTTCCCCAGTCTCAGCCCTGATGACGCCGTGTCACAGCTCTCGGTGCACTTTTGGCTCTGAGCTCCCCCAGGTCGGGGACTGAGCTGATTCACGTTTACACCACCAGTGCCTAGCGGGTCTTGGCACATGGTCCATGCTCAGTAAATGGCTCCTAGGTTAGTGGATGGATGAATACATGAATGAATTCATCGATCCACATCAAACTCTGGCCTTCTCCAGGAACCTTCCTTCCCTGCTTATAAAAGCCCCCCTAGTCTCGTTTCCCGAGATTCCTCCAGCACTTTCTCCTTGTATAGTAGTCGTCACATATTGTCTTGTCACGTTCAACATTTTTGTGTGTAAGTTATGATGCCTTCACCTCTGCAGACCATAAGGAACTCAGGGGGAGGGATGGCACTTGGCCCTTCTTTTCCTGAGTCACCCAGCTGAAGGTTGGCTCTGATCTCTAAGCAAGTACCCTGAGCAGTTCATCCTGCCCCAGGAGCCGAAAATAGAAAGTGAGGACACCCACCCCGTGAGGAATAACCCTTTGTTCTTTCTGGCCCCCGGGCCCCGCAGGAGCCTCATCCGGCATCATCGACCTCTTGCCGTCGCCCAGCGCTGCCACCAACTGGACAGCAGGACTGCTGGTGGACAGCAGCGAGATGATCTTCAAGTTTGATGGCAGACAAGGGGCCAAGATCCCTGATGGGATTGTGCCCAAGAATCTGACAGACCAGTTCACCATCACCATGTGGATGAAACACGGGCCCAGCCCTGGTGTGAGAGCCGAGAAGGAAACCATCCTCTGCAACTCAGATAAGACTGGTGAGTCTGCCCGTTCTCTCCCGGTGGCCAGGCACGGACACGAACCGCCGACCGCGTGGTGCTCTAACTAGAGCATGATGGCCTCCTGGGAAACTATTCCTGTCTCCGGTTTTCCGGCTGCTGATTTCCCAGGCTGGAGGTAGAGTGGGACCAGGAAAGGGGAAAGTAGAGGCATAGAAACAAAGAATGCACTAACTGGGACTAGGACTTTTCAAACCGAGTTCTTCAGAAGCCAAGCCTCCCCAGAAGTAACTTAGGACTGCTGCACATGCGGTGGGAGTTGGGGGGCAGGGAGGCCTCATTCTTATTTCAAAGCAGCAACACCTTGGCTCTGCCATACCTAAGTAAGACTTCCAAAGTTTATCTTCAGTGAAAGAGCCATGGTAACTTTCCAAGTCACTGCCAGACGTAATCACGGTAGCGAACTTTTATTAGGCATTTCCTCCATGCTGAGCCCGAGCGAGGCAGTTCATGGCTTGGTGGTTAAAAGCGCTCCACCGCTTACTGGCGTTGTGACCCTGGGCAAGTTGTTTAACCTCTCTGTGCCTTGCTTTCCCCCTCTATAAAATGGGCATTCTAGTATCATCTACCCCATAGGAATTTTATCAGGATTAAATGACTTAATGTATGTATAGTGCTTTAGAACTGTGCCTGACACATCAGAAGTGTAATCTGTGTTAGATATTACTGTCCGAGACAGTTTCTCAGATGTCTACAGTTTTAGGAAAGCATTATTGTGTTTCCCATTTTGAGGGTAAGGAAACATCCCCGAGAGGTTAATAACTGTCCCAAGGTAGAGAGCTAGTAAGAACCGAAATGTATGCTTAGATCCAGTGGACTCCCGTCCTGTGCACTTGTCACCACACCCACACCCACACGCGCACACACACACACACACACACATACACAAATATTTGGAGATCCTATGCAAATTTGGCAACTCTATCTTAAAGTATAATTCCAGAATTTCCCATTTCAAGTGCCACTTTTGTTAAAATACCCAAAATAAATAATAGCCCCAGCAGATACTGCAGTGGGAAGGCAGACTAGAGTGGCTCACAGCTCAGCCTCGGCTGCTGGATGGCCAAGATTTGTTTCTCAGCCTTTCCACTCTAAGGTATGAGCTTTGAGGTGCTGCTAATCTCTCTGAGCTTCAGTTCCCCTGTCTGCAAAGTGGGGGAAATAAACATGAAATAATGTCTGAAATCACTCAGCATCAGATATAAACTCAGTGCTCAATTTATTTACAAGTGGTGTTGATATCATATTACTTCTGGTTTTTTTTTTTTTTAAAGATTTTATTTATTTGACAGCGAGAAACACAGCGAGAGAGGGAACACAAGCAGAGGGAATGGTAGCGGGAGAAGCAAGCTTCTTGCCGAGCAAGGAGCCCGATGCGGGGCTGGATCCCAGGACCCTGGGATCATGACCTGAGCCGAAGGCAGATGCTTAATGACTGAGCCACCCAGGCGCCCCTACTTCTGGTTTTATTCCACATTATACTACTCCCAGGACCCCACCTTCACTCAGGACCCTACATACCAGTGCAAAGCTACCCGGGCTGGGGTTCACAGCCACACACATAGAGTCCTTTCTGAACTGTATCAAATAACCCTGGGAGGCAGGTCACACAGATACAATGTTCTGGCTTACAGAGAAGCAAGTTGAGCTATGAAAGGTTAAAAGATTGGCCCAAGGGAATGCAGCCGATTACCCAGAGCAGCAGGATGGGGGCTGGTCATCTGGACCTGAGTTCCAAGCCTATGCTCCAGTACCCGCTGTTCAATCTGGCTGCACAGCAAAAAACCTGGCACGCTCGTAAAAATGCCAAGATGCCAGAGCTCCACTTGGTGCTCCTCTACCATAGCCTTGGCACAGAGCAACTCTTTACAAGTTGAGAGCTCAGCCCTGGCACAGGGAAGATAGGGAAGCCTCCTCCAACTCCTTTGACTTTAAAAAAAAAAAAACAAAACAAAACTATAAATACCTGTTTGCTCTAAATTTCTACATTTCAAAAATATCAGGAATAAACTAAAGCTTTATTAGGCTTTTATATATCAGAAACATTTTTTCAAGACATGTTTATATCAGAAAACCTGAAAAAAATCAGAAAAGCATAAAGGAGAATACACAGATCCCCTAAAACCCTAATACCTAAAGATATTCCCTGGTTACATTTGGCATATTTCATTACCAAATAAAATCTTGTTTTTATTTCTATGTGTATGTAGAATGTCCTTGCAATTTTCACTGTTTTTATAATACATATGATACTGTTATGTTCACTGTTTCTTTTATGTAACATTATATACAGATCATTTCTCTTGGTGATAAAATATTCTTTAAAGATATGAATTACATGACAATCCAAATTCTGTCACGGGGCTTTATTATTTCATTTAACTGGCTTCTTTTTGTTAAACATTGAACTGCCACAAAGAACACCAAAGGTCATGAAAAGAAATGAAGTAGATTTCTGAGTGTACCATATCCCTAGCCCACTAATAAACTAGTGACCCTATTGTGGACAGTGACTCCAGGAATCCAGACTAACAGAGAGGCAGGGAGGGAGCTATTTCCTAGACTGAAAGACGCTCCAGACCTCCATTCATTCTTCTCGGTCCACTTCTTCACCCACGACTGCTCCTGACTCCAAATAAAAATAAAGGGGGAAAAGTCCTTCTTTCTATATTTTCTGACAATAGACAATAGATAACAGAAATCAGTTGGGCAATTGTGAGGGAAACAAGAAATATTGAGTAAAATGCCATAATCAGGCTGGGGCATTTTATCAATCCAAAGGCCAAGTGGCCACCCAAACATTGGTCTTGGCCAACCCTACCACACTGGCCCCTGCTTTGCACATGCTTCCTCGTTGTATCAGTTAAGATGTTTTCAGTTATAAGAAATAGGAAATACAGATCAAACGGATATCAGATGATCAAAGGAATCAAAGTAATACAGGAAATGCAGAGTTCTTGTATCTGAAAACGTCCAGAGCTATGACAGCTTCAGGCGAAGTGTGATCAAGGGCTTGGCCCTTTTCTCTGCAATTTCTCAGATCTACCTCCATATATGTATTGATTTCATGTTAGCAAACACAGCTGCAGGGGCTCCATGCCTCCCAGTTATATATTACAACTTCTAGAGAGAAAGACAGCATCTCTCCTACTTGCTTTCTGATAAAAGAGAGTTCTTTTTTGGAACTACTCAGAAAAGCTCCCAAATCAGTGGCTTTCCTTTTGGAAGCACTGTGGCTGGGAGAATGGCGTGCTTTGCCTGACTTGGGCCTGGGTCCTGAACCAATCGCCGTGGCAGGGAAACCAGCCAGAGCCCAGGCCTAGAAGTGGGATTGGTATTGATTCCTCACACCCAAACCTCAAGATTTATACAGAATGTACAAGAATCATTCTCACTATCCTATTCCCATGATTCAGTAGGACAATCTAGCATCCGTGTCATGACACAGATAAGGAAACTGAGGATCTAAGAAGCTAAAAAATTCTTCCAGAATCCTCTGGAGATACAACTCCACTCTAGGGCCCATGTTCTTTCTATGACAACATGTCCCCTGCTCGTCCACCTGTCATTTATGGAGCACGTGCCTCGTGGTAAATTTCTGTATGTGCTACTATGTAGTATGTATGGGAGCTCTTTGACTATTGGTCAAACAGTAGCTCCTCCCCTCCCAACGGCTGTTATCTTTTGGCTGCAGGACATCATGACTAGGACCCGTGATGCAAGATTTCCCAAGTAGAAAAAGAAGTCTTTATATCAGAGGAGGAAAACATCCCATTCATTGCATATAGGGAAAGAGGTATTCGTTTATTGCTTTGGAAAGACACAGAACTATGACTAATGCTGAAAAACCAATCTGCCCCCTTCTCCTAGCAACTACACATGAAGCCACTTCCCCTAACTGTGCACAGAAGAGAGGGAGACTGGCTCTGTGGTCACCATTGTCAAGCCTGATGAAATGGAACAAAAGCCCAGCACTCTAGGAGAAACGAGAGTGTTAAAGGAGCCCAGTGTAGCTGATGTGATTGTCAGAGAGCCCCCTTAGCCTTCCTAGAAGTGTTTGTATAAAAATAAACAAACAAACTGGTTATTACGTAAGTTTTACCCCGGGCCTAACTCAGTATCTAAGTTAGGTGACTAGTTCAAATCCAAACAGCTTCTCTGCAGTTTTGTTTCTTGAATCATCCTCTTCCATTTCAGCGAGCTCCACCACGTGTGTTCTGGAACATTCATTAGATCTGATTGTAAAAGGGGAACTAGGATGCCCATTCCTTTCCCATTTGGGGGTGGGCTCAGTGGTGTGGCAGGAAGAGCCCTCTAGCAGAGACGGACACAGGGATTCTGTAAGCACGCAGGTCCTCTCTCTGCTTTGCAGAAATGAACCGACATCACTACGCCCTCTACGTGCACAACTGCCGCCTCGTCTTCCTCCTGCGCAAGGACTTCGACCAGGCCGACACCTTCCGCCCTGCAGAGTTCCACTGGAAGCTGGACCAGGTATGGCACTCAGCTCCCCACTCCCCCCAGCTCCCCTCTGGCGGGGGCGGCAGGTGTGCTCCAGTGATGAGAGCAAGAGGAGGCACCTCCAAGTTCCGCTCCCTTGCTGAGTTTGGGGAAAATCAGCTCCCGGAGACACATAGCATCTTAAGTCAAGAGAACAACTGCAGCCGGAAGCCCAGCTGGGGTGGGAGGGCCACACTTCCCCGCTGGGACACCACCCCCTGCAGCAGGTGGTGGACGCACTCACAAGTATCGTGTCCATTTGCTCCCCGTCGAACTCCTGGGATGCTGGCCCTCTTGGTCCCCAGGCCCAGTTTGTGATCTCCGTTAGCACATCTTTATGTCACAAGCGCCCCTGCCTCCTCCGTGAGGCTCTCCTATCTCCTTCGGGTGATGGTGCAGACTTGCTCATGGTGACACAGGATGAGAATAAGGGACCCGAGGACCTTGATGTCAACAGTGACACGGTGCACTGTGAGCCACATGTGCTCTTTTCTGAAGTACACAAATCCGTGCTGCACTCCAGAGCCTCCTGACGGGTGATCACAGGGGCCACTGTGTCACCCTTGTCAATGACAAATGAAGTGTCTGCTTGGAGTGAAAGGCTTTGAAGCATCTGTCTGCAAGGGTTGTCCAGGGCTCAGACTGGGGAGGCGGCGGTCACTCTTGTTGGGGTCGGGGGGTTGCTGCTGAGGAAGTCTCTGTGCAGAAGCCTAGCGCTGGCCTTCACTTAGATAGGAACTGAGGGGCGGAGGGGAGGGCACACGTGAATTTTTAGAAATGGCTTTAAACTCTCAAGGGGGAGAATGCCAGCTGACAGGGAAGGGGACTGCGGCATGGGGCTGCTTAATGAAGCAGAGGAGATGATGCTCCTTCCGTGGTCTTACTGTCTAGCACCCCAGCTGCGCTTCTGGGGACCTCAGGCTTCCCCTAAAACCCACTATGCATGCTGCCTGCGTCCCCTTGTCTAGGGCCGAATGTTCCAGAATCCTTGCCCTTTCTTATGGGCATCCACCCTGGCCCCGGGTAGGGCTAGCTAGCTTCAGAGAGTGCTACCGGGAAGCATTCCAGAAGGAACTTATTTACATTGAGATGAGAATGATAGCTGCCCCCTTTCATCCACACGGAAGCACAGACATATGCTCTTTAAAAGATAGATTCATTAACCTCAGGGAATCTCTCTCAATGCTGGAACTTCGGGCAACGTGACAAGGTCAAGGATACCAAGCCGATGGGAAGATGCTTGAGGAAGCCCAGTGGCAACTGCCTGATCTAGTCCCATAAACCCCACCCTGCTGGAGCCCGGGGTTTTGCAAATACAGCATCTGGATTAGTATATGTTCCTCTGAATTAGGAATTCTGGGTATTGAAGAAATTGTGAAATCTTGACATTGCTTATTTGATTTCCCAGCAACCTCTCAGCTACCTTCTAAAGTGCCATATGGCTTATATGGGATATATTTAAATACATAATATGAATTGAGATGAATTAAAATAAATTCCATATTGTGAGGGGTTTTAATAAGAACATTGCTATCCTGGCCAGGATAATTACAGATGCCCTGCGGGGTTTTCTAAGACGGGATTGAGAGGTACTGATGCAGGCAAATGAAGTCACAGGGTTTGGAATTAAAAATAGGTGAGGAAGGAATTCTGGTTTTACAGATAAAGATTGAATGACTCTAGGAATTCTGAAATCTGTTCCCAAAGTGGTGAGTTTACGGAGGGGCTGAGGTTTCACCGAACACCTTCTCGATTACCCCGATCTCATTCATTGGCATCAGCTCTGTACCAGGCACACCACCCCTGAGCTCACTCTCATCACTGCCCCTGGGCTTGCCCGGTGGATGAATGAGGCGGGACCAGGGTCTCGTTACCTGCCCAAGGCTACAAGCCAACCATGGCCCAGAAATGCCCTTTTCCATGATGCTATGCTGCTTCTTCCGTGAGCTTGCTAAATGTTTAAAATGTTTTCACTTCTAAATTGTAAATAGTTTTTAATTTAGAGATCAGAATTATCACTGAGATGCAAAATGTTTATAGTCTTGCTGAAACTGCATGAAACCTTGTCTTCCTCCTTGTCTCTGTCAGCTGGGGTTGCTGTAACAGAGTCCCACAGCCTGTGGAGGCTTAGACAACACACACGTATTTCTCACAGTTCTGGCCTGGGAAGTTCAAGATCAAGGTGCTGGCTGGTTCAGCTCCCCAGTGAGGGCCTGCTTTCTGGCGTGTAGACCCCGTCTTCTCACTGTGTTCTCACATGGCAGGCAGGGGGAGAGAGAGAGAGCTCCCACACTGAGATACATGTTCCTCTTTTTCTAAGGCCCTATGGGATTAGGGCCCCCATGCTATGACCTCCTTTAACCTTGACCACCTCCTAAGGTCCTGTCTCTAAATAGAGTCACACTGAGTAGTATTGCTTCAATGTATGGATGGGAGTGGGGACACAATTCAGTCCATAGCATTCTTTACTAAAAAAATTAACATTAGAAAAACTTAAGCCTATTTATTGGTGATCAGAAGCCCCAGCCCCTTTGAAAGGAGGCACAGTGGGTAGGGTACAAGAAACCTCAGTCACACTCATATGAGCAATCCTGTGGTACATATAGACCCAGCCCCAGACCTCTCTCTCCCTTATTCAGCTGTGTAGACAGAACCTTCCCGAAGTTTCTTGGATGTAAATCCCTTGGTGCTCAGAATGCACAAACTTGATAACGTCTCCTCCCCCAGGAAGCCACCTTGGGTCACTCCCCTGAGTGGCTTACCTCTCCCCAGTGCTCCTCAAACTCCATACAGAACTCCATCCCGATGCTTACTATACCCTAGTAACCCACTTATTCTGCCTTTCTGTTCCCTTGGCACTGAGCTCCTGGGAGGCTGCACTGTGTATTACTCTCCCCAGCTCCTCAGTGCATGTTATGGCCCTGAGCACACAGTTGGTGCCCAATAAGTGTTTGCATAACAGCAAATGGATGTCAGGATCAAAAGAAGAGAGAGATAACATGAGGGAGGGAGAGGGGAAAGAGAGGAGAAAAATCCAGAGACCTTTTAAAACCTCCTGGTGATTAATTGATCTTTTGATTCATTTCATGCATTTTAAAATTCTAAAATTTTGCCATTTTTTACTCTGTGGATCTCAAATGTTGTTCGGCTTTTATCTTAATATCTAATTGCAAAGGGTTTACTGTATTTGCCGGGTAGTGACTCTGTAATTATTGGAGAACTTTCCGGTGTGGGCCAGAAAGGACTCAAGCCAATCTTACTGACCTACCTTGGAGCTCCCAGCAGCATAATGAATGTTGTAATGTCTACTGGGGCTTCATCTGGTCCTTTGGTCAGCAGTTTATGCTGAACGCAAACTATGTGCCAGGCTCTGTGCTCGGTACCTGGGATCAGCTGCTGAGTCAGCCCCACGACCATGGAGCAGACAAACACAGACGCAGTTTACATCGACATGTGCTAGGGCAGAAAGCGGGGACCAGGTGTGGGGAGTCTGGGAGCCCCTTCTAGAGACACTAACATGGACCTGGGAAAAGGGATCTGAAAAAGCCCCTGAGAGGGGACATTGTCTGAACAGAGCACCGAGGGCTCATCAACGTGGATCCAGGCAGCCAAGAGGGCAGAGAGGTGAGGAGAATGTCCAGCTTCAGGAGATGGAGGCTTCCGGTGTGGCAGACCATAGGGATGGGGCCGAAGGGGGTCGCTTTGGCAGGTATTAGGACCCACGTGTAGAGGAACAGGTGTCAGTTAAAACCCAAGAGGCTTTTCACATCATGTTACTGAGTTGGTACTTTATCCCCAAAAGAAGGGGCTATCATCGGAGAATTTTATTATTCAAGGAGAATTTAGGGTTGGGTAAATGTGAATAATGTGAGTATTAAGTCAATATAGCTTAGGCCAGTGACAGAGGCTGCATTCGAACCAGGGTCTCCCCTTTCCTTTCCCCATGGCCAGGCCAGGAGCTCAAGCACTCAACATAGGCTGCTCGTGGGCATTGAAACCAGGGCACGAAATACATGGAGCTCTTCAGGAGCATGCCCAGGGAGGGAGGCGGTTGCCACAGAGGAGCTGTGTGCTTCCAGCAGCCCAGCTCCTCTGCCCCACACCTCAGAAAGCTGCTGCCTGGGTGGGGGGGTGCGGGGGTGGCAGACCACCAGGTGAGTCCATTATCGGGCTGCTCCAGGAAATGTCCCTGACAACCCAGCGTGCCTCACTAAAGGGACCCTAATGACAAGGAGAATGTCATTTTAATGGGATTTTTACTTACACTGATCTGCTAATGCAAATCCCTCGAGCCTGCAGCTAGTCATGTGCAAACCTGGACTGGAGCGGAGAAGAGCGAACGCCCAGCCGCCAGCTCCCACAGGAAAGGCTTCTTAATTTGCAGCCCCTCCCGGCTCTACCATTATTTGGATGTGGTTGACTCACTGTCACAAATTCTAACGATCTTCCCTTTCGGACTCCCCGGTGCTGGGAGGGGAACCGGCTGATGCTTCACAGTGTGTTCCCCTTCCTGAATGACACGGCTTGACTGACAGCCTCAATCGACCAGCAAGAGGACAGGTGTCCCCAGCTCTTACAAGGAAAAAAAATGCATCTCTGAAAAACTGCAATGAGGGCAAGATCCCGGAGTGAGATCCATTCTGCTGATCCTTGCTGTCTCCGTGCAGAGCTTGTAACAGTCCCCAGAGATGCAGGACACGCCCCTGCCTGGTGTGCGGGCCCTCGAGAGCACACTCCTGCAGGAGCCCCAACTCTAGTCATGAGGGGTGCAGAATGAGGGAAGATGCCTGGCTGGGTGAAGGCGGTCCTCCCTGCAACTCAGCCACCACACGGCTCCAGGCTATCCAAGAACCCGGCCTCGGGCTGCCTTTCCAACTGTGCAGAAGTTCGCCTCAGAGTTTGATGTAAAGCCTCCCCTCGTTGAGTATTTTCTCATTTAAAACCATGCATCGTCAGACTCGACAAATGTTCTGTCGTCTACCTTCGTACTCTGGGCCCCAGTTTGAGACTACGGATAAAGAACAACAACAAAACGCTATGATTTTCACACGGGAAAGCCACGCCAGGACATGTCAATTTCAGAGGTCTGGATCTTCTTAAAGGAGGCCCACGTGTTCTTTGGAGTCCCCTCCTGTTCCTCTAGCACCAGCCCCCCGGCTCCCCAAGGAGAAGAGTGCTGGGCTTCCAGTGGCCGGGGAAGGGAGCATGCCCCGCCAACCTAGGGGAAGGGGCAAGGACAAGTGGGGCAGGAATGCTAGACCCAGGTGCCTGGTGGCTGTCGTCTCGCTTCCTCCTACAGGAAGGAGACAGCAAGGCACAGGCCCAGGTCTCCCCAGAAACGATGACGGGACCGGGATTTGAGCCAAAGGCTCCCATTTGTCTTGGGCTGGAGCCTCTGCTGGTCAGATCCTTTGTACTTGCATGGAATTCTGGAGCTCCTGCAAGTGAATAAATCCTTCATTCCGAGCGAGGATGAACGTCAGAAGGAAGCAGTTTGCCCGCATCTGCTCTTTCCAGCCACACTGGGAGTCAAATGGCTTAGTTCAATCATTATTATAGCGGAGTGCCAGGAAGTTAATTGGAGAATGGTGAGTCCAGTCCAGACCAGTCCTCTTAATGAGCAGAGGAATCGGGCTTTGTCAGCACTCTAATTCCGCCGCTAAAGACTAATTCGTGGACGCATTAGCTGTGTTTTCTCTAACGCAGCGGCTGCCCACTCAACACCCTCAGTGACACCTGTGTTCCTTCTGAAACATGTGTCCTAAACCGGGGGGAGGGGGATGTCCAGAACCTCTTCTTTCTCTCTCTCTCTTTCTCCTCTCTCTCTCTCGATCTTAGGCAGAATCCCAAATGACTTTTTCTAAGATGCCAACTTGCAAGGCTGTTCTGAGTGAAAAGGAATGTGGGGAGGGTCACAGATCCTCTCCCTGGTCTTCCTCTCCATAAGACACAGGCGCCTTCTCTTAGAGTCCCTCTCCCTGCCTCCTCCCATCTTCTAGACCCTTGCGGAGACCCTCCATGGCCTCCTGCTGATGGCAGAGAAGGGTCCTCACACCCGCACTGGACACTCTCAGTCCTCTTGGGTCAGGACTGTGCAGGGACTGGATCGTCTGCTCCCTGGAGAGGTAACTCTTGACACACTCGGTACATTTGCTCTGTTTTCTTTAGAGAGGATACAACATGCCGGCAGCCGCCCCTCCAGCGTACTGCCTGAGCCATGTGCCCCCCCCCCAGAAAGCCCCATCCGTGGCAGCCTTGCGGCCTGGCCCAGGTCCCCGCTTCGCCGCTGGCCCCGAGCACCCGGTGCCATGACACCTCATCTGGGCTCCTCACTCCCCTGTTGGCCACTTGTGATGGACAGAATAATGGCTCCCAAAGATGTGCACCCCCAGTCCTCGAAACCTGTGAATACCTTATCCCCCGTGACGAAAGGGTGATGAAATTAAAGACCCTAAAATAGGGCCATCGTCCAGATGGGTCTGGTGCAGTCACAAGGGTCCCGTCCCGACAGGAAGGAAACAAGAGGGTTAGAGTCAGAGAAGATGTGACAAAGGAAGCAGAGGTCAGAGGGATGTGGGGCCTCGAGCCACGCAGTGTGGCAGCCTCTCTGAGCTAAAAAAAAAAAAAAAGATTGAGAAACAGGTTCTGCTCTGGAATGTCCAGAAGGCATGCCGTGCTGCCCACGGAAACTCAGTTTGGACCTCTGCCCTCCCAAACTGTACGATAATAAGTTCATGCTGCTTGCAGTGACCTTGTCTGTGGTGATTTGTTCTGACAGCAAGGAGAGCCTTGGCGAGGCTCCGAGCCGCCCCAGTCCCCTAGATGCAGCCACCTCCCACCTCTCCACGTGTACTGAGGTGACCCTGGGCCGGGCTTAACAGGCAGACCCAGAGACTCTGCCTCTGTCCCCTCAGAAAGCGTGGCCCTGGGAGGGAGGGAGGGAGGGAGCGGGGGAGAGGCGCTGTCCTAATGCTCTCATTGATGCCTGCTCCTCGCTTCCCACCCAGAGCTCACTTCCCACAAGCCTCTTGTGGAGGATCCTCAAGCGGCAGCTTTAGCCTTTCCTGCTGCTCCACACCATATTCCTCTTCTAGCTCACCAGCCATGGCAAGTGGGAAAGGCACCTTCTCTGCTCTCAGGGAAGAAGCACTGAGGCCTCTCTGTAGCTTCTGGAAATGCTAAAGCAAACCTAGGAAATCTCCTTCCTCTTGACAGAGGCTCCCTGGAAGCTGAAAGGTGAGGAAGCTGATACACCAAAGACATTCCCTGGATGGCACCTCCCCTGCCCCCAAGGCACACTCACCAGCTTCCCCAGAGGTCCGCCTCAGCTCACCCCACCCTCATGGTCCCTTCGAGTTTCATCCGAGGCTGTGCTCCAAGGCAAGAGGAACCTCTTGGCTTCAGGGAGCACGGTCCAAAACCAGCCCTGGGAGCCCCCCTTGCCCCAGGGCACAGGCACAGCAGGCCCCCACTGCCGCAGCCACCAATTCGACACCCCCCCACCCCCCATGTCCTGGCTTGCCCCCTTCCCTGACTCACCCTTCCCACTTCCTTATTCCTCCCTGGAACCAAGTCCCAGATAAACTCTCTGCTTTCCTCACCCCTGCAGCACAGGTAAGCTCTCTGATCTACAAACAGAAGTTAGCCCACAGTGCCTGCTCAGGGAAGGAAGGGATGAGGGATGTCTGCAGAGTTCCAGAGGTAGAAGCAGGAGCAGACAGAGGAACTTACCAGGAGACCCGAAGGGAGTGCACAGAAGGGAGGGAGAGCAGCTTAGAGACGTGTGGATTAGGGCTCCAAACGTTAGCGAGTGGGTTGTCTACCTAACCAACAGTGAGATCTGACGACAAGCTCATCATGCCATTTGTGTCTTATTGTAGACATAGTGTCCTCAGACGCACTGAGGGTTTTCACAGGCATTTATCAATATGACTGAAGCCATTTGTCTGAAGGGTTGATTTCTCAGGGCTTTCTTGGATTTCATTATTCCCCAAAGGATTTTCTTTACTTTTTCTTCTGATGATCCTGTGCTAAGGGAGAAGCCTAACCCTTGTCGAATCCTGAGCTATAGGAATGTCATTCTCTTCTCTGTCACAATCTCACTAGCTTCTCCAAATCCCTCATCTGAGCTGGAGGTAGAAGGCTATATATCTGTTAAAGTTAACCTAATCGGGATGCGTGGGTGGCTTAGTCGGTGAAGTGCCTGCCTTCCGCTCAGGTCATGATTCTAGGGTCCCGGGATCAAGTCCCACATCTGCTTCCCTCTGCCTGCCGCTCCCCCTGCTTATACTCTCTTTTTCTCTCTCTCTGACAAATGGATAAATAAAATCTTTAAAAAAAGAAATAGTCAGGCTAAGTATTCTCTACATTCCTCTCTTTGCCGGCAGATCTGGCTCCTTTCTGGTCTCTCTTCCCCCACAGGCAGCTACTCAGCAATTCCTTTTCCTCCCATGAAATGATTATTTGTGTTCTGGCCTGTACATCTGCCCAGAGGCAATGGATGCGTTTTTTTCCAGCAGATAACCCAGAATGTGTAGTCAAAGTCAGTGTCTCTCATTCTACTGTTTAAAAGAAGGAAATAATGTCAACACAATTAAAAATGCCTCCTAAGTCAAATCAACTTTTCAATAATGAATTAAGGTCCTTGAGCCTTGGGGTGGTCCTATTTGGAAGCAGCATTAACCCGGTCACTACCTTGGCTGCGCTCTGCTCCTCTCTTTCCAGACCGCTTCAGGGACGGGTGCCAGTGGGAGGGGCGGGAGACTCCTCCTTGGCATCAACCCCAATGTCTGCATTTATTATAGGAGAGAGCTTTTCCTCTGTCACTTCCACATGATGGAAAGATGAGAAATTGACAAAGCTGAATGCTAATATAAAATGGCAAATTCTAATGCTAACCCCTCGTTTAAGAGAAATGAGGTAAAAGCACAGGTCACTGTGAGGTCCCTACGCAGTGACGAGGAGAATTGGAACTGGCATCACTTCACTGCTTACTTGTGCCAGGCACTTTTTTTTTTTTAATTCTGACAAAAATCTTGCAGTTCAGGCATAACGCCCAGGGTATAGACGAAGAATGGGAGACATAGCAGGTGCTTTCCACATCTCTTACCAAATACATGGAAAAACCGTAAATATGATCTTAAAATACACAAACTCCAAGAGGGTAAAAGGCACCACTCTTGACTTGGAAGAGTTTGCAACTTTAGTGAATACCCAAGATGGCAAGAATGACCCATTATCGGTGCCGATACCTACGTGATGAGAACAGGGAAAGAGTGTCCATCCAGGAGCACACCCCAAGATCAGCTTAGGAGGAATCATGATTTAGCATCTTTTAAAGTAAAGATCAGCTTGCTCCTGAGGCACACTGAGGAGAGCGCTATTCATCCCATAAAATAAGAGAAGCCAGAGGAGCTGACTTCTCAGGAAAGACCCACATCCGAGGAGGTCTTGCACAGCAGCAACTGTGAGTTTCATCTGCCCTACCTTCCCTGCTCTCTTCAATCCCCTATGAGTCATCTGTTTCCATCTTTAATGTCTAAACATGCAAATATTGCTGCACTTACTGCTCATTAGTTAGCTAAAGGAAGTGCCCTTTAATTATGCCTTTAAATAATGAACCTCCTCCATCACCTTGACAATCAGCGCATATTTAGATGGAAGCAAGGCCTCATTATGAAACAGCTACTACATCCTTGGCTTACTTAGAAGAGGGTAGCTTTCTGGAGGCAATAGAAATGGAAAGCTAAAGACAAATAAGCCTGATGTTTGCATTAACTCCTTGTAGCTTCAGGCGCCTATCACATGTGAGGAAAAGAGAGGAAACTAGCTTTTTTTTTTTTTTTTGAGAGGCCAAACCCTACACTCATTGATTTCCATGCATTAAATCTAAACTACATGGTTACTTTTGAAGTTATTTCTTATCTCAGTTTCATAGATACTGAAATTGAGGCCCTGAAAGATGAAATAATTTGGTTAAGATATTAGACCAAGTCTACCATTCTCCAGAGCTCCATGTTCTTTTCCATTATGTGTTTAATTTGTTGAGAAGTATTTGCCTAGCTTGGCAGAACTGGGTGTCTTCCGGGTCTCTACTACTCCATCTTTCGATCTTAGCAGGAACTCACAGGAATGTTTCCTTCCATACGGTTCTCAGGGACAGGCAGATGGGACCACATGACACACACACTCATCTGCATGGGCCTGACGAGTAAAACCGAGTGTGTCATGGACAGGCAAGTCATTTACACTGTGGACAACTACCTATTTATCTTTGCAGACCATACTCAAGGCTCACATCTTTGATAAAGACTTTCCTATAACTCCCTCTCCCATAGAGAACTGACCTTACTTCCGTGGAGGCCCCAGAATTCTCCCACAGCATTTTTCATACTTTATCACACTTATTTGTTTGTTGGTTCATTGCCTCCTCTGTGCTAGGATATCATTGTTATTTACTTCTTTAATCTTTAACACAGTGTCTGACACAAATGTGTTCAATACATGCTTATTAAATTTTTAAAAAATGGGTCCTTATCTGTTGTGCCCAAACACTGGTCCATTGACCTATAAGCATTAGTTTGACAATGTATTGTCTGAAGAATGTTGAACAAAAGCTTCCAGAAAAGAAAGGGAAAAAATAGTATGTCCTTTAACAGGTGAATGAATGAATAACCTATTGGATATCCATACGTGGACTTGTATTCAGCAATAAAAAGGAACAAACCTTTGATTCATACAACATGGGTGAATTTCAAAAATATAGTGTTACATCAAAGAAACTAGGCAACAAAGACTATATATTGCATGACTTCATTTACATGAAATACCAATAAAAAGGTAGTTTTGTAGACAGCCCATCAATGGTTTTCTAGGGCTTGGGGTGGGAGCAGGAATCAACTGCAAATGGGCACAGATATCTTTGAGGGACAGCAATGTTCTAAAACTATATTTTGATGATCATTGCACAACTCTATAAATTTATAAAAAATCATTGACTAGTACACTTAAATGAATGAATTTTATGATATGTAAATCATTCCTCCATAAAAATATCAAAAATAAAAATTGAGAAATGGCCCATTCTGAGGACACAAGGTAATATTGGCACTGCCTTGGGGCCCCTGGGTGGCTCAGTCGTTAAACGTCTGCCTTCGTCTCAGGTCATGATCCCAGAGTCCTGGGATCGAGCCCCACATCGGGTTCCTTGCTCAGCAGGAAGCCTGCTTCTCCCACTGCCATTCCCTCTGCTTGTGTTCCCTCTTTCGCTGTGTTTCTCTCTGTCAAATAAATAAAATCTTAAAAAAAAAAAAATATTGGCACTGCCTTGACTCTAAGAAACATCATACCAGAAAGGAGGAAACTGTAGGAAGAGAGCCCCAAATTGGAATATAAACTTCCTTCAAATCCCTTAAATCCTTGGATGACCCCAGAACTGTGTACACTCAAGGGAGACTTTAGGAACCCAGTGAAAAGCAGCAACAGGAAAGACTGAAAAATTGAGTAAAGATTTTAACTACTATCCACTCCAAAGGAGACAGATTTTAAAATTCCTCCAAGTTTGAAGGACCAGGCAAACATCTAGAGTTTTCAAATAAAATACCAGAAGAGACATGAATAAAGACTATATGCTGAGATTAAGGGACTCACCCATTAATAAGGGTAAACCTAAACAAATGTACTCATATATAGTATAAGATCAAACTTTATAGGTACAAGGTGACCATTCAGTAATTTAACAAAACTAAATATTCTCAGAGAAATAGAAGAGAATCTAGAATTTCTACAATGTATAATGCACAGTTCTCAGTATGAAATATAAGTTATTAGACCTGTGAGGAAACATAAAAATGTGACTGAAGGTCCAGGGTAAAATCGTTCAAGAGAAACAGACCCTGAGATCATATAGATATAGGAATTAGCAGAAAATAATCTTAAAGCAACTATTTTATATGTATTTAAAAACTTAAAAGACTGTCATAATGAGGGAGCAAATAGGGAATCTAAGCAAAGAAATGGAAATTACACAGAAATAAAAAACCTAGAGTGGAAAGTACAAAATCTAAAGCAAAAGGGTGGGCTTGGCTGATTGGAGATAGAAAAAGAAAGAGTCAATGAACTGGGAGGGAAATCAAAAGAAATTACCCAATATGAAGAGAGTAGGATTTCTTTAAATCTGGAGCCAGAGAGAGAAGAGAGAGAGGGAAGAGAAGAGAGGAAAGGAAAGAAAAGTCTGAAAAGAACCAAAGGACAAGAGTGAATGAATGGAGCACAAAAGAATTAATTGAAGAAATAAATGATGGCTAAATTTTTTTCCAAATTTCATATAAAACATCATCTTAAAGGTTGACTGAGATAAACAAGCTCCAAATTGAAGAAATACAAAAAAACCCACACCCAATCACACCATTCTCAACGTGTTAAAAAACAAAAAGAGAAAAATCTTGAAAGCATCCACAGAAAAAGAGAAAAAGAAAAAAACACATTACATATGGGAGAAAAACAATATAAATGCAGTTGACATTTTACTGGAAATGATGGGAGACCAAAAGACAATAGGATGACAAAGGCAGTCTGTAAGGGAGAAAGGAAATGGTATCAGATGGGGAAATAGACCTCTAGGAAGGAAAGAAGAGCATTAGAAATGATAAATATGTGGGTAAATATAAAAAACTATCTTTCCTTCTTAAGTTCTTCCAATGGCCATGACTTTTAATTCAACAATTATAGCAGTGTATTGAGGGTATATAACATATGTAGATATCTAAAACATAACCACAATTCATAACCACAAATGGTAAGGGTGGAGTCACTCTGCCCCATAGTTCTCACAGTTTCTGTTGAGTGTCGACAGTGTTACTTTTAAGTGTGCTGATGAGTTGAAGATGCATTGAAGGAAGGCCTACTTTAGGTTGAGGACAATGAAGTTAGAGGGATACACAGGAAAAAAATGCAAGCTTAGGATGTTGTAGGTTTCTTGAAGTAGATTTTTTTTTAATGGGCTGGGACACCTGGGTGACTCGGTTGGTTAAACTCTGTCTTTGGCTCAGGTCATGATCCCAGGCTCCTGGGATGGAGCCCCGAATGGGCTCCCTGCTCAGTGGGGAGCCTGCTTCTCCCTCTCCTCCCTGCTCGTGCTCTCTCTCGCTATCTCTGTCTCTCTCTCTCAAAAAAATAAATAAAATCTTCGCAAAAATGGGCAAAGGCATGACAATGGAAAAGAACACTTATTGGTAGATGAGCCACAACAAGGAATAGAGAACTTGAATCTGGAATTTCTAGACAATGGTCAAGATGAGTGCTCGAGAGTTGGCATGAATGATGGAGGACCCAGTCTGAGCTCCCAGCCCTGAATTGGAATTGGACACAATATTTAAGTGTAGGGCTCCTTGCCATGAAACAGGGTTCTAGAGGGCCTGGAGACAAAATTCTGAGGTTTAGATTTCGGAAAGTAAGCAAGAGAACCAACAGATATTAAGTTTGAGAGGCGTAGAGAGTTATCTAGGGGTGCAGGAGCAGAAAGCAAGGTGAAATTTGCTGTTCTTGGGACTGAAAGCAACGACATCAACTTTATCTCTGTGTGTATCAGATCTTTTTTTCTTTCTGTATTTTGATACTTTGACATCTTGGGGCCTTGTGGACCGCGGGAGGGACTTTCCCTTGCAGTGTTAGCTCATTCCTAGAGACAGTAAATTACTTGTCAGCCAGTATGCCTTTGCTCTGCAAACCAGCCAATCTCAAGTCCATATTTCCATCTTCCTCCTTCTATTGGACTCCTTCAGACCAGGGCACTATCTACCTGCCCTAAATCATCCCAGGGCCAGGTACTGGACATCTAGTCCACTGAAATTATTCAAACTATCCAATCCTCAACCTGTTCAGCTTGCTTACAGCTTTGCCCATTCCTTCCCACAAAACCACACTGAAGCATCCTGCCCACAGTTCTCACTCCCTCTGCCTCCTGACCAACCCCAGTGCCTCCCCACGGAGCCCAGTGTGATGCGGTGCCTCTAGTTTCTAGGGATCTGTGAGTGTAAACACTTCTCCCTTCAGAATGGTCACTTCTGTGTCTGTGGGTCTTGCCATACGTGATTAAAACAAATCTTACAGACATTTTAAAACAATGTGTATCTAAGGTCCTAGGGGATCACAGGCCTGTGTGTATCTTCCATATAATCAGCCTCCCTTGGATGGAGTACATCTCCTTCTTTCCCTTTTTAAACAGAAATATCACTCTGTTGAAATCGTTTATACTTGTCATGAAAGTATAAGTGAAGAGGTCTGCTAATGTAGGGATTTTAACCATAAATTAGAGGTTAAGAAGGAAATTATAACTAGTATTCATAAATTGGGAAATCCAGAGAGATCTCAGAAATGATCCCTCATTCGCACCAAGAGTGTCCCATATTTATTAGGCATTTCCTTAACAGCTCACATCTCACCTCTAGGCCTTTTGGCCATTTTACCTTCAAGAGCCAAACCAACTTCTAGGAATAGCACCTTGGAGGCTTGCTAGTCAACTTCCTTATAATCTTCTCAGCTAATTAGACATGCAGAACCTAGTTTGGCCTTCTGCCCTCTTTATCGGCGGGGATGAACTGTCTTTCTTTCCAACGCTATCTCGACTCCCATGTCTGAGATGAAGGCAGGACAGCATAGAGCCACCCCTGCCCTGATCCTGTGGGTCCACTCACCTTCTACTCTCTGACAGACAGTTGGTAACTTCCCTCATGGGAAAGAGAGCCCTGAGCTCTCCCAGCAGCAACATCTAGCCCCTGCTTCTTGACATTACATGAAATGTTAGATGCTGCAGAGCCCTTGTCCTGTCTCGACTGCCCTGGAAACTGAGAGGTTGGGGTCAGTCTTACAGTGTGGTCTGCTCCTGCTGCGAGGGCCGCATGTCTTGCCACTGGACACAACTGTGTCGAAGGGTTCATTACTGTCACAAATAAAAACGGACCCAAAGCTGCAGCTGTGTGGGCTCAAAGCAAAAATATCGTCTTATATCTATTCCCTAGACTCAAATAAAAAGTGAGTCCCCAGTCAGGGTATGAATGTGAATGGAGACTTGAACTGCTTAAAGAGTTACGATACCATCCACTGATGTTTGCATCTGTAAACATGAATAAAATGAGCCTCAAAGGCCAAGAGCAAAAATATACTTGCAGGTTTACTCCAGAATACTAAAAATATCCATCCGCTGTATCTAGCAAAAGTATGTCAAATTGGGAACCAAAAAAAAAAAGGAAAAAAGCAGTCCATTGTGGGGCAGAGTGCGGAGTGGGGCTGTGTCTACATTCTTCCCTGTGAAGTCAGGCATTCAGTCACTCAGTCATTCAACAAACATCGATCAAGATTAAATTTTAAAGTGAACAAACTTGTATTTCAAGAGCAAATCTTCCTCAAGGAGCTGTGAAAGACACGCAGACTTCGGAGTCTGTCAGACCTGAGTTTGCTGCTCAGCTCGGCCCTTTACTATCTGTGTGACCTCTAGTGCCTCACTTTACATCTCTGAGCCTCAGCTTCCTTCTCTGTGAAATGAGAATGCTTGTAAACAGCTTGGGGATGGTTGTAAGGACTAGCTGGTGTGGTAAATGGCAAGCAAGTTTAGTGGGGAGCGGGTACAGCAGAACATTCGACCCATGGAAATGTGGTTTGGGGGATCAGCCCCATCATAATTCATATGCACGATCACACATATGCATGGGTACATAGATCGATAGATAGACAGACTCGGTGGAATAAGCTTGTCTGATCCTTCCCTCCTTCCTCTCTTCCTTCCTTTTTTAAATTTTCTGTCACTTCACACCAGGCAGAGATCTGGTGGGAGCTGGGCATATAGTGGTGAATAGGGAGCTATGATAGTCCTCTGCTCTGATTTTCCACATTGTGGTCTTAAAATATTGGTACTGAAAGAAACCAGGGTTTCCTGAAAAAGTGTAGGGTGGAAAATGACTATTCCAAGCCTGGATAGATTTCCTTGCATCTTTGCAGGAAACACCAGGGCAGAGCTTGACATTTTAAATTCCATGTGAGTGTACAATTAACACAACCCAGAGAGGGAAACTCTGTAGGTCAAATGTCCTGGGCTTTTTGACTGTTAAACTGTAAGGAAAGGAAAGCCACTGGGGAGGAATATGTAGATTTAAAAAAGACTTTTAAATGGAACAAACTTATCTTTTAACGGAAAATACCTAGAATGTGTAGAGGCACAGATCGGAGTGATCCAGCTGGGGAGAAGGGAAGCCTGTAGAGGTGAGGAGAGCGGCCCTCCCTGGAGCAGGAGGGTGGCGCAGACGGGCGGGCCACAGGCTGGACCCCTGGGTGAGTTCTTGCCCTGCTGGGGTGTGGTCGGAAGGATGCTCACTCTGTAATAGTTGGTTAGTTCTACGCTTGTTTCGTGCGGCATCTTGATTGACGTTACAGTGAGAAGGACCACAAAAGGAAGCAGCATGTGTTGAGGGCCGCTCTGTGCCAGAGACTTTGCCGGGCACCGGGCTGAGAGCAGGGCTCAGTGCCAACCCTAAAGGAGCTTAGCGCTTCACGGGAGACAGAGGTCGTAGGGTCTGGTATCAGGGCGGGGAAGGAGGGGAATAGTGCAGATGGACAGGGAAGGGTGGCCTCGCCAGCCCCAGGGGCAGAAGGCTTGGCATGGACAGGGTGCTGGGGAAGTTCACCTACAGCCCCCGACCCAGCCCGGCCGGGGACTCAGGGCAGGACTGGCCCCTCGCTGTGCACTCTCCATGGCACCCACGCCCCCATCCCATGTCTCGGGGAGCTCCTGCTGGCACCACTGCCCCATTCCTCAGGTGGCAGGCGGTAAAAACCGCTCTCCCTCGGCCAGCTGCCCAGTAAAGACAACAGCAGAGAATTCAACCAAACCCACCCTCTTTTTCCAGGCAGGCCTGGGTCCTTGACAGACACAGGTGGTTAGTGTGTGGAAGCGGAGAGCCAGGCTGGGAGTTAGTTAAAGTGGTTGGCACCAGGAAAGCAGACATGATAAGTTTATAAATGACAAAAAACTTTAATTCATTCTTAACAAGGCCAAACAGCCAAGTTGCTTTGTTTGAACGAGGATGCCAGTTGGGCAGGGGCGCAGGACTCTGGGTGGCTGGCGGCAAGTGTGAGTTGGCACAGCTGGTCAGGGGGCCTCCTGAGGCCGGCAGTCCTTTTCCTGGGTGACAGATGAGGCTTTCGGTTCACGCACCCGTGGGAGAAGGAGGAAGGCTGTGTGTGGGGCACATGTGGAGAAGACATAAAGGTTCACGAGGGCAGGGGAAAGCATGTAGAAGCGAGAGCATGGGCCATGAGCAGAAAACCTCAAGCTCACATCTCACCATGATGACCCTCCAGCAGTGGGAACTTGGGGCTGTGACTCAACCCCTCCAAGCCCCCCCATCCTCATCTGTAAGGTGGACTAAGGAGCAGTAGACACGTGCAGAAAGCACCTAATTCATGCAAGGTGATATTAAATTGCATTGTTTAATATTTGTCCTTATTTTTACCTTTTTGGCCCACATTGGAGATCAGTCTTGGCTTAACCTGTTTGAGCCTGTTCCAGAAGATTCTAGAATTCAGAACTTTCTGGAACTAGGAGGCCATCTTTCTGGTGTACTTGGCTGTGAGGGAGGGGTAACCTGGCTTAGCGGTTAAAAGCATAGATTTTGGAACCTGACTCTCTGGGTTGGAATCCCAGATCTACCACTACTGGATGTGTGGCCTTGGGAAAGTTGACTAAGTGTGCTGTGCCTCAGTTTCCCCATCTGTAACTCGGGGGTAGAATAACACCCCATTGGGCTGGGAGGACTGAGCATAGTAACACAGCACATCATGCCTGGGGTTGCTCTGCCTTCAGGCTGTCTGCATTAAGGAGCCAGCGAGAAGCCTTCCCCAAGCAGCTGGCCAAGGGGCCTCAGGGGTCCGACTGGAGCCTTCCCTGGGCATCACAGACTGCTCTGGGGCCTCTCTGCTCAAGAACCTTTGAGGTCTGGGGCGCCTGGGTGGCTCAGTCATTAAGCGTCTGCCTTCGGCCCAGGTCAGATCCCAGGGTCCTGGGATCGAGCCCCGCATCGGGCTCCCTGCTCGGCAAGAAGCCTGCTTCTCCCGCTACCATTCCCTCTGCTTGTGTTCCCTCTCTCGCTGTGTTTCTCGCTGTCAAATAAATAAAATTAAAAAAAAAAAAAAAAAAAAAAAAAGAACCTTTGAGGTCTGTGCTCCCGTGACAGAGGTTCCTTCTTGGCTTAAGCCCTGAGTCAGTGAGGTCTAAAGATACCAAAGGTTTAAGTCTTTCTTCAAGACTTGGTTTCAGTCTGCTGCTCAGCCCAGCATGCTGGCGAGAGCAGGGATGCACCGCAGCCTTTCTCTGCAGCCCCCGGGCTCCACACCAGCCACACTGTCTCTGGGCACAGCCCACTTCCACGGAGTTGGAGGAAGGACCTGTTCCCACTGGAGCTCGGGCTGAATGAGAATGGCCCCTCGGTGCCTGCGTGTTAGACACTCATCCCCAGAAGCAGCAGCTGGTGGGCAACACTAAGGAATCCCTTGCCACCCAGACTGGGGGTTTCCCCTTGATTTCTGTTCCAGAACTCTGAGACTGAGCCTCAGAGGAGGCTCTCATCCCCACCGCCATGTGCCCAGGACCGGGCATAAGGTGGCCCACCCCCTAGGACTGTGCTCAAGCAGGCTACTGTCTTTGACAGCAGAATCCTGTGACTTCCCACCTTTAGGTCACGGGCAGTCTGTTCCCCAGGCCGTGTTGTGGGCTGAGCACTGGCAGCTCCATCGGCTCAGTCCCCACGGGGCCGACCCCACACCTCGAAGAGGTCCCACGCACAGCCCGCCTGGCTGTGTGTCCAGGGTCCCGGGTGGCCGACTAGAGAAGCCAGGGGCCTTCCTCATTAATACTCTGTTTCTGCGTGTCATCTAATAGCGGCTTGTCTAGGGAGAGGGGGGCAGGACATTTAAAACCTGTTCATTTGATAAGATTTTAGCAGTCTTAACCCCTAGCAGGTCATTTGTCCCTAACACACTTCAGACTTTTAATCTGCAGAGTAAAGCTCAATTGGCCACTTAAAATCTTGAAAAACATACTTTCTATCACAGGCAGAGTCAAGTGTTAATTTGTCTTTCCATGTCTGGGTCTCGCTGGTCTGGCACCTCTCCCGCCTCTTGTCCCCTCGGTCCTGTCCGTCCCCTCGCCCGGCCGATCACAAAGGCCACAGCCCCGCTGCCTGGTGCAGACACGTTGTCTGGATGCCCCTCTGCCCCTCGCACTGGGTCTGCCGGTCCAGCTCACGCAGCACCGGCTTGCCAGAGAGCCAGCCCCGGCCGCCAGATAACGAGCGCTTACATGCTTCCTCCAGAATGAAAAAGAGAAGCAAAGAAAGCAAAAAAAAAAAAAAAAGAAGGCAATCCATGGGGTCGGTGGGAGTGGAGAAGAGCTGGAAGATTGCGTACCCACTAGGGGGACGCAGACGGCAACCCCCGCCCAGGAAGCTGCTGGGAAGCATCTCCCGCAGTGAGCCCAGACGCGGTCCTGCTTGTGGGCTACCCGGCAGACACACCTGCACAATATTTGGGAACTGAGTGGGTCTCGGAAAATGCTGGCTGAATGAATTAAAGCTATTCCGGAGGGCTCTGTTCGGAGGCACGTGGGACCTCGTCCCTGTCCTTGAGTAGCCCCAGAGCAGGTTGTCTTGATTGAACCCACTTTTCCTGAGTGTGGACCGTGTTCCGGATTGGTGCTTGGCGCCGGGATTCTGGGGCTACATTAGAGATGGCCTTTAGCCCGTCAGGAAAAGCCAGTCACTTCCCTCAACAACCAGGGGATCTTGCTCTAGGAAATTTGGTTGAATGGATATTAATGTGGACAACCGGCTTACCTTCTGTGGATGTGGTTATGTGATCTCCGCCCACAAGAGCAGTAAGCTGGTCTGTCTGCCTCCTGCTGTGCCCCACTCGGTAGCAGAGAGCAGCACCTGCCTCCACGTCGGGGGCCCAGCGAGTGGACACTGGATGCAAGGATGGATGGATGAAGTTGAAGAGAGGTAGGCAAGGGTTCAGGGGTCTCTAGGTAAACTCATTACCCCCATTTCACAGACAGGAGTCCTGAGGTTCAGAACACTGAAGGGGCTTGTCCTAAGCCACACAGCTCCTGCGTGGGTCTTTCCAAAACCCCGTACCCTTTCCAGACATTCCCTGCCTCCTGGAGAGACCCAGGGGCTTGTGTCCACGTCTGTGACCACTTACTCACAGTTGTGAATCACACCACCCATCATGCCAGCCAGAGGAGGGAGGCATATCCCTCCACTCGCTGTCCCCCAGGGGCTCCCCGCCTGCTGGCAGCCCCCACTGAAAGCTTGGGCCTCCCACCGCATAAGGAATATTCCACAAAGAGTTTGACAGACCAAACTTGCCTCTGCCAAGGACACTTACCAGCAGTTTGAATTGTAACAACCAACCACGGATTTTTGTTTTAACTTAAGACAAAGATTAATATTTCAGGAGAACATGGTTCTAATTTACAGCCGAGACCTTTGGTTTAATCAGCAGAAGAAAAAAGAAAGAAGTCTGTGAACATCGTCGGCTCCCTCATGTTTTCCCATCTCACTCCTAGCTGGGTTTACCTCTTTGGCCTTTAATTATTCCATTCTCTCACATGGCTTTATCTCTGACACTTCAGGATGAAAATGTGATTTGCCATTCAGAGGTTTCAGCAAAAATCACACTCCAGTCAGCAAATTGAGAGCCTGATAAAGGAAGAGAGGGTTGGGCCGAGGCTTTGAAAGGATGTCTTTAAAGTGTTTTTAATTAAATCTGTGTTATTATTTAGGATGGTGGAGAATCATTTACATGCATTACTGGGTTTGTTTGGAAGGTCAGCCGTGCTGTTCTCGTCCCTAGAGCATTAGTCGTGGATCCCGAGGGTAGCGTGGCAAGTTGGCTTCTGCAGCCCCGTGCTCTGTGAGCAGC
>CM053603.1:79910574-79926979 GCA_028646535.1 Procyon lotor
TTCATATGGCAGGAGCCATGCAAACCTCCCACGTCCTCGCCACAACCGTGTCAAACAGCGAGGTTTCTGCGGCTCTCGGCAGAGTTGACACAAAGGGGTGCTGGCAGCAGCAGGGCTGAAGGCAGGGACAGAGACTGACCCTTCCCTGACAGCGGTTCTGCCAAGTCCCCTGCTCTCCCTTCCCCCACTGTGCTCCAGCCTCAGGGCCATCGTCTGTGCTATTCCCTCCCCCTTGACCATTCTTATCCCCATCGGCCCATTCTTCTGCCTCCTTTCTTTCACCCTCACTTCTTCATCTCCACAACCAGTTCACATCTCTCAACTATGAGTTCATATGGCACCTTGCATCCGCACCGCCCCCCCCCCCCGTGTGATATTTCTGTTACATAGAACATTACATTTTTCACATGAGTGGTCTATTTTTCATCTATTCCCTTAGGGAAGGAACTGCTGCTGACTTTGCTCACTTTCTATCCTCAACACCTAAAATAATCCCTGATCTATAATCACTACCAATAAATAGCCATTGAGTAAACAATCAAAGCTTCCTGCAAGACAGGTGTCTTACCCATTTCACAAATGAAGAAATTGCCCACCAAGTTTAAATTTAAGAAAATTGTCCCAGGTCCCATGCAGGTAAGAGGGTACAGCTGAAATTTCCTCTGAGCTGACTCACTTCAAAGCCACTGCCTCCCGGGGGGGGGGAGGGCATGGAGATGCTGATACCCTGTAAGGTAGCTGGAGGCCGATGAGAGGGCCTCCACAGCACGCATGGGCTCTTCCCTAAGTCAGTCTTCCCTAGACCCACCTGTATCTGATGATCTTAACCTCCTTCCTTGGCCTCATTTTCTGTCCAGAACCTTCATGTGTGCTGGACCTGCTCACCCCTTTCTCTTGGACTGCCGTGATGGGGAGCTTATCAGAAATCTAAGTATTTGACCCAGATTCGGCCTTATCCCCAGAACCAGGCTCCAGCTTCCCAAGCGGGGTCTCCATGTCCCCCTTTTCTGGAGCATCCAGTGTCCAGGGTCGCTGGCTTTACTGAAACTGTGCATGCATTCAGTCGACAGGTGGATCTGTAAGAGCCAATGGCTGAGTGGCCATCGTGCCCCTCACTCTGTACGTTGAGAGGCTCACGGTCTTCTGTTGGAAGGGCTGCACCCACCTCAGCCCCAAACTAAAGCATCTCGATTTCGAGACCATTCCTTTCTCCGGGCGTGCGATCTGCTTGGTCTTTGTGCAATTGATCGTGATCAGGGAAAGGACGCCTGAGGAGAAATAGTCCCTTTCCTAATTGTCAAATTGAAGACTCGTGCTTCCTGGCCTGCCTCGCCAGCTCCAGTCTGCGCCCTGGGGCCCTGACAGATGTCAGCTGTTCCGTAAATGCATGAGGAAGATGTCCCCAGATGAATTCTATGGCACATCCTCGAAGCAAAAACTGAGGAGGAGGAAGAAAGTTTGGCAGGCTTTAGAGAGGCCTTTTGTTATTGGGGCAAGGGAATCCTCATGCTCTAGAGGAAAGCTGTGGGGAACCTGTGAGCAGACTGGGGGAAGCCTCCTCAGGGGGCGGGGGAGGGTAGAGACTAGTGCAAGGGCTGGAAAGTGGGAAGGGACTGGCAGAAATCTCCCTGCGTTGTTCACTGTTACATTCCGGGGGCCGGGAAAGCATCGGGGACCTAGTGAGTATGCGGCTAACAGGTGTTCCACAAACGGAATGAATTTCACAGCCTGTGTCTTCTGAGATTTTCTGTTTCGGGGGATGTTCTTAGGTACCTAATGGGAAAACAAAGGACATCAACAGATTTGGTAAACTGACTATTCTGTTGCCCACAGTAGCTTGTTCTCTGAGGCAAAGGTTCTCAAACCTGACCTGTGTGAACATTTGGGGGGCCTGTTGGAAACAGACCGCTGGGCCCCCCTGCAGAGTCTCTGTTCAGCGTGGCTGGGGTGAGAATCTGCATTGCTGACAAGACACGTTCCTAGGTATCTTAGCTCAGGCTGCCATAACAAAATGCCATAGGAGATTGGGTGGTTTAAACAATAGACGTTTATTTCTCACAGTTTGGAGGCTGGAAAGTCCAAGATCAAGGTGCCAACAGATTCGGCTCTTATCGAACCCACTTCCTGGCTTGTAGCTGGTCGCCTTCTCCTAGTGTCCTCACATGGTAGAGAAAAGAGCCGCTCTGGATGGCATCACACTGGGGATTAGAGCTTCAACACAGGAATCTGGAGAGGTACAAACCTTCAGTCCGCAAGCCTCAAGGGTGCCGATACAGCCGGTCCAGGGACCACACTTTGAGAATCACGGCTCTATGGAGTCTTGCTAAAAGAAACCTGCATAACCGCATGAAACAAAGTTTCTCCAGTTATGACCCTGACACCATTGTTCATGATGCAGGGCTGTCTTACAAACACCCTGTTGGGAAAGAAGCCTGAAAGGGTCACACTTTCCTGAGTGATGCCGCATGACAGGCCTCATCTCCCTTGGCTGGTCCTGTTCCTCTTCCTCACCCCTGTGAGGGACCTAGCTCTCAGAATGCACAATCCTCACTTCATCGAGGGCAGATTTGCTGCCCCATTAACTTGCCAACCCTACGGCCTCTGTGGGGCTTTGCAGAATTGGCAGATCAGACCTAGGCTGGAGAGAGAACCTTTGGCTTGCGTGAGGGACTAACTGAACTGCAGGTAGTTTTAATGCATGAAAATGAGACCATCAGTACGAGCTGGAAGTAAAGGGATCTTCCCAGGGTGTCCTCCCGGGGTGGGGGAAGGGCGATCTGGTTGGCATTGTTTAAAGGCCTGGTGTAAATGGGAAAGCACAAACAGCTGGTCCAAGAAGCTGATTTCCCAGCAAAAATCATAGCTTGCTCCAGGGTCGCAGCCACGTCCTCAGTGCACAGGTGCGTTTTCTATCCCCGTGGATGAATCTGAATCCTGGGCGCGCGCAAGTTTGGATTTACGCGGTGCAAGCACAGACTGCAAGGACAGTTTCTCAGGCTTGTTTGGGGAATTTGCCCAACTGTTGCTCAGGCAAACTGCAGATGGGGTGGTCTCTTGAACACAAGCTACCTCTCCTGTGTCCTGTTCCCCTGTGCTCTGCTGCCCTGAGTCAGCAATTGTTTTTGGCAGAAGGCCCGGCGGGTGCTTTCGGAGCTGTCCTCATCACCTTCCGCAGGCAACACGCCGCACCGTTCCCCACCAGTTCCCAAGTGCAGGCGCCCTCCTGGGAAGATCTTGGAGAGAATTGCAAATAAGAGCAGCATCTTCACTTTGGCGTGAGGTTGGTCTTGGCACTAACCAAAGCCACATCTTTATAAAAGTTCCAAAACAGGGACCTGAGGCCAAAGAGCCTTACGAGTTCCCAGTGTGAACCTGATTTGCATGGTTTCAACCCTCCTCGGTCAGTTATTGTCCATTTCAGGAAAAGAGGTTCTGTTTCAGCCTACCCTTCGAATATGTTCTGGGGGCAGGGTCCCTGGAGCTCTGTGTGTCTACTGTCCTCTGATTTAACACGGGAGAAGGCTGTGGAAGTAAAGAATGGCTTTCTAGAATGCAAGGCACTACAATAAGGTAGCACAGGCCTCGGGGTGGCACTTGGAGGTCCTCGGGAGCCCCGCCCCACTGCTGTCCACCCTGCTCCCCCCCACCCCACATCTGTCAGGCTTTCTGATGGAATGTGTCCTGGGATCATCCATACAATCCATACCTCTTCATTGTTTTATCAAATTCTCGTTTCCTCTAATCTCATCTATCACCCAATTCTCTAATTCCATTGTCAGTGTTCTTGATTTCTTTTTAGTTCAATAGCTGTGTCTTTTATTTCTGGGATTTTTCTTTGATTCTTTTTTAAACCTGCCTTCCCCTATTTCCTTTCTAATACCTCTATTTTCTGTGGCTCCTGAAACATAGGTTTTTGATCGTTTGTTTTGCGTGCTTTTTCTCTCGAATACAAAAGATTGCCTCCTCTTTGTTTTGTAAATTTTAACTCTGAGCTCAAGGCCTGTAGGTATGGTCCTGCCCAAGCCCTAGGCAGGTGATGGCTTCTGTTGCTAGATTTTGAGGATGTCTTTTCAGAGGGCCTGCTGACTTGGCAGATGCAATGTGAAGTTCATTTCCGAGTTCTGGATTTCTGCGCTGGCCGGGCTGTGTACATTTGGAGCCGAAGCATGTGCCCAGAGCAGGCATGGGGGTCTAGCGTCTCTGAGGTGACTTGTTCCAGGGCCCTCAACTGGCTTCCTCCATGCCTCCCATCTTCCCAGCACACAGGCTTCAGACAGTCCCTGTGCAGCCCTGTCAGCCTCCAGTGTCCCCATGAGGCGGACCCGAGTCTCCATTCCTCTCTCCCAGTGGCTCTGAAACCACGGCGGACAGGGTAGGCCCCAGCCCCTCAGCAGCCATTCACTTTCAACACTCGCAGCTTTGGGCTTTTGTTCGATTTTTACACCCAAGGACTTCTCTAACTCTCTTCTTTATTGCTTTATTTTATGCAGCATCTCAATCTATTTGGAGAAGGAAAGGGGTTTCCCGGTCTGCTCAGGCTGAAAATAACGTGCTCAGCGTGGTATAGGCTTTATTTTAGCTCAATTCACACAATAACCCTATCACGTAGGTACTCACTTTACAGGAGAAGGAGTCAGGATTGAAAAGATTCAGTTATTTTCCCAAAGTCCAGAACATGATTGCCCAGAAGTTCCTGAGGCAGGTGTGCCTCCCGGCCGCCCCAGACCCGGCCGGCCGGCAGACCGACTCCTGGGAGCCCTCCTTCACTGCGTCTCTGCGGCTGCCCCAGCAGAGCTGGTCACTAGCGGGCTGCGGCCGCACCCACGTTCTCACCATCCCCTTGCCGCGCCTCTTCGCTGGCTCGGGGGCTTCTTCCTTCGGAACCTCAACCTGCCCCCTCGGGCACACATTGGAAATTCTGAATGGGAATGTTTGTTGTTAGGACTCCCATCCTCCTCCTCCTCCTGCCTCACACCCCACACCTCCGCTGCCTGCAGGAGGTCCTGCGGCCTCACTTCCAAATCTGTCCCTGCAGACTCATCTCCTGGCCTCACTTTTCCCAGCCCGACCGCTCCCATTCTGCGTCTGCCCTTCCTCACACCTCTCAGAGTAGATACCCTTTAAAGGGACCACACTGCAAGTTCGGAGCTGGTTTTCCTAGGAAATCAGGTTATTTTGAATGGAGCTATTCAACGTGAGATACATTTCCCTCCCACCTGCTACGAGAGGCCGACACGTTAAAGGCTATTTGGACCCACCAACCAGTCAGCACCCCGATTCCTGCCTTCCCTCTCATGGGAGGCTTCCATGGCCCCTGACTCACCCTGGTGTACCAGCCCCTCCCAACTCGGGCCCTGTTTGGCATTGTCCCTGCTCGACACACATCCCTGGGTCAGGGGTCTCTGGGTCACTTGCCGGCTGAACAGCAGCAGCAGCCACCCACCCTGGGGACACAGCTGCAGGTGTTCAGGGAGAAAAGTGTCTCTGGCCCAGCAGAGGCCCTGGGTGTCACCTCGCGGAATGGCACTGGACATGCCTGGTGCCAACTGCACCCGCCAATGATTCATAAACAGGCAGGAATTAAAGTTCTTCTCTCTACCTCCCCCCACCCTGGGAAAGGTCACTTTGCCTAATTTCCTTCTTTCATGGTTGAGCCATTGCACTGACACATTTATTTTTGTAGCCTCCTGGCTGGATCATTTTTCAATTACATTTTGTCCCTCCAATTCTAGCAGAGGGCTAATGTGGGTCTCTTCCCCATCATAGATCCACATTAGTGAAACCCTAACTAGGCATTTCCCTTAGCTGCTTTCATAGATTACTTGGTGCGAGAAATCTGCAGGCGTAAGCCTATTCTGAGCTAAAAGCCTCTTGAGGTGCCCAGCCAGGAGCTACCTGAGGAAGCCCCCAGCGTTCTTGCCTGGGAGTCCTCGCCCAGGCTGCTCCCCTCCCAGAAGGTCCTCCCTTTTGACCCTCAAGAATATAAATCTTGCCATCTTTATGAACCATATTAAAAGGAGATAAAATGTATCTCCTTTCAAATTGCCAGGAATATATCTTTTATTATAATCAATGTGGTAAGGGTACAACTCATGAGCACTCTTACAGTCTGGGCAAGAGAATAAATAGGCACCAACTTTTGCAGAAAAAAAAAAATTAAAAACCTGACAGTGTGTGTCAGAAGCCTTCAAAATACCTTCAACCTGGGTGCCTGGGTGGTTCAGATGGTCAAGCTTCTGCCCCCGGCTCCGATCATGATCCCAGAGTCCTGGGATCGGGCCCTACATGGGGCTCCCTGCTCAGCAGGGACCCTGCTTCCTCTTCTCTCTCTGCCATTCCCTCTGCTTGTGCTCTCTGGTTCTCTCTCTCTGTCAAATAAATAAATAAAATCTTAAAAAAAAAAAAAGTACCTTCAACCTTTGGCCCAATAATTCTACTTCCATGAATCTTTCCCAAAGATATGATCAGAAATGCAGACAAATACTTATGCATAAATACAGCATTATGTTACAGTATCTTTTATATTGTTACATAAGACCTGATAATAAGGGAATATTTAACTATAGTTTAGTATATCCATACCATACAGCCATCAGAACTGAAGTTGGTAAATGCATTTTAATGCTGACATTAAGTGAATCAAGCAAACTTTGAAATTGTAGACCCAGTGTGATCCAAATTGACCTTCCCCCATGGTTTTTTCACAGGATGCTTATAGGAATGCTATAAATAGAAAAGTTCCATTTTCCAGCAAGGTTGGAAAGTTATTACAGGCATAAACTTTGAGGCTACTGGAAGCCTTGGATATGCAAATGAAATGGGAAATAAAAAAAAAAAGTTAGGTTCAGTATACAAGGTCACTGTTTTTATACAGGGCATCCTGGGGGCTGCTGCTCATGAAGCACATTTCAGAAAACCTTGAAGGGGGGACACCTAGGAAGAGACTGCCATGCTGCAAGGGGTCACAGCTACTCTTTTTTTTTTTTTTTTAAAGATTTTATTTATTTGACAGAGAGAAACAGCGAGAGAGGGAACACAAGTGGAGGGAATGGTAGTGGGAGAAGCAGGCTTCCTGCGGAGCAGGGAGCCCGATGCGGGGCTTGATCCCAGGACCCTGGGATCATGACCTGAGCCGAAGGCAGACGCTTAATGACTGAGCCACCCAGGCGCCCCGGTCACAGCTACTCTTAGTCATGGAAAGATTTTATTTCTTCCTCGGAATTTTTTGAATTGCCTCACAAAAATGTCGTAAGTGTCATGAGAGGAAGTGAGCCAGAGGCTCACTCTCCGCCCAGAGGCGGCAGGTGTGGAGTGCTGGAGAGTCAGCCACCACGCAGATTCAAGATGGCAGTCACGCCTGAGAGGATGGCCATGCAGAGGGGGCTATGGAGGCTGGACAAGGGAGCCGCCCAGTGCTGCCGGGTTGACTGTCACACTCTGCCTGCATTACAAAGGGCATGGGGTGCAGTCAGGGTCACGGCACTGCCACCTGCAGCTAGCCCACCCTGGGACTGGCCAGAGATTTCTCCATGCCTCAGAGACCCTCCCCAGGAGGTGAGCCATCTTCCAGGTTCTGGAATATGCCACCTGCCTATTCTTGATTGCAGACTTCAGGTCCAAGTTGACTTGGTTGGACAAGTTGGACAAGTTGGACTTGCATTGGATGGGCCTGCTTAGATATGATGCCTCCTTCTTAGTTCCCCACTCTTCTACTGCCCCTAGACTCTGTCTCCAGGTCTTTCTTTGTACCACTCCCACACCACTGGGTCAGCCCAAGAGCCTGCCCCAGCCCAGCATCTGGTCTCAGGTATGTAGCCAGAGTGATATAAACTTGTTTAGGACCTCAGAAGCAGGTACTGAGCTGTACGTGCTGTGGGGTGTAACAGGATTTTGGAAATACTTACTTGGATACCTCCTGATTACCTTCCAAGGGAGCCTAAAATATTCATCAGGCTTTATCAGACTAATGGGCTTCAAAAGGAACAATTTTCTGAGACATGAGACAGGACAATATAAAAAGAACATTAAGGAAAAAATTCCTATTCCAAAATGAAAAGATCATTTAGCATCCCTGTTGGTGTTATCTATTCATGAGAAACAGCACATTTAATCCAGAATGGGATGTAGGGAGGGCTCTGATGCCCTCACCTTAGGGTCACCTTCATGCAGAACTCATCTGTCTCCACTGACACAGATGGCAGGGGCAATGGAGACGAGGATGCAGATGAGAGACATTTCAGAGGCGGACTCCACAGGGTGCAGAGGGATTTGAGGGAGAGGGGATGTGGAGAAGGTCAGACATGACTCCCAAGACCCTGGCTTAAAGGCTGAGAGAAGGGGCACCATTCTCCAGCTTGGCCACCTTCCTGTCTTCCTTCCCAAGGCCCACTTGGTTCTCCTTTGTCTTGGTTTCCATTTTGGACCATGCCGTGGGAGTTTAGCTCCTTGAGGTCAGGGATTATGACTCCATTCTAGGCCCCAGTATCACTACCCATCCATTAAAGTTGGGTTTTGGTTTCCAGCCCCAAGACCAGGAATCTTGGGCACGAAACTTGGGAGAGTCCATAAGTGTAAGAGTGCTCTGTGCCTGTCCAGGCCAGGAGGACCATTTATGGTCCCTCTCTGTCTCCCACGTCCTCCAAAGTAGGCTGCATGTGAGTCCCCTCGGGAAGACCATCTTTCTCAGACTGTATTTTGCTCAAGTTGAAGGGGCCATGAGGTTATTCCTGTTGCTCCTAGAGACAAAGGATTTGGGGGTTCCTACTCTTCTGCGTTCCATCCTCCTTCCTCGTCCCCTTTCTTCGCCTTCTCTCTTGCTCCTTTCTAGCCCCCAGTTCTCTGCCATTTTCATCTTTCCCTTTCCTTCTTCCTTCCCTTCTCTATTCCCACCTTCATTTCTACTTTCAATCTAGTATCTTTCTTTTTCTAGCTTCACCTATCCCCAAGGTTAGGAAAATAATTTCAATTTAACTTTTTTCTCTACTAAGGAACTAAGAAAATTTTTATACAAAGCCAATTTAAGCTGTCACCCACTCTGTCCACCAAGACCTTGCTAGGCTTGACAGCTATTACTTATGTGACCAAGATACTCTGCTCATACTCAAATATTTGTCTGATGATTGGATTCTCTGGTGTTCCTCTACCCCGTGGTTTGCCCTATCAAGTTCGATGTGAGCTTTTCTAACCGCAGTTATAGCAACCATTACGTGCATTGAGTTCTTTGCAATAAAAACTTTTAACCCAAAAATGTCTTCTCCCCCTTTCATACTTAGAATAAAAGCCTGTTTGATGTTTCATCGCATATTCAATTTTAAGTGTTGCTTCTCTTTCTTTTCGTTAGATATGTGACAAAGAATGGCATTACTACGTCATCAATGTGGAGTTTCCTGTGGTTACCTTGTACATGGATGGAGCAACATATGAACCCTATCTGGTGACCAACGATTGGCCCATTCATCCATCTCACATAGCCATGCAACTTACAGTCGGTGCTTGTTGGCAAGGTAACTCTGCGTCAAGCCCTTCTCCCTGGCCCATCTGTGTATAGGCCATGAAAGGTACTGAGAGAGAAAAGGGAAAAGCAAGTGATGTGAGAATTAGCCTAGAAAATTTACTACTCCTTACTACTAAAACAGGACCTATAAAAATAAGGATTAATCCAGACACTGAACTTGTATAATAATGAAGCACTTGACTTGAGACCAGATTTTGATTTTAGATCAAAATGAGCAGTTTCATAGTTGCCTCTGAGTTGCTGGTCACTTTTACTGTTCTGGAACCTTCTCTGATTTCAGACTGGGGCTGTACAGAGAAAAGGCTGAATGTAGAATCCCATAAAACTGCCATTTGATTCTGTTGAGTGCTAATCCATAGCCAAGGATTTCCCTCTATCCCCACACAAGTTGTCCAAGCCCTCAACCCTCTGCTCTGGGAGCTTACAAATATGTAGGGCTGTGCGGGGTGGATTGTCTATAGGTGTGAGGTCATGGGAGGCCACTGTCAAGTTCAGCTCAGGTCTGAGCCCCTTCTCCACTCACTAAGGACAGAGGCTCCTTGTTGCCTTTCCACTAGAAGGTCTCTGCTCCCTCCTCAGTTCCTTTGCTGCCGCCTCTCCTCCAATTCCCAAACTGGAAGGCTAATCTCCTCTTTGCAAGCAGGAAAACCAGCTCTTTGAACATACACTTAACCTTTCTGTTTTTCACTCAGGTCTGTTGAAGTCTGTTTTTGCTCTCTTAAAAGGTAGAGTGCTGGGTGCCTGGGCAACTCAGTCACTTAAGCTTCTGCCTTCAGCTCAGGTCATGATCCCAGGTTCCTGGGATCAAGTCCTGCATCAGACTCCCTGCTCAGTGAGGAGCCTGCTTATTCCTCTCCCTCTGCCCCTGCCCCCAGCTCATGCTCAATCTCTCTCTCTCAAATACATAAAATCTTAAAAAAAAAAAAAAAAGGAGGTCGCTTTAAAATACCAATGCAAGCACAGAGGGGAAGAAAAATGCTCCCCAAATATACAGATTACTACTCTGAGATGACCCAACCTCGTGGTGACCAACTTGACATCTGACCTATGTCAAATGATACTAAAAAGCTCATTGGACATGTCAACGGAACTTGGTAAAAGATTTATCAGTATTGCAGAATTCCCCAGGAATTCAGAGAAGGGAGACTGTCATCTGGCAAGAGTACATGAAGCTAGTGAGTGTGGCAAGCCACTGACCCAGAGACGGCACAGGGATCATTAGGCACTGAATGCAGTTGGGCCAGAGTGCTGGCTCTCTCCTATGGCTCAGTGCCCCAGCCGGACAGCACAGCCAGCTTACGGATATTTTGGGACATGGCCTGAATGCTGTCCATGCAGTAACATCCTCACTAGAAACCTCACCATGACTTTTCCCTTAGAGGCCCTCAAAGACCACTCTGGGATCCCTGACCCCCCAGCCTGCAATGGAAACATGCCCCTACCTCTACAAGGCCAGTTACAGCCCCTGCTGCCCAGTTGCGTGTCCTCTGGGCAGGGAAACAGTCCCACCAAAATAAAAAGCACTTTTATAAAGAATTAAGATGACTTCTTTGAAGCAGTTAGCATCGGCTAAGATGTGCTGTAGTGACAATCAAGCCCCAATTCTCAGGTACTTAAGATAATTCTCAGCTTGTATTCACTGCAGATCCTTGGGGGCTCTTCTCTGCTTTCCCCTCAGTCTGGGACCCAAGCAGAGAGGGCAACCATGTGGCTTCATCCTGAGAAAGAGGAAAAAGAAAGCATGATGAATGGTGGGAGAGCCCTTGCAGCTTTCACCCACGAGTGACACCAATCATTTTCACTCCCGTTTAATTGGCCAAGGCAACTCAGACGTCCACACCTAACTCCAGGAAAGAAGGGAAGTAAACATTACACTGTGTCTGGAAGAAAAACTGAAAATATTCTATGAATAATACTGATAAGCACCATGGCCTGTCCACTTAGTCCACAGATAGGTGACTGTCCTTCCCACATAAAAAACACAACCACCCTTCTCTAAATGAGGCAACCCCAAATCCCACCTGCTGTTGGCCTCAAGCTCAATGTCTGGATTCTCTGAATGATTCCTGATGATCTCTCCTTCCGGCTGAGAGGCACAGGGGGCTGTCTTCCCCAGGAACAGATGTGACTCCACTCCATCTGGAGACCTATACACTAATAGGAAAAAATATTTGCTGCCACCCCAACCATCATCCCCTACACACACACACACACACACACACACACTGTAACAGTGGAACAGTGGGAAAAGGCAGAATAACCAAAAAACATTTCCACTAAGTAAGAAGAAGAATTAGAGAAACACAGCACTCTTTGATTGCTAGCAATTCTGAAATCCCTCCGGACAGACGCTGTAAGGGCCCCTCCCCTAAGGTGGGGAGTGTTCTTTGCGACCCTTGACTCCATTTTCGGAGAGGTGTTTCCCTCTCAATATTCTCCTGGGTCACATCTAAGGAGGGTGTCGTCACTCCATAAATAACAGCACAAATATTATATCTGATTACAATTTATTGAGAAGCCATCTCACAAAAATGCTTTTCAAGCATTAAACCAAAGCGTAGGTTTCATTTAAAAGAATATGGGAAAAGGTGCCTATGAGGGAGGGTGTTCACCACCGAGTATTTCCGCCCCTTCCCAGAGGGATGCTGGAAGGTGTGATCACGTGACTGCTTTGGCCTATTAAATGTGAGCGGAAGTGCCTGACGTCATTTCCCGGATGGAACTTTAAGAGCCAGTGTTGCGGGGAGGCCCTCTACATACCTGGGTATTTACGGTTCTGTGAGAAAGCGCCAGGAGTCCCAGCTTGTAGATAAAGAACGTGAGGCTTTCAGAGGTGAAAGAGCTGACCCAAGGTCACCCAACCAAACCTGCCTGACCCCAAGTCTTCAGAGCCTGTTTTCTCCTCATTGTGGCTGGTTAATCATTTTGTTGATGTAACTGTGTGTTTGGGAAAATGCAGGAGCTGATGTAGAAACCTTCTGACACTTCTGTCCACTCTGGAATCAAAAACCTGCAGCCAGCCTGCATTCCCCTTTTTAATTCCTGGCCGTCCACTTCCTTAAGTGGCCCTGCACAGAACAAGGAAAAGAGCTTAGGCTTTAGAGTCAGAAAATGTTGAATATGAGTCAAACCCCCCATCCTGCCACGTCCTAGCTGTATGGACCCAGCAGAATCTGCAGCTTCCCAGAGCAGCAGATTCATCCATAAAACCAGGCTAATACCTCCCTGTCCTTGTAAGGAAGAGGTGATAGGTACATGAGGGTGTGCTTGGCATGTGGACTGGAATAAATGTATCCATTGGAAAACACCTGCTGTCCCCTCCTCCATCCCTTCTCTGCTCCTTGCCCCTGAGGCCCCAACGGCAGGCAGTCTGCAGGTGGGGTATGCTCTGGCTTGCATGATTCCAGCCTCCCCGTGGCTCCTTGCGTGCACTGACATTTCTCCCCTTCCCCAGGATGGACCCTCCCACAGCTGCTCGCCTAGCTCCTTGTGCAGGTCAGGAGGAAGGTCCGTGAGGCAGGAGAACAGCCAGTCAGAAGATGAGAATTGGAACATTGTGGTGTAGGTGGGACGCTGATCGCGCAGTCTTTCTGACCATGGAGATTTGAGTATCTTCCCCAAGAGGAAAGATGATATACTGGTAAATTTTCAGCACAGGAGACAGTGTTTAAGAAGCCTGAAACTTGCGCTTTCTAGGATAGGTGAGAGTTCAGCAAGAAGATCAGGAATCTTCACAGAGGCGTGAGCATGGTACAATGTCACTGTGAGGTACAGGGACCGGGATGGGTGCGAAAGAGGCTGGGAGGAGGAGTTGCGACCCATTGTGAATGTAAGACCCAGACTGTCTTATGAGGGAGCTTGGGTTGGCATCAGGACTCACATCCTCCTGGGAGCCCGGCTTTGTCTTGGAAGAACATGTCAGAAGCCCTTTCCACAGGACGCGGGGCTGTGAAATTGACAGCCCACGATGCAGCCCTTATTGGGCACATTGCTAACTTTCTGAAGTCCGCTTACATGCATATTCTAAGCCTGCTGGGCAAGGCTCTAATTGCCTATGGGCCTGCAACTGTGGTGAGCTTTTGAGGTGCTTCTGAGGCTCCCATTTATGAAATTTCCAATTGGGGTTTCACAATGGGCATAGAAAATAATTTGATAGCAGCTGTTTGTTGGAAGTTCCGGGGCCCGGGCTCCAGCTCCGTGGCTGGGCAGTGCTCCACAGCCCCAATTAGCCTGCTGTGTCCTGTGAGTGAATCTGAAAGCCCAAGTAATCAGTGGACCGTCATTTTCATTGGTAGTTTTTCCAGTAATTAAGAAAAAAAGAGACTTCATTTACACTTAAGAAATGTTGCCTGCATAGCCTCCAGCGCGTATCTGAATTGTAGAGAAAGGCTTTTGCAGTGAGGATGGACCTCGCATGCCAGAAGGGTCCTCTCCCCCTCCGGGGCCCATGCACACTACCCTGCCTTCTCTGTGCTCTCAGGATGCAATCACACCGTCTCAGGGCCCAGCTCTGTGTGTGCCAACTTAGAAACTGCGGTCTTCAGGCAAATTCCAGGTTCCTTTGTCTCTCTCTGGGTCTTGTCAGGGGAGACGATAGTATAAAAGATGAATTAATTTGCCCTTTTCCTTAGATGTCCTACTCATCCATTTCTAACAACAAAATTCAAGTTCTACTGATGTATTGTGAAAGTTGTACACTCACACCAGCTTTCCCCTGGACCTCTACACTGGGCCCGGCCACACGGTGGCTGGAACGCAGCTATCCCGTGACTGTGTCACACCAGGGGGCCTCAGGAAGCCCCCGGGGTTTCAGGGTGATGCCCCAGCAGGTGGAATTCTGGGCCGCCTCTCCCCTGACACCGCAGCCGAGGCATCTGTGTGTGTGGCCTCTACGAGGCTAACCAGGTTTCAGATATATGACTCTTGGCATGCCATCAAGAAGCTGCCATCTTGCTCCCTCCCAGAACTTCACCTACTCTTGCTATATTTCACCACAGGCTCCCCTACCTGTCACCCATCCCCAGCAACCACCTCATCCCTACTTCTGCCAGGGACTCTCCTCCAGTGCTCCAGAACTTGGCCGTCTCACAGCATCCAGCCTTGCCTGCTTCTGAATAGGACACTCTCCTCATCTCAGACGAGGAGACCTTTCTACCCTAGCTCCTGGTCTTGCTGAGTCCTACCCACTACATAACAAATAAAGTCACAGGAGGTAGAGAAAGGGATGGTTCTAAAAATTAGAACCTCTTGTTAAGGGACAGATAGAGAACTCCCACTGTGACTTTTGGGGGGAGTCAAGGCGAAGAATAGGGATGGTCACAAGTGTTGATAAAAAGGCAGAAATAGGGGCGCCTGGGTGGCTCAGTCGTTAAGCGTCTGCCTTCGGCCCAGGTCAGATCCCAGGGGTCTGGGATCGAGCCCCGCATCGGGCTCTCTGCTCTGCAGGAAGCCTGCTTCTCCCGCTACCATTCCCTCTGCTTGTGCTCCCTCTCTCGCTGTGTTTCTCTCTGTCAAATAAATAAAATCTTTAAAAAAAAAAAAAAAAGGCAGAAATAACCTTGAGAGTTGCAATAATCAATAGCATGTCATCTTCTGACAGAGAGGAATTGGAGCCACATGTGGTCCTGAGATCTGGTGCACGTTTCCAGGTCATCTTGTCGCCAGACACTAAAATTAGTGCAGGGACTTGGAGAACATGCCTTCACTTAATCAGCTTGGTCTAATTTAGTACAAGTTCTCTTAATGAAGTCTGTGTTGAAATTATTCTACATCCCTAGGGTCTCTGCTGCTGGAAGAAAGAGGCATGTGCTAACCTAGTCTGCCTTAGAGTCAGGTGGGCATTTCCCAGCGAGGGCTTCGGGAAGCTCGAGTCCCACAGGATGCCCCTTCCACAAGGAGGCCATGGTCAAGTTTGGGAAACTGCAGCAATTATCCCCATACCCCCACAGCAGAGGGTCACAGGGCTCGTTAGCGTATTAAAAGCTCTCCAAAGCCCACCAATCAAGCAGTCTGTTGGATCCTACTTAACCCTTGTTTCTCAGTCCTGTTGCACCATGGAACTCGCTCCTTTTGAGACAGTGTTCTTGGAGCATTCTGTGGGAAATACCTTGTTGAAGTTACTAATGCAGCTCTCTGTCCCCTGCTTGGCTATGAGTTTACAGAAGGCAAGGACTGCCTGCTCTCCTAGATTCCACTCTCCTCACCTTTCTCCCTACTCCAGTACATCAATAGAGAAGGTCAATGGCTAATGTTTGCTGAATTACATCCCATTTTTTAAGCTGTTTTGACAGAGGTGTGTGGTTTGTGGTCTAACGCACGGGAATGACTAATAACGTGTCTCTTAGTATTAACTGTATCAAAAAAATCAAGAAAAGATTGTTCTAGGCCCTGGAGTTAATTTGATGTGAGAGCATATTTGTTTAAAGAAGGCATGGATGAAGTTTCCTTTAAAATTCATGGCTGGAAACATGGTATAACTGAGTTGTAATTTCTAACTTTGTATCTTATTCTGAAGATGATATTAGTTAGAAAATTTGACAAGGATCTTGGAGCAAAAACAGTATAGTTTCAGCTTCTCTGAGAGATACACCAGAGGGGAGGGGGAAAAAAGCCGCTGAAAGGAAAAATGGAGAAAACTCATATCGTGTAATCTCATGTTTGAGTCCCTTGGATCATGCAGTCCCTATGACCAGCTGCCATTTTTCAGTTCCTACACCATGTGGAGCTAAGTGCATGCCTTCCCCTTTCACAACCCTATTGCCTGGATAAGAATGGGATCCGCACTCTGCAGAGGAGAAAACTGAGAGGGGAGAGAAGTGCCTTGCTAAGGGCCACACTGAGTCTGGATTTGCACCTGGGTCTCTGCCACCAGAACCCTGGCCCTCGCTTGCA
>CM053603.1:79934712-79985809 GCA_028646535.1 Procyon lotor
GACTGTTTCCTTTGCTGTGCAGAAGCTTTTTATCTTGATGAAGTCCCAAAAGCTCATTTTCGCTTTTGTTTCCTTTGCCTTTGGAGACATGTCCTGAAAGAAGTTGCTGTGGCTGATATCAAAGAGGTTACTACCTATGTTCTCCTCTAGGATTTTGATAGATTCCTGCCTCACGTTGAGGTCTTTCATCCATTTTGAGTTTGTCTTTGTATATGGTGTGAAAGAATGGTCAAGTTTCATTCTTCTGTATATAAGCTGTCCAATTTTCCCAGCACCACTTATTGAAGAGACTGTCTTATTTCCATGGGATATTTTTTCCTGCTTTGTCGAAGATTATTTGACCATAGAGTTGCAGGTCCATATCTGGGCTCACTGTTCTGTTCCACTGGTCTATGTGTCTGTTTTTGTGCCAGTACCATGCTGTTTTGGTGATCACAGCTTTGTAGTTAAGCTTGAAATCAGGCAATGTGATGCCCCCAGTTTTGTTTTTCTCTTTCAACATTTCCCTAGTGATTTGGGGTCTTTTCTGGTTCCATACAAATTTTAGGATTGTTTGTCCCAGCCCTTTGAAAAAAGCCGGTGGAATTTTGATCAGGATGGCATTGAAAGTTTAGATTGCTCTGGGCAGTATAGACATTTTAACAATGTTTATTCTTTTTTTTTTTTTTTAAAGATTTTCTTTATTTATTTGACAGAGAGCGAGCACAAGTAGGCAGAAAGGCAGGCAGAGAGAGAGGGGGAAGCAGGCTCCCTGCTGAGCGGAGAGCCCAATGCGGGGCTCGATCCCAGGACCCTGAGATCATGACCTGAGCCGGAGGTAGAGGCTTTAACCCACTGAGCCACCCAGGCGCCCTGACAATGTTTATTCTTTTGATCCATGAGCATGGAATGCTTTTCCACCTTTTTGTGTCTTCTTCAATTTCTTTCATGAGTGTTCTGTAGTTCCTAGAGTACAGATCCTTTATCTCTTTGGTTAGGTTTATTCCCAGGTATCTTATGGTTCATGGTGCTATAGTAAATGGAATCAATTCTCTGATTTCCCTTTCCATATTTTCATTGTTAGTGTATAGGAAAGTAACTGATTTCTGTGCATTGATTTTATATCCTGCCACATTACTAAACTGCTGTATGAGTTCTAGTAGTTTGGGGGTGGAGTCTTTGGGTTTTCCATATAAATTATGTCATCTGCAGAGAGAGAGAGTTTGATGACTTCTTTGCCAATTTGAATATCTTTTATTTCTTTTTGTTGTCTGATTGCTGTTGCTAGGACTTCTAGCACTATGTTGATCAAGAGTGGGGAGAGTGAGCATCCTTGTTGTGTTCCCGATCTCAAAGGGAAGGCTGTCAGCTTTTCCCCATTGAGAATGATATTCACTGTGGGCTTTTCATAGATAGATTTTATGAAGTTGAGGAATGTTACTTCTATCCCTATACTTTGAAGAGTTTTAATCAGGAATGGATGCTGAATTTTTTCAAATGCTTTTTCTGCATCAATTGAGAGGACCATGTGGTTCTTCTCTCTTCTCTTATTGATTCGTTCTATCACATTGATTGATTTGCAAATGTTGAACCACACTTGCATCCCAGGGATAAATCCCACCTGCCCACGGTGAATAATCTTTTTAATGTGCTGTTGGATTCTATTAGCTAGGATCTTGTTGAGAATCTTGGCAACTGTATTCATCAGGAATATTGGTCTGAAATTCTCCTTTTTAATGGGGTCTTTGCCTGGTTTGGGGATCAGGGTAATGCTGGCTTCATAGAGTCTGGAAGTTTTCCTTCTGTTTCTATTTTTTGAAACAATTTCAGGAGAATAGTATTATTTCTTCCTTGAATGTTTGGTAGAATTCCCCAGGGAATCCATCAGGTCCTGGACTCTTGTTTTTTGGAAGGCTTTTGATCACTGCTTCAATATTGTTACTAGAAATTGGTCTGTTCAGGTTGTCAATTTCTTCCTTTTTCAGTCTTGGACATTTATAGGTTTCCAGGAGTGCATCCATTTCTTCTAGGTTGCTTAACTTATTGGCATATAGCTGTTGATAATAATTTCTGATGATTGTTTCTGTTTCCTTTGGATTAGTCGTGATCTCTCCCCTTTCATTCATAATTTTGTTAATTTGGGTCCTCTCTCCTTTCTTTTGGATTAGTTTGGCCAGCGGCTTATCGATCTTATTGATTCTTTCAAGAAAACAACTTCTTAATTCATTGATGTGTTCTACTATTTCTCTAGTTTCTAACTTGTTGATCTCTGCTCTAATCTTGAATATTTCCCTTCTTGTGCATGGAGTTGGCTTAATTTGCTGTTGATTTTCCATTTCTTTAAGGTGTAAAGAGAGCTGGTGTATTCGGGACTTTTCTTTTTTTTTCCCAAATATGTTTATTTTATTTTTTCAGTGTTACAAGATTAATTGTTCATGCACCACACCCAGTGCTCCATGCTATACATGCCCTTCTCAATACCCACCACCAGGCTCACCCAACCCCCAACCCCCCTCCTCCAAAACCCTCAGTTTGTTGCTCAGAGTCCACAGTCTCTCATGGTTCATCTCCCCCTCTGATTTCCCCCCATTCCCCCTTCCCTTCCTTCTCACAATGCCCTCCATGTTTTTCTTTATGCTCAGCACGTAAGCGAGACCATAAGGTGGGACTTATAATTTTTTTTTTTTCTTTTTTACTTTTCAATTTTTTTGAGTGATCCTTGGATGACTATGTATTTCCCTCTTAGGACTGCCTTTGCCGTGTCCCATAGGTTTTGGACCGATGTGTCTTCATTCTCATTGGTTTCCATGAATTGTTTAAGTTCTTCTTTGATTTCCTGGTTGATCCAAACATTCTTGAGCAGGTTGGTCTTTAGCATCCAGGTGTTTAAATTCCTTCTAGACTTTTTCTTGTGGTTGAGTTCCAGTTTCAAACCATTGTGGTCTGAGATTATGCAGGGAATCATCTCAATCTCTTGGTATTGGTTGAGTCCTGATCTGTGACCCAGTATGTGGTCTGTTCTGGAGAAAGTTCCATGTGCGCTCAAGAAGAATGAGTATTCTGTTGTTTTAAGGTGGAATGTTCTATATATATCTATGAGGTACATTTGGTCCAATGTGTCATTCAAAGCTCTTGTTTTTTTCTTGAGTTTCTGTTTGGATGATCTGTCTGTTACCGAGAGTGCTGTGTGAAGGTCTCCTATAAATAATGTATTCATATCAATATGATTCTTTATTTTGGTTAACAGTTGGCTTATGTAGTTGGCTGCTCCTATATTGGGGGCATAAATTTTTACAATTGCTAGACCTTCTTGGAGGATACACCCTTTAAGAATGATGTAGTGTCCTTCTGTATCTCTGACTACAGTCTTTAGCTTAAAATCTAATTTATCTGATATGAAAATCACTACCTCAGCTTTCTTTTGAGGTCTGTTGGCATGAAAGATGGTTCTCCATCCCTTCACTTTCAGTCTGGATGTATCTTTAGGTTCCAAATGTGTCTCTTGTAGACAGCATATGGACGGGTCCTGTCATTTTATCCAGTCTGCAACCCTGTGCCATTTTATGGGAGCATTGAGGCTGTTCACATTGAGAGTGATTATTGAAAGATAAGTTTTTATTGACATCGTGTTGCCTGTGAAGTCCTTGTTTCTATAGATTATAAGTTCCTGTTCTATGTCACTCATGGGTTCTTTCTTCTTTTCTAGAACCCCCTTTAATATTTCTTGTAGTGCCGGCTTGGTGGTCACATACTTTTAATCCTTGCTGGTCTTGGAAGCTCTTTATCTCTCCATCCATGTTCAATGTCAGCTTTGCTGGATAAAGTATTCTTGGCTGCATGTTCCTCTCATTTAGTGCCCTGAATATGTCTTGCCAGCCCTTTCTGGCCTGCCAGGTTTCTGTGGACAGCTCTGATGTTATTATGATGGGTCTTCCTCTGTACGCAAGGAATCTCTTCCCCCTAGCTGCCCTCAGGACCTCTTGTCTAAGATTATAATTTGCAAATTTCACAATGATGTGTCTAGATGATTTTCTAAACTCGTTGATCTTGGGGGGTGTCCTTTCTGCCTCTAGGACATGAACACTTGTTCCATTCCCCATATTGGGGAAATTTTCATCCAGGATTTGTTCAGCTATATCTTCTAGTCTTCTGTGTTTCTCTACCCACCTCTGGGATTCCAATAATTCTGACTTTGGAACAATTCATGGTATCACTTATTTCCCTAAGTCTGTTCTCATGATTCCTAAGCAGTTTGTTCCAGCCCTCCTCTTCACATTTCTTCTCAACCGTCTTGTCCTCTAAATCACTAATTCCATCCTCTGTCTCTGTAACCCTAGCTCTTAGACTATTTAGATTAGATTGGATCTCACTGATAGCATCTTTAACATCTGCCATACTGGTTCTCAGTTCTTCCCTTAGAGATTCTATGTTGTCATGAATGTTTTTCTCTATCCTAGCCATTGCCTGGATAATTGTTACCCTGAATTCCCTTTCCAACATAATGTTTATGTCCATATCCAATAGTTCTGAGGGAAAGGGCGCAGTCTCTGGGTTTTTCCTCTATTGGGTGTTCCTCCTCCTAGTCATTTTGATGAGAAGTGGATGAGAGGATGTATAGCTGAATATATCACCCATGATCCATGCAAGGTGTACCCTGGAAGGTTTTGGAGCAATTGGAATTCATCACCAAAAAGAAAGAATAAAGATAAAAAGAGAGAGAAAGAAAGAGAAAAAAAAAAAATCCCAGCCAGAATGGGCCCCCAAAATAAGATTTATAAGGTATATAAACAAACACGAACAAACATAAAGACCAACAAAAGTAAATGACAGGAAATAAAAGAACCTAGTCAGAATGAACCCCAAGAACAAGATTTATATAATACCAGAACAAAAGCAAATACACAGAAACAATGACAGAAGGATAAGATGGGAGGGTGGTTATAAATACTTGATGCGGGCGAGGGAAGGTTATTTTGGTTTTCCTGGGTTTATTGTATTAACCCTCTAGTTCTAAATTTAAATAGTTTAAAAAAAATTTTAAAAACCAAGAAATGTGAGAACAAGTGAAAAAAAGAAAAAGAAAAAGAAAGAAAATTGTATCTATGAAATATATAGGTTTTAAGGTATAATCAGGAGCTTAATGTATTGATTTCCCCTGATGTTGGGGTTTTATAGTTTAATGGGGTCCCTGTGGTTATTGTCCTCTTGTTTTTGGCTTGTCTTCTGGGGAAGGGGCCTGCCGCATTGTTTTCCAGTCAGTCTCACTTGGGTTGAGTCGCCCTGCTGGCTATCAAGGGGCTGGGCTCGGTAGAAACTGGTTTTTCAGGCTTTTGCTCTCTGAAGGTTTTTGCTCTGTTTGTGGTTTTTTGCGCCTTTTTGGAGGGTCCAAGCAAGGAATCTGCCAGTACCCAGACCTCAGCATCACAGAGAAGCTTCAGTCTGCTCCCCTCTGGGTGGTCCAGAATACCATCTACCCTCTGCAAAATTCTTCTCTCACCACAGCCTGCCACAGGCAGTATGTACTCCCAGCCACCATCCCAGTGGTCCCTTAAGGCCCTTGCTGTCCTCTGCATCCACACGTGACCAAAGCCAGGAGCGATATTGATCTGATAAACTCAGGCGGCTGCCGTCGCCGGGACTGCTCTCCAGGCTCCAGGCCTGCACCAGGTATGCTCAGATTCCTGCCCAAGATTGGGCAGCATTCTCTTAGGCACTGTCTGGGAGCACCCAGACCCTGTGGCAGGCACCAGACGTCCCAAGGTCCTAGAGACCACTGGCTAGGTCTCCCACCCAGTCTTTTAGGGGCTTGCAGGAGTGCACCCAGTCCATAGAGTGGTGCACACAGAGGAAAGTTGCAGGCTCGTGGACCACACCAGGCTTTCTAAGGCGCTTGCAGGAGTGCGCCCAGCCCACGAAATGGTGCGAGGAGCAGAAAGCTGCAGGTTCATGAACCATGGAGTGGACCCCCCACTGGTCTCTCTTTGACTCCGGTGGTTGCCTTTGGTAGTATCCTTCCTGGGAACATGAGTTTAGGCCCATGCCCATGACCACCTACTTCCACTAGTTGTTGTTCCTTAAGATCTTTTGCTCTTTTTAAGTGTTTGTAACCAGACTCTAAGTTAATGCTGGTCCCCAACCACAGGGCACTTTTGTTTGGGCATTACTTTCCTTGGGTCATTCTGGTGGCTCCCTCCCCCCTTCTGTTTATCCTCCAATGTAGGTTCGAGTATTCCCACTCTGCTTTATCTCTTCACTGCTGCCTTCTCTTTCTGTAGAGATCCAGAAATGAAAAATCTTACTTCACAGGCTTATTTTATGGGTGTTCAGTGTGTTCCAGTAGATATCCGGCTCACTTTAGGGGACCAGTTGTAGCAGGGTCTCCTACTTCTCTGCCATCTTGCCGTCCTCTTATTTGGGGTCTTTTCTGATGCCATACAAATTTTAGGATTGCCGCTATAATTCTATAAAAAAATGTTGTTAGTGTTTTGATAGGGATCACATTAAATGTGTAGATTGCTTTGGGTACTATGGACATTTTAACAATATTTGTTCTTCCAATTCATGAGCATGGAATGTCTTCTCCTTTGTTTATGTCATCTTCAGTTTCTTTCATCAGTGTTCTATAGTTTACAAGAGTACAGGTCTTTTACCTCCTTGGTTAAGTTTGTTCCTATGTATTTTATTATTTTTGATGCAATTGTAAATAGGATTGTTTTCTTTTTAAAAGATTTTATTTGAGAGCACAAACAAGAGAGAGAGAGAGAAAGAGTGCACATGGGTGGTGGGGGGAGAAGGGCCAGGGGAGAGGGATAAGCAGATGCCCCGCTGAGCAGGGAGCCTGATGCAGCACTCAATCTCAGAAACCTGGTATCATGATCTGAGCTGAAGCCAGATTTTTTTCAATGTTAGTCACCACACAGTACATCATTAGTTTTTGATATAGTGTCCCAAGATTCATTGTTTCTGTGTAATTCCCAGTGCTCCATGCAATACATGTCCTCTCTAATACCCCTCACCCAGGCAAACCGTTCCTCCACCCCCGCCCCTCAGTTTGTTTCTGAGGGTCCAGTCTCTCATGATTAGTCTCCCACTCCAATTCCCCCCCTTCATTTTTCCCTTCCTTCTCCCAATGTCCTCCATGCTATTCATTATGCTCCACAAGTAAGTGAAACCATATGATAATTGACTCTCTCCGCTTGACTTATTTCACTCAGCATAATCCCCTCCAGTCCCATCAGTGCTGATGCAAAAGTTGGATATTCATCCTTTCTGGTGGCTGAGTAATATTCCATGTATATATGAACCACATCTTCTTTATCCATTCGTTAGTTGAAGGGCATTTCTGCTCTTTCCACAGTTTGGCAATTGTGGCCATTGTTGCTATGAACATTGGGATACATATGGCCCTTCTTTTCGCTACATCTGTATCTTTGGGGTAAATACCCAGTGGTGCAATTGCAGGGCCATAGGGTAGCTCTATTTTTAATTTTTTGAGGAACCTCCTCAGTTTTCCAAAGCTGCTGCACCAACTTACATTCCCACCAACAGTGGAAGAGGGTTCCCCTTTCTCCACATCCTCTCCAACATTTGTTGTTTCTTGCCTTGTTAATTTTTGCCATTCTCACTGGTATAAGGTGGTATCTCAATATGGTTTTGATTTTAATTTCCCTGATGGCTAATGATGATGAACACTTTTTCATGTGTCTGTTAGCCATTTGTGTGTCTTCTTTGGAGAAGTATCTTTCCATATCTTCTGCCTATTTTTTTTACCTGATTGTTTTGGGTTGTTGAGTTTGAGTTCTTTATAGATCATGGATATCAGCCCTTTGTCTGTAGTGTCATTTGTGAATATCTTCTCCCATTCTGTGGGTTGCCTATTTGCTTTGTTGACTGTTTCCTTTGCTGTGTAGAAGCTTTTTATCTTGGTGAAGTCCCAAAAGTTCATTTTCACTTTTGTTTCCCTTGCCTTTGGAAACATGTCCTGAAAGAAGTTGCTGTGGCTGATATCGAAGAGGTTACTGCCTATGTTCTCCTCTAGGATTTTGATAGATTCCTGCCTCATGTTGAGGTCTTTTATCCATTTTGAGTTTGTCTTTGTGTATGATGTGAAAGAATGGTTGGGTTTCATTCTTCTACATATAGCTGTCCAATTTTCCCAGCACATTGAAGAGACTGTCTTTTTTCCACTGGATATTTTTTCCTGCTTTGTCGAAGATTATTTGACCAGAGTTGAGGGTCCATATCTGGGCTCTCGATTCTGTTCCACTGGTCTGTGTGTCTGTTTTTGTGCCAGTACCATGCTGTCTTGGTGATCACAGCTTTGTAGTAAAGCTTGAAATCAGGCAATGTGATGCCCCAGCTTTGTTTTTCTTTTTCAACATTTCCTTGGTGATTTGGGTTTGTTTTTTTTTTCTGGTTCCATACAAATTTTAGGATTGTTTGAAAGATTCTTAACCAACTAAGCCACCTAGGCATCCCAAGTGAGATTATTTCTTAATTTCGTTTTTCTGCTCTTTCATTATTAGTGTATAGAAATGCAACATATTTCTATATATTGATTTTTGTATGCTGCAACCAAAATGAATTCATTTATCAGTTCTAGTCGTTTTTTGGTGGAGTCTGTAGGGCGTTCTAGACATAGTATCATGTCATCTGCAAGTACTCAAAGTTTTACTTCTTCCTTACCAACTTGGATGCCATTTCTTTTTGTTGTATGATTGCTGTGGCTAGGACTTCCAGTAACGTGTTGAATAAAAGTGACAAGAGTGGATATTCTTGTCTTGTTTCCAATCCTAGGGAAAAGTTCTCAGTTTTTCACCAATGAATATGATTTTCCCTATACAGCCTTTATTATATTGAGGTTTCTTCCCTCTAACCCTACTTTCTTGATGGTTTTTATCATGAATGGATGTTATGCTTTGTCAAATGCTTTTCCTGCAACTATTGACATGATCATATGGTTTTCATCCTTTTCTCTTGTTGATGTGATGTACCACATTGATTTGTAAATACTGAACCACTCTTGCATCCCAGGAATAAATCCAACTTCTTTAATGTATTTTTGGATTTGGTTTGTTAATATTTTGTTGAGGATTTTTGCATCTATGCCCATCAGGAATATTGGGCTATAGTTTTATGTTTTGATAGTGTCTTTATCTGGTTTTGGTATCAGGGTGATGCTGGCATCATAGAATAAATTTGGATGCTTTCCTTCAATTTTTTTTTAATAGTTTGAGAATAGGTAATAACTCTTTAAATGTTTGAAAGAATTCACTTTTGAAGCATGTGGTCCTGGACATTTGTTTGTTGGGAGGTGTTTGATTACTGATTCAGTTTCATTGCTGGTAATTGGCATGTTCAAATTTTCCATTTCTTCCTAATTCTGTTTTGAGAGGTTATAGGTTTCTAGGAATTTATCCATTTCTTCTAGGTTATCCAATTTGTTAGCATATGATTTGTCATAAAATTTCTCTTATAACCCTTTGTATTTCTGTGGTATGGTGTTGGCTGGTTTTGTTTTTTTTTTCCCTTTCATTTCTGATTTTATTTTAGCTTTTTTTTGGATGAGTATAACTAAAGGCTTATCCATTTTCTTGATCTTTTCAAAAAAACAACTCCTGGTATTGTTTTTTTTCTAGGATCTATATCATTTATTTCTACTCTAGTCATTATTACTTCCTTTTGCTAGTTCTGGGTTTTGTGGTTCTTTTTCTAGTTCCATTAGGGGAAGGTTGTTTGTTTGATATTTGTCTTTCTTCCTAAGGTAGCCCTATAAACTTCCCTCTTAGAGCAGCTTTTGCTGCATCCCCAAATTTTGGACTGTTGTGTTTTCATTTGTGTGTGTGTGTGTGTGTATTTTTTTTCTCCTCTTTGATTTCTTGGTTGACCCATTCATTGTTTAGTAGCACGTTATTTAACCTCCATGTATTTGTGGTCTTTCCAGATTTTTTCCTGTGGTTGATTACTAGTGTCATAGCATTGTGGTCAGAAAAGATGCATGGTAAGACTTCAATCTTTTTGAATTTGTTGAGGCTTGTTTGGTGGCGTACTATGTGATCTATTCTGAGAATGTCCCATTTGCACTTGAAAGAATGTATATGCTGCTGTTTTAGGATGGAATGTTCTGAATGTATCTATTAAATTGATCTAGTCCGATATGTCATTCAAAACCACTGTTACCTTGATGATTTTCTGTTTGGATAACGTATCCATCAGTGTAAATGAGGTACTACAGTCCCCTACTGCTATTGTACTACTATTGATTACTTCCTTTATATTTGTTACTAGCTGCTTTGTGTACTTGGGTGCTCCCATGTTGGGTGCATAAATATTTATAATTGTTATATCACCTTGCTGGATTATTTCCCTCTGTGATTATTGGAATGTCCTTCTTTGTCTCTTGTTACAATCTTTGTTTTAAAGTCTATTGTGTCAGATATAAGTATTGCTATTCTGGCTTTCTTTTCACTCCATTTGCATGATAGGTGTTTTTCATCCCTTCACTTGCAATCTGCAAGTATCTTTAGGTCTAAAATAGTCTCTTGTAGGCAGTATAGAGATAGGTTTGGGGTTTTTATCGATTCCATCAGTTTGTGTCTTTCATTGGAGCATTTAGTCCATTTACATTCAAAGTAATTATTGATAGGTATCTACTTATTGCCATTTTGTTACTTGCTTTATGGTTGTTTTTGTAGTTCTCATTTGTTCCTGTCTTCTCTTGCTCTCTTGTCACATGGGGTATTGACTTTCTTTAGTGATATACTTGGATTCTTTTCTCTTTATGTTTTGCATCTCTCTTCTGGTTCTTGGTTTATGGTTATCATTAGATTTATCAATACCATCTTCTGCATAGAGCAATCTATATTAGTTGTTGGTCACTTAAGTTTCAATCTATTCTTTACTCCTCCCTCCCCCTCCCACATTTTAGGTACATGGAGTCATACTTTATATCTTTTTATTTTATGAGTCCCTTGACTGATTTTTATAGATATACTTTATTTTTATTGTTTTTGTGCTTCTTACTTTTCTTACTCCTTATGGTCTTTTCTTTCCACTCAGCAAATCCCCTGTAACATTTCTGGTAGGGCTGGTTTAGTTGTCATAAATTCTTTTAACTTGTTTTTCTGGGAAATTTTCCTTCTCCTTCTTCTATTCTGAAGTATAGCCTTGCTGGATAGAGTATTCCTGGCTGCAGATTTTTCCTTTTAGGACTTTGAATATATCATACCCCTCCCTTCTGGCCTACAACCTTTCTACTAAAAAATTAGCTTTTAACCTTATGGGTTTTCCTTATATGTATGTAACTCTTTTCTTTTCTCTTGATGTTTTTAAAATTATCTCTGTGCAGTGTCTGGGTGGTTCAGTTGGTTAAGCATCTGACTCTTGATTTCAGCTCGGGTCCTGATCTCAGGCTAGTGAGATCAAGCCCGTGTGTCAGGCTCTGCATTGACCATAGAAGCTGCTTAAGATTCTTTCCCTCTGCCCTCCCCCCCAACCCCTCCCAAACACCCCCCCACCCCACGTTGCTCATATGCTCTTTCTAAAAAATAATACTAGGAGCACCTGATTGGCTCAACCGGTTAAGCGTCTGCCTTCAGTTCAGGTCATGATCCTGGGGTCCTGGAATGGATCCGTCTGTGTGTTGGGAGAGTCAGCAAGGTCTCCTGTTCTTGAAAGTAGTGGCCTAATCAAGATGTCCTGTAGTGCTCTGCAGTCTCCCCTATTCACCAGAACCTGGGACTTCAATAGTATCTCCTGTGTGTGTCGTGTGTGACCTACCGCCATGGCTAAGCTGCTTTTGCCTTCAGCGCAATGGTCTTGGATGGCTTTCTTTGCCTGTTGTGAGCAGGGTTTGGTTCCTGTGGTGTTAGTCTGGGCCTGCCTTGGGCTTGAGTTGAGTCAGACCAATCATTTGCCAGAGATGCAGAAGCATCAAACTGCAGGGTGATGCTTAAGACGCTTGTCTTAACACCTTAAGACGCTTGTTGGTGGGTGGGGCCACCAACAAGCCAGAAGTCAGAGCAGATGTCTGCGTCTAGCCTACTGCTGGGGCTACAGCTTGGTATGTGTGGTTATCTTCCCCTCTCCCCAGGGCAAGAAGCACTTTGGACTGGTGCTGGTCTCTTTCAGGGCAGCTTGCACGGGGCCAGGCCTGTGGCACCACCTTGGAGGGGCTCTGGCCAAGGTCATATTGGAGGGGGCTGATCAGCAGGAGACCTTGGTGCAGGGCACTTGGTTTTAGGAAGGTTTGTGCAGGTATGCAGTGGGAGGGAACCTGGAGTGGAGGCCTGGCTGGGGATCATTGCACTGTTGGCAATTTAGGTAGCATCAGTTGGCACTGTGCTGGCTCCCTCAGGTGTCTGTGTCTCTAGGCTAGGGGGAGGGGTGGGAAACGGTGCCCACATCCCCCTTTGTTCCTGGAAGAGTCTCCCAGTGATCTGTCCCTTGGACACATGCTCTGAGATGAGTAAACAAACCTCCCTCCCATATACCCCAGGCAGTTTTCAAACTGGTGCTTCTATGCTGGATCCATCTCCGCAGGCTGGTCGTGTTACCACTATAAGGGAAGGGACTGAGCTTCCGCTCACCTTCCGCCTCTCCCAGAGCCAAGCCCACCGATTTTCAGTGTTCCAGGCGTTAAGCCCTACTGCTTGTAACAAATCATGAAATTATGCCCAACTGGTTTTCAAAGCCAAATATGGGGATTCATCTTCCCTGTGCCAGGGGTGTTTGGTATGAGGGTCTGGGTTTTCCCCTTTCTACGGCTGTGGCACCCCTCCTTCCCCCAGACCCATTTAGCTCCTGACTACGTCTCTGCCCCACCCTCTCTCACGTGCCTCTTCCCTACTTTAGTTGTGGAATTTGTTCTGCCAGTCTTCAGGTTGTTTTCCAAACTATACTGATGTGGTATTATCGAGGTATATCGGTGGGATGAGGTAAACTTAGGGTCCTCCTACTCTGCCATCTTCCCCAGAAGTCCCAATCACTTCCACGTTAGGACTGCCAATGTGTCCAGCATTCAAATTCTCAGACGTCTCTTTGGGAAATTTGGGGTTGTAAAATCAGGCCAGGATTGCCAGACTGACCAAAAGATTGCAACTAAACAGTTTACTTAATCATTTAATTATATTAATTGTGCTTCTCTATTTGAGCAATATGTAGCAGTATGCTCCATATGAGGCCCTGGGTTAGATACTGAGGAGGTGGTCATTAAAAACAAAAACAGACAAGAAAAAAAGTGCTTTTGCCCCTGAAAAACTCCGGGTCGGCCAGGGGTGACAGATACACACACCAGGACCACATGGGGAAAACTAGGAGAGCATGATACAAGGGCACTTCTCTCTGGTCCCAAAGGAGAACTGTCTTCATTCCTCTCCAGACCCCTGCCCTCTTTCCAGATGAGGAAACTGAGAGGTGTAGAGAGTTTCTCTAAGTGTCTCCGTGGCTGGTATACAAATTCATAGCTTTGACTATTCTATTCGTGCTCTTCACACAAACCCCTGCCACCCAACCTCAGGGCGTGCCTGGGCACTCGCCGGAGCCATGGAGGGGGGGTTGGGACGGCACAGCCCCTTCTCCTGACCCAGCCTGACCCTGGCGTGCGGTCACGGAGGAGGAAGAGGACACGCAAGCCTGCGGTCTGAGTTGTCCTCGTGCCTGTGTTTCCCATCTGTCTTCCCTCAGCCCCCAAGTCAGCAGTCTTAGAAGAGATGCTTCACAACTTGGATTTTTGTGACATTTTGGTGCTCGGGGGAGACCTGGACCCAAGACAGGAGTGCCTGGAGCTCAACCACAGTGAGCTACATCAGCGACACCTGGATGCCACCAATTCCACAGCGGGCTACTCCATCTACGGTAAGACCACACCCAGCCCCTTAACCTGGTGCTGAGCACCCGCATGCTGGAGTCACGAGTGCCGTGGTGCTGTCACCTGAGGAGTCAGGTCGGGACCTTTGACTTCAGCGCACCGACCGCTAGCCCCTCCCTCATTGAGCTACATAGAACGTGGGTGCGTGCTTTCTCTTACAACGTTTGACCTGAGCAAACAGTATAGCAGCATGGCCAGGCTGAGGCCATTCTGGTCAGAGCCTACCGTATCTGGAAAGCCTGCGGGTCAGTTCAGTTGGCTCCTTAGAACTCCCGTATCCTTGCATCGTCTGCCCCTATACAGCTCAGGCTCTTACCCTGGATAAATTCAGAACCACAAGCTCCGGCAGACACGTCCTGTGTCCCCCTCCTCTACCTTCTTACAACAGGTGTGGGCTCCATGAGTCGCTACGAGCAGGTGCTGCATCACATCCGCTACCGCCACTGGCATCCAAGTTCCCTCGGGGCCCGGCGGTTCAGAGTCAAGTGCTCAGAACTCAATGGACGTTATACCAGCAATGAGTTCAACCTGGAGGTGAGTGGGTCCTGCCATCAGTGGGGGATTTCAGAGTTACCCACTCGATCCTCGTTTGTTTGGGTCCACCTGCCACTCCTGGCCAGCAACACCTCTCCCTGCTCTTCCCAGGTCAGCGTCCTCCATGAGGCCAGAGTCTCAGACAAGGAGCACGTCAGCCACCTTATTGTGCAGCCTCCCTTCCTGCAGTCTGTCCGCCAGCCCGAGTCCCAGAGCAGCCTCCGGCGCGCTTCAGGTAGGTGCCCTGGGAGGACGGACCTCCGGCTATCAGGCGGTCACGGGCTTCGAGAGCATCCTCCCACAGGTACGGTGCAGCAGCCTCAGGGGCCCAGAGCTGAAGGAGGGACCCGGGAAAGGGAACGCTGTGGGCCCTGCCCGGGAGGTCCTCCCAGCCTCAGTCCGGGGCTAGTCGGGGCAAGAAGTTACACCGTGTCACAACATGTTAGTACGGAGTGCTAGGGTAAGATCTCCCCCGTCCTTTGGGGCCTGACTCCAAGCCACAGCCTAGGGGCGGCTTTCCCTCCACCCCTTCCTCTGTGCTCGCTCGCTCTCTCTCACACGCGCACCCCATACTGCGATCTCTCACCCTGACGTCACCTCCAGTCTTGCCATTTGTACCACTGTCTGGCGGGCAGTGTGTCTGTCTCTGTGAAATTCCACAGGACCGGGCTCTCAGTGGAAGCCCCTCCCCCCAAATTTGAGGGGAAAGCAAAATAGAAGAGAACGTACATCAAGTGCTTGATTTATTCCTCACAAGTACCCACGGGGTAAGAATTATTCAATCCATTATAGAGATGAAGATAATGAAGTCCAGACAGAGTGAGGTGCTGGCCCAGAGTTCTACAGCTGAGAAGAGGCAGGGCTGATTTTACCCTGCACACGGGTGTTTCTTTCACACTCCATCCCAAGACAGAGCTAGTCCTTCCGTTTACCACGCCATGTGGCTTCCTTCCTTGTTGCAGTGGTCCCGAGCATCGCCACAGTGGCCATCATCATGTCCGTGTGTGTGCTGGTGTTTGTCGTGGCCATGGGCATGTACCGGGTCCGGATCGCCCGCCAGCACTTCGCCCAGGAGACGGAGGCAGCCAAGGAGGCAGAGATGGACTGGGACGACTCTGCGCTCACGATCACAGTCAACCCCATGGAGGTGATCCCGGGGCAGGATGCTTCCCCTCCCCCCACCCCCCTGACCCTGCCTTCTCTGAGCACCTTGAGCCCACTCCACCTGCGTGGACTGTATTTTCCCACCAGCTGCATTCACTGATTAAAAACGTGAATTGCTCTCACCCTGCAAACAGAACCAGACGGTTCTTAAGGCAAGCAGCCCTGTGGCGTCTATCCCTTGCCTCCCCCGTAGTATTTAACTCAGAGCTGACTCACACTTAAGGACTCAGTATTGAATTCTTGATTAACAGTGTAAATTAGATGGCTTTGCTCCATGCTGCCGGCAGAGCTCACTTAAAGGCTCAGGATAGGTCCAAACAAAAGCACCACAGCCATATCTGCCATTCACGAAGCCCCCATCACGCCAGACGCTGCGCAGGGTGCTCTGTATACCGCACCCCTTGTGAAGGAGAGGTTCTCATCCTCACTGCTCGAGTGGAAACCAACCCCAAGAAGGAAGTCAAAGTCCCCAAACTCACAGAGCTGGTAACAGCACTGCCAATATTTAACTCAAGGTTGCTGGATCCTAATGTCCGATCATTTCAGTTCGCCAGCAACCTCCGGCATCCACCTGCAAAGGTCTAAGGCCCCAGCTCTGGACATATGAATACCACAGTGCCCAAGGGGTGGCCCGTGGGTCCTCGGTGGTGGCAGAGGCAGGAGTCGAAAAGCATCAGGAGTCACAGAGGCATGAAGGTTGTTCCAGCGCAGTCCCCACGGTCCCCCAAGTCAGCATCACACTCTGGTATCCTAGCCCGCGTTGCTGCTGTAGCTCAGCATGTAGCATACGGTGGAGGTATAGCACTGAGCATGCCCAGGGGGACACCAGCATCTCCACTCTCAGCCAGAGGAGCCTCAGCTGGGGCAACCAAGCCTCGATGCCTGGAGCAGGGAGAGCACCACACGTGAGGGTTCTTACTGAGCGCTAACCTGCTGCTGCCAATGGTCAGTGAAGCATGAGCAGGGAGAGCCGTCCAGGCCACAGTCCTAACCTTAGGAGGAGGTTAGCCTAAGGGAGGCCTTGAGGAGGGGGAAGCAGGCAAGGTAGAAAAGGAAGCTGCTTGGGGGGGCGGGGGAGGCAACCACACAAGGGCACACATCTTTTATGGCTGTTTCATCAACTCAAAACGTAAATCCACAATTAAGATTTTGCTAGAATCACCAAAAATCGGGCAGGATTTTTTGGAACTAGGAACTAGAAAAGAATGAGGTTGAGTTTGAGGACTCAAGTCTCAGGCAGTGAGGGGAGGCATGGAAAATGAAGACCCTGAACTTCCTTTCCAAAGGAATATTTCTGAGGAGCAGCACACCTGAGTCTGGGCTTAGACGACTGTCTGCTCCCAGAGAATATGATCTCACCTGGAAAAGGGCTGTATGCTTCTCCATGAGAGGAGAGCATTTACACAAACACTTACGACTTGGAAAGCTCCATACAGACAGGCTCCAGAAATTCCAGAAAGCAAACCCTGGCCTGAAAGGTTTCCAACGATGGAAGGGACTGGCTTCTGTGTCTTGTGTTTAAAACCCACCATTTACCTTGAGTCCAGGTCTCCGAATTTGCTATTTTTTCTGGGTCCTTTGCCCTCTGATTGGCAAAGGACTTCCCGTTCAGGAGGCCTGTCCCCAGCGCCATGGGTTTAGCGGGAAGGGACAGGAGTTCCAGGGGCCTGAGTGGAGGGAGAAACATGTCCATTCCAAAGTGGTTTTTGCGCCACCCCTGATGAGCATGTCCCCTCTCTCCCCGACACCCAGAAACATGAAGAACGAGGGCGTGGGGAAGAGGAGACTGAGGATGAGGAGGAGGAGGAAGCAGAGGAAGACGGGAGCTCCAGCAGCAGTGAGTCAGAGGACAGCGGAGACGAAGAGGAGGAGGAAGGCGTGGGCAAGGGCAGCCGCGCGCAGAGCGCAGCCCGGCACACCCAGCTAGAGTGGGACGACTCAGCCGTGCCCTACTAGCCCCGCTGCCCGTGCCCACCCACGCGTCTCTTTTGTAAGCCCCACCCGGTGTACGCTCGAGTCTGTCACATGTCGCCTCTGATTCCTATGACAGGGCTGGGCAGGCCTCCCCCAGTGTCCTGGAAGCCACCCTTCACGCCTTGGGCACTCCCCGGGTCCCAGCCCTGGAAAGGGCCCAAGACTCCCCGGGTGGTCATTAGTGGGGCCTTCCAGGGCGCCTTTGTCCTATAGCCCCTCCCCCATCTGCCCTGGGCTCACCCTGCATCCTGCAGAGTTCTGCCTGTGCTCTTCTCTGCAGGGGAAAGTCAGCAGGGGAAAGTCAGCTTTATGTCACTCACCTCCCCCGGACTCCCTGGGCCCAGGCCCCTTGGGTTCCAGCCCACTGTGCGTGCACCTGCCCCTGTCTCCTCTTCCACACAGACCAGCAGGTTCTCCTTACCTTCAGGGTGGCTTCACACAGGCAGGGTGGTCAGATCTCACACGAGGTCTCCCTTCTCAAAGGAAAGTCCTTGTTGAGGCTGAACTAATGTATAGGGAAAGGGTCACACACACCCATTCGCTCTCCCCAGTTTGGGGTATACACATAAGCTTAGATAAGAGGTCCTTGGCCACAGCGGGGCCCGCCCCGTCGGGCCTCACAGGAACCAGGAAGCACTCAGCAGGGGCACTGCCCCAGGCACCAGGGGGAAGGCCTGATAGGAAGAGCATCACGGCAGCCACAGATCTGGGGGATGGAGGTGGCCAGAGGCTGACAAGGCTCTCAGCATCTGGCCTTAGGTCCCTCGGCACCTGTTTTCATGCTGTTTTGCCTCCTGAGAAAATGCATCCCTCTCCAATGTATTAGGACTGTCATCAACGGCGCTGAATCAAAAATGAAAGTTTGGAGATTTGAATGCCAGGAATTGGGAGCATATCTATGATAGTAACCGCTGCTTCTTTATTCTTCTCATAAAAGGAGCGACGCTTTGGGTGGAGGGCAAATATATCTGAAAACCTAATTTCTTTCTTGTTTTAATAAGAAAATCTTTTCCACCTCCATCCTAAGATGGACACCTCAGGAGAAGTGTTGCTATAGTAACTTGTCTGTGCTCTTTTGTGACCAAGAGAATAGCGGGCAAAAACAGGGCCATTGTGAGACTTCCGCAAGGCTCTGAGACTGTCTTCATTTGGAATGTCTCTGGCTTTGTCCTCAGTCTGTACACTCCGTCCCTGTCCGCCCAGCCCGCAGTGGCAGAGGCACAGAGCACTTTGGTTCAGCAGAAAGTCCCCAGGTCACCAAAATAGAGCTTAAGGGGGTCCACCATCAGTGCCCTCTAGTTTGACCTCCATCCATGACCGGTCCCTGCAACCTTCTGATTCAAGCAGACGACCTGATGCGGTTTTTGCCTATCTGTCCCCTCCTTTGAGCCTCACCATAATTCCGTCGGGGAGCTGGGGCAACTCCTGGCAGGCATGTTTTGAGTAAACTGAGGGTCAGAGCTTCAGCACCTTGCTCAGAGTCATTCAGAGCTAGAGACAAGACCAGACTCCCTACCTTCCACTCTTGGTCCAGTGACCCCCCCCCGCCCCACTGCTATTTATACAGCTAACAGGCATTGCTGAGGCCCTACTATGTGCTAAGCACTCAACCAGCAGCCCTACGAAATGCTAAAGCTGAATAAGATGAGTGCCTCCCGTGCAAGGATATAATCATTACAGAGGGGGATCCAACAGGCATAGAAATTTTATGAAACGCACGGCAGGGAGAGAAGTCACAGGAGGAAGGGGCATATAATCACAAACTCAATCAGTGCTCTTATTTTTCCCTTCTTAGGGAAAAATGCAGGCAGAAGTTTGGAATTTCATAATCATTGACTGGATATAGACACTTCAGTGAGTTCTCCCAACCAAAATACCTTTTAATCAGGCTGTGTCTGCACATCTACAAGGAGAAAATCTCTTAACACTGCTTAGTCCCCACCATTCTCTTCATTAAATAAAAGATTCTCCAGTTGGGCACTTAGGAGCTAACAAAATTCTCCCAAAATTATGGCAGTAAAACCAAATTCATGGTTTAAAGCCAATTTTTTGTCCTTTTTATTCATAAGAAATTTTTTTTATGTTTCAAGTTTTTAAATTCTAATAACAGTATAAAATTAGTTTCAGGAGTAGAATTCTTTTTCAACTGAATTTCCATTTAAAATATCCTGATTTTCATGAGCGTACCTTGCAGAGTCCTTTTGGTTTGGTTGGCCTGGGGAGGGGTTCTTCACGTCTCCAATGGTTGCATCACTTCCTCATGGTTAAGTGGGCTATTTGGAGCATCATTTGGGGGGGGGGGGTATTGGGACATCAGATGAAAGTGGCACTTGGCTAAGGACGCAGAGTTGAGTCGTTTCTCTACATCAGTCTAGTCACAAACAACAGGAATAACAAGTCCGGACCCTCTCTATCAACTCCTGTTGTGCAAAGTCAGACGGCATGTCACCTCCACAGACAAGGCATAGTAATACTGCTGGGTCAGTGGGCATTTATCATGTCCCCAACGTCCTACTCAACCAGAAGGAGTGATAATGTAAAAGTAGCAGAAGCTTCAGGGGCTATTCAGTGAGTGGCGAGTAAAGTAACTTGCCTTCTACCAGTAATTCTAATGCCTAGTGAAAAATGTCAATCGGTCCAACATTTTCCAGGCTGTACATGCTGGTGTCCAGAAACCAGAACTCCCAGATGGCCTGGATACCATGCGGCCTCCCCTCCAAACATCAGAGGCAACAGATGCAGGCTCATACCCCAGGGGAACAGCTGACCAGGTTGGCCACAGGCCAGACCAGTGCTTATCCTACCAAGAGGATGACCAGATTCTGCTCTTTGGAGCTGGAAACTAGATAGGCTGAAACCCCTCAAGCAATTCAGGTGACAGGGAGGAAGAGGAAGATGAGGGTGAAATGGAAAAGGCCAGTACAGAATGAAGTAAGGCAATGGAGTAAGGCAATCAACTAGTTGATCACTTGTCTTAACACCAAAAGTATATTCTAGTAGGTTACTCAAATGCTTTAAATCTGACCGAGGTCCAAATCTCTATAGATAACAAAAATGTGATTTGAGTGGAATCTTATTACCACTTTCTTGAATGTCCTCAGTCATCCTATCAAGCAGGGTTTAGACCACACATCTCTGCAGGTAGCAAAAGCTGTACCTCGTGGACACGGACCCTCCAGGGAGAGGTCTCCTGGCGGGAAGCAATATCCTCCATGCCTATACATACAGTAGATGTCAGCAAACTTTATAAAGAGCCGGATAGTCAATATTTGGGGTTTTGCAGGCCATGTGGTCTCCGTTACTAATATCCAACTCAGCCACTGTAGCATGAAACAAGCCACAGACCTCAAATGATGGCTATGGCTATGTTCCAAAAAAATTATTTATGAAATCTAAAAAAGCAGACAATTTGAATACATATTATTTTCACACATCCTGAAATTACTTTTGATTTTTACTTTTGACCATTTAAAAACTGAAAAACTCTTCTGAGCCCATGGGCCATACAAAACCCTGCAGCCTGCCGGATTTGACCTGTGGGTCACCCCTACCATACGTTCAAGGAAAGCAGGTTTCCCATTTACCGTTGCTATCTTACACCCTTCCTTCAACTACCCAGGGGTCCTTGCCTCAAAATGAACGAGGAACAACTCCATAGTCCTTAATTAAACTCTTCTAAATGTCCATGTGCCAGCGAGAAAATGACAACAAAAAACACCTGTTACTGGTCAAATTGACTTGAACACAGGCAAGCATTTATGGAGAACGCCAAGCCCTGGGTACAGGAACTGACTGACCACTGAGCACTAACCCCCTTGTGCTCAGGGCCAACTCCCAGGCACAGCGCCTTCCCAGCACAACTCAGCCCATAATGATTTCTAAGCAGGGGTGTTCATTATCTCAGACTGATTTCCATTTCAGTCCTGCTCATGCCATCGCTCTAAAAATGATCCTAAAGACTTTTGACTGTTTGAATCAATAGCAACATAATCAGTAGAAAGCCCTACCCAGCACATTTCAAAATTAGCAGTCTTCGCGGCTCTATGACTCAATATTAGCAAGAGAAAGAAAAGAGGACTTTTTCTTAACCATTCTCTCATTGAAATTAACCAAATCGTTTTTTGTTTTTTTTTTTTTTTTTTGAGAGAGATCACAAGTAGGCAGAGAGGCAGGCAGAGAGAGAGGGGAAGCAGGCTCCCCGCTGAGCAGAGAGCCCGATGTGGGGCTCGATCCCAGGACCCTGAGATCATGACCTGAGCTGAAAGCAGAGGCTTTAACCCACTGAGCCACCCAGGTGCCCCTAACCAAATCAGTTTTATGGGGAAAAAAAAAAAAGTGAGGGAGTGAACTTAATTCTTTGCAAGAATTTACCAGTGAAAAGCACATGATTTTCAGGCAAGTTCATTCTCAAGCCTTTGGGGGATCCCCAAAGCCTCTGCAAAATACTCCAGAGGGCTACGGACAGTACAGCATCCTCTCTCTGCATCAGACTTTTATCGAGGCTGACAAGCCAAAGCCCTTGGCACAATTTAATTTTCATGTAATCACTTTCCACTGCCCAGCTGTAGGCAAAGGAAATGAACAGTGAAAGTTTTTGAGGTCTACTCCAGCACCTTCATTTCCCTGCCTTTATTTTATAAGTTTATTCTGTACCTACTTTATAGATCTTGCTCTGGTTTTCTTTTTGGCACCAACTACAAAGGAGAGTTGGCTTTACAAGGGCTATGGACTAGAAGTCAAACTTGACTCTATCCCAAGGCGACACAAATCCATGCAAGAAGGTACCTCCCCTAGCGCCCCAGAAAGCAATCAAACGTTCCCTGGATGCCATTAGTGAACAGATGGGATTCCGTGTTTGCAGCTACGTTCAATGTAATTCAGCAAATCCTTGCTGAGTGCCCATGGTGTGCCAGGCGCCATGCCAGAAACAGGGGAATGGTGGATGAATGAGGTGGGCCCTGCCCAGGCAGGCCCCCCTGGTCTCATAAGCTACTAGCACGCTTCCTTTATGGTGTTGGAGGCTGTCTGACAGCAGTGGGGACGGGTACGACAGAAGTCTGCAGCTGGGGGAGGGGGTAACTTGCTTTGGCAGTTCTCCACCCTAACTTAGAAGGCCAGTGTGCTTCTAGGAGCCCTCCCACACATTGCCAAGGCCAAGGCAGGAGAGCTCTAGGGAAGCAGGCAATGCTTTCCCTACATGTTTCTAATTTGGCCCCAGCCTGACCCAGGTCACTTATGGATGAAAGCCAGTCACCCTGCTTGCAAGGGGGGTATCACATGGCTGGGGGCTGAGATTTAGTGAAACTAGGCCCAAGGAAGTTCTTCAGCATGAAGGGCAGGCAGTCAGACCTGGAGAGTAAGCCAGCTACAGGGGCCGGTATGTGCCAAATTCCAAAGACATGAAAAGCCTGACGTGAAGGAGCACCTGAGGCCTGAAGTCAGAGCTGAGGCGGGGAGAAGGGCCTGATTTTGGAGGACCTGCTAAGGGGCCACAGGATGCCGTAGAGCGGAGGCTCTCAGGGTGCAGCCCTGGACCAGAGCAGCACGTGGGCATGAGTAAGAAATGCCAATTCTTGGGATCCACCCTAGAGCTGCGACATCGGAAAGCTGGGCCCAGCAGTGTATGTTTTAAGGCTCTCCGATCCTGATGCACTCTAAGGTTTAAAAACCACTGACGTAGAAGATGAGGGTGAGTTTCACCGGCACTGGGCGGAGCTGATTAATAGGATATGAGCCTCAATTGCTAATGTAGAAGAGAGAGGGTCAAAGCAGAGCTCCCCCTGAACCCTCCAGAGCCGTCCAGACTCTAGTCCATACTCCCTGAAGCAGGGATTTCAAGGAACCTTGGGCCTAGTCCCAACTCCATCCCTCCCCTGGGGCAGGCGCTACCGCCTCCTGGCTGGGCCCCTTTCATCCTAGAGAGACACACAGTCCAGAGGAGGCTGTAATGAGGCTACCCATCCCTAGGGAGGGTGCTTCCAGATCCTCAGTGATGAGCAGCCTCCTGAAGGGCCATATTTCCGGGGACATGATTAAACTGTAGCAGTGTCCTTACATCAGCAGGAGAACTGGTCCCCACACAGCATCTATGCTGTGGAGCCCCAGGGCCCCCAGAGAGCGGAATGCTGCCGGCTTTACCGCAGGGCTGCTCCATCTGCAATATGACGGGGTCATGCCGCGTCACAATCCACACACAGAATTGGGTGGAGAATGAATGGCTTTCCTGGGAAGGGCAGGACCTCATTCTGGATGTTACTAAAAGTAGAAAACAAAGCCCAGAAACAAACCTGCAGCATCCTCCGCAGGCAGAATCTATGTTGGCCTTCAGACCTCTAAGACGGGCAGAGGTACCAATCTCCACTGATTCCTTCTCCCCTTCCTTCCAGAAACCTGGGTCTGCCAATTACTGATTTAGGTTTTTGATTCAGGGCTTAAGCTCTGCACAAGTCTACAACCTTCTGGGAGAAGCTCGTTGGCGTCCAATCAGTCACTCACACCTACCTGAGGTGCAGAATCTGTCCTCACGTCGGGGTTGCTGGAAGTCAGAGAACTGGGGCACTGGGCCTTGGGGTGGAAGGACGAGGAGGAGTGGGCTGGAAGGGCCCCCAGACACGTGGCCCTGGGGAGTTCATGCCTCCTGTTCAGTTCCTAAGAACCTAGTTCCCTCTTGATTAGAGGCACATTCCTGGTCCTACCTGCCCACTCCTTATGGAGTTCTCCCCCAAATACCCTAAAGGATACCTCCCTTCTGACCAAATGCCCAACCAATCCTCTGAGAGCACAGTGACCATATCAAGAACAACCATCTCTAACATACTAGATTATGCTAAAAACCACCCAAAAAGTTTGCCAGTTGTTTGTGAGAAGCGTGGGAGAGAGCAGACCCAAGAGGGAAGAGGAAAGTTTCTTCATGTCCATGCCTCTTAGGTCCAGATGAACTTTCTTTATAGCCTGGCCTCTCTTGGTGAAATCTCTGATGTGACATTTCTCTCCCAAGACCTTAAGCCAATTTTGTTTCCCTGAAGTCAAGTCGCTTATCACAAAGCCCCCCATGGGACAAAAGGACAAGGAATGGGACGGCAGGACGTGAGTGGAGAGGCCTCGGGTAGTTCTGGGAACAGGGTGGGCTCTGTTCTCACTGGCAAACTTAGGTCTGTGTCCAGTCAGAACAGTCAGAAGCTCGATCCGGCCAGGACACCAGGCGGAGAGAGGGGGTAGGAGAGGCATTTCCTGGGAAGACCAGACAGAGGGCAGACACGCAAGGTGTGTCACTGTGCAGGCCACACCAACCATTTGCACTTGTCAGGAACAGGGGAGAACAGCGTCCCAACATCGGCTAGTCCTTCCCATTCTGAGCAGCAGAGAGAAGCCACTGCCTTTGGACCGTGCAGGCTTACATCTCCGGAATCTGAGATTCCACGAGAACTATCGTAGAATGAAACGGAACCACAGTGCTCAGGCCCCAGAAGACACGGCTGTGTGGGGCTGGGCTGCCCTCCGTGCCTGCCGTCACAGGCGCCCTGGTCAAGGCAGGGAGAGTTGCTCGCCTAGCCCAGCACTGTGGGTGCCTCGCACGGCACCTGGCCCACAGCACGGGCTGCATGGGTGGTGAATTAAACAGAATACCAGAGATCACCTGACCTCAGCCAACGGACAGGATGAAAAAACTTAAGCTGCTTCAATAGATAAAGACTCCACCATCTTTTCTCTTAGTAGACGGTTGGGATCCTTCATACAATCAGAGTAAGGAGGAGTGGAAGTAAGTAGAGGGGCAGAAAAAGAACAGGAATGGGGTTGTTGGATAGCGGCCCCCTCCTCTCTAGAACCAGTGAAAGGTGCCCCTAAGCACAGAGCCCCTTGATAAGCACACCTGCTCCAACCTCTAAGTCCCGGGCAGCATCCTGACTGAGGAGAAGGAGTCCTAACCTGTTAATGGCCCTAGTCCTGTGCTGCTCTGCAGCCCCTTTTAACAGATTTGCTGCAGAGATCGGTCAAGGTGAAGCTCAACCCCCAACAGACAAAAGAGGACAAGAGATGTGAAAGGAACCAAAACGCAGACGGCGTATATTAATCCCAGGCGACAGAAACGTGCCGGCTTTAACATTTGTTCACTTTTATCTTGAAATGAAAACGCATCTCTGCTACCCAGACCCTTTTCTGAGCGTTTCAGAATAGAAACGGGACACATACATATATACACTCACTCACACACTCGTGGTAAGAGTTCCTTCCCCAGCAGAAAGAGCCATGGGAGAAAGGAGCCCACAGGCCGTGTCTATGTGCAGGAGCAGCGAGCCGACCCCAGGTCCCCACTAGAGCCCAGCCCCTGTGAAAGAGGGAGGGGAAGGGCCAGGAGTCAGCTGTCCTTCTCTAGGGCCTCTATGACAAAGGGCTCCCCTGGGGCCTGTGGGTCACAGCCAGGAATATGACGTGCACACCCCTGCAGACAAGTCCGTCCATCCTGGGCAGTGAGGAGCACACCCCCTAGCTGCTCCCTCGGCTGCAAAGGAGCGGCCAATGTGTCGGATTCAAAAGAGGCCACGCACATCTTCACTTGTAGACTTCAAATGGTGGAAATAAAGCAAATGCATTTTGGAGATTAGAAAGTTAGTCTTGACACCCAGGGCTGAACACTCAAAAGGCACAGAAAGAGAGGTTGAGGGGAAAGCGGACTCAGAGGTAGACGGGAGCAGGTGAGGCTGGGTAAGAGTGAAGGAAGAGGAACACGCTCGCCCGGGAAGCCAGAGCAGTGCTCTGGACTCAGAGTTGAATCCAAGTTTCAGCAAACTCCAGAGAAGCCTGGCCGTGTGACCCAGAGGCAGTCGAATCAACGCCTCTGAAGTCAGACCTGTTCGAAGGCGATTTCATTCTTAACTGAACTAGTCATGATGGATCAATCCACCTGATTGCTTCCATCCTGACCCCGGTGGCTTCCAAGAAAGTTGCTGGTGCCCTGAGCTGGACAGTGTGGAAGGAGACTGAAGAAAACAAGCTGGTGAATTTAGAAAAGAAACTGCACGTAGAAGTTGGTTGTTTTCAAGGAAATCTATGGGTATTAGAGTTAGGTGTGTTATGTTATCGGTACGGGCGTTACAAATGTCAGTAAGGTAAGATTCAGAATGACTCGGGGCACTCGTTTGGAAAGTTAGCTCATGTGTTAAATATAAGTTATCAGGGACAAGTAGGCTAAGGACAGCGATTTATGTGTATCATATGCATATACATATATATGCGTGTGTGTGTGTGTGTGTGTGTGTGTGTGTGTGTGTGTGTGTGTATACACACACATAAAATACGGAAATAAGATATAAAGATGTCAATGATCCCAACACATTTTTAACTCCTTAGAAGTGCAGGTTTTGATGCTACACTTTTTCTTATTGTCCTCATTTACTTTTAGCTCTCAGAGCACTGGGAACAGTGCCTGGCACATAGTAGGAGCTTAATAAACATTAGGAAATGGAAAGTCCAGCTTGTCACTACATGATAAAGACTCAGTACTCACTTATACATCAGATTAAATGAACCATAGGGAAGCAGGTCAGCCACATCCCCCTCCTAGATCATCACAACTTGGCTGAGGAGAGGGCTTCCTGAACCAACAGATTCAGAGCAATGTCCAGCCAGCTGCAGGCACTGGGCCTGACTCTTGCCAGGATGCTATACATAGTGGGTCCATGTCACTTGGGCTGCAGCACAGAGTGGGTCTGTATCACTTAGGCCTTGTCTGCATAACACCTTGCAAGCTATTTCTACAGGGGACAGGGCTGGGGGCTCCCTTCCTATTGCATCTGCCACTTCCTAACCACTTAGTGCAATGCTGTTGTGTTTTGCCAACTTCAGGCACAATTTGGGGACAAAACGTAAGGACTCTGGGCTCAGCCAGTCTAAGACATCTAGCTATTTCTTCTCTCGGCCCTTCCCATCATCCATATCTGGAGATGCCACCTCAACGGGTGAGCCAGTGTGTGCCTGACGCATGTCAGACTTCTGAGCTCTCCCAGCTGCTTCAAATAGGTGAATCCTTTTAGTCTAGAAAATGTGTTTATTTGCTAAATATCCTATGGCGTATGATGTGAAACAATGCAAACTCTGGAGTATCTTGTTGGAAGGACTGTATGCATTTACGGAATTTCATTTTGGGAGAGCCTCTTGCTCAGTGAATGAGGTTGCCCAATCAAAGATGATCAGAGAAAATGCCCCTTCCCCTCCCCACACCTCTCAGCCCCTCCCTCAGAACCCCTGTCCTCTCCACTCCGGGCTAATGCCGAGTGAAGAGCGCTGAGAATCTCCATGTATATAAAGATATAGGAAGAAAATAAGAACCACCATAGGAATCTGTTGGGCTTCTTCCCTTGACTGTGATTTTGCCCCATGTTTGAGTCACAAACTTTAAATTTCTAACAATTAAGATTCTTGCAGTTTCCAAGTAATTTGTTAAATGCCTATTCGACACAGACAGATATTTATTTTCAGCCTTGACTTGTAAATGCCTACAAACTGATTCATGCTGGTGGTCGTCACGACACTTTCTGTGAATTGGTAAATAAATATGATTTTAGAATTTCACAGTAAAGATGGCCTCTGCGAGTTTTCATCCCTCAGACTATTTAATGAGGCAAGGTGCTGAGAACTGCTTAGCTGGGCCAACATTCTCTGGAGCGCCGTCCTAAACCCTCATGTGCCCAAAATGTGCGACAGGAGGGGTGGCGACATGGCGAGCTGGCCCCCCCCCGGCCCCCCCCCCCCCCCCCCCCCCCCCCCCCCCCCGCGCCCGTCATACACCCAGAACACAAGTCGGCAGCCTTGTGCTGGAGCTCAGTGTAAAGACAAACCTCACGTACCCGGTGCCTACAAAGTGCTGGAGCCCTACATGTCTGGTCTTAGTTCTTGAGGCAGGCGGTTCCCACGAGTAAGTAACACGAAGGCAAGATTCGGAGCATCTATGGGCAGTGCCAGAGGGCAGGTGGGACTGAGCCCGGCTCGGTCTCCCACCTAGCCCGTCCTTCCTGCCTCTCCATGTGCTGGCCTTCCCTCACCCAGGGGCCCCCTTGCGCCTGCAGCCCCCCAAGGGCGGGCTCCCCTCCCACGCAGAGCTGGTAGAGGTCCAGAGCACCTCCCTGGGCTCTGTGCGTTACGGCCGCAGCGGTCTCTCTCTCCCGTTTCATAGGGACCCAACCCAGGGCTGAGGCCTGCCCTTTGGTCACAGAGGAGGGAGATTTCCAAAAACAGTTTTCTTAGAAGTGCTGGGGTGGTGAAGAGGGGCCACACTGCACGTGACACAGAAACCAGCGCGTATCACAGAAAACACCATCATTTGTTCGACTGCCCCTGGCTACTGCCCCCCAGCCACGAGCCATCTGCCTGCCTCCCCCGGCTCCCCTCCTCACCCTTAGACATAAGAGACGACTTCCTTTTTCTCTTTGAAGAGCAGCCCTGTCATCTTTTCCTCATTCCCTGGTGTCCTGCCAAAATCCATGCCCATCCTTCTGCCCTAAGCAGTTCACCATGATCTTCTCGCAAATACACATCATTCACATCCGAAGAGTTCCGCCTGATGTTAAGACAGCGGGTTTATTGCACCGAGGTGTATTTTTGTATTACATTGAAGAGAGCCAGCAAGGAGGCTAGATGGCTTTTTCTGTCCTTCCAGCTTCACTTTGGACACACACACACACACACACACACACTCTCTCTCTCTCTCTCTCTCTCTCTCTCTCTCACGCCCCCTCCTTGGGCTTCCCTGGAGCCCAGTGTAGCAGCTTCCTACCAGAGCCCTGACCTCTCTGCTCCCTTTTTCGCAATGCTCTGGCCCCTGTTCTGGCATCTAATAGATTCTTCATCTTCTTTCTGTGCCCACTGCCTCTCATCGCTTTCAAATGCATCCCTCCTCCTCCCGCACCACTGCGGCGCCAGAGGCTGCCCCTGCCCTGAGACCACACTGCTGCAGCTCCCCGGGAGGGGGCCTCGCAGGCTGACGGGCTACAGAGACTTCTGGGAACCCACTCTTTCCTCACAAGCCCCTGCAGCCCTGGGGACTCCTCATCCTCGGCGGTGAATGAGCTCCATTTTTTATACTGAAAGAGTCCTGGTTTATCGGGCCTGAGTACAGGGCATCATGTTGGATCAACCTGATGGAGGGTCCAATGCCAAACTCATACACACCAACAAAAGCCAGCTTCTAAACTACCAAACTATGGATAAAAGTCTCAGGCAGAGGTTTCATCTCAATCACACCCGCATTCACACTCTAGTGCAGAGCCCAGGAGAGAAAGGGCTCAGAGAGCAGAATTAAACTGAACGGAATTAAGCCTCAAGTCCAAGGTCCTCAATGACCTGGCTCACCCTATGTTCTCATCCTCATACCTCCCAGTCGCCCAGCCTGAATCCCACGTCTTGGTGTTCCCAAACCAGGGGGAGCGTTCCCACCTCCATGCTGTTGGTCCTGTGGCTTCCGCTACCTCAAATGCCATCCCTCCTCCCATATCTCAGACCATGGAAATCTTATCCCTAATGGGAGCTCCCACTCCCAAGCACCTAAGTTATTTGTCAGTGATGCCATCCTTGATTTTCCCCGCGGAATGGGATCCTACCATCCTCTACACCCCGAAAGCGTGTCCGGAGGGACTGTGAAGTGCCCCAAGTGGAGGAGGAGAGGAACAGGTCACAAGATGTGGTATTCTAAGCCAAAGTCACATGGCTGCCGAGGTAAGGCCGGGAGTGTGAGCATAACTACCTGCTCCCTTTTTTGCAACGCACTCTGGCCCCTGTTCTGGGGCCCCACTGGAGATGGGGCCTCCAGTGAAGATGAGATCGCGTGCCAGGCCCAGAGTGGAAGCTGCCTCTCTTCTCCAGCCGGCTGTGTCAGTGCAAGAATGGCTGACAATTTTGCCAGATTTTCTGATTTTTGTTTTCTTCCAAGAGAGTTCTCAACAAACCCTAATATATGTGATATATAAATATGTATTCAATATAGCATATAGTAATATAGTACATATTTTGTAATTATAATTATATACTGTGTAATTATGTATTATGCATAGCTAAATTTCAAACTTATAATTATTACACACTATTAAAATATACATATATACATATACATACACTATTATCATCTCACCTGTTAGCAATACCAATACTACATTTTTTATAAGATTAATTAATTTATTTTACAGAGAGAATGTGAGTATGAGTATGAGTGGGAGGGGCAGGGGTGAAAGAGAGAGAATTTCGAGCAGACTCCACACTGAGCACAAAGCCCAAAGCAGGGCTCGATCTCACAGCCCTGAGATCATGACCTGAGCTGAAACCAAGAGTCATACTCTCAACCAACTGCACCACCCAGGTGCCCCTATACTACTATACTATTTTCTCAAACCAATTTGACTATGGAACCCTTTACTTCATAGGGTATCTTTATCTGAGATGAGGGCCCGAAGCTGAGGTACAGAGATCTTCCCTCGGTTAGTGCCTTACTGGGAAACCATCCTGAACCAACAATTAATTTCATCCTAGACAGGACTTCTGTGCAGTGACTTCCATATGTGTCTATGGATGTCACCAGGATACTCTGCGCACAAGCCTCGCAGCCTTGGCTCCCAGAACCTATGAGCGCTGCCCTCTGACTGCACTCAGAGCCCTCAGCGAGTTCTCTTTTCCCTACACACAGGAAGGCAGCCCCAGGAGCTATGACTTGACCTTGACTTCCCTTCCTCAATGGTTTGACAGTGTCAAACCATTACTCCCATTCCACCCTTTACTTTGTCTTTACCTTTCTAACTGCCAGAAACATTTACAGTCATTTAATAATTGCATAATCATGTCATGAATGCCTACTGTTTTCCTGAGACTTAAACACCACACACACATGCACACAAACATACATTTAGCTGCAAATATACCTATGCACACATACATCTCCACGGCCTTCTATTTTCATTAATTTTACCTTTGTAAAACCACTTACTAGTCATGACACCATTGGTATATGGCAATCTCCCTGAGCTTTCCTTTCCTTGTTTATAAAATGGTAATAATGGTACCTCTCTTAAAGGATTCTTGTGATAATTAAGTCAGGTAATTTCTGTAAAGCATCTGCCACAATGTCCAGCCTTTTAGGCATTCACTAAATAATTATTATCGCATCTATGACCACTACTTTTCCAACAACCCCTAGCAACAGATAATGGGATCACACCCTCATTCATTCAGTCTTTCCTCATGCACTAACTCATTAATTCTTTCAAAGGTCCTGAGGTCTAGCCTGGACAATGTTCCCCATGGATGGCCTTCTCTTTAATCTCAGTGTAGGCATTCGCAGAAAGAGGAGGAAGGGAAAAAGCAGAGAGAGGTACAAAGATGTGCTGAGCAATTATTTTGGACCAGGCACTTCCCCAGTATTTTCTAATGCAATGCTTCCAGTGATCCCAGGTGGCAAGCATCCTCATCCCCATTTTATAAATGAAGGAACTGAGTTTGGAGAGATTAGGTTTCATCAAGGTCACCCTGCAGGTGAGTGACAGAGCCCAGATTCCTTCATAGATGTGGAATTCTGAATACTGTGCTAGTGCCACTAAACCAAGTGTCTGCCCACACTGCTACAGAATAACCAGCATTGGAGAGTGAAATGTTGCCTCTGAAAAGGCAGAGTGTGCAGGTGCAAAAGCCCAGTGATGAATGCAGTTTTCCTTTTTAGCACCTTGGGCTACAACCAGTCCCACAGCACACATCAGATAGGAACTGAGAAGTCCTGGTTAGACAGCTACAGTTCCAAAAATAAAATTAGTGTCTATATATATATATATAAAGCTAGATCAAGTCTAAAAACCAGCAAGAAAGCCAACTATTTAGAAATACATTCTCAGAGACATGGACAAATGGGTCTCTTCTCCCAGAGCAGTAATGCCAGAAAGACATCCCCATCATCTCTATTGACCCATGTCCCAGAATCTATGACAATCCTGGAGACAAGGGGAAACATGGAGTCTTCATTTATTCATCTATTCATTGCCCAAAGATGTTCCAAAATTCCTCCCTCAGTGTTTCCTGTGCCAAATGCTGTGCTAGGCACTGAGGATACCAGCAGCACCAGCCTCCCACCCTCACCGAATGTGGTCTACTGGAGGACAGAAGTAATTATTAAATAACCCCACAAAAAAGTCTGCAATTGTACTTGTTATGAGCTCTGCAAAGGAAGCCTCTCTGGAGCTCTGGGCATCTATCATAGGGTGAGTTGCTATTATCAGGAAGGCCAAAGATCCCTAAAGTGATGATTAAGAGGAGAGAACCAAGATAAAGGGGAAGTGTATGAGTAAAGCTTCTTAGCAGCAGATGAGAAACTCACCTGCACAGAGTTGAAATCAAGAGATATTTAGGAACAGGATCACTGAGAAGACTAGACAATCTAAACTTCCAGAAACACCTCCCAGCAGTGCCTTTTCCAGCAAAAATGAACCATGACATGCGTATGGATGTAAACTACAGATCTGGAAGGATCCCCACCTTGCTTTTCCTTCTCCATTTCTTCCCCTACAACTTTCATTCCAAAATTCTTCCTATGATTCAAACTCCTAAAACATAGTTTAGAATCCTAGTCAGAATTCCACCTGATAGAGAATCAGTGAGTATGTACAAGTGGGCTCAGATTTTGTCGATCAAATCTTTGCTACTCTCCTGCTCAAAATCCATCAAGAGAGTTCTATGACCTCAAGGCAAAGTGATGCCTACGGCATGGCTCATGATACTGGAAAGGAGTTGGCCACAATCTACATGGAACAGTCCTTCCCGTGTAGAATTCTGCATTCCAGAGTTCGTCTACATGGTCATCACATTTCACTAAGCATGAAGTAAGGCCGCAGGAAGTGAGAAGTGATCCCAGAGAGGCTACATTATGAAAAATGCAGCTACTTCTCTTCAACGCTGGTGATGGACAGCCACAAGTCTTCTTGGACACGTTTGAAAAAGTGACAAATGACATTGTGTACTTTCCTTCTGTTAATAAATGATAAAGTAACTTTTCACTTTTTAAAAATATGTCAACTCTGTCACTTGGTAGGAGAACACTTTGATTAAAAAGGCCCTCTGGTGCAATCTTTCTCTCAACAATAACCAGAAGGCTATCATAAAAGCCTAGTTCTAATGGGTTTCGACCAAACCATGACTTGAAGCATGCTTCTTCTAACATAAGGTGCCTCTGACTTAGGCTGTTTTTGACGGAGGGGCAGTGAGACAGCCTGCTCCCTGCCAGGAAATTCTGATCAGGCTTTGCAGAGATGGGAAACCTGTGTGTATGGCCAGCATGCTTGCACCAGTTTTCTTGCCACATTTTTCAACTTGTTCATTTAAGAAAAGACAAAATATGATGTCTAGGCTCAAGGATAAAGGTGGTATCAATGAGATACATTGGAGACTATCCACTTCTGGCTGAGAAACTTAGTTTGAAGTAATAGTTTCAGAACTGTGGGCTGGGAGCTTAGGAAGATGATAGACTAGGAGGACCCCAAGCTCACCCCATCCCACATTTACAACTAGATATCACTCACATCCATATAAATAAATCAGAGAGTGACCTGAAAACTGGCAGAATAAACTCCACAACCAAATGTAGAGAATAGCTGCATCTGAGAGGTTACAAAAGGGCAAAATGCAATTGCTAAGATGCCCTTCAACAGATGAATGGATAAAGAAGATATGGTCCATATATACAATGGAATATTGTATATCCCTCCATCAGAAAGGATGAATACCCAACATTTGTATCAATGTGGATGAGACTGGAAGAGATTATGTGGAGTGAAATAAGTCAAGCAGAGAGAGTCATTTATCATATGGTCTCATTTACGTGTGGAGCATAAAGAAAAACGTGGAGGATATTGTGAGAAGGAAAGGAAGGGTGAATTGGGGGAAATCAGAGGGCGAGATGAATCATGAGAGACTCTGAGCAACAAACTGAGGGTTTTGGAGGGGCAGGGGTGGGGAGTTGGGCGAGCCTGGTGGTGGGTATTGAGGAGGGCACATATTGCATGGATCACTGGGTGTGGTGCATGAACAATGAATCTTGTAACACTGAAAAAATAAAATAAAAGTATTTGGGGGGGGGGAAGACCTGCCCACAAGAGGGACAGAGCTATGGGCACAGAAAGGGGAAAGCACCAGGGAGCCTACATGAAGAAGACAAATCCCTTAACATCTTGCTTTGAAAACCAGAGTTGCTGAATTCCCTGGCTTTGCATTGCAGTGGAACTTGGCGCCTAGACCTTAAAAATCAGCAGACTCAGCACTCAGCAGGATAGCTGGTCCCCACCCTTAAAAAGATAACACCCCAAGGAGAGACAACACAGAAGCAACCGTTTGCATATCACCTGGGGCAAATGCAAGGAAGTTCTGTTATACCAATTTTAGAGCATGTTGTGGGAACAAAGGAACTGGCAGGCACCATTTTCCTCACCCACTCCCAGCCTAACTACAGGGCCACCTTTGGGAGGCGGTGCTGCAGAGGCACTTGCTCTCTAACCTGCTAGCAGTGTGCCCTACCCATGTATTCTCTTGGGGACTCACCCACTCCAAGCCTTCTGCCCTTGGCAGTGAGCTCACTGAAAATTTTGCTAACACTGAGCACGCACCCTGCCAGGCACTACACACAGGCACCGCTGCAGGCCACACCTCCTACAGCTGCCACCATCCACTGCACCTCCAGCTGCTACCATGCCCGTCTTTCTGTGCCCCTGGCAGACATTTGTGCTTCGAGGATCTAGCCTTGGACTAGCATCTCAGTGCAAATTCTGTTAATACCATCATCCCACGCCCAACCTCTCCTGCAGTCATGCCCCTTCAGAGTCAGCCTTCAGGGGTCTCATTAGCAGCAGAGAGCAAGCACAGCCCACAACAGGCAGAGAGTCAGTGCAGACATCTAGACTGAAAAGAAAAGTGACTCAGACACAACAGTAGGTTACAAGCAACACTCCCAGGAGACCCCTGAAGTTCTGGTGAGCAGGGAATATTGCACTGGAGGGCACAGGACCTCTTCTTCGTAAAGCCACTACTTTCAAGAGATGACAAAACTGATTTTCCTAATACAAAGAAACAGGCAGAGAGGCAAACAGATTGAGGAAACAGAGGAATATGTCCCAAATGAAAGAACAACATTACAGAAGGAGAACTAAGCAAAACAGAAACAAGTAATAGGCCTGATGGAGAATTTAAAATAAGGATCATAAAGACACTAACTGGACTTCAGAAAAGGGTGGAGAACATCAGTGAGACCCTAGACAAAGAGATAAAAAGTAACATATCAAAGATGAAGAACTCCATAAATGAAAGTAAGAACACAATAGATGGACTAGTAGGCTGCAGCAAGCAGAGGAATGCATTAGTGACCTGGAGGACAGAGTATTGAAAAGCAATCAATCTGAGCAGGTAAGAGACAAATACTGCATAGTGAGAATAGACTTAGAGAACTCAGTGACACCAACAACAACATAATAACATTCACATTATAAGGATCTCTGAAGGAGAAGAGAGAGAAAGGGAGGCATAAAATGTATTTGAAGAAATAATACCTGAAAATTGCCCAAATCTAGGGAAAGAGAGATCCAGATTCAGGAAGCAAGGAGATCCCCCAGCAAATTCAATCCAAGGAGGTATACACCAAGCCATATAATAATTAAAATGGCAAAAACAGTGATAAAAAAAAAAAGTGATAAAGAGAATTTTAAAGGTTGCAAGAGAAGACAGTTACATAAAAAGGAAACCCCGTAAGACTATCCACTGATTTTTCAGCAGAAACTTTTCAGGACAAAAGGGAGTGGTACCATGTATTCAAAGTGCTGAAAGGGAAAAATCTGCAGCCAAGAATACTTTATCTGGCAAGACTATCTTTCAGAATAGAAGGAGAGATAAGAGTTTCACAGACAAAAGTTGAAATAATTCATGACAATTAAACCAGCCCTAAAGAAACGTTAAGGGGGACTCTGTGAGTGGGAAATAGAAAACATAAGAGTAAGAAAAATAGGAAGTAAAGGGCAAAAAAAAATTAAGTATACCTGTAAAACTCAGTCAAGAGAAGCACAAAATAAAAGGATGCAAAATGGGGTGCCTGAGTGGCTCAGTTAGTTAAGTGTCTGCCTTTGCCTCAGGTAAGGATCTCAGGGTCCGGGATTGAGCCCCACACTGGGCTCCCTGCTTAGTAAGGAGTCTGCTTCTCCCTCTCCCTTTGCCCCTTCCCCTGCCCATGCTTTATCTCTCTCTCTCTCTCACTCTCTCTCAAATAAATAGAATCCTTTTTAAAAAGTGTAAAATATGATCCTAAATATTTGAAATAAGGAGGGGAGAGAAGTATGAGTTTAGAATTAAGTGACCATCAGCTCAATATACGTGGCTATATGCAGGAGGTGTTATATACAAACCTAATGGTAACCACAAAAAAAATAGTAATAGAGAAAAGAATCCAAATATATCATTAACTAGTCTAGCAAACCATGAAATCAAAATAAAGGATCAGAGAAAAACTACAAAAACAGCCACCAAACAAGTAACAAAATGCCAATAAATACGTACCTATTAATAATTAATTCGAATATAAGTGGGCTAAATGGCCCAATTTAAAGACATAGGGTGACAGAGTGGATGAAAAAAAAAAGACCGATCTATATGCTGCCTACAAGAGACCTAGAGATACCAGCAGATTGAAAGTAAGGGGATGGAGAAACATTTACCACATAAATGAATGTCAAAATTAGCAACACTCTTATCAAATGAAATAGACTTTAAAACAAAAATAAAGAAGGACACTATATAATAATAATGGGGATAATCAAAGAAAATTTAACAATTATAAACATTTATGCACCCAACATGGGAACACCTAAATATATAAAATGGTTCATAAGAAACATAAAGGAACTAATTGAGAGTAATACAATAATAATAGGAGACTTTAACACCCACTTACATTGATGGACAAATCATCCAAACAAAAAATCAACAAGAAAACAGTGGCTTTGAATGACACACTGGACCAGATGTATCTAACAGATATATTCAGAATATTCCATCCTAAAACATTAGAATACACATTCTTTTCAAGTGTGCATGGAACACTCTGCAGAATAGATTATGTATTAGGCCATAAAACATGCCTCAACAAATTCAGAAAGATCGAAGTCATATAATGCATCTTTTCTCACCACAACTTTATGAAATGAGAAATCAACCATAAGAAAAAATCTGGAAATGCCACAAATACATGGAGGTTAAATACCATGCTACTAAATAATGAATGGGTCAACCAAGAAATCAAAAAATAAATAAACATTACATAGAAACAAATGAAAAATGAAAATACAATGGTCCCAAAACTTTTGAGATGCAGCAGAAAGTGGTTCTAAGAGGGAAGTTTATAGCAATACAGGCCTACCTCAAAAAGCAAGAAAAATCTCAAATAACCTTAAGCCTAAAGGAGTTAGAAAAAGAACAAACAAAACCCAAAACTAGCAGAAGGAAGTAAATAACGAGTAGAGCAGAAATAAATGATAAACACACACACACACACACACACTAGAACGAACCAATGAAACCAGGAGCTGTTTTTCTTCTTAAAGATTAACAAAACTGATAAACCTCTAGCCAGATTCGTTGAAAGCAAACAAGAGAAATAATTCAAACAAAATCACAAATGAGAAGTAACAACCAATAGCACAGAAATACAGACAATTACAAAAGAATATTATGAAAACTATATGCAAATAAATTAGAAAACTTAGAAGAAATGGATAAATTCCTAGAAACATAACATCCTAAAACCGAAGCAGGAAGAAATAGAAAATTTGAGCATGCCAATTACCAGCAATGAAACTGAATCAGTAATAAAAAGTCTCCCAACAAACAAATATCCAGGACCAGATGCCTTTACAGGTGAATCCTATCAAACACTTAAAGAATAGTTAATACCTATTCTTCTCAAACTACTCCAAAAAAATAGAAAAGGAAGGAAAAATTCCAAATTCATTCTATGAGGACACTATAACCCTGATACCAGAACCAGGTAAAGACATCACCAAAAAAAAAGGAACTATAGGCCAATATCTCTGATGAACACATATGCAAAAATCCTCAACAAAATACTAGCAAACTGAATCTAACACTACATTAAAGAAATCATTTACTACAATCAAGTGGTATTTCAGGATGCAAGGGTTGTTCAACATTCACAAATCAATTAATATGCTACATTTCAACAAGAATAAAAACCACACAATCATTTCAATAGATGCAGAAAAAGCATTTGACAAAGTACAACATCCATTCATGATAAAAATCATCCACAAAGTACATTCAGAAGGAACATATTTCAACATAATACAGAAAACCCACAGGTCATATACTCAATGAGGAAAAACTGAGAGCTTTTTCCTTAAGATCAGGAACAAGACAAGAATATCCACTCTCACCACTTTCATTCAACATAGTACTGGAAATACTAGCCACAGCAATTAGACAACAAAAAGAAATAAAAAGATACAAAACCATACAGAGTCCACAAAAAAAACTACTAGAAGTGATAAATGAATTCACCAAAGTCACAGGATACAAAATGAATGTATAGAAATCCAATGCAGGGGCACCTGAGTGGCTCAGTGGGTTAAAGCCTCTGCCTTTGGCTCAGGTCATGATCTCAGGGTCCTGGGATCGAGCCCCGCATCGGGCTCTCTGCTCAGCGGCGAGCCTGCTTCCTCCTCTCTCTGCCTGCCTCTCTTCCTACTTGTGATCTCTGTCAAATAAACAAATAAAACCTTTAAAAAAAAAAAAAAGAAAAGAAATCCAATGCATTCCTCTATACTAATAACAAAGCAGGAAAAAAAAACCAAAGCAGCAGAAAAAGAAACTGAGAAAACAATACCATTTATAATTGCACCGAAACTAATGAGATACCTATGTATAATTATAACCAGAGAGGTGAAAGACCTGTGCTCTGAAAAACACAAAACATTAACGACAGAAATGAAGATGACACAAACAAAGGGAAAGAAATTCCATGTTCATGGACCAGAAGAACAAATGTTATTAAAATGTCTATACTATCCACAACAATCTACACATTTATTGCAATCTCCATCACAATCCAATATCATTTTTCATAGAACAAGAACAAACAGTCCTAAAACTTATATGGAACCACAATTGACCCCAAACAACCAAAGCAATTTTGAAGAAAAAAAAAAAAGCACAGCTGGAGGTATAATCCCAGGCTTCAAGTTACACTACAAAGCTGTAGTTAATAATCAAGGCAGTATGATATTGGCACAAAAACAGACACATCCATCAATGGAACAGAATAGAGAGCCCAGAAATAATCCCACAATTACATGGTCAATTTATCTTTGAGAAAGGAGGCAAGAATATCTAGTGGGAAAAAGACAGTCTCTTCAACAAATGGTGTTGGGAAAACTAGACAGCTACATGAAAAGAATGAAACTGGACTACTTTCTTAAACCATACACAAAAATAAACAACATGGGGGCACCTGGATGACTCAGTGGGTTAAAGCCTCTGCCTCCAGCTCAGGTCATGATGTCAGGGTCCTGGGATCAAACCCCACATCGGGCTCTCTGCTCAGCAGGGAGTCTGCCTCTCTGCCTACTTGTGATCTCTGTCTCTGTAAAATAAATAAATAAAATCTTAAAAAAAAATAAAATGGATTAAAAGGCTAAATGTGAGACCAGAAACCATTAAAATCTTAGAAAAGAGCATAGGCAGATATGTCTCAGACATTGTCCATAGCAACATTTTTCTAGATATGCCTATGAGGCAAGGGAAACAAAAGCAAAAATAAACTATTGAGACTACAACAAAATAAAAAGCTTCTGCACAGTGAAGGAAACAATCAGCAAAGCTAAAAGGAACATACTGAATGGGAGAAGATATTTGCAAATGACATAGCCAATAAAGAGTTAGCATCCAAAATATACAAAGAATGTAGATAATTCAACACCCTAAAAAATAAATAATCCAATTTAAAAACGGGCAAAAGACATGAACAGACATTTCTCCAAAGAAGTCATACAAATGGCCATGAGACACATGAAGAAACCCTCAACATCATTAGCCATCATGGAAATACAAATCAAAACCACAATGAGATACCACTTCACACCTGTAGAATGGCTAAAATTAACACAAAAACAGCAAGTATTGGCAAGGATGTTGCACTATTTGTGGGAAGGCAAAATGATGCAGCCACTGTGGAAAACAGTATGGAGGTTCCTCAAAAAATTAAGAATAAAACTACCCTATGATCCAGAAATCACACTACTGGGTATTTATCCCCCCAAAAATACAAAAATACTAATTCAAAGGGATCTATCTACCCCTATGTTTATAGCAGCATTATTTACAACATCAAAAATATGGAAGCAGCCCAAGTATCCATTGACAGATAAATGAATAAAGACATTGTGTACACACACACCCAGAATATATATTCAGCCATATGTGTGCATACACACACACACAGAGAGAGAGAGAGAGAGAGAGAGAGAGATTATTCAGCCATAAAAAAGAATGAAATCTTGCCATTTGCAACAACACGGATGGAGCTAGAGAGGATAACGCTAAGTAAAATAAGTTAGAGAAAGACAAATACCATATGATTTCAGTCTTATATGGCATTAAGAGAAAACAAATGAGCAAAGAGGGGGAAAAAAGACAAATCAAGAAACACTCTTAATTATAAAAAAAAAACAAACTGATTGCTAGGGGGGTGAAATAGGTGATGGGTATTAAGGAATGCACTTGTGATGAGCACAGGTGATGAGTAGAATTGACAGATCACTATATTGTACACCTGAAACTAATATAGCACTGTAGGTTAACCATACTGGAATTAAATTTTTTAAAGAAGAACTGTGTGCTGACCGGGGTGGGATGCCTGAATTTTCCTGAGGATGGGTACACACGCTCACCTTGCACTATCAGTCCATCTTGAAGGCCACCTGGGTTTCTGCGATAGTACCCCAGGAGGATTTGGTCTGTACACAGGGAAAATTTCAACCGAAGACAGATGGTTTGAATATATTCTTCCCTGACATAAACTTCCCCTCGGGAAAGCTACAGCAGACTGGCCTGAGGGTGTTTATCTCCCACGGTGGAGGGGAAGTGTGAAGAAACAGCCTGAGAATGTGCTCGCTCAGGATGATGACACAGTTTATGTGCACATCGTATGGCATTAAGGCTGTACATTTCCTGGGATAAAAAATATTTCACTCAAACAAAGTCTTCTGTTTTCAACAAAATCATGCACCTTAAAACATCCTCCAAGTCATAAAACTCAGGGCTTCCAGACTCCTGTTTTGACTAGCGCACTAAAGACAGGAGGAAAGAGGGAGAACAAGGGAGGAGGGAGGAAGGTAAAGGAAAGAAAACCAGCTCTTCTACCTTCTACCTTCTCTGCTCTTTTACAGATGCAACTGATTATAAGATGGTAGTTCTCACCCAGAAATGGCAGAAAATATTGTAAATTTTTGTCAATTTAGGTGTAAAAAGACTAATTGCAAAGAAAGCATTGAGAGATGGAAGAACAAAAAACAAAATCAGCCACTCCCAAGAAACCCTCAGTTAAGAAGTAACTAGATGGAGGGGCACCGGGGTGCTGTAGTCAGTCAAGTCTCCACCCTCTTGGTCTCAGATCTGGGTCATGAGATCAAGCTCTGCAGCGAGCTTGGTGCTCAGCAGGGAGTCTGCTTGAGATTCTGTCTCTTTTCCTCTCCCTTTGCCCCTCCCCACTGCTTGCACACATGTACTCTCTTTAAATTAAATAAGTAAATGTGTGCTCTAAAATAAATCCTTTTTGAAAAGTAGATGGATTGTTATATTTCATATTATATAAAAGCAGTAATTTCTTCAAAAATACTTTATTATAAACAGCAGTTTCTGTGTGTGTGTGTGTGTGTGTGTGTGTGTGTGTGTGTGTGTGTATTTATGTGTGTAAGAAGAGAAAGGGAAGGTTAGTTAACACTTGAAATATTCTGAACAGGAATCCCTGCTCCAGAGAGGGTTATTTAAACTCTTCAGATATCATTATTAAAATCGATATGGGGAGTTTGTTTGCTGGCTAAAAAGAGATCAGAAATATTTTTTGAATCTAATAATAAAATGGACAAAGAATATGAACAGACAATTTACAGAAGAGGAAACCCTAGAGGCTAAAAGGCATATAAAGACACTCTCAAACCCATTAGCAATGACAAAAATGCAAATTTAAACCAAAAATCAGACTTATAAGCCCATCAGATTGGCAAAATCTAGAGAGCTGAATCATACTGACAGTTGGTGGAGCCCAGAAACAGTCATGCACCACTGGTGGGAACACAGGCAGGGAGAGTGCTCTGGAGAGCAAGCCAGCACCACTGCCCATGCACCAGGAATTCCCTGCCCATGATCCTCCGAGAGGTTCTCTCGGATCCACATAAGAAATGGGGGTGTTAGGTGCCACATCCTTTGTGGCACCAGGAAGCAAGGCAGGATGTGAAGCAGAGTGGGAAATAGCACTGGACTCAAGTGTCAAGTGACAGATAATATGTGTACTCCCCAGACTCTGTCTTCCTCCTCTCTCAGCACTGAGGCACTCATTCCTCCAGCCTCTGGAGGTGCTGACCACTGATGCTCTTATCTGAGTCCCTCTTGGAAAACTGTTCTGAGCCAAAGCAGCCCCTCACCCCAGTCCACCAGCTCAGCACTTCTAAGGCAGCCCACATCCAATAATAGGTTGATGGCTTGAGGCCAGGCCACTTGCCTTAAGTCAGAGCAACTGTACTGGACCAGCCCAGCTCCAAAGATTCCCACCAGATTGCCAAGATCTGCACGCCAGAGCAGGTCCTCCCTCTACCCAGGCCCTCCTCCCTCTTTCCTCCCCTCCCTCCAAGGGGTTGACCCTGGAACACAGAACATTTCCAGTAAACTTTCTTCACGCTAATCTCTATCTCAGAGTCTGTGCCCTGGGAAACCCAACCTAAGACACACTGCAACATAAGGAGATGATGTAAGAATGGTGAAAAGGAAGAGATTGAGTTACAGAATGAGATCTCTAACCCAATAAATAGAACAGATGCACACAAAGCTATACATGCTTTCAAGAACACACACAGATCACACACATTTACACATTAGACAGCTTGCCTGTGTGAAGAGGGAAGGAACAAGAGTGGGAATGGGACCTTGAACAGAGACCAATGAAAACAGCAGGACATGAGCTGTCAAGTTCACTAGGTCAAATCTTTTGTGCCTGCAGTTCACATTAATACTAAGCATATCCAGTGGAAAAAATAATCTCTTCAATAAATGGTGCTTGGGAAAATTGGAGAGCCACGTGCAGAAAAATGAAACTTGACCATTCTCTTACACCATACACAAAGATAAACTTGAAATGGATGAAAGACTTCAATATGAGACAGGAATCCATCCAAATCCTAGAGGAGAACATAGGCAGTAACTTCTTGGACATCAGTCACAGCAACTTCTTTCAAGACAGAGGGGGTGATGAACCATGAGAGACTGTGGACTCTGAGCAACAAACTGAGGGTTTTGGAGGGTAGGGAGTGGGAGAGTAAGTGAGCCTAGTGTAGGTATTGAGGAGTGCACGTATTGCATGGAGCACTGGGTGTGGTGCATGAACAATTAATCTTGTAACACTGAAAAAATAAAATAAACGTATTTGGGGAAAAAAGATCATAAAGAAAAAAAAAGACATGTCTCCAAAGGCAAGGGAAATAAAAGCAAAAATGAATTTCTGGGAGTTCATCAAGATTAAAAGCTTCTGCACAGCAAAGGAAACAGTCAACAAAACTAAGAGGCAACCCACAGAATGGGAGAAGATATTTGCAAATGACATTACAGATAAAGGGCTGGTATCCAAGATCTATATAGAACTTCTCAAACTCAACACCCAAAAAAAAAAATAATCCAGTCAAGAAATGGGCAGAAGACATGAACAGACACTTCTCCAAAGAAGACATACAAATGGCCAACAGACACATAAAAAAATGCTCAATATCACCAGCCATCAAGGAAATACAAATCAAAACCACAATGAGATACCACCTTACACCAGTCAGAATGGCAAAAATTAACAAAAGAGAAAACAATAAATGTTGGCAAGGATGTGGAGAAAGGGGAACTCTCTTACACCATTGGTGGGAATGCAAGCTGGTATAGCCACTCTGAAAAACAGTATGGATGTTCCTCAAGATGTTAAAAATAGAGCTACCCTATGACCCAGCAATTGCACTACTGGGTATTTACCCCAAAGATACAGATGTAGTGAAAAGAAGAGACACAGGCACCCCAATGTTCATAGCAGCAATGTCCACAATAGCCAAACTGTGGAAGGAGCCAAGATGTCCTTTGGGTCTGCCTTGGAGTGAATCTGCCCTTTAAAGGCACTCACAGCAGTTGTTAAGGATAGAGAAGGAGGACTTCCTTATGTACAAGACAGCTCAAGTGACCATTGCCTAACTTCTTATACATTCACTAGAATTGAGTTTAGAAATTGTTTTTGTTGTGATATTTCTGCAGCAAAGTGAAGGAGTGAAATATAGCACCACAAAACCATAATTGCCAAAAACAACCAGTGTTTGCCAGAAGATCCTGGTAATTATTGAACAGCCTAATCAGCTGTGAGGCAAAGACCCACTACTTGTTTCCCAAACCTCTTCCTCTTCCTGGAAAGCAGTTCCTAGCACCCCTTCCTCTCCACAGGGCCACAGTTAATGTTGTCCTGTGATGAAGTTCTAGCCAATGGCATGTACACAGAAGTGATGCCAGTCCCTCCAAGCCTGGCTTTTATAAACCTGCTATGAATAGTCCTCTAGCCTCTTCCCCTTCTGCAATCAGACCATCAAACACAGATCAACGTGCATCCCTGGAAACCGAAGTGGACAGTGGCAGAACCAGGAGATGGGACACTGGAGGGAGGGCTGCCCACTGCTCCAGAACACTTGCTTTGGATTTTACATGACCAAATTCAAAAGGAATTAAAACATAGAAAAATCTGGGAAAGTTGACATTTCATTATCTATTAATTATTCCATACACTTGGGTTTGTGTGTTAAGGCTTCTAGCATTTCCTTAATTAGATCTGTTTACATCCTCCTTCTTACCCCACAAATTAACCAAAAGAGTCGCCATTTTATTTTAAAAATAACCAAGGGTCCTTTTACTTAAAAAGAGAAAAAGGATAAATATCCAGGTGTCAAATAGAGAAAGCTGTAAGAACAGAGCTGAGAAGGGCTCTAAGATAGCTCCCTTTATGGGGGTGTGAGGGTCGGGGAGGGTGAGGAGGACACACACACACATACAAGCAGCCAAATATAAATAAAATGGAAAAGATTACTCATGCACTGGTCAAATATGTACATATGAAGCTTCAAATTATAGAACTAACTTTGTTTTAATTCAGGTAAGTTCAACAGCCCCTGCTAACTGCCTGTTCTGTCTCCATTCCCACATTCTCCCTTATCAACAGAGCAATTCAAACTATCCAGTCTCCCAGCCCTGGACACTAAGCATGACTACTTTACTCAGCTCAAGCCAGTAAGATGGAGGGGGATGACCCTGAGGAAGGTATTCTTGCCTGGATTATAAACAAGGTAGCCTCTGCCTTTTCTCTTCCTCCTGACTGCTGCCAGAATGTTGCTGAGAGTCTCTACAGGGCAGCATCCACCTTGTATCCATAGGACACCCCATGCCAGGTAGAGGTGGGCACGCAGAGGGTGACAGAATGGAACCAAGGGAAGAAGCCTGGGCTCCTAGTGGCTTTGCTGAGCCATGGCAACACCCCAGATCCCTGCCCCCCCTTTCCCACCCCAACTTCTTGTTATCTAGTCAGTCAACCTGGTTGTGTTTCTCTTATTTTCAGACAAATGGATTCCTGATACCATATATTAATCTTTGTGCTCATTTTCAAATAAAACTTTTTTTAAAAATCTGTAAACTTAATGCTCTATAATTTACACAATTAATTCAAGAGGAATTCTTTTGTTCCTAGAATATTCTAAAGAACATTCTTTGTTCTATAATTTATAGTTTTGTAATTTATAGTTTTAAGATGATATTCAGAGATTGTAATTCTCAGAGAGCAAGAGATTGATAAGTTGGAGCTTCTAAACATGCATTATAAAATATAGGTAACTGAAAGTCCAAAACCCCATTTGTAAAAGTATATTTTAAAAATATATGGGGGACTCTAACTGGGTGCCTGGGTGGCTCAGTCAGAGTCCCCCACCCTTAAAAAGACAACACAACAAGTAGCACCAAGAAAATGGAGCATAGATTCAGCAGTTTGAAAAACACCTGAGGCATAGAGAAGGGGGAACATTGTTTACTAATCTCAGACCATGTCCTAGAGGGACACGATCACTGGCAAACTCCTCTGGGAACAAATGAACTAGTGGGTACAATTTCCCTCCCCTACTCCACGGTATAAACACACAGCTACCTGCAAGAACCACCAGAGCACCAACACCCACTACCTAACTTCCCGCCGCACCCTAACCCCACTTTGGTGGATCAACCCCCTCCAACCCGGCCTGCCTTAGCCCTGGTGCTTCAGGTCCCCTCCCCAGAAGACCGGTGCAAACCTTTCTAACACAATACCTCCCAGAACCATGCCCTCCAATACACTCTCAACTGGAACTCATCCAAAGTGGTTCCACAAGGCTGGCAGTATGCAAGTAGCCCTGATAGGACCCAGCACTACTCCAAAGTGACTCGTGCCCCAGGCAAAGAGAAAGATAACCACACACACCAGTCTGACTATAGCCCCAGCACAAGACTGGGGGCAGAAAATTGCTCTGACTACAGGCCCTACCACCAACCAAACCTTCCCAGGGGGATAATACAAGAAAAGTCCCCTGCAGTTTGGTACTACTGCATCTCTGGAAAACGCCTGGTCTGACTTAACTCAAGTCCAAGGCCTACTAAACCACAGGGACCAAAATTGCCCACAATAGACAAAGAGAGCCACTTCAGATAACTGAACTAAAGGGAAAAAATGTCTCAGCCATAATAACAGGGTATATGCAACACATATAGGTGACACCCCTAAAGCACCAGGTCTTGGTTAACAAGGGACACTGCAGTGTAGGGCACCACAAGGCACTACCCTGTAGACCCTCTTGTTCATAAGACCACTACTTTCAAGAGCAGGAGACATAGCTGACTTTCCTAACACACAGAAAGAGACACAGATTTAGATAAAATGAGGAGATAGAGGATATGTCCCAAATGGAAGAACAGGACAGAAACCATGCAAGTGACCTTAATGTAATTACTTAATAAGTAATGTACCTGATAGAGAAATTAAAGCAATGATCACAAAGATACTCATGGGACATGAGTAGAGAGTGGAGGACATCAGTGAAACCTTTAATAAAGAGATTTAAAAAAAAAAAGAACCAGAGATGAAGAACACAATAAATGAAACTAAAAATACACTGAATGGAAAAAATAGTAGACTAGAGGAAGCAGACCAACAAATTAATGACCTCTATGACTGATTAACGAAGTATTCAAGCTAAGCAGATGAAAGAAAAAAATATACAAAATGAAAACAGACTCAGGGAACTCTGACTACATCAAGCATAATAACATTTGCATTACAAGGATCCCGAGAAGAGAAGAGAAAGAAAAAGGAGCAGAAAATGTACTTGGAAACCCTAACTGAAATTTTCCCAAACCTGGGAAAGGAAACAGAAATCCAGATCCAGGAGGCAGAGAGACCCCAACAAAAAATCAATGCAAGTAGCTACACTCCAAAACACAGTAATTAAAATAGCAAAAAGTAGTGATAAAGGGAGAATTGTAGAAATACCAAGAGTAAACAGTTACATAAAGGGAAAACCCCTAAGGCTATCAGCTGATTTTTCAGCAGAAACTTTGCAGGCCAAAAGGGAGTGGCATGATGTATTCAAAGTGCTGTAAGGAAAAAATCTGCAGCCAAGAATACTCTATCCTCTATCCAGCAAAGCCATCATTAAGACTAAAAGAAGAGATAGGTTCCCACACAAACAAAAGTTAAAGGAATTTGTGACAAATAAACTAGCCCTACAAGAAACGTTAAAGGGGAATTTCTGAGTGGAATGGAAAGACCATAACTGCAAGTAAGAAATGTAGGAAGCCCAAAAGAGTAAAAATATGTATATCTATAAAAAAAAAAATAAGTCAAGGGACTCACAAAACAAAAGGATATACAGGAGGACACCATGTACCTAAAAACATGGGAGGGAGAAGAATAAAGAATGGGTTCAAACTTAAGTGACCAACAACTTAATATAGACTGCTATGTGCAGAATATGATATTTACAAACCTAACGATAACCACAAATTAAAAACCAGAATATATACACAAAACAGAGAGAGAAAGAAATCCAAGTAGATCATTGTAAAAAGCCAATAAACCATATGAGAAGAGAGCAAGAGAATAAAAGGAACAAAGGAGAATTACAAAAACAATGATAAAGCAAGTAACAAAATGGCAATAAGTACATACCTATCAATAATTACTTTAAATGTAAATGGCCTAAATGCTCCAGTGAAACACACAGGGTGATAAAATGGATTATTAAAAAAAAAAAAAAAAAATCTATATCTGCCTACAAAAGACTCATTTTAGATCTAAAACACAGATTGCAAATGAAGGATGAATAAGCACTAATCATGCAAATAGAAGTGAAAAATAAGCCAGGTGGCAATACTTACATCTGACTTTAAATAGGCTTTAAAATAGACTGTTAATAATAGTAATAATAATAATAAAACAAAGTGTAACAAGAGACAAAGGGCATTCAATAATTATAAAGGGAATAATCCAACAAGATTTAACAATTGGACCCAACATGGGAGCATCCAAATACACAAAGCAGGTAGTAACAAAGAAAGTAATCAATAGTAGAACAATAGCAGTAGGGGACTAAGTACCTCATTTACATTGATGGATACATTATCCAAACAATCATCAAGGAAACTTTGAATGACACATTGGAATAGATGGATTTAACAGATACATTCAGAACATTCCTTCCTAAAACAGCAGCATATACATTCTTTCAAGTGCTCATGGTATATTCTCTAGAATAGATCACATAGTAGGCCACCAAACAAGCCTCAACAAATTCAAAAAGATTGAACTCATACCATGCATCTTTTCTGACTACAATGCTATGATACTAGTAATCAACCACAGGAAAAAAATCTGGAAAGACAACAAATACATGGAGGTTAAATAATGTGCTACCAAACAAGGAATGGGTCAACCATGAAATCAAAGAGGAAATCAAAAATATACATAGAGAAAAATGAAAACCCAACAGTCCAAAATCTTTGGGATGCAGCAAAAGCTGTTCTAAGAGGGAAGTTTGTATCAATAGAGGCATATCTCCAGAAAAGAAAAATCTCAAATAAACAATCTAATCTTACACCTAACAGAGGCAGAAGAATAAAACTTAAAACCAGTAGAAGGAAAGAAAGAACAAAGATTAAAGCACAAATAAATGAAACAAAAACCTAAAAAAAGAACGGATCAATGAAACTAGGAACTGGTTTTTTTAAAAAAGATTATGAAAGAAATTGAAGAAGACACAAAGATGGAAAAGCATTCCATGCTCATGGATCAGAATAAACATTGTTAAAATTTCTATACTGCTCAGAGCAATCTATACTTTCAATGATGTCATGATCAAAATTCCACTGGCATTTTTCAGAGTGCTGGAACAATCAATCCTAAAATTTGTCTAGAATTTGTATAGAACCAGAAAAGGCCTCAAATCACTAAGGAAATGTTGAAAAAGAAAAACAAAGCTGGGGGCATCATGTTGCCTGACTTCAAGCTTTACTACAAAGCTATGGTCACCAAGACAGCATGGTACTGGCACAAAAACAGACTCATAGACCAATGGAACACAGAGAGTCCAGATATGGACCCTCAATTCTATGGTCAAATAATCTTTGACAAAACAGGAAAAAATATCCAGTGGAAAAAAAGACAGTCTCTTCAATAAGTAGTGCTGGGAAAGTTGGACAGCTATATAAAGAAGAATGAAACTCGACAATTCTGTCACATCATACACAAAGACAAACTCAAAATGGATAAAAGACCTCAACATGAGGCAGGAATCTATCAAAATCCTACAGGAGAACATAGGCAGTAACCTCTTTGACATCAGCCACAGCAACTTCTTTCAAGACATGTCTCCAAAGACAAGGGAAACAAAAGCAAAAGTGAACTTTTGGGACTTCATCAAGATAAAAAGCTTCTGCACAGCAAAGGAAACAGTCAACAAAGCAAACAGGCAAACTACAGAATGGGAGAAGATATTCGCAAATGACACTACAAAGGGCTGATAGCCAAGATCTATAAAGAACTCCTCAAACTCAACACTCAAAAACAGATAATCACATCAAAAAATGGGCAGAAGACATGAATAGACACTTCTCCAAAGAAGGCATACAAATGGCCAACAGACAAATGAAGAACGTTCATCATCATTAGCCATCAGGGAGATTCAAATCAAAACCACATTGAGATACCATCTT
>CM053603.1:79986309-80018325 GCA_028646535.1 Procyon lotor
GGGGGGGGGGGGGGGGGGGGGTCTGGGCGAGCCTGGTGGTGGGTATTGAGGAGGGCACGTATTGCATGGAGCACTGGGTGTGGTGCATGAACAATAAATCTTGTAACACTGAAAAAATAAAATAAACATTTTTGGGGGAAAAAAAAGAAATATTTGAGAAAGAGCGAGCGCACAAGCAGGAGGGGCAGAGGAAGAGAGAGAATCTCAAGCAGACTCCCTATTGAGCCCTGAGCAGGGCTCGATCTTATGACCTTGAGCCAAGACCAAGAGTCAGATGCTTAACCAACTGAGCCACTTAGGCACTCCAGCTGTTTACCTACTTTTGCTTTTATCATCTTGCGTTATTTTCAGGAAAGGGCACACAAAAGCTGGGCCACTCCCGGATGCACGGGACTCTGTTTCCAGGTTTCTCTCCACTGCTTTACCCTGTGCCTTGCTCAGGAAACAATCAGCTTGTGAGCCAACTGTGCAATCATTGCCCTGCCCCTGGGTCTCCCTAGGTCACTGCCCAGTACAGTGCTCTGCCAGGGTCCAGTCCTTCCTCCCCCCAAGGGCTTTGAAACCCGGGACTGGGGGAAGTGCCAAGTCAGAGGGCACACACAGCTGCACGCCGCAGAAGAGCTCATGTCCCGGGAACTCCGGTTTTGATGTCCACAGCCCAGCAGAGAACCCCACCTCTGTCCCTGAGTCACTGTAAGCCAGCATCCTAGAAATGAAGAACGACCTGAGAGGATCACTGGGCACTCTGGGTGGTCTACAGGCTCAACTGTTCATGAAGCAGAGCTCCTCACAGTTTGCTAAAGCAGTAAGAATTCTCTCCCCCTCTCCCACCACCACTTGCTTGGAAAGGGACTCTTCAGTGAGGATCCAGCCTGCGTCTGGCCAGGTCTTCACTGCCGCTCTTGCCACAGGCTGCCCGAGTCCACGGCAAAAACTGTTATTAATCCTCCTACTTCGGGGCTTTAGTAGACTGTGAGAAGCATTTTCTCCTGGGTGTGCTAAAAGGTCCCAGGGCATTGCCGTAATGGCTTGCCTCAAACAGGTTCCTCCAAAGGGAAGCCGCCAACTTGGTCATTTGTTAGAAGGCCCACATTCTGCTGAGGTCTCCCACCTCCCCGAGTGCTGAGCAGAAGCTGCGCCCAGAGCCAGGCCCCCACCGTGTGGCCCCTCCGGCCAGCACAGAAGAAGACTTTCATACCAAGTACACACTGACAGAAGGAGCTTCCGCCTGGGCACCGACCGCACCTCATCTCTCCTGCTCCCGCTAGGAACAACCAGAGGGCAACTCTGGTGAGAATAACTACAAGGCACAGGCACACCCCGAGTGCCTGATTTTTAGAGTTAATCTTCCCAACCACCTAGGAGGTGTACTTTTATGAACCCCATTTTGCAGATGTGGAAATTGAAGTGCAGACGGACTAAGTGATCTGCCCAAGGACAAGCAGCTGGTGATGGTATTAAACAATTAGACCCTGTGTTTTAATTGTAAAATAACTGATCACAGCAATCCCATAACCACACACCTTGGTGCCAGACGCTGGGCGAGGCAATGGTTAAGTCACAGATAAGACATTTTCTTCTCCCAACGCCTGTAAGGAGCCCATGGGACGGCGGGTGGGGGCGGAGACAGACATTTGAGGAGGGGGATGTATAACCCAGGGAACATGTGAATACAATGTATACTAATGGAAGGAAGCCAGGGCAAGTGAAATGTTTGCTAATACAGGTCTAAGAGAGCTATTTTGTTTCCCGTAGTAGTTTTCTACAGAAGTCTTTCCACATTATATCTACTACGATAGAGCTGGTTTTATAGGAGGGTGGGAAAACACAGGTGCAGAACCGGTCTCAAATCTTCATTTGTGTCTTACGGTTCTTGATAGCAGCTCCCATTTCTCATCGTATACCCATTCCATTACCAACCAGCATTTCCGAGGCGAAAAAGACATTCCGAGGCTGGGAGGACCAGAGCCAGGTCACACAGCACCAGCCCCATCCTAGCGCGCATCTACGCGGCCCCCCTCCCCCAGGCTCCAGCACCAACACTGCCTTTTCCGGGATCCGGCCGCCCCCCCACAACGGGGCCGCCGCAAGACCGCCACAAGACCTGGGGCAGGTCACGCTCCAGGCCGAGCTGGAGATGCTGAGCCCTGCTCCTCGTCCACAGCTGCTTTACCTCGCCAGGCCCCAGATTCACTGCCGCCGGCCTTCCGGGCCTGGGCTCAGCTCCCGGGGGACCTCACTGGAGGAGCTCCGTGACTCGGGGCCTCCGCTCCAAATTCCTATTAAGCACTCTAGATTTAATAGCTGCTATTAATACAAATTATGCTTCATTAAGCGTGAAGCTGAGGAGAACTCGGCTCAGAGGCTGCGGTTCAATACGGGGCTGAAGGACAAACGGAACAGCTATTTTTAATCCCGGCAATGTCAGTGGAGAGAGCGCAGCCAGACATCGCTGGGGCCCGTCCCTACTGCTGCCCACCGGGCCTGTCACATTTGCACACGAATCTCTCTTGTTTTCAGCTCAAGGTGTGTAACAGAGTAAGCCTTTTTAATTCTTGGGGGTTGGTGACACCCATCACATTCTTACCCATCACATTCTTCCCTTCAGGAAACATTTTTCTAGGAAGCCTGAGAAGGAGCGGGGAGGGAGGAGCGCTCAGTACGCCCTCGGGCAGGCGCTACTGTCCTGCCCCCTCGCCGTCCCTCCGCCCCCCCCCCCGCCCCCCGCTGGGTGTGCAGGCTGTGGTGTCTCCAGAGACAACTCAAGAGTAGATAAAAATCCTACCTGTGGTGTCCTTCTAGCTCAGGGGTCAACAAACATTTTCTGGAAAAGGCCAGAGGCAAACTATTTTAGATTTCATGGGCCCTGGGATCTCTGGTCCGCCTACTCGGGCCTGCCGGTGCAGCACAAAAGTAGCCACAGACTACTCCTAAAGGAATGCGCGTGACTGGACTCCAATAAAACTTGATTTACAAAAATGGGGGTAGGCCATATTTGGCTCCCAGGCTCCAGTCTCCTACCTCTGTCTGCCTCAAATTTCCTGTTCCACTCTAGATGTCTTTGCAGTGGGTGTAACCCTAGTCTTTTATAAACATAGTTATATCACCTGTATCTGCTTCCCTCCTACAAAGTTACATACAGCTGGCATTCCTTAAAAAAAATAAGAAATAAAAAACTCTACATGATACCAGCGCAAGATTAAGGCGTTACTATGTTTGGATTGGTTACATTTACTTACTCTCTGCACGGAGCCCCAGGAAGTCTGTGATACACATTCACGGAGGTGCGATTTGCTTTTGCTGAGAAGTCGGTTTGCCTGCTTTTATATTTTGTAGAGCACACGATCATTTTTTATTTGTTCTAAGAACCTGCAATGAGTTCTGCTAATGAAATTCTCCTATTCGTTCACTGAGGTAGATGTATTAGTCATGGTTCTCCAGAGAAACAGAGCCGATACAGGTAACAAGAGCCTGCTCATGCAGTTACAGAGGCTGAGAAGGTCCATGATCTACCGCCTGCAAGGAAGGCCAGCAGTGCGGGTCAAAGGGCTGTGAGCCAGAGAGCTTATGATGGTGTAGACTCCAGTTGAATCTGAAGGCAAAGGGCAGAAGACCGATGTTCCCCCTCAACACTCAGGCAGAGAAAGTCTCCCTCCCTCCGCCTTTTTGTTCTACTAAGGCCCTCAAGGGATTGATGAGCCCCACCTGCACTGAGGAGGGCTATCAGCTGTATTCAGGCTACTAATGCAAATGCTAATTCTTCTAGAAACACCCTCACAGGCACCCCCGGAATTAATATTTAACCAGATGTCTGGGCATCCCATGGTTCAGTTATTTGACACATAAAATTAACCATTATAGTAGGTTAGATACTTGTTAAGTAGTATTTATTCCCGCCTCCTTTGGAGAAGTTCATTGCCCTTGAGTTTGATGGGATTTACCTTGGCCAATGGGAAGTCAGAGTACCTTAAAGGAGAAGAGGCTTAAAATGATCGAGCTGGGCCTTCTCGCTATAAGTAGGTGCCAGGAAGGTAGGAGAGCTGCTTCCCAGAGTAGGTGAGGAACAGGCTTGCAGAGTGCTCAGTAAAAGGCATTTAGAACAGATGAACACTTGAATAAGATTTTCAGGGAAAAAAGTAACAAAACAAAACAAAAATATTTAAAAATAATTGCTATACCAGATGTGAAACTAGTTACTGCCCTACGGAGCAATAAAACCATAATTTGTTTTTTTTTCTATCAAGCAAAACTCAGGTCAGCATGTGACTTTACAATGTCTGAGCTCTAATAAGTGGTAAAACACAAGGTCAAACACAGTAGCATCTCATAAACAATTAAATAATCCTTGGTTGAGCCTGTTTTTGTTTTTTTTTTTTTTAAAGATTTATTTGAGAAAGAGCACGAGTAGGGAGGGCAGAGAGAGAATCTCAAGCAGACTCCCCACTGAGCACAGAGCCCAAGATCATGACCTGAGCTGAAATCAAAGTCGGACCCCTAACTGATTGAGCCACATTTGCCTTATTTTCAAGCTTCAAGTAAATTTTCTTTACCATCGTTTGAGAGATATACCACAATCCTAGAGGATTACCTTGGGTTATAAAGGAAAAACCATATCCTGAACAAGCAAGCTCCAAAACTCCTTTGGTGGAGATGATCTGGCGAGGCTCCCACTGATTTATTCATGCCATGTAGATAAACCACACATTCTGTGCACCTTGCTGCCTCGGCTGTTCCAGCTGGAGCGGGGGATGAACACGCAGAAACCCTGAGGAGGAGAAAGACCCAACTCATTCCCCCATAGGCCCGGCTTTTGAGGTGGTCTCTGACTCACAACTGCGGCCGCCTGCAGCCCTGCTGAGTTCCCTGACCTCGGGGCCACCGAGAAGGATGAGCTGGTACAAAGGTTAGGGTGAGTGGTCTTTGGTAAATTGCACAGAGCTAACTTTTTGTCTTTGGCAGAGAAAAAGTGGGAAGCAAAACATTCTGAAAACAAGGCCTTTGAAACGCTGAATTCCAATTCCCTTGAAAGAACTGCTAGTCAATAAGCTGTAGAGAACTTTCTTTGTCCTTTGAAAGAAACAGAGGGAAATGAGTTCTGAAAACAAAGCCTTGAAAGTCTTAGAAACAGCCCCACCTCGCCTCCAAAACTTGTCTAGACAGTCTTAGAAAAGCCAGCGACTGACAAATAAGTGTGGGTTAAATAAAGCATGTTATTTGCTTGCTGTCCTAAGGTATCTGTAACATGGGCCCTCCGGTGGGAGAGATACAGAGAAGGCCCTGGGTCCCTCCACCCTCTAGCCACCCCCGGCTCCATGCCTTGTGGGGTGTACATCAAGTTCCCACTGGGCAGGCTAAAGGGTTCCATGGGACAAGGTATTCATCTCCTGCCCCAACTGTTTCCAAGTAGGAAATCAAACTCCAGTTAAATTAACCAAGACTACATATTGATCCTCACCACAACTGCCTTAGTGAAGCTAAGTCAAGGTCTAAGTAACAAAAATTCATCGTTTTAGAGGTTGATTTTGGAATTCAAGTCCTACGGAAAGTCTCTCTGAGCTACAGTCTGCGCCCTCAAGTGTTAATAAGCTGAAAGGGCAGGTGTGTCCTTTTAAGTTGAAGGTATCTCGTTGAGGGTGTTTGTGTCTTGCTGATTTAAGCTTCACCTGTTTTAAGCCTCACACCTAAAGATTATAAAAGGTAACTAACTCTCTCTATCCCTCTCGCCCACATCCTTCAAACCAAGTTATTTGTGTGAGTTTGATCATTTACCCAACACAGGACTCATTCCAAAATTCAAAATAGAAAGAAAAATGGGTCTTGGATCAAGATAGCACATAATACAGAACTGAAGCTCCCTTCCTTTCCTCTGATCTTGAGCACATAGTAATGACAGATGAAATATAAAAAGAAATGTAAAAAAAAAATTGTAATGCCCCTGATTTCGAATCCAAGAGACCACCGAGGAGCCGATACCAGTGCAAACACACGAGGATTTATTTGCAAGCTCGAGCTTGGGCCCAAGTATATCCGACACAGCGGGGTCAGGACTTGGACCCCTAGGTCAGAGGGCATAACAGTTTTATAGGGGCCAGTGGTCACACAGAAAGTTGCATATTCATTGTTGGTCCACACACAGGTGGCCAATGAGGTTGTAACACACGCAGAAAGTTGCATAGTCATGTTGGTCCACACGCAGGTGGCCAATGAGGTTGTAACACACAGAAAGTTGCATAGTCATGTCGGTCCACATGCAGGTGGCCAATTGAATCACAATTTACCCTATAGTAACTGTTTGAACTAGCCTATTACTCCAGTCGCAAGTTTGGCGGGCAAAAGGCGGAGTTTACATCCTGTGGCGGTTAGGGATTCCGCATTCCTATCGGCTAACTCAAACTGGTTCAAGGACCGGCTAGGCAATGTTCTGACATTCTGTGACCTTTCTCAGGAGCAGGTCGTGTAGGGGTTATATACAAGATGACAGGTGTAGCACAAATGAAGTTGGCCTTGTTCTGCTCTCTCAAAATTATGGCCAAGTTCAAAATCGAGATGACGGTGTCTATGGAGGTGAATTGGAAGGGAAATGTAAAGGGGTGAGTGGACGCTGGAACTGCTGTCTTGCTGAGCTCTCCATGTTTGGAGGTTTATTCTTGCAGTAGCCAGATGGTATATGTGTTGACCGCCAGGCAGAGGATCCTAATCAGGCTCACTCCTCAGGGCTTCTGGGAGAGGTTTTCTTCCCAGGCATTTTGGGGGAAAAGCTGCTGTCTTCTGCTTGTATCTCCCATCTCACTGGGATGCTGTTATGTAATGGCAGGATGCCTGAAGCTGGGACAGCCTCTGGCAGCTGTTGAGGAAAAGGAAAGATACTGACCTGGAATCCTGATGTTATTGGACCACTCACTGACCCTTGGGCCACCCAGCCTCTCTACTCCTAAAATAAATAATACATGCCATATGGTTTAACTAGTGCTGGTTGGATTTTCTCTCACAGGAAGTCAAATGCATCCGAAGAGAAATAGTGTATGTGTGTGTGGATAGGGAGGTGGGCCAAGACCTCCCTCTTAGGATAAGGCTGCAAACAAAAATTCCAAGGCGCATAAGGAAATCCAACTTGATAAAAGACCTAAAACAAAATAAACTAATAATTCTATGAATTCACTCCAAACAAAAGTAAAACTATAGTCTAAAAATGACTTGAAATACATATATCTAAGGTCCTCAGTGAGAAGAAATATCACCAATAAATGGACAGGAAGTATGAGACAAAATCAGGCAGAAGTTAAAAACAACAAAAAAAAAACTCTTGAAAAACTAGTTAGAGACCTTGCAAATTAAATATATAGTCATTGAAAGAACTCAATAGGCAAAGTGTGCAAGAAACTGGATACAGTGTGAGAACAGATTCAGAGGAAGTGAGCTGCAGGATAACCAAAATGGAGATAATCGTCAGAAAAATCCACCAAGAGACAAGGGGACAGCAAAGGAGTCATATTCGAGAAGGAGAAGTAGAATGTTTCCAGGATTTAAAAGAGACATAAATCTCAAATTAAAAGTTTACTCTTCAGGCTTCCTGCTCAGCAGGGAGTCTGATTCTTCCTCTGACCCTCCCCCACTCATGCTCTCTCTCTCTCTCTCTCTCTTTCTCTCTCTCTCTCTCAAATAAATAAAATCTTAAAAAAAAAAAAGTTTGCTCTGAGCCCAAAGCAGATCGACACACATTAATCCGAAAGTTAACATGTCACAGTGAAAGAGATAAAGAGAAAAATCTTTAAAATACCCAGACCAAAAAAAAAAAAAAAAAAAGGTTGCTAACTAAATAAGATGTGGTGATTAGACTGCCCTGGGGTATGGCTGAAAACTCCTCTCTTTTCCTGGGCTGTCCTCACTGCTCTGATTTCCGTACACTCTCTTTGCTAACACTCTCTCAGATCTTGATCCTGTCCCTAATTTCTTATCCCTTCCGCCATCCCATTCCCCACATTTCCTCAAATTCAAAGCCCAATCCCCTTCCATCTCAGCTTTTTTATTGGTATCTCCTCTTGCTCAACTCCACATCAGCCATTTTCGCTCTAACCATCACATTTTCTTTTCATTTATATCTCTATTATTTTTCCAAATAGGATTTGCGGTACTTAGAAATCTGTATGCAATAGACAAAAAAAATTAACTGATCAGCAACCATCAGAACAAGACACTGAAGCCACAATTCCTAAAAATGTATGTTGCATAGTCCTTCACACTAAGGTCCCACAGTTCAGTGGGAGTTCCCAAATATCCAAAGCAGTTCAGTGCAATATTTTTAGTTTCCATAAAATATGAATGTATGAGTTGGTAAGGAGAAGTGTTTCCATACAGAAGTCAGGGATACAGGACCTCTTGCATTTCTGTGAAACCAAGCAGGTGGGTAGGTATTCGGTCCCAGAAACCCAATTCCCTAGTGGCCTGCTGTACCCTCTGAAGGACCCAGGCTGGAGCACAGAGCATGATTTGGCTACCATGGCTTCTCCCACCAAGCAAGCTGCAGCTGACCAAAGTAGGCAATTCCTCTGAATGTGCATCTGTGGCAGATAGGTATTCATCACACTTGCAGTTCCTCACATCCAATGGATCTGTGTAGCTGCTTTAAAGCCTTTCAAAAATTTCCGTTATTCTTTTCTTTTTTGCTTATTTTTAAGTATTTTAAATATACTTGGGTCAATTCCTCGAAGGGCACGTCAATTGGATTAGGTAACAGTCTTTGACATGCTAAAGAAGACAAGAGAAAAAGATGCCTCAAAGAATGCAGAAATTGCATAAAGGACAAAATCGCCCAATTTTGTGACGTTAGGTACAAATATATAAGCATATATGTCATTAGATGAGACGCATATGGAGGAAACTTAACTGAATACTTCCCAAGTGCGACAACGATCCTAAAAATTTACATGACATTTCCAAAAATAAATTATTAAATCAAAAGACATTTCTAAAATTATCAATAATAAAAAGGAAATCTGAATTGACCATGCTTAAGAGGAAAGACTGAATTGCCATTTATTTCTGTCCGTAAACAATGATATTACAAAATGATAAATGTGTGAAGAGTCAATCGAAGAGTATATAGCCAAAAAAAAGCAAGGAAAACTCATCCAGGAAACTCTCCTATTCGTGAGATGAGGATGCTGAGGGCAAGAGTGGTTGCTTCATGCCCCCAACACCCAAAAAGCTGGCCAGGGCGAGCAGCTGGAATTCCAGCCTCCAGCACCTCTGTTTCTGATCCAGCAGAAACTCCTACACACTGCACATGGGAACACAGTTCAAGTTGCTCTTTTAAACCACAGGTTTTTGTTTTGTTTTTTGGTTTTTTCTGTGCCCAGGGGACAGGGGAATCTGTTCCCGATGGCTCAGTGCTAGCCCTCCCCACTGCCATTTGCAGCATTGGGGGTGGGGGTTCTCCTCGTTACCATGTGTCCATGTCTCTTGCTGTTGCCTTGCCATTCTCTCTGCCTTTGGTCATTCAGTAGCTCCTCAGTCAGCCCACAGATCTTCTTCAGGAGGAACTGTTCTACTAATAAGTATAAATTTGGTGTGTTCCATGGAGGAGGTGAGTTGAGTCTTCCTATGATGCCATCTTGAACTGGAACTCCCCCCTCGAAGCTGAATTAATAAATGAGGGATTCTTTGCTTATAATATCATGCAAATCAAGGCATTCTCACCAAATACTACCCACAGACTTGTAGCTGGGTAAAAATCTCACTCACTCACTCGAAAGTTTTAGCCTTTGATATCATCAGCCTCTTAGCTTTTAACACAGGGGTCTGTACTGATTGATAAATTTGTTCCAAGCAGTAGCAAATAACCTAACGTCAGCCTTTCCCTTGAAAATTGTTGTAATAGGGCTGCAGAGTCTGGAAGACAGGCTGTTTCGCCCACTTCTCTGTTCCCTAGGTGTTTTGCTCGGTTGTGTTCTAAGACAACGCTTATGGAACATAGACTCCAAATGTAAGACAGTTAATCACAGCTTAGACAATCAGGGCTCCAGACCCCACAGGAAGTTACTTCTCTATTATAGGCCTTCAGACTTGAACTGTAATCTACACCATTGACTCTCTGGGTCACAGGCCTTCAAACTACACCACTGGTCTTCCTGAGTTCTCTGGTTTGCAGATAGATCACAGGACTTCTCAGGCTCCTAATCACATAAGCCAGTACCTTATAATAAATATCTTTATTTAAATATCTTTATTCACTTATTTATTCTCATTATACAATATATATATTCTTTTTTTTTTTTTAAAGATTTTATTTATTTGACAGAGAGAGAGAGAGAGATCACAAGTAGGCAGAGAGGCAGGCAGAGAGAGATGGGGGGAAGCAGGCTCCCTGCTAAGCAGAGAGCCCGATGCGGGGCTTGATCCCAGGACCCTGGGATCATGACCTGAGCCGAAGGCAGAGGCTTTAACCCACTGAGCCACCCAGGCACCCCTATATATATTCTTACCTCAGAATATATATATATCACATTATATTATATATTATATTATTATATATCTTATATTCAGAATATATATTGACTCTGTTTCTCTGGAGAACCCTCACTAATACACCTACCACAGTGGATAAACTGGGGCATTTCACTAGCAAAATGCATTGCAGTACACTGACTGTCAGATTCTTAGAATAAATAAAAATGATCATATACTATATAAAAAACTAAAGCATGCAAAATGGCTTCTCAGCAAAAGTTCTGATTACAAACTGCACCCCTATGAATATGTATCACAGACTATTTGGGCATAATGGAAACAATAAGTAAATTACCAACTGTAATAGTTAATTTCATGTGTTAGTCAGCTGGGCTACAGTACACAGATATTTGGTCCAACATTTTTGGTCCTCCAACGTCTGGAGGTTTCTGTAACAGTGTTTTTGAGTGAGGTTAACATTTAAATCAGTAGACTTTGATAAAGCACAATGTCCTCTGTGGTGTGGGTGGGCCTCATCCAATCAGTTGAAGGTCTCCCCCCATGAAAGAAGGAACTCTGCAGCAGACAGCCTTTAGATTCAAACTGCAACACTGGTTCTTTCCTGAGTCTCTTACCTCACGAGCCAATTCCTTAAATAAATCTCTCTCTCTTTCTTCATACATACACCCACACCCACACGCACATCCTATTGGTTCTGTTTCTCTGGAAAACCCTAATACACCAGCAAAGATGGTTTAAAGTAGAATGTGATCCAAAAACCCAATACAATATGCCACATCTTGGAATACAGTCTATGGCAAACTTCCTTTTTTAGTTCTTAATCTTCTATTAAAAGAAAATTATGTAGACCAGATGCTGCAAACTTTTGGGACTTATCTCACCTACAACGTGCTTAGTTAGGCTCCCAATGCAAAATTTTTGTTAATTTTAGAAGTATTTAACAATTGAAAATCGGGATATTTCACTGTTGAGTTTACTTTTGGCTTCAGATTTCTGCTTCTCTTGGAAAACCAGAGGGGCTCGTCACATGGAGCTGGCGCTCACGCTTGGTGAAACTTGGCTGGAGCTGAGGAGCTGCTGATTTAGACAGGGTACATCCCCCACACTCAAGTCTCCACCGTCCCACCCTCCTGTCTGACACTCTCCATCTCCCTCTTCCGCATCACCTACCTGGCTCCTGCGGGCAGTTGGGTGTGTGCTCCTTGATAACAACAGGAGGATAAGGAAGAGGAAGAAGAATCAAGAAGTCCTGCCTTTCTATCTGTCTTCCACCAGAGTCAATGCTCACTAGCTTGGTGACTTCTGACAAGTCTATAACTTTTAGGGGCCTTGCTTTTCTCCTGGGTAAAATAGGGCTAATGGCACAGATCCTGCATGATGTTTATGAGGATTAAATTGTATAATGTTTGCACAACACCTGGTAGCTATTATCATGATTAGTTTATTCAGATGCAAGCCATACTCCATTCAGGAAAGATGGGGCTAGGCTAGCCAGGGCATAGAGGAGAACAGATTCATGCTGTGAACGCTGCTTCCTTATGCACTGTGAGCAATGTGGAGTTTGAAAATGCAGAGTTAGAAATTCCATTAATCCCTTGCAATGATTTTGGGAGGTTGCTGTTGCTCTTACCCACATTTAATAGATGAAAGTGCTGAGGTTCAAGAGTCCTGGCCCCTGTTCTCTCCTGAGCACATCTTTGTATCACAGCCCTCACTAAATGCATTATGGCAATGACCTATGCCCATGTCTGCTTTTCCTCCTGGGCAGTGAGAATCTTGAACTGAGGAACAAATGCGAGTCCCGCCAGAGCCCTGGTGGATCACAGAGGTCCAGACTCGGGAAGATGCCCAGCCAACCCTGGCTGAGTCAGTCTGTCAGCAGAGAAAGGGGCCTACATCAGAGAATCAGCACAAGTCCTAGAGGCCGGCGCCTCTCTGGTCTGACTCCTAGACCACTGTCCTCTCCCCTCGACAAAAAACAGTGATATTTTCCCTTTCACTTCCTTCATCTGCTTTGGGGCCCACTACTTCTTCACCAGATGGACATTGGGAGTTTCACCTATGCCGTCATATGTGGATCCCAGGGCCGTGACGGGGGCTCCAATAGAAAGAAATGTGACATCATATTCCTGTGACACACTAGAGGATGCTGAAATGTACTAGAGGAAGTGGGCCCCTCCAGAATTGCCAGCACCTGGGCAGCCCAGTCTGCTCCCCATTCCTCACCACACCCCACCACCTCCTTCACCCAGGCTCTCAAGCACCGGGGACTGATTCCCTCTGCAACAACATGAAAACTTTGTCTCCAACACAACAGGTGCTACAACAATTTAAAACAATTTTAAAAATCAGATTTAGGGTGCCTGGGTGGCTCAGTGGGTTAAAGCCTCTGCCTTCAGCTCAGGTCATGATCTCAGGGCCCTGGGATCAAGTCCCACATTGGGCTCTCTGCTCAGCGGGGAGTCTGCTTCCCCCTCTCTCTCTGCCTGCCTCTCTGTCTACTTGTGATCTCTCTCCTCTCTGTCAAATAAATAAATAAAATCTTTTTAAAAAAAAATAAAAAAATAAAAATCAGATTTATTTTCATTTAACTTACCAGTTCACCCATTTTAAATGAACAGTGTGATGAGTTTTGACAAAAGTATATAAGCTGATAACTACCACCACAGTTAAGACAGCCTGTTGATCCTTGAACAACAGGGGGGCCCTAGAAGGGCCAACTCCCACACAGTTGAAAATTCCCATATAACTTTTGACTCCCCTACAACTGAACTACTAATTGCCTAGGTTAACCATAAGCCTTATCAATAACAAACAGTTGGTAATACATATTTTGTATGTTATACATATTATATACTATGTTCTTCCCATAACATAAGCTATAAAAAAGAAAACGTTATTGAGAAAATCATATGAGGGGCGCCTAGGTGGCTCAGTCGTTAAGCGGCTGCCTTCGGCTCAGGTCATGATCCCAGGGTCCTGGGATCGAGCCCCGCATCGGGCTCCCTGCTCGGCAGGAGGCCTGCTTCTCCTGCTACCATTCCCTCTGCTTGTGTTCCCTCTCTCACTGTGTTTCTCTCTGTCAAATAAATAAAAAAATCTTTAAAAAAAAAAATCATATGAAAGAGAACATATATTGATAGTACTATTCTGTATTTACTGAAAAAAATCCAGGTATAAGTGGGCCACATAGCCCAAAAGTTCCTGGCTTCAGGCTACTGATCTGTATCCTGTTGCTAGACTTTGGCTCTTTCTAAAATGTCATAAAATGTAAGTTTAGAATACATAGTCTTTGGAACATGCCTTCTTTTGCTTACCACAGTGCTTTCAAAATTCAGTTATGTTCTTGCCTCTACCCTTAGGTTGTTCCTCTTTACTGCTGAATAGTACTCTATTGTATGAATATACCACAATTTATTTATCCACTCACCTGTTAATAGACATTTTTGTTGTTTCCAATTTTTGTCTACTTTGAATAAAGGGGCTATGAACTTTATGTAAAAACGTTTTATGCAGGATATGTTTTTATTTCTCTAAGACAAATAGCTAGAACTTCAATGCCTGGGTCACACTGTAGATGTATGTTTAACTTTATGAGAAAATACCAAACTATTTTCCAAAGTGTCAATGTCATTTTTCTCTCCCACTAGTAATTTACAAGGGCTCCAGTTGTTCCACATCCTCTCTGACATTTGGCATTGACAATTTTGCTTTTTTAATTAATTTTATTTTATTTTTTCAGTGTTCCAAGATTCATTGTTCATGTACCACATTTTTAATCTTGTCATGCTAATGTATGTATCATAGTATCTCAAGCACATTTTAATTTGAATGCCCTTATGACAACTGATTTTAATCATCTTTTCATGTTTATTTGCCATACCTATATCTTCTTTGGTAAAGAGTCTTATCAAGTCTTTGTCCATTTTTTTAAACTGGGTTGTTTGGATTCCCAATACTAAGTTTTAAGAGTCCTTTATTTTTTTTTATTAAAGATTTTTTAAAGTTATTTATTTTGAGAGAGAGAACAGGGGGGAAGGACAGAGGCAGATGGCAGGGAGAGAATCTAAAGCAGATTCCAAACCAAGCGTGGAACCCAGCATGGGGCTTGATCTCATGACCTGTGATGTGACCTGAGCCAAAATCAAGCCTCGGATGCTTAACCAACTGAGCCACCCAGGTGCCCCAAGAGCTCTTTAAATAATCTGGATACAAGTCCTTTATCCAATATATGGTTGGCAAATATTTTCTCCCAGTCTGAGGCTTACATTTCCATTTTCTTTCTTTCTTTTTTTTTTTAATTTTATTTTTTCAGTGTTACAAGATTAATTGTTCATGCACCACACCCGGTGCTCCATGCAATACATGCCCTCCTCAGTACCCACCACCAGGCTCGCCCAAGCCCCCACCTCCGCCCCTCCAAAACCCTCGGTTTGTTGCTCAGAGTCCACAGTCTCTCATGGTTCATCTCCCCCTCCGATTTCCCCCAATTCATCCTTCCTTTCCCTCTCACAGTTCTTAAGGGCAAAATATTTCGTTTCCATGAAGTCCAATTTATCACTTTTTTTTTTATAGTTTCTGCTTTTTTGTGTTTAAGAAATCTTTACCTAAGCCAGCCACAAACATTTTCTATGTTTACTTCTAGAAATTTTATAGTTTTAGTTTCCATATGATACTATGATCCATTTTAAGTTACTATTTGTATATTATATGAGGTCAGGATGAAGGTTCATTTTTCCTTCCAAATTATTATCCAATTGCTTCCACTCTATTTATTGAAAAGACTAGCTTTTCTCCAGTGAATTTTCACACCACCTTGTTGAAAATCAATTGGACATGTATGTATGTGGCCATTTCTGAAAATTTCCTTCCATTTCATTGAGTAATATATCTATCTTTAAGCCAAATCTGCACTAGCTTGATTACTATAGTTTTATACAGTGAGTGTGGAAATTTGGAACTGTGCATTCTCCTTTGTTATTCTTCTCTGCAAAAATGGCTACAGTTATTCTAGGCTTCTTGAATTTCTAGATTCAGCTTGTGAAAGAAGCTGTAAGAAGCCTGCTATGATTTTGACTGGAATTATTTGAGATCTAAAGATCAATTTCTGCAGAATTGATATCTTAACAATACTGAGCCTTCAAATGCATAAACATAGTATATTACTTACTTCTTAGGTATTTAGGTATTTTTAAAGCATACTTGAGCATATATATATGTACATATATATACATATACATACATACATATAAGATATACATATAGCATGCATAATCAGATACATTGTTGGTATTATTTTGAACAAACTGTTACCTATTAGATCAAGTAAGAATAAGAAAAATAGAAGTTTTTATTTTACCTTCATGTAAAATACTTGAAAGAATACTTCTTCAGTATTCTTCCTCACCTTATATAGATCTAAGTTACTGATCAATACTATTTTTCTTCTCTCTAAAGAGCTTCTTTGAACATTTCTTGCAAGGTAGGTATATTGGCAACACATCCTCTCAATTCTAAAAAATATAAACAATAGATATGGTCAAATTACAGGAAGGGAACCCCGTTATTGAGGAGTCTATGAAGACATTTTGGACCTCACTGGTAATCAGAGAACTGCACACTGAAATAAGAAAATACCATGTTTTATCCAGCGATTTCGAGAGTCACAGGCTTCTGGTTATTTTCCTCCCAGGGGACACGAGATTTGATGTCATGATAAAACACCCACTTATTGACAAAAATTAAACAATTACTATCTAGTGGCCGGCTGAGAGAAGAGTACGTGGTGCTGCCTTGTTGAAGGGGTGCAGAGCAGATATGACCGACAAGAACCAGCCCCATAGCTTGGTCCTAACCCGGAACAAACTCTTACACAAGTCCAAGGACAAGGAGAAACATGCAAGAATGCTTATCACTGTGTTGTTGGTGAGAGCTGGCGGTGAGACCCTGTATCTACTGGAACAGAAGTTTTTCATAGGAATTCATGGATTGAATGAATGGCTTCAATCCATGGGTTGAATGGCTTCTACTTACCTATATTCATTCATCTATCGCCCTGCTTTCTGGTCTGTGCAGCATGGCTCTCTTCCCAACAAATTAGCTGTTCTATGTTCACTCTAAAATATGTGCAATAATAATCATTAATATTTCATGATTAATAAATTTGCTTGCCTTCTTGGCAATTTGATGAGCTTTTGGGGAATCATTTGGTTAGCCTGAGTCTGTTAATAAAAGATGCCCAAAGAAATTTATGCCGAGGTCTCTTTTTCATACTATAAAGTTTTCCTCTGCAAGTAGAGGCATTCCAACGTTTGAAGCTATGGGTGTTTCCCTTAGAATGACAATGATGAAGGTGGCCTCTCTCCCACTGAAACCATTAGGAAAGGGCTTTCTCAGCATTTCATGCCTTTACCCTCTCCTACCTCCTTCCTCAGGTCTGCTGCTCAGTCAGATTCAGATGGAAAGTAAGCTAATGGGACAGGATAATGTCTTTTCCAAAGGTTTCTCTTCCTTTTTCTGTCAATGAGCTGACTTGGCATTTTGTTGGCAGCCTTCAGAGCACTTCACACTTCCCTGAAAAGTGTTGAAAGCAATTTATAAGTTCTCGGCACATACAATAAATAGGTTTTCAAAACAATCTCTTTTAAAATTACCAACAGTATATAGACTGGGTGAGACACTGTTTTTTCTCTGCTAGTTTCCCCTGGGAGATATTACCAAATAATTATAAAGACCATAGAGACTGAGGTAGCAGTTCAATAACTATAAATCACAGATGTTCTGTGACAGGCTTGTCATTGCACAAAAAATATGTTCCAGAAATGACAATACACTGGCATCCTATTACTTCTCTCAATCTTGTGTTAGGTCTAGAAGTTCAAAAATATTGGTCAGATCAGGTGCAGTGAGTATCTACAGCTTCTGCCCCCCAACCATCCACTTGCCATCCTGCCCTTAACCACTGCCTCCCTCTGGAGAAGGACCCCTACCCACCCACCCACCCCCAATGGAGACCAGGTTCTCTGAATGGGTTCAGCCCACTCCCAACTCCAGGGCTGAACACATAACTTGAGTCTAAGCCAATCACCACACTGCATTTCTATGGCCAAGGCCATTGGTTTAGGAATGGTCACATGACCCAATCAGAGCCAATAAAAAGGCAGTAAGTCTTCGCTGGTGCTGCTGGGAAAGAGACAGGTATTTTCATTTCTGGATTTAAACTGTGAGAAAGAAAGAGTTTGAGATTTATTGCCAGCATCATGTTACCACAAGAAACCTGAAACCAGAAAGAGGCAGAGCTGAGATGTGAAAAGAAACTGAGTCCTTAAATTCAGTTGAGTCTGAAACTATAACTGGATGGTTCTATTAAATGAGTCCCCTCAAAATTGTTTTTCTGCGTAAGCAAGTTTTGATATAAGTCTTTTACTTCAAAACCAAACTGAGGGCATCTGGGTGGCTCGGTCAGTTGAGCATCTGACTTAATTTCAGCCCAGGTCATGATCTCAGTGTCCTGCTCAGCACAGAGTCCACTTGGGATTCTCTCTTTCCCTCTCTCTGCACCTCCCCATGCTTGTGCACTTGCTCTCTCTCTCTCTCTCTCCCATTAGTAAATAAATCTTAAAAAAATAAACAAGCAAAAACCCTGAGTGCCCTACCATATACTCTGCCTTTAGTTTTGAAAAATACTTTCAGTGTAGGTAAAAGTATAAACCGAGTGATGGGATAAAGGGCCTGTATTTCTACATTTCCTAAAGCAGATAGCACATCCTGGCCACACTCTAGCTTTGCAAGATAGGGGGTGTGTGTTTGTATGTTGGACTGATTGAATGAGTAGATACAGAAAGTATAATTCTGTCAGGAATAATCCTGTCAAGTGTTTGGGAACCCTGAGTTTCAAAGCAACAATCATTGGAATTTGGAAGCTCTAGGGTAAATATGCAACTGCCTACCAATGCTGAATGAGCAGAACTCACTAAAGACTGAGCCACAGAATAAAATACCTGTAAGCAAGTAGGCTCTCACTGACCATCTCTGGGCAAGGCCTTTCTCTCGTAACAGGGAAGGTCCCTCCCATCCCCACCTGTACATTGCAGATGCGCCCCTGGAGCAATGGACAACCAGATTCGGGGCCTCAGAGCGCCTTCCACATTAAAGGGCCATGAGAGTGAGGGCTGAAATGGGCAGCATGAATTTATGGAAGAAACTCACACAGAGCCTGAGGTCCATGGCAGGAAGAAGCAGGCTTCCTCCTGACACTGGCAAGTTAAGCATTCTCAAAAACTCAAAACTCATTTCAGACAGGGAGGGCACAGGACTCCAGAAAGAGGAGTCCTCACAAGATGTAGAATTGAAGAACCCAGACATGATCTGGAAAGGATTTAGAAAACTATAAACTAAGCAAAGTTTTGTTCTCACCTCTGAAGCCTGTGTCCTTCATCCGCACCTCCCTCCCAGAGGTCCACAGCAACTTAGTGGCTTTGGTCTCTTAAGAGATAAGTCAGACTTAGTCTCAGGAAACAAACTGAGGGTTGCTGTAGGGGAGGAGGGTGGGAGGAATTGAGTGGCGGAGTGATGGACATTGGGGAGGGTATGTGCTATGGTGAGCGCTGTGAATTGTGTAAGACTGATGAATCACAGACCTGTACCCTTAAAACAAATAATACATTATATGTTAATTAAAAAAAGAGATGAGTCAGACACTCCTTAATACAAAGGAGTTGGAAATTAGTGTGAGCAAAGAATAAAAAAAGGAAGGAAAGGAGGGAAGGAGGAAGGGAGAGAAGAGGGATGCAGAAGATATAGCCAGTTTTTGGTTCAGTGCTGAAACTTCTTAGGCATTGACAGGCACCTACATATCCCCAAACTTCCTTCTCTACACAAGGAATGGAATTCCATTGCTGGAGTTGTATTATTTTAGGGTTTTTTTAAAATCTTATTAAGATAAAGATGTCTTTGGAGAGAAAGTGGCTCAGACATTAAACTGTTGCCTACCGTTTGCTTCTCTGTGCGAAAGCTTTGTTATTAAAGAAGAAAGTGTGATAACTTAGGAACATAAACACATGACAAAGACAAGGAAATGGACACCAGTGAAGGGAAATGATGGTTGGGCAAGAGATACAATGAGGTGGGCAGAGCACAGACTTTGGAGTCAGAAAAACCTAGATTCAAATCTCAATTCTGGAGGCACTTGGGTGGCTCAGTCCATTAAGCATCTGCCTTCAGCTGAGGTCATGATCACAGGGTCCTGGGATCGAGCCCCAGGTCGGGCTCCCTGCTCAGTGGGAAGCTGCTTCTCCTTCTCCCTCTGCTGTTGCCCTGCTTGCGCTTTCTCTCTCTAATAAATAAACAAAATCTTTAAAAAAAAAAGAAAAGAAAAGAAAACCTAGATAATGAAAGAAAAAAAATCTTGATTTTGTTATTACCTACTAACTTTTACCTTGGGTTAAGTACTTGACTTCTTTGAAATTCTACTACCCTCTTTGTGAAATAGATACATAAATACCATCTCCATGCCTTTAATCATTGCATCCTCTCTGCCTCAAATGCCCACATATGCCTTGTCATTTGCCTGCTAATTCCTGTTCAGACGATATGTGATCCATGTCACCTCCTCAGGAAGACTGGAGTACAGCATCCACTTACATAGAATGGAGACAGCATTGGTTGTAACTCTTGCTATTCTATACTGCGACTTCTTCTTTTCACTGTCTCCACTACAGTGAGAGGGCTCCAAGATTCAGGGTCTGTCTCTTACTCCCCAGTGCTTAGGAAATTTGAAAACATCAGCAAGAGGGATCTGGAGGGCTGAGACACTGGGCTTAGGTAAACCAGGGGAGAAGCAGAGCCCCCTGTGGGAGGCTGTTCCTCCACCACATGGAGAAACAAGTAGGCAGAGCTGAGAGGATGGGCAGCCATACCCCAAACCAGCTTCTTCCTTCCCCCAGACAAGCTTCTTAACCTGGAACGGAAGCCTGAATGGAGACGAGAATTGTGACCACTATTATTAGACAAAGTTGAATTCAAGGTCAAAAGCACTGTGTGGGGGTAGAAGCGGTCACTTCACAATGATGAAGGATGCAATCCATGGTGGAGATAATACTGTCATGAACCATTAAAAATCAAATAACAAAGCATCAACACCAGTAAAGTAAAACCATAGGAAATACAAAGAGAAATTGACAAAAATATGAAAGTAATAAAAGGTTTTAAGATACCTCTTTAGATTCCTGACAGATCAAGTATATGAAAATAAGTAAGAATATAAAATATGTGAACAATATAATTAAAATTATGTCTTCTAGGTTATTATGGTACATTTACAAAAATTATCATCTCTTAGGCATAAATTCCAAGAAGCTGTTATAATGCAAAGAATTACATTCTAAGATTGCAATACAATAAAACAATAAGTAAGTAGCATACATAGAAACATGGAAAAACCAAACACTTGGAAATTAGGGGGGAAATCACCTCTCCTAATTCATTATTAGGTCAAAGGTAACAGATAAATTATAATTGTCAAATATCTAAAAAATAAAATAACATTACCAGTTGAACCAGGATACATTCAAAATTGTACCCACAGGGAAATTCACAACCTCAAACACTTACATTACTAAACAAACAAGAATGAAAATAAATAAAATAAGCATTTAACATAAAAAGTTGAAAGATCAAGAAAAATATAAACTCAAAAAACAATGAGTTTATGATCAACAAATAGTTGAATTAAATTAAGAGCAGGTTCTTTGGGGGGAAAAATCAATACAACTAATACATCATTGGGCAGCCTAATTAGGAATAAAAGAGAGAAAGTATAAAATTATAACATTAAGAATCAATAAAGGAGAGGGGCGCCTGGGTGGCTCAGTCGTTAAGCGTCTGCCTTCAGCTCAGGTCATGATCCCCAGGTCCTGGGATCGAGCCCCATATCGGGCTCCTTGCTCGGCAGGAAGCCTGCTTCTCCCGCTACCACTCCCTCTGCTTGTGTTTCCTCTCTCGCTGTGTTTCTCTCTGTCAAATAAATAAAAAATCTTAAAAAAAAAAAAAAAAAAAGAATCAATAAAGGAGAAAACACAGATGCAGAGAAAAATTCAAAGATACATGGGAGAGCATTTTGCCCAAACTGTGTTAGTAACTGAAAATATGCATGGAATGTATCTTTCTTTATCCCAAAATGTCATATTAGTTTTCTTTACCATAGGTTTACTGCTCCTGGATGACAGTCTCTGGAAAATCATAATGGTGACTCCTCATGCACAAGACATTGTGGGAGATTCTGAAGCATCTCATTGATATGTAAAATGGCCCATAAAGTAGGTACTCCTATCATCATCCTTCTGATTTCACAGATGAATAAACAGTAACTTTGAGAAATTAAGTGGTTCATCCAAAACTACATAGCTAGTTAGGAACTGTATTGAAACGTGACCCCAACCTGGCCTACTCAAAAGCCACCCCAGTGTGCCCCCAGCTGGATGTGCCAATGCTACTGGTCCAGAACCATACTTGGAGTGCAGTGCACACCTCTATCCTGCCTCCTGACAGAGTGTCCACTCTCTGGCCCCTGCCATGAGACAGACATGACGCAAGATGCCTACAGATTGTACTCACTTCATTCCCACAACCATCCTAACACTCATAGGTATTATTATAATTCCCATTTTACAGAAGAGGACATTGAGGCATAGAGAGCTAAAGTGCTTACCCAAAGTAAGACAAATCCAAGAGGCAGATGCTGGATTCATATCCAGATCTGGGAAACCCCCCAACTGTTTTCTTTACCCTTCACCAGATGCTCTGATCTACTTATCCCCATGGGAACTGTGAAGTTTATTTACAGTGTGGTCGTTCATGGATCAAGAAATGAAATATTTCCCAAGAAAATTATGAGGGCACAGCCAATAATAACTACAAAAGAAATATTGTCACAAAGTGTGGTGCTTTTGACAATTCTCTCAAGAGAAGATGCATTATGTTAGTTTATCATTTTAAATAAATTCTCAACAAGCTATTTACCTGTCAGTCTGGATCTGTGGAGACTGTTTTTGTAACATCAGATAAATGAGCAATTAGAGACTTTAAAAGGGTCTTAAATGTGGTGGAGCTTATAAACCTGAACTCTCAGGGACAGTAAATGTCACATCAAATGGCTTCAGCACACATTTCTTGTCTACCCTTTGTTTCAACAGCTGTAATATGGCACTCCTTATCCTAGTCTGAACACACCTGCCTTCCAGCAGGATGTAATGAGAAAATTGAAGACTTGGAATATAGGTCACTTGGACTCTATACTCAGCTGTGATTGGGTGACCTTGACCAAGTCAACATTTCTCAAGTTATTTGTTAATAAAATGAGAAGGTTGCAACAAGAATATTGTGAAGAGCTCTTCAAGCTCCAACAGTCTCTGGCTTCATGAACCTATGACTTTGACTATCCCATAACATCATTCTTTACAATTTTCTAGGAAGCATCCTACACAAGGGCAAGTTTAGCCCTCAAAAAATATTAGTTATCATTGTCATCATATTATTTGATGAAGTCAGAAAGTCTATCGGCATCAAAAGAAGCAGAACCAGGATCTCAAATTCTACCATTAGAGACTCATTTTGTTGTTGTCGTTGTTGTTTTAGAGGACTTTAAAATATCTTAGACAGGAAAAAAAAATGCTCTAAGAAATGGATTGTTTTTAAGAAGCAGAAATCTTTTTTTCTTTTTAAGTAAAACTCTTTAACAAGCCGCTGTATACAAACCATAGATAATGAATTTTTCTTGGTGAAGTGGGAATGGAGCAGGGGCAGGGGGAAGAGGCAGGGATACCCGGGAGTTTCTCCACTTACCATTTCTTTCACCCCCACAAAGACACAAAGGCACTGCCTCAAACACCTGTGATTCCTCGGAAGACCATTTACAATTCATTTCTTGAAGCCAATACCATTTGCCCTTTTCTCAGATTAAGGAGCCAATAGAGATTAAGATGAGTGATTGAAAATGGAGACTGGAAGGAGGGGTGCAGGGGAGGCTAGACTCTAGGATGGAAGGGAGAGGTAAGAAGCTCACCTTAACTGAGAGTCTTCCATCCATTGTGTATTTTGTTAGATCCCTTAAATATGCAACAATGGAAAAACATTTAAATTACACGTGTTTACTGAGGCCTGCTAACCATGCGAATCCCTGTTCTTGTGCACCAGATCCCATCCCCACTCCTCTGCTCAGGACATGACTCTCTTCTACATCAGTATCTCCCACCTGAATCAGAGCTATGACTTCTTGCCTCCACCCCATCCACAGTATGCTGTCACTGGGGCACTCTGAGCAGAACCTGCAGTTGTTATGCTCAAAGTAAAAGCTAACATCCTTTACCAACCTTCAAGGGCTGTGTGATTTGGGCCTGATGCTATCTAGCCTCGTCTCCTGCTTCACCTCCTCACACTCTGCTATGACCACACTGGTTTCCTGCAGTTCCAAGAAAATCCCAGGCATGCTCCTGCCATGGTACCTTTGTGCTGGCTGTCTCCTCTACCTGGGCACTCTTTGACAAATATCCACATGGCCCCCTCTCTACCTCCTTCAAGTCTTCTCTCCAATGTCTCTTTCTCAACAAGTTTCTCTATCTAACACCACAGCTCATCCCCCCTCTTGGGCACTTCAACTTCCCCTCCTGTTACATAAATTCATACACAGAAGTGCTAACCTCCAGTGGCTCTGACTGTGACCTTATTTGGAAATAGGGTCATTGTCGATGTAATTAGTTAAGATGAGGTCCTACTAGAGTAGGGTGGGCCCCTAATCCAACAAAACTGGTGTCCTTATAACAAAAGGAAATTTGGACACAGAAACAGACATGCCCTCAGGGAGAATGCCATGTGAGGACTGAAGGTGTGCTGCCACCAGCCAAGGACAGACATCTGGGACACGTCCTTCCTGAGACCTTCAGAGGGAACATGGCTTTGCCAACACCTTGATCTTGGACTTATGGCCTCCAGAACTGTGAGCCGATACATTTCTGTTGCTTAAGCCACCTAGTCTGTGATGCTTTGTTGCAGCAGCCCTAGAAACGAATATTCTCCCTCTGCTCTGCCTTTTTTTCCCCCCCCACAGGACTTTCTAATGTGTCACACAATATCATTTCTTCCTTTTAATGTCTGTTGTCTCTCTCCTCCTTCTGGATTATAAGGTCTAAAGGGACACAGATCTTGGTCTATTTTGTTCACTGATGTCTAACATAAGTGAATTAAGTGAATGCTTCAAGCTTTACTTTTTTGTTATAAGGACACCAGTTTTGTTGGATTAGTGTCTTGGTGATCACAGCTTTGTAGTAAAGCTTGAAGCATTCACTTAATTCACTTATGTTTGACATCAGTGAACAAAATAGACCAAGATCTGTGTCCCTTTAGACCTTATAATCCAGAAGGAGGAGCGAGACAAGGCATGTCTGTTTCTGTGTCCAAATTTCCTTTTGTTATAAAGGTCCTGGCACAAAAACAGACACATAGACCAATGGAACAGAATAGAGAGTCCAGATAGGGACCCTCAACTCTATGGTCAAATAATCTTTGACAAAGCAGGAAAAAATATCCAGTGGAAAAGACAGTCTCTTCAATAAATGGTGCTGGGAAAATTGGACAGCTGTATACAGAAGAATGAAACTTGACCATTCTATCACACCACACAAAGATTAAAAAAAATGTATGAAAGACCTCAATGTGAGACAGGCATCCATCAAAACCTTAGAGGAGAACATAGGCAGTAACCTCTTTGACATCGGCCGCAGCAGCTTCTTTCAAGACACATTTCCAAAGGCAAGGGAAACAAAAGCAAAACTGAACTTTTGGGACTTCATCAAGATAAAAAGCTTCTGCACAGCAAAGGAAACAGTCAACAAAACAAACAGGCAACCCACGGAATGGGAGATGTTTGCAAATGACATTAAAGACAAAGGGCTGATATCCACTATCTATAAAGAACTTCTCAGACTCAGTACCCCATGAACAGATACTCATGTCAAAAAATGGGCAGAAGACATGAACAGACACTTCTCTAAACAAGACATACAAATGGCTAACAAACACATGAAAAGTGTTCATCATCATTAGCCTTCAGGTAAATTCAAATCAAAACCACATTAACATACCACCTTACACCAGTTAGAATGGCAAAAATTAACAAGGCAAGAAACAACAAATGTTGGAGAGGATGTGGAGAGAGGGGAACCCTCTTACACTGTTGGTGGGAATGCAAATTGGTGCAGCCACTTTGGAAAACAGTTTGGAGGTTCCTGAAGGAATTAAAAATAGAGCTGCCCTATGACCCAGCAATTGCACTACTGGGTATTTCCTCTAAAGATACAGATGTAGTGAAAATAAGGGCCATATATACCCTATATACCCCAACGTCCATAGCAGCAATGTCCACAATCGTCAAACTGTGGAAAGGACCAAGATGCCCTTCAACAGATGAATGGATAAAGAAGATGTGGTCCATATATACAATGGAATATTATGCAGCAATCAGAAAGGATGAATACCCTTCTTTTGCATCAACGTGGATGGGACTGGAGGGGATTAAGCTGAGTGAAATAAGCCAAGCAGAGAAAGTCAATTATCATATGGTTTCACTCATATGTGGAACATAAAGAATTGCATGGAGGACATTAGAAGAAGGAAGGGAAAAGTGAAGGGAGGAAATCGTAGGGGGAGATGAAGCATGAAAGATTGTGGACTCTGAGAAACAAACTGAGGGTTTTAGAGGGGTGGGGGAGTAACAGGAGGGTTGGCCCAGTGGTGGGTATTAAGGAGGGCATATACTGCGTGGAGCACTGGGTGTTATACACAGACAATGAATCACAGAACACTACATCAAAAACTAATGATGTACTATATGGTGACTAACATAACATAAAAAAAAATCAAATGAATGATGAAACAGATACATTTACTTTCTTCTGTGTTCCAGAAACCATCATAAAATCCTACCTTATTCTTAATTGCCTTAGCTTTCAGACTTATCTTCTCTGATTGACAGCCCTCCCCCTCCCTACCTACTCTCACTCTCCTTCTTCCCACCTATAGGAACAATCACAGCATGTTAAGAGGAAAGTGGCCCAAGAGGGTGCACTTACATTCATGTTGCCCATATTTAATCCTCATAGTAGCCCTGTGATCAGACACTGTAATCCCATTTTATGGATAAGGAACATAAAAGTTCCTTAAGGAACTTTAACATAAAAATTAAGTAATATGCCCATAGCATCCTGTGTGGAAAATACCTACATATGTCGACCTTTCCCCTTCCTTCTTTAGCATCACACTCTCTGAGGGGCAGGAGCGGCATCGTTATCCACAAGTGTGGATCCACAAGTGTGTCACGAGTGTGCAGGCCAGGCTGGGCACACAGCAGGTGTCTCCACTGTGGCACCACTGGCAAAGTGGCAAAGCTGGACTGCCTTGCAGCCTGGCCCCATGGCCCATGCTCCTGTCGTATAGCTCACCCTGCAGGAGAACACGGGCCACTCAGAATACCCTTCTATTTTTCCAGAGCTTTTCAGCAGCCTGGTCTCCCCACTATCCACCCGAAGCACCTTCTCACTCACCCTGACCCCAAGTAACCATGTTCACACCCTGCTGAACACCCTTCCATCTACACATATACCAATGTGCCTGCATAGAGCTTTTGCCTTTATTTTTTTTTATTAGGGTCTCATACATTCATGTCTGCATCTTGCTTTTTTCATTCAGCAACATTCCTGCAAACTCATCCAAGGTGAACTAGTTTGCCTTAAATTACTCCTTTTAATGACTACATGGTATCACAATTTATTCAACCATATGCCACTGTTGGGTATTCAATTTATTTCTAGAATCTTTTTTCTTTTTGTTAGTTTTGCTACATTACACATCCATACATGGATAACAACTATGAATATATTCCCAAGAGTGAGATTATTAATTAAAAAATAAATGTATATACATTTCTCTTTGTTATAATGGAATTCTCAAACATATAAAAGTAAAGGAAACAGTATAATGAGCCCTCCTAAACCTAATGCTCAGCTTCAGGGGTTATGAACTCCTGGCCAATCTGGTTTCATTGAATCCATTACTCACAGTCTAGACTGGGAGGAAAAGGAAAAACTGATATTTTATCACATAATCTGTAAATATTTCTGCCTATATCTCTAAAAGTTGAAGACTCCTCAACAACATAACAATACCATTTTCCAACCTAAAAATAATAATTATTATTATTTCTTCCAATCATCCAGTCTTTAGGCAGTGTTCAAGTTCCATCAACTGAATCATAAATAATAAATATTTTTACAGTTTCCCAAATCAGAATCTAAATAAATTTCAAGAATTATAATTGGCTAATATGTTTCTCATCTTTTAGGTCCCTTTAGTATAAATGTTCTCTTTCATATCTCTGTGTGTACATGCATGTGTGTGTGTTCCTTGCAATATCTTTGTTTAGAAAAAAAATATTCATCTGTCCTGTACAGTTTTCCATGATCTGCATTTTGCAAATTGCCTCACCCAAAAATCATCTGTGCCCAACAATGGGTATTCAGATCTAGAAGCTTGATCAGATTCAAGTTGGAACTCTTCGCAAGAATACTTCATTAGCAGTGCTGTGTACTTCCATGAGGAGCACACCATGTCTGGTTGTCTCTTATGCTATTAGCAGCCACTGTTGATATTGCCTAGATTCATCTTTTCTGTAGGAGATGAATGTAAATGGATGATATCTTAATTTCATCATTCTTCATTTCTTAGCTGGGACACTTCTATAAAGAGAAAATTCCCTTTATCAACTCATTATCCTAAGGCACAATCCATATAACAAAGTCTGGATAAATTGTTCTTTCCCTTTACTTGCCAGGTTTCAAAATAATAGTTTCCTAGTATCATCTCAATGAAGGTTTCTGGGATTTTTGTTTTGTTTTGATTATCTTTATAAACTTGTAGATTTTCAAATGTGAATAAAGGGTGAATTTTTTTCTGTATGGAAAAAATGACCTTGGGTTAACTTTTAGCTCTGTTCCCCTGGAAACCTAATAAAAGTGGAATGCCATCTATGTTACCAGGCAACATTGCTTATGGTAAAAATGACCTCTAATTAGTAAACTACACCTGGACTTGGAGGACTGTAAATTAACTATAAATAGCCAGTGAGAATCCATAGTTTGAGCTCCTCTGAATGCAATGCATTCTTGTGACTGGGCATGTCCCTTGCTAGGACTCCTGGAAGCCATTCCCATGGGAGGAAATAAAACATATTGGCTCATATAGGGAATGGAGCTTATAAACCAGAATAGTTCCAATACTCATTCACTTGGGCCAGATTCCCTGGGAAACAGACTATGAAATGGAGATTTATGCACAGGAGGTTTGTTGGAGAGGGCTCTTGGGGAGTGAGGGAGATAGGGTTGTGCAGTGGAAAAAGCTAAACTATATAGTATAGTCTCAATTGTAAACTCCAGCCAATCCAATCAGACTTCCTCAGTAGCTGGGATGGCCCCTTAAAGTCCCAATTTAGGCAGGGCTGCTCCCTGAATAGGTGCATAATTTTGGGCCAGCTTCTCTCCACTGGAAGCAATCCCCAGAGGAAGATTCAGGTGTGAACGGTGAGCAGCCAGCACTCACACAACTGAGAGAATGATTTTCTTGGTCTTCACAAGGATCCCTAGGCTGTGCACCACAGAATCACCACTCAGCCATTTGGTCTCATTCCTTCACACCTGAGCGGTCACACCTGACTCTGCCCCACTGCCATGCTGTCCTTCCCATCCTATACCCCCCAGCAAAGCTGAATAAACTGGTGTCAGGGGAGGGGGGGGACCTGCTCAGTTTTGTGAAATGTAGATCTAAACCCACATTTGTCTTATACATGTCCTGCCCCAGACCTGGAATCATCCATCTCTCCAAAGAGCCTTGGTTCCTTTTAGTGATATTCAGGATCACAATCTGGGAGACAAAAGGACTCATTACTACTGGTTAACTCATGGTTTCTGGGACTTTTTATTGACTGAAGTTAAGAAGTACTTTTTTTTTTTTCTCAGATAAAATACATCATGAGTTTCATATTCATGATTACAAAATTTTCTTGACTTCGGCAGTTGTCCATCTGCATGCCCCTTCCCCCTTGCCCAAAACTGATTCTCACTGACATCAACATAATTCCTCATTTGCTTTACTGTACAAATATGTCTCACATGCCTCCACCCTCCAGAATAACAATACCAACACTACCATTACTGATATGGTTACTGAAAGAGTTTAAGATTTCTCTTTGCTTTGTTTTGTTTTGTTTCTCCTTAGGGATTAATACCCCTACCCCAGGATGTATCATTAAATTATTGTGCTTTAAACTAACTTAAAATAATTTCTCTTCATATATGCCACCAACTTAATTCGCTTGCTTCATTTTGCTTTATTTTTTAGGACTGGTCTTTTTAATTTAATTTTGTTTTATAATTATGTAAAATATTTAAGTAGTGTTTTTTTTTTTAAGTAGGTTTCACAGCAGCATGAAGCCCAACACAGGATTTGAACTCACGACCCTGAGATTAGACATGAACTGAGATTGAATTGGACACCTAACCAACTGAGCCACCCAGGTACCCTATAAAATACTTAAGTAGTTTGAAAGTCAGTTCTGTAAATTAGGATATACAGGCCCCTCAACCCTGTTTCTACACTCCCTTATAACTAAGCTTGTGGTTTATTTTTCCATATCATAAGAAAAGATAAACCAATGACTTAAGACCTTTCCTGAAATGAATAGCAGCATATTACATGCACATTTCTACACCTGGCTTTTTGCACTCAATATATTTTGGAATATATTTTGGAAATCATTTTGAAACAGTAAACAAAGGTCTTTTTCATCCTTTTATATAACTGTATTAGACAGTGGATGCACCTGTGCGGATGTCTTCAGTTTATCTGATCAGTTCCCTATTGATGGGTATTGGGATTGTTTCTAGTTTTGTGCTCTCAAAATAGTTCTGTAATATATAAACTACACCATGAACGAAACTCTTCTTTTTTTTTTTTTTGCTAGAATATCTTTGAAAGAGATTCTTATAATTGGAATTGTTGAGTAAACAGCTATGATTTTGAGATCTCATTTCATACCCACTAGGATGGCTAAAATAATAATAACTTTAAAAGAACAATAATAACTTTTGGTGAGGATGTAGAGAAATTGTTAACTCTCATATATTGCTGATAAGAATGGAAAAATGTAAAATGGTGCATCTGTTTTGGAAACAGTTTGGCAGTTCCTCAAAAAATTAAACACTGAGTTACCATATGACCTAGCCATTCCACTTCTAGGTATATACTCAAGAGAACTGAAAACATATGTTCATACAAAAACCTACACACAAATGTTCACAGCAATATTATCCATAACAACCAAAGGTGGAAAAAACACAGATGTCCATCAATGGATAAACAAAATGTGGTAATACATATAATATTCAGCCATAAAAATGAAATATTGATACATGCTCAAACATGGATGCCCCTTCTAACTGATAATAATAATAATAAAAAAATTTAAACATGTCTAAAATCTTTAGAAAAAAGTATGGATGCCCCACATTGCCTGATTTCAAGCTTTACTACAAAGCGGTGATCACCAAGACAGCATGGTACTAGCACAAAAACAGACACATAGACCAGTGGAACAGAATAGTGAGCCCAGATATGGACCCGCAACTCTATGGTCAAATAATCTCTGACAAAACAGGAAAAAATATCCAGTGGAAAATAAAGACAGTCTCTTCAATAAGTGGTGCTGGGAAAATTGGACAGCTATATAAAGAAGAATGAAACTTGACCATTCTCTTACACCATACGAAGTTTGGTCTTACACGAAGATAAACTCGAAATGGATAAAAGACCTCAAATGAGGCAGGAATATATCAAAATCCTAGAGGAGAACATAGGCAGTAACCTCTTCAACATCAGCCACAGCAACTTCTTTCAGGACATGTCTCCAAAGACAAGGGAAACAAAAGCAAAAATTAACTTTTGGGACTTCATCAAGATAAAAAGCTTCTGCACAGCAAAGGAAACAGTCAACAAAACAAACAGGCAACCCACGCAATGGGAGAAGATATTTGCAAATGACACTACAAAGGTCTGATATCTAAGATCTATAAAGAACTCCTCAAACTCAACACTTACAAAACTGATAGTCATGTCAAAAAATGGGCAGAAGACATGAGCAGACACTTCTCCAAAGAAGACATACAAATGGCTAACAGACACATGAAAAAATGTTCATCATCTTTAGTCATCAGGGAGATTCAAATCAAAACCACACTGAGATACCTTACACCAGTTAGAATGGCCAAAATCAACAGGACAGTAAACAGCAAATGTGGGATAGGGTGAACTCTCTTACACTGTTGGTGGGATTGCAAGCTGGTGCAGCCACTTTGGAAAACAGTGTAGAGATTCCTCAAAAAATTAAAAATAGAGCTACCCTATGACCCTGCAATTGCACTACTGGGTATTTGCCCCAAAGAAGCAGATGCA
>CM053603.1:80018425-80054819 GCA_028646535.1 Procyon lotor
CAATAGCCAAACTGTGGAAAGAACCAAAATGCCCTTCAACAGATGAATGGATAAAGAAGATATGGTCCATATATACAATAGAACATTATGCCTCCATCAGAAAGGATGAATATCCAACTTTTGTATCAACATGGACAGGACTGGAAGAGATTATGTGGAGAGAGCCAATTATCTTATGGTCTCACTTACATGTGGAGCATAAGGAAAAATATGGAGGGCATTGTGAGAAGGAAGGGAAGGGTGAATGGGGGGAAATGAGAGGGGGTGATGAACCATGAGAGACTGTAGACTCTGAGCAACAAACTGAGGGTCTTGGAGGGGAGGGGTGGGGGGTTGGGCGAGCCTGGTGGTGGGTATTGAGGAGGACACATACTGCATGAAGCACTGGGTGTGGTGCATGAACAATTAATCTTGTAACACTGAACAAATAAAATAAACATATTTGGGGAAAAAAATATGGATGCCCCTTGAAAAAACACTGTGCAAAGAAGCCAGATACAAAAGGCTCTATATGATTCCATTTATATGGAATACCCAGAATGGACAAATCCATTGATACACAAAGTAGACTAATGATTGCCAGGGGCTATGGGAAGGGAGCATAGAGAGTGTTGGGTATGGGTACCAGGTATCTTTTTGGGGTGATGAAAATGTTCTGGAATTAGAATGGGGAGATTGTTGCACAATCTTGTGAATATACTAAAAACGATTGAATTGTTCACTTTAAAATGGTGATTTTAATTTTATCTCAATAAAAATTTTTAAATTTAAAAAAAAAATTAGAGCACCTGGGTGGCTCAGTTGGTTAAGCGGCTGCCTTTGACTCAGGTCATGATCCCAGGGTCTTGGGATTGAGTCCCACCTCAGGCTCTTTGCTCAGCAGGGAGCCTGCTTCTCTCTCTCTCTCTCTTTCTCTCTCTCTCTCTCTCCCCCTCTGGCAAATAAATCAATAAAATCTTTAAAAAAAAAAAAAAACTAAAATAAGAAGAATCCTTGCATAGACCAATGATAAAAATGTACTATCAATCCAGGAGTGAAACTCAAACCTCTGTGCCTGGAGGATAGAGAGGAATACTGATAAAATTGAGTTGGGGAAAATGTGGGGGGAAAGTGTCTCCCATACCTATCGGTGTCAGTATAAACTAGCATATTCATTTAGGTAAACAATTTAGTAGTAATCTATCAAAAAAATAATAAAACATATACCCTATGATCCAGAATTTTTATTTGTAGGAATCTAAAATCACTATGTGGCTGGCACAGTTAGCACTCAGTGAATGTTCTTTCCTAATATAAAGGTGATAATCACAGAGAGAGATAATAAATTATGCAATAAACTCCTACAGCCAAATTCAGCTCTCACTTCTGCTTCTTTTTGGAAAAATAATAAGACAGTGTTTATACCATAAGGTAGTATGACCATGAAATTTCTTCTAATCTTTGCAAGCTGCATATGAGGTCATTTCTAGAAATACCGAGTATGTAGTTAAAAGAAGAGTTAAAGATTCTCATGTAGAATCCCAGCCTCTTTTTTTTTAAGATTTTATTTACTTATTTGATAGAGAGAGACAGCGAGAGAGGGAATACAAGTAGGGGAATGAGAGAGGGAGAAACAGGCTTCCCGCTGAGCAGGGAGCCTGATGTGGGGCTCAATGTGGGGCTGGATCCCAAGACTCTGGGATCATGACCTGAGCTGAAGGCAGACGCTTAATGACTGAGCCACCCAGGCAGCTCTGAGTTCCAGCCTCTTGATAAGAGATCATCAGGTGCATGGAGTGGGGAGGGAGTAGGAAAACTGAGCTTGAACCTCAGCCAAACCCCATGAATCTACAAAAAAAGCCAAGACATTCAGAATGACATATGCATGAAGCCCCATAAAAAATCAGCAGTGGCTATGCAGCAATGGACAAACTCAATGACTACTGAAAGATGTGCCTTAGTGAGCTCTTATCTTTTTTCCTTTTAATTCTTTCTCTAAATGGAGAGTCCCCTTAAATGTAGCATTGCCATGATTTGTAAACATTGTGCTTTGTTCATCACATAAAGGGTTCATTCAATGCAGAAAAGGCCCAAGGAGAGGAACATCATGTCAATCCACTTCCAATTAATTATACCCAGTCCTTTCAGCCCATGAAGACATACCCTGAAGTCAACTAGCTGAAGTTGCAGGGAAAACATCATCAAAGAGAAATAGCTTCTGGAATCCACCCATAACCCAAAAGGTGACAAGTGCCAGCTAAACCTCCAGGATGCTCTTTGCATTAACCCTCCTCTGGAGCCAATCCTATGGACACGTGGAGTGTCCATCACCCTCCCCAACCCCCCCCCACCCCCCCGCTCCTTGCCACTACCCCCCACGTCTCACCCACCCAGCATAGTGAGACATGGTGGAGAGACAGGGATTGTGACATAAGCAAATGGCCTCAGGCTGATATATGTAAATGCCAGCCCAGGAGCTTCCTAGTAGGGACACCACCTGTGAAGCTCTCATAACAGCCAACCTCCTGCAACCTCCAAGCTGAGAGCTTCATCAGGGGGAGGAGGCACCCCATCCCTAGGAGACCATAAGATTCTGAGAGAGAAGGTGTCAAGGGCTCTAGGGAGCCGGTGGCAATCATGTAGGCGCCATGGAGACTGCTATGTGTGTCTGCTCTCCATGTTGTACATGGCAGAGATGTTGTCCTCGATTATGCTCCTGTCTGTGCTGCAAGTTCCTCTTCACCTCGGAGCGAAACTGCACCTGCTTCCCCTGCCCTTACAAGGATGAGCGCAACTGCCAGTGCTGCCACTGCACCTGCTCCGAGAACCCCAACTGCCACTGGTGCTGCTGCTCGTGGGCCAATGACCCCAACTGCAAGTGCTGCTGCACGGCCAGCAGCAACCTCCAGTGCTACTACTATGAGAGCCGCTGCTGCCGCAAGGCCACCATCACATTCCACAAGGGCCGCCTCCGCAGCATCCGCACCTCGTAAGTGCCCGGAGCCCCGGAGCCCCGGGAGGGGGAGGAGGGGTGCTCGCCCATTCAGGGCTCCCAGGGCCCGCCCCCCTCAGGCCGTTTCTCTATCCGAACAAAGGAGGCCAAGAATTTTGTAGCAATCAAGCGTGTCCTAAAGAGCCAATAGCCACGTCTAGCCCCGAGTTCAAAATCCACTCCCCACCGGAGGCGTAGTGAGCACTGCGCTCTCTCACCGGCACCAAATAGGAGAACCAAATACTTACTGCTTAAGTATTTGGGCCAGGCACTGCACATGTGACCCCAGGCAACCCTCACCCCACACCCATCACCCCAGTGAGGAAACTGAGCCTTTGAAAGGTTAAGTTGCCCAGGATCACCTAGCTAGTAAGGTGCAGCCGGATTTTGAACCCAGACTCTGTGTCTTAACTTAAAAACGCTGTACTGCAAAGTGCAGAGTATAGTGTCTGCCATGATTCCATGGGTATGGGGATTAATGCACACGCTTTGTCATCTATTATGTGATTTAAGAATACAAGCTGCCCTTCTACTTCCTCCTCTGAACTTCGGATACCTTAACACTTATTGGAAAAGGTAAAAACTTCCACAGGCCACTTTTGACCCCTATGTCCTATATAAGTGCTCCAGATGGCCATCAACTCCTGCCAGCCTTCTCTTTCTATCTGGAAATCACGCAACTTAGGGTCTTAGTTACTTGCATGGGGCATTAACCTTCTGTTTCAAGTACTGCATGTGCTCTTCCTGTTCTGATGGAGGCGGTCCTTTTATGTCACATGTGAGGGGAGTCTGGAGTAGCAAAGGCAGACTTCTTAAATGAGAAATGATCAGAGTTCAGAACTATAAGAAGGCAGCAATGGAGAGGCAGAAAATGAGAGGCAGATTTAAAGCTTTTCAAAGCTGGAAAAACAATTCCATGAGCAAAGATTCAGTGAATTCAAGAGAAGAATAGGATCCATTTTGCAGTTCAGCACTTAGTAGATGCTTAATAAATGTTACTCTCCATTCATGGACCTCTCATGGTGTTTGCATGAGCAAAGAATCCAGGGGTCCTGGATACAAGTCCAGAAGTTCTCAGGTGCAGAAAGTAGCATTCACATTCCTCTCTCTTGACTCAACTGCCCCATCTTCTGCATCTCGGCAATGGAGAGTTACTGACCACATTTCAACAGAAGAGGGATGACTTTGGTGCTTTGGGAAGATGCCTTAGGTCAGTAGCTCCCAAACTTTGCTTTACATTAGAATTACCTGGGGAATTTTACAGAAGTCCTCATCCCCAGACATTCTGATTTCATTGGTCTGGGGTATCACCTGAGCATCAGAATTGTAAAAGCCTCCAGGTGATCCTAAAGTACAGATGGCCCAGAAGGAACAGGAAGGAAGCTGGGAGACCTACCAGGTGACCCAGTAAGAACTCAGGTACTAGGGGAACGGGTCTAAATTGGAAGGAGGGGGCTGTGCAGAACAGGAGAGACCCGATATCTCAGCAAGAAGGTAAGGCTGCTGGGTTTGGTGACTACTTGGGCATGGAACCATGACCACTGAATGCCCAGGTCCAAGCCTGAGGCTTTCAGAGGATGGTCAGAGATGCTACTGCAAGGGCCAGGAGGTCGGCTGTGGGTACACTGAGATTAATCTTCCAACTGCTCTCTCTCCTGGTTTCTGAACCACTGCCTCCCTGTTCCTCATGGCTACTTCCCACTCAGCACCTTGCTCATTCAGCCCCACTCATGTCTCAGGCAACTCTTTCCGACTTTCTCTTTTCTTTCTCTATTTCCTTTGTCATCTCCATCCCAGATCCCTGGGCTACTTGTCTCTCAGCCCTGATCTCTCTCTCTCTCTCTCTCTCTCTTTCCCCAGCATCACCCTCCCTCCCTCCTTCTTCCTGTTTTCTCATGCTGTCTCCCTTTATATTACTCCATGATTCTCAGTCCCACCTTCTTGAACTAGAGAGGTTCATCTAACTACCATGTGTGCAACTCACTGTACCTCCATTGAGTCCATACAGGGCCTAGCATGAGACTGAAAAAGCAGAGAGGGAATGGGGCTAAGGACATTGAGGCCAGCAGGCCTAGGACCCAGCATCCAAATCCCTAAGGGATGAGCTTCCCAGGAGCCTGAGTGCCCACAAGATGCACTCTCTGTCACCACAGGGCCCCTCCCTTCCAATATGCTTGGGCAGCACCTTTGACTACCTGGGCTCTAAGATAAAGGTCCTTGGCTAAGGGATGGAAAAGTAGATAGGGGCATATAGGGACTACAAAAAGCCAGACGCAGAAAATAATACACCCACAATGTCAAGATCAAATTCCAAATATCACTAATGTGAACAGAAGAGACAGGAATAGTCACACATTGTATATCAGCTTCCATTTCCATCCTCACAGCTAACTTATTTATTTTCAGAAACTGCTTTTGCCCTGATTATAGCCTCCTTAGAACATGCACTTGAATTTTATAAGTATGCTTTTACTTCAACCGTGGTTCTTAGAATTAAATATATGAAATCAGCCTCAGGTATTAGACAAAGAATCAACACATACACAGGCACACACACAACAGTAAAAGCGCACACTTCTCCTGGAATTGAGCACAGTTGTCCTCCACTGTGGACATTAGCTGGCTAGGACCAGAGGAAAGTAACTGCAGTGGCCACATTTATTGAGTCCTTACTAGGTACCAGCAGTTAAGCACTTTATCATGGATTACCTCACATAGACTTTATAAAATTCTCATGAATTTTAGGATTCACTAGGAATCACTTAGGATGGTGAGCTCTGAACTCTAGATGACAGGGAAGGAAACTGGGAATGGGAAAGGCGAAGAAACTCATCTCAAAAGTGCAGCTCTAAAGGGCGCCCTCCACTGTGACCAATCCACCCCTAAAGCCTTACCTATCGGTCTGCTAATTGGAGCACACAGGTTTGAGGCCTGGCTCCGGGATTGAACTCTTGGTGTCCTGGGAAGGACACTTCACCCATCCATCTTACACACAAAAATAATGATGATGTCAGTGCCTGCCAAGCAAAACTCACCAGGAACACAGCTGTAGGCAGACAAGATTGGATTTACTGAGTCATTGCTGTGAGTGAGAACGTACACCGTGGTTAAGGGGGAAGTGTCCCAGTAAGAAGGCCTCAGCAAGTTATTATGGGAGTTAGCCTCATTTTAGGTGAGGAAGTGGGGGTAGGGCTCCTAGTGGATATCCGGAAAAAAATCTCATCTGCAAGATGGGAGGCAGACAGGGTGTCTAACATTGCAACAGGTGAAAAAGCAACACACTCCTGCTAATGAGGATAGGCCAGGTTTGGTCATTTTTGGGGTCTGGACGATATTCTTGTTTTGCCTGCATTCAAACAGGATGAAGCAGTCTTATTTCTGCTTTGCTCCATCACGGTCTCAGAATGTCTTTGTGGCATGCTGGTGTTCTGTGACATTACTGATGGGCAATATCACTCAGCCAATATCACCCCAAGGCCAAGGCCCCACTGATGGTGCCAGGCCAGTCCCTTCTGCTTTCTGCTGCTCAAAAATCACAAGGTGCGGTTGTCTTCTACTGACTGTGTTCCAGGGGCCTGCTCTCAAGCTTTGTAGGTATTAAATGTAATTTTAATTCCCTCCAGAAACTCTATAATGTGACTACTAATTTTAAAGTGAGGAAAAAGGCAGAGAGAGGTTAATTAACTGACCTGAGGTCACCCAGCTAAAATAGCAGGGGGAGGTTTAGAACCCTGGAGCACCTGGCACGGAGCCCATGTTCCCCACCATCACACTGGCCCCTCGCAGTGAACCCCCCCCAGTTCTTTCAGAGGCCGGAAATGGGGTGAGCTCTGGAGCCCGCCTCCTGAAGCCCTCTCCGTGTCGGCTTCTCCTTCCAGCTCCAAGACCGCGCTGCGCATCGGGGGCAGCGACATCCAGTTGGACGAGCTGAGGGTGAAGACAACGCCGCCGAGCAACAACCTGGTGGACCATCTCTCGTGCCCCATGTGCAGCCGGCTTCGCCTGCACTCGTTCATGCTGCCCTGCAACCACAGCTTGTGCGAGAAGTGCCTGCGACAGCTGCAAAAGCACGCCGAGGTCACCGAGAACTTCTTCATCCTCATCTGCCCCGTGTGCAACCACTCGCACTGCATGCCCTACAGCCACAAGATGCATCTGCCCGAGAACTACCTGCGCGGGCGCCTCACCAAGCGCTACATGCAGCAGCACGGCTACCTCAAGTGGCGCTTCGACCGCTCCTCAGGGCCCATCGTCTGCCAGGTCTGCCGCAACCGGCGCATCGCCTACAAGCGCTGCATCACCTGCCGGCTCAACCTGTGTAACGACTGCCTCAAGACCTTCCACTCGGACGTGGCCATGCAGGACCACGTCTTCGTGGACACCAGCACAGAGGACCAGGACGAGAAGATCTGCATCCACCACCCGTCCAGCCGCATCATCGAGTACTGCCGCCACGACAACCAGCTGCTCTGCACCTTCTGCAAGACGGCTTTCCACAACGGCCACGACACCATCAGCCTCATCGACGCCTGCTCCGAGAGGGCCGCCGCGCTCTTCAGCGCCATCGCCAAGTTCAAAGCAGGTCCTGGTCCCCTTCCCCCTCCCGCACAGTAACTCTTAGCTCAGGAACTGGTGGGGAAAACAGCTCTGGGCAGTCTGGGGAGAGCCTTCCCCACCTGGTGGGGCAGTCCAAGCACTGAGAAACACTTTGCTAGGCTGCAAGGCCATGGCCTGTGTGCACACCCAACAACCACCAAGCAGCCTCTGAACCTCCCCGCGCCTTGTTTTTCTCATCTGTAAAACAGGCATAGTAATAGTAACCTCTTTGGGTGCTTGTGAGGACTAAATGGGTTACTTAGGTGTAGCCAGCAAAAAAAGTATCTGGCACATTATCAGCATAGAAAGATTCTATAATCTTGGTTACAATCTTCATGACCTTGGACCTCGTTTCTTCCTTTGGAAAGTGATAAATTTGATCTAGTATCTGTGAGCCTTTCTAAAGTGTTTTGTCACTAAAGTCGGATGTCTTTGGTATTTTCCCAATTTGCAGAAGGAAAGAATTAAGTCAGTGTTGAAATCTCACTAGCATGCATATTTCAGAAATATCTTCATTACTCAATTGCTTCTACTATGAAACATTGTTTATCAATTGATATTTACTCAGTTTTAAATATTGGGAAGTGTCTATATTAAAGAAACTCTATAGGAGCCAAATTGCCAAGCAAATGGGTAGCCCCTTTGTTTCCTAGTGGGTTTTCCTAAGGTAGACTCACTGCCTGGGCACAGCTGGATTCTCTGGGGCCTCAGCACAGGGAAGGGGCTGCTGCCTACAGTCTGATGTGACCCCCATATAACCACAGGAAGCCTGGATTTTTAACACAGGAGAAATCTAAGTTAGTTTTCTCAGAGTCCAGGGCACCTAGAAGTCAAACAATGAAATTCAATTCAATGTAATTCCAGGGAGCCCAGCAATTGGAAGGGGACGGGGATGACCTTCAAGGCATATCCATTTATACGTAGGTAAAGAATTTAGCCCTGTCCATCCTTGCTAAGGGAACCACCACCATCCCCCAATTCTTTTAACCAGGGTTCAAACTTGCTCTTCAGGACTCAATTCACTTTTGGGGAAGGTGCCATAAATCTGCATTTTTAACAGATCTTCAAGTAATTCAAAAGCGGGTGGTCTGACAATACACTGAGAAACTCTGGGCCCCAGAGGGAAGAACAAGTTTGGTTCAATTGATTGAATGTGTGGTGTTGACCCCAGCTGCACATTGGAACCCCCTGGGGAGTTGGTAAAGCTTTAATAACTAGGACCAGCAACAGTGGCATCACCGAGGAGCCTGTTAGGCATGCAGAATCAGACTACACCCATAGCAATTTTATGGGAATCTGCATTTTTTAAAAAGATTCCCAGAAGATCCCTTGGATTAGATTCTAAATGCAGCTACAAACTGCCTCATCTGGATTCCTGAGCCCTAACTCGGGCCAATTCAGAATCTCAGCAAGTAAGGCCAAGAGAAGAATTTTCTTTAAAGTTCCCCAGAAGATTCTGATGCTCACAGAGGGCTGAAAACCACTGTTGGAGCAATGAAGAACATAGGCTTTGGAGTCAGACAAATAGAATTAAAGACAGGACTTGTTTTCTACTTACTTGCTATGTGACACTGGACCATAACCTAACCTCTCTGAGCCTTAGTTTCCTCATCTGTAAATGGGAACAATAGCTTCCCCACAGGAAGGTAAGTGTTATATATGATAATACAGGGATGCGATCCCTAATATGTGTATCATACAGATCTGGTCCATAATAAATGTTTAATAAACAATAGCTACTTTTAAGTGTACTGCCTGAAAAAGATGTTGATTTAACTTTGCTCTAAGACCAGCTCTTGCAAAGCTGCCATATTTATAAGACAGGGGGAGAGGTGCTTCTGGCCCCTCTTTCTTTTCTCCTGGTGCTGCCTCTTTCTCCCTCATCTAAGGAATTTTTAACCTACCTCTCAGGACTTTACATAAACTTAATCCCTAATAAAGCAAGGAATTTCCTATGCAAGTGTCTTTGGCAGTCAGTGAGTAACTACTGAATAGTCAATAGAATAGTAACCGTTGAATACTCAAAGAAATTAGTGAATAATGTGGAGTTTCAACTGCCATAAGCCACATTAGGGTCTGAGTCAGGGGAGAGCGTGGAGCACTTCTTAGCATCTCTGCAGTCACCCGACTGTTTCCTGTTCAGTCCCCATCTGCATTGCATCTGTGCCAGTATGAGGGAGGAGGTGGGCAGAGGAAACGGGCTTCACAAAATGGGCCAGAAAGTGTCATTTACCGCAAAGATGTTCGAAAATAGGACAAATTGGCTTTCACTCAACAAATACCTCTCAAGCCCTTCTATACACCCTAGTCATAGTGATAACCAAGACAGCCAGTCTCTGTTCTCATGGTCCAGCAGGACTCCTGGGTTTCTCTTACTCAAATGCACATAATTGTTACAATGGCCACCACCCACAAAGGTCCAGCTTAATGTGTACCCAGGACGATGTTAAGAACCAAGTACAAAGAATTCTGGGGCACCCCTACTCCTGAGTATAATTTGGTGAGAATTATAGCCCATCAATTCACTGCAAAGTTGACCATTCAGGGGAGGATCTTAACTTTTAGACTAGGCGACAGAAGGTTGACATGTCTTCCCATAGTTGTCACTGATGCCTGATGCCTAAATCACTGTGAGGCCAAAATAGGTGCTCATTTCACAGAGATGTGCCACATACTTTCTTTCATAGCATCCTCTACACTGAGTATCATTGGATTTATAAGTGTCCTGAGCATTGGTGCCCTTTCATATTTATATATGTATCCCTAGTACTTGGAAGGCATATGACCTGTAACAGGTGTTTAGTAAATGTTTGTTGAATGACTGAGTGAAATTATAATCCAAAACCACATAAGAGGATACAGGAAAAATTGGGATTCTCCTTGAAGTGCAACAGTGGACTCTTTCTTGGAAGGAAATAGGGGAAAGTCAAGAGAGGGAGCCCAGCTAATTTCCTACTGTTGTCTAGGGCTAGGATTTTGGTGAATGAGGCAAGGCAGCATTTAAAAGAAGTCATCAGAAATTTAGTTCTTTCTCAGAAAATTTAGTTCTTTCACACAGGGAAAACCAGTCACTTAGTGACATCACCTCTTCTTAAGTTCCACGTGCTGACAAGTGAAGTCTGGTAAAAACTCTTATTAAGGATGGCCTTGGATTGTCAATTTCAACCCAGGGCCAGAGAGACTACCATAGCTATAACTATGCCAGGAAAGAAAAGCTGTTATTCCTGAGGGAAGCATTAGACAAGGAGGCCTAGGGGGGAAATTCCTGAGGGAGACCAGATGCACCTCATTAACCTGTTCTAACCTATTTCAGTTCAACTCTAAGTGCCTTCCCTCCCTCTCTGCGCACTTCCATGGGGTCCAAGGGAATTCACTCCAGTCTTCTACTGGCTTTGACATCTGGGGAGATGAAAATTTTAACCAAAGTAACTAAACTGGTTGTTTTGCAGTCCGCTATGAGATTGATAATGACCTAATGGAGTTCAACATTTTAAAAAACAGCTTTAAAGCTGACAAGGAGGCAAAGCGAAAAGAGATCCGAAATGGATTTCTCAAGCTGCGCAGCATTCTGCAGGAGAAGGAGAAGACCATCATGGAGCAGATAGAGAATCTGGAGGTGTCCAGGCAGAAGGAGATTGAAAAATACGTGCACATCACAACCATGAAAGTGAATGAAATGGACGGCCTGATCGCCTACTCCAAGGAAGCTCTGAAAGAGACAGGCCAGGTGGCGTTCCTGCAGTCCGCCAAGATTCTGGTGGACCAAATAGAAGACGGCATCCAGAGCACCTATAGGCCTGACCCGCAGCTCCGGCTACACTCCTTGCACTGCATGCCCTTGGACTTTGCTGAGCTCTCCAGTGCCATCCATGAGCTCTTCCCCACAGGACCCAAGAAGGTCTGCTCCTCAGGGGACTCCCTGCCCTCCCCCTATCCCATGCACTCAGAAATGATGATCGCCAGGAAGGTCACTTTCAGCACGCACAGCTTCGGCAACCAGCAGATATACCAGCGAAGCTCCTCCTTGTTGTCCTTCAATGCCCCCGGTGGTGAGAAGCCCAAGATGGGTCTGGAAGCCTATGGGCGAGCCCAGTCCGCCACACCTGCCAAACCCACAGACGGCCTCTATACCTACTGGAGCGCAGGGGTGGACACCCAGTCTGTGCAGAACAGCAGCAGCTTCCACAACTGGTACTCATTCAATGATGGTGCCATGAAGACCCCAGGCCCAATTGTTATCTACCAGACTCTGGTGTATCCTAGGGCTGCCAAGGTAAGAAAGGCTCTGGGCCCATGGGGAAGGCAGGGGCATATGTGGTGCAGAATGGAGGTGGGTAGTCAGGACAGGTTGCACTTACCTCTTTGATCTCTAGGGTCCAGTCACTCTAATCTGTTTCTCTGGATTCTTCATGGTCAGCCCATTCAAAAGGGATAAGTTTCTAAAATCTTAAGTACTGCAAGATTGGCTTAAACCAAACGACAGTAAAAAATACATCGGAAAGCCCCAACCCCATGTCAAGGGTAACCCAATTTGAGAACTAGAGTAATTTGAAGAGACTTCTTGGAGGGTGTTATATTTCCCAGGGGAAAACCTGTAATAGTAGAGAGAACACAGAAAATCGAATTGGAAATACAGGCTCCATTATCCATCAGCTGTGATTCCTCTAAAGTGCTACCTTTCCTAAAGAAAGTATCCATACTCTCCATGATTTGGAAAGAATGGAAGGATAATCCTCAGTGGAATTCCAATTCTTATCTCCTGAGATTCAGATTTTGGGGGTGCGAATCTCTCACAGACCCTCTCCAACTGCCGTCATCTGACTTCAGGCGGCATGACTCCTCCTTGACCCTCTTGGCCTAACATGGACAAATGACCTTCCCCTTAGCACTCCTTTCCAATCCAGCAGAACCTAATTTGAACTATTTATAGAAAGTGTTATTAAGGTTCAGGGAGGGAAACAGATTAACTTTCAATTAGATACCCTGAGAGTGCAAACCTTGCCTCTCTTAGGGTTTCCTACAGGGACATCTCCCAGGCCAGCCCATGGTCTGCTTTCATGTGGCCGAGCCCATCTTTTGCCCCCATGATCTGAGAACACACCCAAAAACTTTTAGCATCCTTGAAGTCGAAACCGTTGATTCTCAAACATTATTGTGCACCTGGAGGTCTTGTTAAAATGCAGATTCTGTTTCAGTGGGTCTCAGGGGGACCTGAGATTTTGTCTTTCTAACAACCTTCCAGGTGTTACCATTGCTGCCAGTCTGCACACCACACTTTAATATCAAGGGTCTAAAAGAAAGATGAAAGCCAGACACTGACCAAGCTTTACTTTGCTGTTCTCCCGAGACATCGTAATCTATGTTTTAGAGTCTATAATTGCCAGCAAGAATGGCCTTACACTGCAAATTAGAATATACCTTCCCATGGGCTCTCATACACAGCAAAGTATCTCTGTCCTTCACAGAAGAGATGCCCGTAACTGAGCAGCTGAACCTCCATTTCCAAATGATCCTAGATCAGCAAAGCCTGCAGTGTATGTGACACTAGCTCAGGGATGGCCTTAGGTCTCTCCATGCATCTTAGACTGCTTAGGAGATTGGCAGTCTCCTGCTCCGGAAGAGAAGGACTAGTGATGGTCTGCTCCATACTTGGGCTTGGAAAACAGTCACCCCACACCACCAGTTAGTGGTCCCTGGATGAGCCCAAGAAAGGGGCCTACACAGGAAAACCTAGTCAAGACATTGCCTGTCAAGAGAGGACACCTAAACCTACTGCCAAATAGTGGTATTTGATGTGAAGATATCACTGATCCCCATTAGGATTATGGAATGGAGTTTACATGAGAACCATAGGGCTCAGTAATGCCCGAGATAAAATCTGTGTTGACTTCTCTCAAAATGATAGTTGACAGTCCTCTTTAGGCTTTTGGCATAAAAAACATTCTCAAAGTTTGTCTTATAACTTGTTAATATGTATCTGAAAAATCCTAAGGAGTTTTTTCTAAAAACTAAATTTTATTTCTAGAAATCTTTTCCCAGAGAAATGATTAAAAATTCAGATGAAGAATCATGCCCTAAAAGTCTTCACTGCATCATTATTTATTAGAGTGTAAAGTTAGAAACAACCTAAATGTTCAACTATAGAAGGATTAAATCACTTATGGGACAGTTATTAAAATGGTGCTTTACTAAGTTTTTCATAATATAGGGAAAAACGTAAAATATAACAAGTGAAAGAAAGTAAGAATCAAAGTAATGTAATCTAAATTATATGTATCTCTGTGTTTGTGTATGTTCCAAAATTGGAAAGAAATTAATTATTAACTGAATTTTAGAATTATAAATGATATTTATTTTCATCCCTTATGTTTTTTTCTGTATTTTCCAAGTCTTTTACAATGAGTATGTTAGTTTTAGTAATCAGAAAAAAAAGTTAATTTTTACTGATGAGTTATACAAATTTATAAAAGGTTTTAAAAGTATAAATATATAAAAATAAATATAAGTTATATGAAGTCACAAAAATTTATGCACTTATGAGTAATTATAAATTAATTTTATAAATGTAATAACATTTGAATTTATTAAAACTTAATATACTATCTGTTTAGAAATAGAATCAGTATAAAATATTTATATGCCAAGCACAACTTGCTAGTTGTTAGTATATCTCTTTGCAAATGTTGATATTTTATGTTTTGAGTGTGAACATGTATTCTCCATGACTTGGGTAAGTCTTTTCACCTCTCTGGTACTCTACTTCCTTGTGTGTAAAACAGAGGGAGGGAATAGATAAACTTTTCATCTCTTGGCAGTCTGCGGTTCTATTAGAATTTGCTAAGTGCAATCTTCCTGAGCCTCAACTGTGAAATGGGATCATAAAATCTCCCTTCCAGGGAGTTGTGAAGACTAGGTGAGTTAGGCAATGTCAGTCACCGAATCTGATGCATAGAAGGTGCCCAATAAATGGGAGCTACCTTCCTCAGTTATGTCAGGAGACCAATGGTCACAGCCACGTTGACTGATGGTAACAGAACCCAGAGGAGCATTTTTCTGTTCTTGAAATACATCACAAGCATCAGGTCAGGCCTTTTCAGGCAGCCTTTCGAGACTGTTGCACATAGTCTAGGTCAAAACTTTCAGCAGCTGGAGGAGATGGGGTCAGCTTACACTCACCCCACTGATAGTTAATGACACAAATCTTTCTGGGAAAGAAAGCTGAATGGTGTGTATTCGTATCACACCCGCATGTTCATTGCTTCATAGGTTTACTGGACATGCCCAACAGAAGACGTGGACTCTTTCGAGATGGAATTTTATGAACTCATTAGTAGCCCTCCTAACAATGTACGGACAGAGCTTTGTGGGCAAATTCGGGATATAGTGCAGCAGAGTCTGGAGCTGCACAACCTGACCCCCAACACTGAGTATCTGTTTAAAGTTAGAGCCATCAATGACAATGGTCCTGGGCAATGGAGTGACATATGCAAGGTACTGTGCACATTTTTTCTCAGACAGACTATCTTTATAAGTTCTGATGCAGCTCTAGCAGGATGATCACAAGATCACAGAACCTACTGTGTGACGTCCCCCTCTAATCCCAGAAAACTTGTTAACTCAGGTCAAAGAGAAGGCTGCTGGCCTCAACCAACTTGGCAAATGAGGCCTGCAAATTGTTAGTTCGGTTAGATTCAAAAAACATTTGGGCCAGGCATTCTTTTAGGATGTAGAGATTCAGAGGAAAATAAGACATACTCCTTGCCTTCAAGGAGCTCAGGATCTATGAAATAGATAATTCTGGCATAAGAAGGACCAAAAAAAAAGAACTCATTATTAGCCCTGGTGGTGACTCAGAGCAAGTGTACAGTGCCAGATTTAGCAAACATAAATACAGGACACATACAAAAAACTATCTTAGTATAAGCATTTCCCATCCAATATTCTGGACATAGTTGTACTAAAAATTTTTATTTGCTGTTGATCTTAAAGTCAAGGAATAGCCACTAAGCATGTCAGAATGGTCTCCCAAAAAGAAGGGACAGGATTATTCCTATCTTCTTTGTGATGCAAGGCTGACCCTTCTTTATATCCCCAGGGGATATACATTCATGAGTATAATGTTATTGATACTCAAAGGAGAAAAGGAGGAAAAATATCAAGACTTCCCAGAACTATCTTACTGTATAACCATGATGATGTTCTTTGGGGTAAGAGCACATTATGGCTTAATCAGGGATTCTTTAGAGGAAAACAGGAAGTCCATTCATTTCAGCTTTTGAAAAGGGAGATTATGGTACAGAGAGAGAGGAGTCTCATGAGACCACTTCCAGCCAGGACGTACATCTGATCCCCAAGGGACCTGGAAAGCCATCAGTTCCTCTCCCGTCCTCTCTCTGTCTCTCTGTCTCTCTGTGTCTGTGTCTGTCTCTGTCTCTCTGTCCTCCCCCTGCCTGCCCTTCTGTGTCTGCTGCTTCTGTATGAATCTGTACCACTTTCAGCTAATTTGTAGTATCTCCTCCCCTAAATTCAGCTTGCTTGTGGTTTTGAACTGGCTTCGCCCAACTTCTGTGTGACCAACACAATCTGACTGGCAAGACTCCTTTTGTCTCAGGTCCTGTGTTTGCTGAAGAGAATCTGATTGGTTGCTACCTCAATCTGATTGGTCGGGGAAGCAGGAGGCAGGGTGGGGGCAGGAATATGCTGTTGGCCAGTGTACCAGCAGCAAATCTGCTGGAGGTGGAGGCTCTCTGGTCCCTCCGGACTGACTCTGGGGTCAGCACCCTCGTGCACCCCTTCCCGCTCCCACAGAGGTCAGACGCTCTCCGGGAAGGAAGTGAGATGAGAAAGTCATGCTTGCTGCTCCTCTTGCTCCACCCCCACCAGTTCCCTGTCAGGCAGGTGCCTCACAGCCCAATTCTTGTTGCCACCCTTCCCTCCCAAGCATGGAACACTGACATGCTACCATATTTTGCAGCCTGTCTCTTTTTTTTTTAAATTTTATTTTATATTTTCAGTGTTCTAAGATTCATTGTTTATGCACCACACCCAGTGCTCCACAAAATACGGGTCCCCCTATTAACTACCACCAGTCTCACCCATCCCCCACTCCCTCCCCTCCAAAACCCTCGGTTTGTTTCTCAGAGTCCACAATCTCTCACGTTTCGTCTCCCCCTCTGATTTCCCCCAATTCACCCTTCCTTTCCTTTTGACTATGGATTTTTCCTTCCTCTAATTCCAACTGCCTTCTAATTTTTTAGGAATTGCTCAAAAATGTCTTGCCCATGAAGGGCACTCAGTGCTGTTACAATTTTTTTTAATGTATCTCCTGTCATTTTTCCATGCTAGGGTCAAGGACTGGGGTAGAGAGATTGAAATGTGTTGGCCCTTCTTGGGTAGATGTTTTGCCCTTCGTCTTCAGCTCCAAACTCCCTGAAAACAAGCTTCATGTCTAATTCATCTCTCTTTCTCCCACAATGCTTACCACAGCACTGTGCATATCGCAGGTTCTTAATGGTTATTGAATGAATACATGACTGAAAATGTGACCAGACAAATGAATATATGAATGAATGTCTAAATTAAAGAGTGAAGAAATAAATTGATGAATAAAATTAATAATTATGAAGTACCATAAGATGCCTGAAAGCTAAGTGTTTTATGCAATCAGTCAAGAAATAACATCCCCCCTGAAATTGTGTTTATGCGATTAATTCGTACTCCCTATATGGGAAGGAAACTCATTCCAGTTCCTTTGCTTTTTAACACAATTTCTAAATGAGCAGAGCACTAATTAATGAGCTTTTCTGGAAGCTTCATTTTTCTCTAACTCACAGAGCTGCAATATAGATTTTTCCTTCAGAAGTAATTCTTCCTCCCTCTTTGTGATTATATTAGCATTCTAGGGGAAACACTGGCTTCCTTAACATTTGTCATGATTTGCATAAGTAAAGGCTTCAATAGCAAATGAAAATAAGATGGTGTGTTTGAATGACATTTATAAAGCTTCATAAAAGTAATGACTTCAGTTCTTTCCTATAAAATCGAAATACTTTTCCTTTGGCACTGGTTCTATGCGGGTATTCCTGAAAGGTTTCATTTAAAATGCTGTAATGAGGTAGCCGAATCATTTCTTATCCAAAATACAGTATTTCCATCATCTATACTTTTGAAAAGGAAGTGAAATAACACCTTTCCTATTTGATTTTCATGGGCTGTGACTTGCTGATTTTTAAGGGATCTTATTAGAAATATAATACATGAAGCATGAAAATTAACTTGAATGCTTTTCAAAGGTCTCACTTATTGAAGGCCGACTCGATGTCAGACACTGTCTATTCATTATCCCTGATCTACCAACCGCTGGAGGTGGGGAGTTATTGTCTCTATTTTACAGATAAGGAAACTGAGTCTCAGGAAGGGACAGCGTCTGCCCTCTTGTAACTTGAAGGAGGAGGTGAGTGGGAACTTAGGTTTCATCCAAGCTGGAGCTCTTTGTCCCATGCACCACAGTCAGATTCAGCTAAGTCTGGGCTGGGGGACCCCACCCTGGGGACCTGGCACCCCATGCTGGGAGAATGTTGTTGTCCAAGCCAACCACAGTGAGAGCGGGACTTTTTTTTTTTTTTGAGAGGCAAGATTGAGCATTGCTTGGCCTGGTGTGCCTAGGCCCGACTCCACGAGGCTGTGAGCCCCAGGAGGGCAGGTGTCCTGCTGGTCCTCCTCACTCCTCTTGGCCCACAGCCCTCCGCCAACAACCTCTAACATCCAGAAGCCCAACTGATAGTTTTGAAGGGATGGAGAAATGTGTTTTCAGACAAGTCATATATCCTTTAGCCTGTTTCTCCTGCTCTTCCTCTAGTCCTCAAGGTCCCTCCTGACCACCACCCCCCTTTCATTTCTGAAAAGAGCCTCTTCACTTTGTCTCCCTCTGACTTCAAATCTCTGCTAACTTCCAGGAAGTCTTCTTATGACAAATGGAACTTTCCATTTATGCCTTGGTTTCCTGTTACCACCGCTTACAATACAGCAGCTTATAGCAGCTTAAACAATACACATTCACTTATTGTCTTATAATGGAGATCAGAACTCCAAAATGGGTGTGACTGAGTAAAATCAAGATGTGAGCAAGGCTGTGTTCCTTCTGGAGACTCTAGAAGTTGATTCTCTTGCCTTTTCCAGCTGCTAGCAGCTGCCCACATTCCTGGGCCCCTTCCTGCATTTTCCAAGCTGGAAACATTGGGCTGAGTCCTTCTCTCGCACACACACTTTTCACACCTTCGCACACTCCCTGGCTCTCTTCCGCCCTTCTCTCCCAACTCTGAAGGATTCATGATTGCACTGGACCCACTTGACGATCCAGTACAATCTCTGTCTTGAAACCAGCTGACGGGGAACCTTAATTCCCCTTTGCTGTGTAACATAACATGTTCCCAGGCGTGGGCATCTCTGGGGGCCATTCTCCTCTGCCTATCACAGTCTGTAAACCAGATGTCCTGTGTGTGATATCAAACTTGGAAGTAAAAATTCAGGCCCGACAACATCACAAGCTGCTACTGTTCTGGGTCTTTCCTGATAGCTCTTTAGGAAATGCGCCCACCCCTCCCCCCCAATCATCCTCTCAAATCCCTTCTCCGTCTGTACTGGGGTCACCCCTGGGGTGTCTCCCATGTGCTCAGGAGCCCTGCCAGCTGCTCCGAGTCTCTGCAGTGCTGCTCCCTTCCTGCCCAGACTGGAACTCTAGGCACAGGGCCAGGCTGCCCGGCCTTCCGGGCATCTTACTTTGTAGTTTTACCTCGCTCCCTACGTCAGACCTCCTGTCTAGGCTGAGATTGTTTCCTCAGGAGGCGGGGTTGCAGGGCAGTCAGAGTGATCAAGACTATCCCACACTCAGAATAACTGCCCCAAACCTACCCCACACCACCCACATGCTCACAGCGGTTCCCCGCCCTGAAATGAAATTAAAATGGGCTTGCACTCTCTATCTCCTTAGAATTTATTCTTTGCCAAGAGCTCCTCGATCCTTCATGCAAATAGAATGCTATTAGTCTCTCCCTACTCGCTCTGCAGATAGATTTGAGCCCTGGAGTGAGGATAATTTAGGTCAAGCCGTACCTATTATTTTTAACCTCGTACACAGAGGGTTGAGTTAATCATACACTTCAGTTCATGGTCCATTTTCAACATTGGTTTATGCAAGGCCCTTGTCTTGTCTCTGTATGTACTTCTTTGGGTGGCCATTCCTTCCCAAACATCCATTCTAACACAGTTTGTGTGGATCTTGTTGCTTTTATCAGTTCTTACATGGTGTGTACTCTTTTGAGTGTGTTGGTAATTTGCACAAACAGTATTGGGCCACAGAGCTTACTTTGTTTCTCACCTCTTCTCCCTGAACGCTGGATTTTTATGCTCTAGCCCTGTCATTATGCACACTCAGTCCCGTACTCCTGATGCTGCCTCCTCTGGGCACCACGTCACCTGTGCATTCAGCCAGGATGGACACCCAGGTGACCTCCAACAGTGCTGCAGTGAAGAGCCTCTTTCCCGACACTTTGTTGGCAGGATGGGTGCGTGAGAATTTCTCTGGAACATTGTATTTGTTTTCTAGGCCTGTCATACCAAAATGCTACAGATTTGGGCAGCTTAAACAACAGAAATGTATTTTTTTACAGTTCTGGAAGCCAGAAATCCCAAATCACATTGTTGGTGGGTCTGGTTTTCTCAGAGACCTCCCTCCTTCGCTTGCAGACACCCGCCTTTCTCCTGTGTCCTCCCGTGGTCTTTTCTCTGTGCGAGGGCACCTCTGGAAGGTCTCTGTGTGTCCAAATTTCCTTTTATAAGGACATCAGTTGGATTGGATCAGGGCCCTCCCTAACGACCCCATTTCAACTTAATCTCTTCTATAAAGGTCCTCTCTACATCAAAAACAAATGATATGCTGTATGGTGACTAACACACATAATTAAAAAATGTATAAATAAATTACAGTTGTTCCCCCAAAATAGATAGATAGATAATTAATTAATTAAATATCCTCTCTCCAAATACTGTTTACCCTTGCACAACACAGGTTTGAACTGTGTGGGTCCACTTATACACTGATTTTTTTACAGTGCAGGACTGTATTTTCTCTTCCTTATGATGTTCTTCAGAACATTTTCTTTGCTCTACATTGTAAGAATGCGGTCTATAATAAATATATAAAACATGTTAATTGACCGTTTATGTTATCAGTAAGGCTTCTGGTCTGCAGTAGGCTAATAGTAGTTAAGTTTGGGGGCATTAAAAAGCTATACGTAGATTTTCAACTGTGCAGGGGGTCAGTACCCCAACCCCTGCATTGTTCAAGGGTCAATTGCATAGGCACGTGCTAAAGTACTGCAGATGGGACTTCAAGGTATAAACTTTGGGAGGACACAATTCAGCCCTTACCAGATATATACCATGAGTGAAATTGCTGGGTCGTAGAGTACGTGCCTACTCGATGTCAGTGCGTTAATGTACGGGTCCATACGGAATGAATGAGGACCCCCATATCCTAGGCCCCAAATGCATGTGGCACGAGCCAGCTTCCTACTATTTTGCTAATCCAGTAAGTACAAAGTGCTGTCTCCCTATTATTTGAAATTTCATTTCATATGCTTATTAGTTTTCAGGATTTCCTCTTCTGTAAATAGCCTGTGAAATATCCTTTGCCCATTCTTCTATTGCATTTTTTGTTTTCTAGGTGATTTGCAGGGATTCCCAATATAGTCCAGAAAATGGTTTTAGACATTGTTGATATCTTCTCCGTTCTGACATTTGTCTATTAAGTTTGTTCATACTGTAGTTCATGAAACAGCAGAAAACTTCCATTTTGATATGATCAAACTCATCAATTATTTTTCCCTTCTGGTTTTGACCTTTTGAAGTTTTGTTTAAGAAAGTCCTTCTGTAGGCTTAGATCACAAAGATAATCTTCGACATAATTCTTTTATTAACTTTAGTTTTACCTAGCAAATTTAGAACTTTCATCCATCCAGAGCTCATCTTTGTGTGTAGTGCTGCATAGGGATGCACTTTTTTTGACCATCTAGTGAGCCAGTTTTTCCAATAGCATTCACCAAAAAATGTCTTTTGCATTCATATACAGTAAAGGGACCACTGACATCTTATATTAAAGTGCCATATATGTAGGGGTCTGTCTCTGAGCTCTCTACAGCCTCCTGTAGTTATATTTGTCTGTTTCTGTATCAATAGCACACTGGTTTTATTGTTTAACCTCAGCTTTGTGCTCTGTCTTGATGAACTACTAAGGTAAGTCTGCCCGTTACCCTTCTTTCTTTTTTAAGGTTTATTTAACTAACCATAGAAATTTGTTCCTTCATATAAATTTTGGAGTAAGTAAATTGAATTCTTGAAAAAAAAAAAGAAGAAGGAAAGAAAAAGAAAAAATCCAGAATAGAATTCGATTAAGAAGGCATTGAGTCTCTAAATTAATTTGGAGGCATTTGATATTTTTGTAATAGGGCTGACATTTATTCAAATCATCTTCAATGTACTTTACTTGGGCTTTTAAATTCTTCTCATAGAGTTATTATATGCTCCTGGTTAAACTAAATAGCTTGCAGACTTTCATAGATATTATGAATATTATCTTCTATTTGATTATATTTTCTAACGTATTGCTGGTTTAGAATAAAAACTATTGGTGTTTAGGCATTAATCTTGATTCCAGCAATCTTTTTTCTTAATATTTTATTTGTTTATTTGAGATAGAAAGAGAGTGAGCGAGAAAGAGATCACGAGGGGTCAGGGCAGAGGGAGAGAGAGAGAGGGAGAAGCAGTGTCTCCACTGACAGGGAGCCGGTTGCAGGACTCGATCCCAAGACCCTGGGATCATGACCCAGGCCAAAGGCAGATGCTTAATTGACTAAGCCACCCAGATGCCCTAGATTCCAGCAATCTTGGTAAACTCTTATTATTCTGAGAGTTTATCTGCTGATTTTGCTTGTTTTTCCAGGCTATGACTTTATCATTTATGAATAATGATAGTTTCACCTTTTTCTTACAATCCTCGAACCTCTATGTCTTTTCTTTTCCTATACCTTTGGCTAGGGACATGAGTCCTACAGAAAATAGAAGCTCAAATACTTGATAACTTTGTCCTCTTCCTGACCTTAATTCTTCTCCATTGAACTATGATGATTTTGTATTTAGCTTTGGTGGTATAATTCTCATTAAGGAAATTTCCTTCTACTTCTAAATTTCTGAGAGCTGTACAATCTTATGCCTTCTTTGTATTATTTGAGACAATCATCTGATTCTTCTCCTTTAGGCCTCAATTAAATGAATTACATTGATTCTCTGATGTTAAGCTTGACTTGCATTCATGGAATAAACCCTGTGTGATCATGATGTGATTATTTAACATACTCGGTTTTAGTTAGCTCATATTTTATTTTGAATTATTGTACCTATGGTCATAAGTGAACTGGCCCTATAATATTTTGCTTATATTGTTTTTATCTGACCTCAGAAATAATAGTTTATTAGCTTAATAAAATGAGGTAGGGAACTTTTGCTCTTTTCCTGTTTTCTAGAACAACTCTTTCCTAAAATTTGTTAGAATTTGTTTGGAAAACCATCCGAACATTTGGGCAGGGAAGAAGTTGTCAACTATGATTTCAATTTCCTTAGCATCTCAAATTCTGTTCTGTATTTCTTTTGTCCTGTTTCATCTAATCCCTTTGTTCATAAACATGCCCCAATCCTCACTGCCCTACTCACTTATCACACATGATCTTTACCTCTGGAGACCCTGAATACTTTATAGCAGAATTCAAATTCCCTATGTTTTATAAGTCAATTTCCAACCCCACCAAAATACTGTTATCCCTTCATTATCACCTGATAGCTTGATGTGTACATCTTACACTATATCCACTATCTTTACCAAGGCTGTTTCTCTGCATTATCTCCATTTTTATCCAGCAATAGGTAACCTAATGTTATGCATATAATATGATCTTTACCTTGCATGAATCCCTGTTTTCTTTAAAATTAAAATATTGGGGGCAACCGGTGGCTCAGTTGGTTAAGCGACTACCTTCAGCTCAGGTCCTGCAATCAAGTCCCGTATCGGGCTCCCTTCTCAGCAGGGAGCTTGCTTCTCCCTCACCCTCTGCCTGCTACTCTACCTGCTTGTGCTCTCTCTCTGTGTCAAATAAATAAATAAAATCTTTAAAAAAAATTAAAAATAAGGGGCACCTGGGTGGTTCAGTGGGTTAAAGCCTCTGCCTTCAGCTCAGGTCATGATCTCAGGGTCCTGGGATCGAGCCCCGCATCGGGCTCTCTGCTCAGTGGGGAGCCTGCTTCCCCCTCTCTCTCTGCCTTCCTCTCTGCCTACTTGTGATCTCTCTCCTCTCTGTCAAATAAATAAATAAAATCTTTAAAAAAAATTAAAAATAAATAAAAATAAGTAAATAAAATTTTAAAATTCGGTAAAACTGAAGGGCATAATGGTAATAAATGTCTATTTCTTCTTTTTGCCCTTTCCCTTTGAATACAAATACAAAAAGTTAAAAGCTTTGTATCTAGGGACATTGTACAAACACCACTCTTCACCACCCAGACCATATCCCCACCCCATCTGCCTTGTGAGTCCTGATCTGTCTAGACAGAGCCCACTGATCCCGTGGACTGTCCCTCATCCCTGGATCTCAGCCTCCCTTCCTAAACGCTTCTTCAGTAAATGTGTACTGGGAAGGAACAGGAATGCTGCCAGACCAGAAGCATAGAGAAACCCAACACGTTTGAGGTAAAGCAGGGAGATCCACATGAAAGCTGAGTTGGTCAGATCTGTAGGACACTTGCCCAGTGCAGTCTGCCCTTTCCAGGCAGCTCTGACAGCTCATTGTGATCAAAGACAGTGTGAAGCATCAGAGAGAGGCAATTGGCAGATTTACAAACTGTGGTTCTATTCACCTCTCCTCCACTTCCCTGAAAACCTTCTCTTTACCTTAACCAATGTTGGGGCTACAGAGATGAAAGACTTATCATTTCCCCTACAACCCCGGCAAGGTGGGCAGTCTGCTAAGAGTCAAACACATTAATGGAATTTACAAATGATAACAGCTATGACAGAAGGAATTTCCAGGGGCTGGGGGGACACCCTGGGGGGCTGCTCTATGATGAGGCCCACCTGAGGTCACAACATTCAGGTAAATGCTGTGCCTTAGAGGAAGTGGAAACTGGTCTCCGAAATCCCAGTCTCACCACATATTAGGAGTATGACTTAAGAAAAGTGAAAGCTACCTGGTCCTCCTAAGCCTCAGTGTCCTCATTCATACAAGGGGGTCAGCAGCACCTGCTTCATGTGGCCGTCATGAAGAGTTAACGAGATGACGTGTGAGGGTCGGGACACCGTAGTGGCCACGCTCCTGGAAGCCACAGTTTCCCCTGTGGCCGGTGCATGGCTCTCTCCTTCTGATTGCAGGTGGTAACCCCGGATGGGCGTGGGAAGAACCGAGCTAAGTGGGGCCTGCTGAAGAACATCCAGACTGCCCTCCAGAAGCGCTTCTGAGCCCCCTGCGAGCAGGCAGCAACCTCAGCCATGCACCACGGAGAGACAGACACACCTACACACACATATATGTATTTTTCTTACCACATTCTTCAGTGAGGTTGCAGATGATGTTCCCAGGACCTCTGAGTCTTCTAAGACCTAATAAAAGGAAACGCCTGATGTCATGGCTCGCTGTTTGTTCACTATTTTGGAACAAGATGTAAAACAGTCAGCAAGTCTCTACACCTCCATTAACTGAGACTGACTCGAGACTCAGAACTCTGTGGTGTTTTGTGCACAGCATCCACAGGCCTCTGGGTAGTAAAAAGGGCCCTCTGGGTGTGCATTCTGACCCAAGTCTGACTAGCTTTCGGTGTTTGGGCAATTCACTGATTGAGGGGGGCTCCTTACCTCACCATGCAGTCTATTTCAACAGTAAGCAGCCAATGTTGTTAGAATGCTCTTCCTAACTACGGAGGCTGAACTTGCCTTCCTGTAGCTTTACCCCATGGTCCGAGGTCTGCCTCTGAGCCATAAAGAATGGTGTCCCTCCTCTCTACACTCCTGCTGGTCCCTAGAGCAGAAGGGGACCAGTGGAACACCTGGAGGCTCCTCTGTGGTCTTTTGAAGCAAGGGACAAAGAAGGGCAGAGTCACAGGGCAGTGGCAGCTTCATCACAGAACTTGGCCTGGCCCTTCAGACAATAGGAACCCCTGGGGTTTCTGGCCTAACAAGGCCCCATCTGCCTGGCACAACACACCAGTCCTTAAGACCCAGTTCAACCGCTTCTAGGAAGGCTTTGTTGAGTCTCTAGGTCAGGATGACAGCTCCCTCCTCCCCTGGGTCCTCACTAAACAGGAACTTTCCTCCCCCATTCCCATCCCCCACAGAGACATCTATTCCAGCCCTTGAAACTCAGGTGCTGGCATCTGTCCCCAGTCTGTAGGGCAGAGACAGGATCCCATTCATTTGGTCCTCAGTGCCCCGTCTGATGATGCTCACACCACACAGCAGTACCAGGGTGGGAGGGAGTACTGCTGGAAGGCGCTCACAAGATGACCCTCCTTTGGACGTCCCCACATATCAATCTGCATGACAAGGCTCTACACAGGGAAGTGGAAGTGAGCGTGGAAAGGAACAGGCAGCCACTGGTCTCCACCTTCTCTAATCCCATCCTTTTCACGAGTTACCTCACTGATAGCGGGGCTACCCTATCTAGCTTCACCCTAGAGCCACTGCTTTACAACCCTTTATTTTGTCCTGAGCCTCAGTGTCAAAGTCAGGAAAGTCCTTTTCCCATGAGAAGTCCCCACTGAGGATCTTCTAATAATGTGAGATGAAGTTGAGCAGATTCTCCCCCGCTCCCCAACAGTATTACAAGAAGGAATTCCCCACGGAGCTTCGTTATGATCCTATTACTCTAAGTGATGGCTTGAATCCACCATCAGATTTGGTATTACCATATAATCATTTCTGTAAAAGGCTTCAGAATCACCATTAGCACAGGGAGCAAATTAAATGACATGCCAGTAGGGATTTCACTACTGATAAACTAAAATGAAATTAAACTAACAAAAATAGAGTGGTATGAATATTGCATTACAATGATCACACCTACACACAGCTCGAACAAGTGCGGCCAGAATCAGATAAGCCTCAGCACTCTGATCTCGCCTGTCTGGAGAACACACAGCCTCGCCTTGGGGGACCACAGCTGTTGGCTGCATTCTCTGAGCCCCACTTAACCAGCAGGATTCTATCAAATGCAAGATATGGTTGGCATCGGACCGCTGCACATCATGCTGGGTCCCTCATCCCACAGCTTTTCCCAAAACATAAGAAAGGAGGCAAGGATCTGGTTTTAACACCAGATCTTCCCTAACTTGCTGTGTGACCTTGAGGAAGTCCCTTTCTCACTCATGGTGTCAGCTTCTTCACCTATCCAATGATGTGGTTTGATGTGCCATTTTACAGATGATCTTTAATGAAAGGAGAATAAGACTCCTCTCCCTGACTCTCAGGATTGTCATCAGTTTCAAATGAGCAATATCAGGGACGGCATGTTACAAAGTGGAAAATGCTATTGAAGAGGATGATTTTATAAGATGCAGATATGTATGCCCACAGTAGCACATATACAAAAATGTATGTGTGTCAAATGTAAGCAAGAAATGCACAAATACACGCCACCGCGTCGAGCCATAATCTCTCTGTACGGCTACATACTCCAACACCTCTATCAGTCTTTCTGGTAGTCTATGGCTACCAGAACAGATACTGAGTGGCATGTGGGCACAGTCTCTAGCTCAGTAAATAGTGCTTTATGTATACCTCTCCTTTTTTCCCTTTTTCCTTTCTTTTTTTCTTTTGATGTCCACTCTAGATTCATTCATTCATTTAGCACAGCTGTAAAGAGGGCACAATGGACTGAATGTGTGTGCCCCTCCCCCCAAATTCATATGTTGAAATGTTCTTGGTCCCAAGGTGATCCTATTTGGAGGTGGGGCCTCAGGAGTGATTAGGGCATGAGGGCGGAGCCCTTGCGAATAGGATTAGTGCCCTTACAAGAAGCCAGAGAGCTGACTCTCTCTCTTTCTAATCACATGAGGGTACAAGAGGCCAGCAGTTTGTAGCCCAGAAGAGGGCCCTCCCTGGATCCTCACCATGCTGGCATCCTGATCTTAGACTTCCAGCCTCCAGAACTGTGAGAAATACATTTCTGGTTTTTTTGTTGTTGTTGTTGTTTTAAAGATTTTATTTCTTTATTTGACAGAAAGAGATCACAAGGAGGCAGAGAGGCAGGCAGAGGGAGAGGGGGAAGCAGACTCCCTGCCGAGCAGAGAGCCTGATGTGGGGCTCGATCCCAGGACCCTGAGATCATGACCTGAGCCGAAGGCAGAGGCTTAACCCACTGAGCCACCCAGGGGCCCCACATTTCTGTTGTTTTTAAGACACCCAGTCTATGACACTTTGTTACAGCTGCTCTCACAGATCAAGACAAAGGGTGTCAGTCAAGGGTTCCTGAGGAGGTGAATTTAAAGCTGTTTCCTTAAGAATGGGGAAGAGCCAGTCATGTGACAAGCAGAGGAGAAGAGCATTCCAGACAGAAGGGCAGTAGATGCCAAGGTCCTGAGGCAGGAAAGGGCTTGGCATGTTCAAGAAACAGGAACACAGCTGGGGAGGCTGCTGTGCAGGAAAGAAGGAGGAGGAGAGAAGGACAGAAAAGTGGCCTTGTCAGGATCATCATGTCGTCACAGTCATCATCATGTCATCAGGGGAAAGACAAGAGGACTACTAGCACGAGCATGGATACCCGGGCTGGGAGACAGAGTCCAGGTGGACTCGTTGCCCTTTCCTTTTTTTTTTTTTTTTTAAAGATTTTATTTACTTATTTGACAGAGAGAAAGAGATCACAAATAGGCAGTGAGGCAGGCAGACAGAGAGGAGGAAGCAGGCTCCCCGCCGAGCAGAGAGCCTGATGTAGGGCTCGATCCTGGAACCCTGAGATCATGACCTGAGCTGAAGGCAGAGGCTTAACCCACTGAGCCACCCAGGTGCCCCTCGTTGCCCTTTCTAACCAATGGGGGCTGTGGGTGAGCAGGACAGAGGAGTCAAGGATGGTACCCAAGCTTCTGGATTAAGCACTGGGTGGATGACGGATCCAGGCAGGGGAGACTGGACAAGCACCTGCCTTGAATGAGGGAAGATCTTGAAAGACAAGTGAATGGAATCAGGCCGTAGCAGCGGAGTCTGGGTCAGTCGGGTCCGCTGGAAAACAGAACCCACACCAGTCCTTTTAACAGAGAGAGCTGAATGTAGGGCCTGGTAAAGAGCCTGGAGGACTGATGACAGAAAAGGGACACTGAGAAGACACAGGCCAAAGAAAAGGCTACCATGAGGACAGCTTGCGAAAGCAAGGAGGAAGTGGGGAACTAGACATAATACGTACACAGAAAGCACTCACTGGTTCGAGTTATTAAACTCTGAGTTTGCCACGTATGTATTTCCCTCTTTTTATTCTGAGAGATAAGAGAAACAGGGTTTATGTGGGGAAATGCTGATATGATTTAAATTGTTGATATGATTTCAATAGTTGCCCTACTCCAAAGTAAATAGGAGGTTTATGCAGAAAACAGAGAGATACCATGAATACCAACATGGCAGGAGCACTCCCACATGCAAGTGTCCCTATTTTTGCCTATTGCCATGTCTTCCTAGTACAAGCCTTCACCAGCACCTAGCCCCACAGACTCAGCTATCACACACACACACACACACACACACACACACACAGGCACATGCACATCAACATACACGGCACGCACATATACATATGCTTTATAGACACACAAACGCACATACGTTTGTATGGAAACACATGTTTACACACACACACTAGTATACACACACACTTGTAGGGACACATGTGTGCACACACACATTTGACATTCATTGCCTCTGTACCACATCAGCCATTCTGAGGTCAGGAAAAACCTCCTGAATGAACAGAGACTTGACTAAAGAACTAAACGGTCAGTTCTTCTGGGCTAAAGAACTAGATGATCAAATAGGCACAGTTCTGAGAGAACACTTTAATATCTGTGATGGGAGGTAGGACGTTGGGGGCGGGGAGGGAAGAGAAGGAGAGAGACAAGATGGAAGAAGGTAAGGTGAAGCAACTCCCTGCCACCCTAGTCCCCAAGTGATCTGTGAGGACATTTTGGTTCGAAATCAAAGGGTTTCTTTGCCTACCAACGACCAGAAGAATCAGGTTTTATAGAAGTTCTCAGAAAAGCTAATGCATTCCAAGGCAAATAATTGACTGAAACTAGGAAGAAATGCAATTTGGGGAGAAGCCCAAGGGACACATGTTACTGCAAAGCTGAAGTGGGCCCAGAAGCTTGAATTTTTTATACCAAGTTGTAGAAGTTAGCAAAATAGGGTCCAAAACAGAGTTCTTCAGATGCTGTGAATCTATGCATGACTTCATTTCCATTCCTTTAATTCCACCAGGAGCTACAATTTCTAAATTTTCCTTCAGGAAAAAAATCATTTAGCTCAGAAATAATGCTTTCTATATAAAACTGTAGTAGTTTCAGGGTTTATTTCTTTGATTTTGTTTCCTTCCACGAAGATCAGAATAAAGGGAGTATTTCATCTTAATAAAGCCAGATGTGGGAAGTTTCTCTCTGAGCACCAAATCAGAAAACAAATTCACTCAAGAAAAATTGACCAAGTGCTGCACACCCCTGGCCCCGGGCATATGGGCAAACAGAGCCAGCTCTGCCCTCCATGGGTTTCCACACATGAAATGAGAGAAGAAAATCCAGCCCTACTCCTATGTGGGCTTTGGTGTCCAGGCCAGATTTCACGGGAGTGGAGCCCTTCATGACATTCCTGGGGTCATGAAAATTGAAGGGAATCGAAAAAGCAGAGAATGAGAAATAGGCATAGGAGGTAGGAGAAGAGCAATAAAGATCCAGAGGCTGGACTAGAGGGTCAGATGCATGAATGTGAAACAATGAGAAATATATATTGGTTTCGCTCCTGGTTCCTGACACAGGGCTCCTAAACCCTTATAGTTTCCTAAGCAAAAAGAGCACTAGGCACATTTTTTGTTCTAATATTTGGCCTTTGACTCTGGTTCCTGACATAGGGCTCCTAAATCTCTTGGAATTTGCTGAGTGATAGGAGTATCTTTGGTTCTAATGAGGTAATTCAGTGGGCTTGGGTCAGCAGAAAGACCACACTATGAGTAGAAGCTTACAATTTTCAGTCCCACCCTTTGGTCCCCAAAGAGATAAGTAGGGCCTGGAATGGAGTCAATCATTGATCACGCCTATGTCATGAAGCCTCCATAAAATTCCCAAAAGTATTGGGGTTCAAGGAGCTTTCCTGGGCTGGTAGAGATGTCCACATGCCGGGAGCGTGACACACCCCAACTCCATGGAAAAAGAAGCTCCCTTGCTTGGGACCCTCCCAGGCCTTGCCTTGTATACCTCTTCACCTGGCTATCCTTCTGTACCTTTATCATAGCCTTTATTATATAATACACTGGTCAATATGTGTTTTCCTGAGTCCTGTAAGCTATTCTAGCAAGTGACTGAACCCAAGGAGGCGTGGTAGGAACATCGGTCAGACGTACAGATGACCCAGGATGTGTGAGGGGTGCCTGAAGCGGGGCAGTCTCATGGCATGGAGCCCTCACGCTGTGGGATCTGATGCCGACTCCAGGTAGATCACATCAGAACTGAATTGCTTGGTAGGGGATATGCCCCCACACTTGCGGTGTCAGAAGAGTCAGAAGTGAAGTGAAGTGAGGCAGCAGTGTGAGAGTAAAGGAGAAATAATACACAGGAGCGTGTTTTTCCTCTTCGAGAGCGATAAGCCTGGATGGGGATTTGAGGCAAACTATAGGAGTTGATGAAAAACAGGTTTTGAGTTTTTACTATGGCTAATGAGAAGCGTATATAGGTTGTTGAGCTGAAAATGAATAATAGTAGTGATTAGAGTAGCAATAGCTAACATTTATGACGATGTTACAAGCACTATACAAAGCACGGTACATGTACTGGTGATGTGATTCTCACAACAGCCCTTTGAGTGAGATAGGCCCTGCTCCGGCCTCCACTTTACTGGTAAGGGAAGCGAGGCCCCCAGGGGTTAAGCAACTTGCCTGGGGTCACAGGTGGAATGCAGCCCTTGGCCTGGAGGCTGGGATGGGTGGGGTTCTGTGCTGCCTTCCCCCTGGGCCCTATCTCAGGGAGCGCTCCTCCAAGGATGCTGCTGAAAGGCAAGAGAAGCTGAGGTGAGAGGTAAAGACGGGTTTGGCCATGTTTCTGGGTCTAGATCAGGATCCACCCGTCTTCCCGAATCCTCCCTTGTGACTTAATGCTAATCGGAGTAGAAGTTCTGCTGCTTACAATATGCCCTCCCTTGACCCTTTATGAGTATCTGATTGGGGCTCATCTGCGCCTTCCTCACAGTAACTTCCTAAGTCCTTGCTAGGTGCCGGGGACATAGAGATAAAGGAGACACCGTCCCACCTTCAGGATCAAAACTATGTGGAAAGGGTCACAGCGTGCAGGGCAGGGTGGATCGCCGTGAGAGGAGGTGGGCCCAGGATGCTCCAGGGAGTCAGGAAGGCTCCCAGCGGAGGCAGCACACGGTGGCATGGAGGGTGCGTGGAGTTCGCCAGGTGGCACGGGGAACAGAGACATTGGACCTGGGCCAGGTCCTCGCCTAGGCCCAGGGACACCCAGCAAGATCCTCTGATGAGGTCCAGACAGACCCTTTCCTTGCATCGTTGCCTCCCGTCAGTAGAGTTTTGGTGCCCATCTCCTGACAAAGCATAGGACAGAAAGCCCACGGTTGCCCAAGTACCAGATATTCACAGTCCCTAACTAACGTGTCTGGTGTTTGTTTCCCAGTTTAAAAAAAGCCGCAGGTCTTACGTGGGCAAAAGTGAATGGCTGTGGTTTGGAGAACTGAGTCAGCTTCTCTTGGCACCAGCCCAGTGTCTCTGTGGGTTTAAAGGTGAGAGTCTACCTGTCGGATCGGAGGGACCTCGCCTCAGACCTCACCTGTGAAGGCTGGATTTTCTGACTGGATCAACTCTAATTGTGAAAGCAAGGTCTTCTCCCTGCCCCCAGCTCTCCAGGAACAAGCAGAAAGGGAAAGTGAAGTCCCTGATGCATTTGTGGGTCCCCGGGAGGACACCTCATTTGAGTGACTGTCACCTTTCCAGGGTGATGCCCCTAGAGCACCAGCATGGAGGCAAGCAGATCTGGGCCCAAGTCCTAGCTCTGCCACTCTCTTTCTTTCTTTCTGTTTTGTTTCTTTTTTTTTCTTTTAACATATATATATATTTGTTTATTTATTTATTTTTCCCCAATACTTTTATTTTTTCAGTGTTACAAGATTAATTGTTCATGCACCACACACAGTGCTCCATTATTTGACAGAGAGAGAGAGATCACAAGTAGGCAGAGAGGCAGGTGGGTGGGGTGGGGGGGAAGCAGGCTCCCTGCTGAGCAGAGACCCCCCCCGATGCAGGGCTCGATCCCAGGACCCTGAGATCAGGACCTGAGCCGAAGGCAGAGGCTTTAACCCACTGAGCCACCCAAGTGCCCCTCTGTCACTTTGTTTCTATTGGGCTCTGCCCAGGTATTTATGCTCTCTGGGCCCCAGAACTTCACTCTGCAAAAGGGGATATGAACTCCCCCTGGGAAGGGTAGTCATGAAGACTACAGGGGTATAAAATGAAATAGATCCGCACAGTCTCAAGCACAGTGCCTGCCTGTGGCAGCTGCTCAGCAATTGAGATCTGTTGCGACAGTTGCAGTGATAACCCACACGACCGCCATTGTTCCTCTCAGCTGTGTCTTGAGGCAGGCTGCCTCTTTTAAGGCAGAACTGTTCTGAACTTTTTCCAAATTACCGGGCTCTTTTTGAGAATCTGCAGAAACAACAGACCCTGGCAAAAAGCACAAACACATGAGATTTTGCACAGGATTTCAGTCAAGTCAAGAAGCCCCGAACTCCACCAACGTGCCCCATCCTGCAGGAGTTCACAGGCCGCGAGTTCCCAGGCCTTGCATTTGGAGAACTTGCCTATCTCTGAGCTGATTTATTTTGTACTGAGATAAGAGTGAGAGGTCTCAGGGCGCCTGGGTGGCTCAGTTGGTTAAGTGTCTGCCTTTGGCTCAGGTCATGATCTCAGGGTCTTGGGATCGAGTCCTGTATCGGGCTCCTTGCTCAGTGGGGAGCCTGCTTCTCCCTCTCCCACTCCCCCTGCTTGTGCGCTCACACTCTCTCTCTGACAAATAAAGAAATAAAATCCTTAAAAAAAAAAAAAAAAAAAGGAGTGAAAGGGTCTCTATCCTCTCCCGGAGCCGTGTAGGGAGACCTGGCCCCATGCGCCACGCTGGGCCACAGAGCAACCAAGGAGCTGCAGGAAGCAGCATGTACACCAAGCCCTCCCTGTTTGCAGCCTGAGAAAATAGCAGCACCTATCCACCCACGAGCTTGCGTTTTCCTAACGCAGGAAGCTGTCACGTCGATGAACAAATACAAAATACAGAGAGTTACTCCAAGCACAAGCACCAACCTGTGGAGGTACCAGAAATATTTTGACATTTAGGGAGACCCTCCAACTTGACAAGGTCAGAAACCCCTGCTGTGGTCCAGCTGCCCTTCGCCGGCCCCCAGTCCACCTCAGCATCCGTGACAGAGGGTTGCCTAGGCAATGCCTGAGCAGTCGGCCTCCTGTGGCAACTAATATAATTAAAGTGGAAACCTTTCCAAGCACAATTTAAACAGAAGAGAATCATGCCCCAGCCAAGGGCCCCTTTATTTCGCTCCTGCACATAAATCCCCCTTCCAGGGTCCCTGGGTCCTGATCTCTGCTCAGAGCCACTTTGCCAATTCTCCACACCTAGCCTCTCACACGCAAAGTGAAGGTTTAGGTTGGATTTGTTTGTCTTTGTTTCTTGTTTTTCCTTCTATCTTGCTCTCATAAAGTCCCGGAAACTAAAGTTAGATAAAAAGATTCATTTTTTTTTTTTGCCTGATTTTCAAATTTGGGGAGACTATGTTTCAGTTTGCTCCCAACTGCTACTCAATCAAAATAGCAGGTTTAAACTGTCTTCAACTAGTAGTTGAAGTTGACTTAGCCAATAAAAACATGAGAAAATTTAACATGTTAATGTTAACAGTAACAGGCACAGATGCCTTACAGCAAGAGAACTGAATGAATGAAACTCATTCAAAGCTTTCTCCATCACATCTGTGTTCCTCCTCTGAGCCCGAGCTTTTGCTTCTTCCCTCCTCCCTCCCCGCCCCTCATCCCCATTCCTTTTACTTAATCTAAAGGCTTTTGTCTTGAAATAAAGGTAAACAAATCTATTACTCCCTTTCCTTCATTTCTGCTTTTGAAATGATTGATCACTTGCATCACCTGCAATTCAGGAAGCTTCCACCAGGAGATGATACTCTATTATTACAGACTCTGATGATATCTGTGTAAGTCAGAGTCCAAACACCAACATTTTTTTCTATAAGCCTCTAGGTAGTGGGATTATGAATAAATCTGTTTCTGCATCTCTATACTTTTCCTCTACTTTTGAAAGAGAATGTATTTCTTCGAATATCAGAAAAGAAGCAAGTTTATTTAAAATATTTTAAAGTTATTACAACATAATAATATTATTCAAATACAAAGAGCAAAATGAATGCTGGAGTATTACCTATTATTATCATTAAATATAAGGGCGTATCTATATGATGCAATCACAATCTATAGTTTGACCATCCTATGAAGAGGTTATTTATTATTTGAATGGTCATCCTTGTCACGCCTCTGCCACTCAGCATGTTAATTTGGCTCTGAAAAAAAGACACCAAATGCTGCTATTGTGAAGAATATGAATTCAAATAAATAAATAAAATCTTTAAAAAAAAAAAAAAAAAGAATATGAATTCAAGGAACTCCAGTGACTGATTTCTGCTTTGGCCTTAAGACATCCTTTCACTCTGTCACTATTGGGCAGTATGTGGACAACAAAATTTAGAGAAAGGAAAGAGGACAACTGAGGTGGGGTTTTTTTGCCTTTATTTCTTAACTCTTCTCAGATCTAGCCCTGGGATTTTTCCATTTTCACATCTGAATTGCCAGTCTACAAAAACTCTAAAGAGTCATAATGCTTCCTTCAATAGTAGTTGTAAAGAAATGTTTTATGAACATACTGTGTTGGGTTTTAATTTCTCCATGTAAAAATAAAGAATTTTTTGGAGTTTATTGCTAATCCAGCAATCCTGCTTTCAGTAATATATCCCATGGAAATAAAACAAATTTATAAGATGCACGTCAGGTTTGGGGGAAAAATAATAAGATGCATGTCAGGGATGCTTGTTGCAAAGAGCTTCAAAATAAAAAAAAATAAGTAAAAACAACTGAACTGTCTACCATTTAAGAACTTGGTTTTTTAAATATATCTTTATACTTTGAAACACAAATAAGGTCATTAAAAAGAATGAAAGCATTTCTGTGCTTGCATGGAAAGGTGTCCACTGACAGGTATAAGGGGGGAAAACAAAAGGAACTGGGGTACCTGGGCGGCTCAGTTGGTCAGTGTCTGCCTTTGGCTCAGGTCATGATCACAAGGTCCTGGGATTGAGCCCTGCATCAGGCTCCCTGCTCAGTGGGGAGTCTGCTTCTCCTTCTCCCTCTGACCCTCTCCAGCTCATGTTCTCTCTCTCTCTTTCTCTCTCTCTCAAATAAATAA
>CM053603.1:80055319-80139380 GCA_028646535.1 Procyon lotor
TCCTTGGAGGTTAGCAATAGCGCCATCCCAAATGCGGCTACACCAGCCACCAGAGCCCTTATCTGTCCCCTGATCGACACCAATTAGAGACGCAGGTAATTCCTTCAACAGGGGACACGGGGTTATTTCGGTTGAACAGAGACTTGCTGTATCAGTTATGACAGGCCAGATTGTGATGCAGTAACTAACAACCCCAAATCAATGGCTTGAGATAAGAAAACATAACTCTCACTGCCTACCTCCGCCGGGTCCTCTGGGGCTCCGCGGCTCTGAGACGCAGCGGACTGCATATGCCCAGTCTGAGCCTTGCCGGCGCCGGCTTTTTTTTTTTTTTTTTTAATTTTATTTAGTTTTATTTATTTATTTATTTGACAGAGAAAGATCACAAGTGGGCAGAGAGGCAGGCAGAGAAGGGGGGGTTGGGGAAGCAGGCTCCCCGCCGGGCAGAGAGCCCGATACAGGGACTCGATCCCAGGACCCTGAGATCATGACCTGAGCTGAAGGCAGAGGCTTTAACCCATGGAACCACCCAGGCGCCCCTCATGGAATATTTCTTTAGTTTGGAACAGGGCTGTCCGGTTGAGCCACGGTTGCTAGTGACACAAACTGAGTAACTTCTGCGTGCCCCACATGTGGGTGTGCCTCACACACTTGTTCATGTTCTCCTCTGTTAATATTAAGCAATCCTTTGAAAAATCATCTTCCCTCTTTCAGGCTACCATGGTGGAAGCATATAAGCCTCTTGATTTTGCAAATTTGGGCTTACGTTTCAGCTCTTATAACACTGCCCATGTGATCCTGAGTCACTTCACCCCTTTGATCCCTGTTCCTTTTTTTTTCCATCTATAAAATGGCTTCCACCCAGAAGTGAGACACGGCCCCTCCACTCAGACTTCATTGGCCAAGGCAAGTCACAGGGCCGCACTTCACCGCAGAGGGGCAGGGGTGTGAAACCTTGCCATGCCTCAGAAGGAGAAGAACCAGAATTACTGGAGAACTGCCTTCCCAAGGACTATATCTGGATTGGGATTTTTGGGGATTCTATTCAAGGACATTTTCAGAGCCCTTCTCAATGCGCAAGAGCCTATAAGAAGATGAGGAGAGAAAATGCATTTTGTTACCCTATATTCTCCTGCTCTAATATGCTGGGGGTTTTTTTCTTTTTTCTTTTCTTTCTTTTTTTTTTTTTTGCCAAGCTTTTCTTTGCTGTTTCTTGTAAGCCATTTCCCAGGGGAATGACAGTGGTTGAAATCCTGACCTTGCCCAGAGATTCACGGAAAACAGAACGTTCCCCGGGGTCTTCACAATCGTGTCCATCTGCTGGCTCGGTAAAACACATGGAGATGCCACATGCGACCCACATTAGTAAGGGTCCACCCAGAGGTTCACGTTCCTGGCTTAGACTGTGGTGTGTTAATAAGAGTCAGCACAGCAGAGTGGGAAGAGCGGTGTACTAGGTATCACATTGCCCAGGTTCAGAACTACCACTTTCCAGGGTGTGCCTGTGAACAACTTTTTCAACTGCTTTGAGCCTCAGTTTCCTCAGCTATAAAATGACAATAATAATAGCACTTTGGAGGCCACCATGAGATTCAGATACGTGTAAAACACTTAGGACAGTCAGCAGAAGAGACAGAGAGAGAGAGGAGAGAGAGAATGACCCAATTGTTTTCATCTCTGGATCTGGTGTGGTGAAGTTTAAATATGTTAACAAATTATCTGACAGTCCTGCCTTGAACAGGTGGAGCCCAACTCCCCTCTCCTCGTGTAAGAGCCAGATTTACTGACACCTTTCTGATGAATCAACTCAATGGGATCCAAATTACAGAACATGACTTTGAGCGTATGTCTTAAAGGTATTGTGGCTTCTACCTTGCTCCCTTTTGGACCACTTGTTCTGGGAGGAGGCGGCTGGGAGGAATATCAGAAGACAGTCAAGCAGCCCTGTGGAAAGGCCCACATGGTGAGAAATCAAGGCCTGCTGCCAACAGCCAGAGAGGAACTGAAGGCCTTTGCCCACAGCCACAGGAGTGAGCCATCTAGCAAGTGGATCTTGCAGCTCTAGTCAAGCCTTTGGGTGCCCCAGCCAATGTCTTGTCTGCAGCCTCATGAAAGACTCTGAGCCCGAACCACACAGCTAAGCTGTTCCCAAAATCCTAACCCTCAGAAACTGTGAGCCAATAACATGTTTGTTGTTTTAAGTCACTAAGCGTTGTGGTAATTCATTTCTCAATATTAGGTCACCAATATATGAAGCATCTCCAGGTCTCCCTTGCATATCCCAGCCCATATTTTTCCATATTTGGGCTTCTATCTTTTACATCTCAAATCTCCCTATTTAGAATATCATCTTTCCCTGATCTCCACACTTCTTCCCCGGCTAGGTCCCTCTGATGTTCAGATCCTTACTGATTATCACCTCCCCTGAGAAACCTTACCTGCCCTCCTTCCCAGGCTCTACCCCTCCAGGCTGGGTGATGGGAGGGTCCCTCCTCTGAGTCCCTGATGCTTCCTTCCACTCAGTACAGCCATTGTCACTTCTGTGGTCATCCCCAGGTAGATTCCTTACACATCAAGACCCTTGGTCAATGTAGTAGACATAGTCTGTGCCCCCACAGATACCCTTTACTGCCAAGTACGGTAGACGACTCATGCCAGACTCCCCAGGACTTTGCAGGCTTTGCACTGAGAATTCTGCATCTGGGAAACTCTTCAGTCCTGAGCAAACCCAGACGGCCAGTCGCCTCAAGAGTCATTTACACCAGCTTCAAGAGCTGGTGCCAGAAGCTTACTGGTGTGACCATCCCCAGAGAATGGCCTTTGGCAGACAGCAAGTGACCTGCCCCAAAGCACGAGGACATTACACTACCTCATGTGGGGGGACGGTAACTGATACAGGGGTGTGAAAACCTAGCTCCCTTGTTTCGAGATAGGGTGACCCTGCAGGGCTGTTTATGCTCCAGAGCCCCCTACATAGTTTAGGCCAAGGTAAGACTACACCCGACACCACATCCTTGCTTATCCTTTCCCCTGACTGTCCTGCTGCCTCCACTTCTTTGTGTGATTCTCCTGAGCCCTTCCTCAATATATTGCATATGCCCAATTCCTGCAGGAGGTTCTGCTACAAGGAACCCAAACTAACCTAGTAAACAGTTGCTGAATAGATGAATAAAGAGAATCTTAGTCACTTAAGATCTCTGAGCCTCAGTTTCCTGACCTGTAAGCAGAAATAATAGTACTCAACCTACAGAGTGATCATGAGAAGCAAAGGGAGGTCTCTGCAAAGTGCCTAGAGCTGTGCCAGCCCACAGGAAGGATTGTTCCATAGCGACTCTTCAGCAACTTTCCCCCCATGAAAGCCTACTGCATGGGTGACCTCCCCACCCCGACTCCCCCGTCAGGTGACCCGGCCCTTCCTTCCGCCCACAGTGAAGGACAGCTTTCTTGAGTCTGACCCAACCTTTAGGAGAATGAGGTTGTTTCTGAATTTAAAGGAGGTGCTGTCTCTGAAGAAAGCTAGGCAGTGACTGGCAGGCCATCTGATAGCAGGTTTAGGTTGAAAGCTGTTTTGGCTGAAGCACATCTTATTAGTCCCTTGACGATAAAGTGGGCCTGCCAAGGACCACTAACAGGGAAGTGTAAGTTCCATCTTGGGGAGAGGAGGTGCCCAGACTTTTCCCATCTTACGCTCTCCAAGTTTATTTCCTCTGTTGGTAAAGAGACCTGGGATGTACACGGGATCCTGGTGACAGCGGCAGGCAGCGTGTGGTTTAGCAGATGGAGCCCCAGCAGTCAGGCAGCAGGGCCTGGCCTTCGCCCAGCTGCCCCTGCTAGACACAGACCCGTGGTTTGCCTCCCTGGGAAATTCTGGCTTCCAAGGAAAACACTGACCTGTCCTCTGGTTGGAGGTTTAACAGAGGAAGACCCTTGACCTTGCTCTGGACCACAGGCCTCTGAAGAGATGGACAACAGGCTCTGGTTGTGGCCCTTCAGGGGAAATTGCCACTCTTCCATTACCTAAAATATGTGGCAGGTCTCTGATGCTAAAGGGAAACTTGTGAGATGGAGGAAGAAGTAACTCCAAAAAATGTTTAGGTCTCAGATTAAAGAGGCCCCATTCAGAGTCAAGCAGAAACTGACACAGACCTGGGCCTGCTCTCATTGTCTCTGTGACCTTGGGTAAAGTCATATTTCCATACCTCTGAGCCTTCGTTTACTCATCTGTAAGGTGGGCGCAATCAACTGTTTCAAAGGCTGTGATGAAGATGAGCAAACACCACGGCTGTGGAGAGCTGGGCTCACCGTAAGCACTCGTGATGCAGAAACTATGCCCTCCCTGAGCCTGACAGCCGAGCCACGGCACCCAGGCCACATCTTCAATCCACATGGTCTGGCTTCCGAATCCCCAAGCTGTCCTCCCTGCCCATCCCCGTCTCTCGCCCACATGGGCAAGGCTTCAGGCTACTGTGGGACCCTAACCCCCGTACAACCTGAAATAAGACAGACCTCACATTTCAAAAGGGGAATCCAGATAGCTTAATATCCAACCCAAAGAAATTAATCAGTCCTGATGGAATTTCCACATAATAACAAATGTTGGATCTTGATGGTTATCATGATTTATTACTGCTTAACACACAAATGCAAAACATAGTGCTTAAACCAAAACTCTCTGTGTAAGTAACGAAACTCTCTATATACGCTCACCTAAAATATATACATATAATTATTATCTTGGTTCTAAGGGTCAACCGAATAGCTCTCCCTTGGGGTCTCTCATACATGGCTGGGGTTGGAGCCATCTGAAGGCTTGACTGGGCCGGATTTGTAAGACGGCTCCCCCACATGGCTGGCAGTGGGGGCTGGCTTTGCCCAGGGGCTCAGCTGGAGCTGTCACCTGGAGTGACCACACGTACCCTCTCCACATAATGACGACAGCTGGATTCTGAGAGCCGGCAACCCCAGAGTAAGCCCTTCAGGAGGCCCAGAGGAAAGTGCAAGGCCCCAGCTTCTGGGAACCAAGCCTCGGAAATCACAAGTATCACTTCCCCTGCCCTCTGCTGGTCAAGAGTTAGGCACAGCCAGCCCGGATGCTAGGTGTGAATGTCAGGAGGCCTTGCTCATGGGGAGCCATCTTTGGAGACCAATTAACACAGAAACAAATGTTAATTAGGGATGAGAAGAGGAAAATCGGCATGATTTTATCAAGAGCCTGCTCTGTGCTGGGGCTTTCAAAAATATCATGCTATATAGTCCTCACGACAACCCAGAAAGGTGTTCTTGCTCCCCATTTTAAAGAAAAGGCAACTGAGGTTCAGAGAGATTAAGTGTTTGCCTACGGTCACAAAACCACAGAGTGGCCAGGCCAGGGTTTGAACTCAAGTCTGTGGGCCCCCCAGCCCGTGGCTCCCCTTAGATCAGGCTGGACTGCAGGGATTCCCCTGACAAGCATCTCTGGCTTATCTGCCTCAGGAAACTGAAGACTTCACAAGCTGATAATTCCATCTCCTTTCCACGTGAACAAGTTGCCCTTTCATTGGAAAGGAAAATGACTTCTGGCTCCATGTGGGAAAGCCCCTGGCTCCCTGCTCTGCCCATGGAGACAGGGAGGCCCATCCATCACTGAAGGCTGACTCACCCACCCCCTTATTCCTGCATTAGCTCAGACCCCAGACTCCCGGGTCAGCCAGGAGCAGAGGCAGTTCTGCTCCTGGAGCCTTCCCAACTTTCCTCCCCCCCTGCCGCTCTGAGCCCCCATTTCTCCATGGATCTCCCAGGCTGCTATGCCTACTGGCTTCATTAGGGTTCCCTGATTTTTATAGATATAAGCCAGAGCTGGGTCATTAAGCCTGAATCTTTTGAAATCCCAGAGATTCACAGTCCAACCTTATGTCTGCAGTGGGTAGGGGGGGAAGTGCACTTGATCTGGCATTACAGAGTCAAAGCCTTTAACTGGGAATATGAGCCCCCTGGGAGGACGGGGTTAACTCAAAGGGACCCCAGAAGCTGGAGACCAGGACACACCATGACTCTGCCAAGTACTCCTATATAGCCAGCTGTGATGGAGGCCTGTGGGGGACCCAAAAGAAGACTCAAGAACCTTCCCTCTAGGATCTTTGAGTTCAGCAGAGTCCTGACTTACAAATACCTATTGATAAATGCATGAAACAATGAATGAGTGAATGCAACTTGTACAGAACAACAGCAGATTTTATTTTTTATTTTCTACAGAGAGGAAGAGAGCAACTAGGAGAGGGGCAAAGAGAGAGGGAGAGAGAGAAACTTAAGCAGGCTACATGCCCAGCACAGAGCCCGACGTGGGGCTCGATCTCACAAGCCTGGGATCAAGACCTGAGCTGAAATCAAGAGTCAGATCCTTAGCCACTTGAGTCACCCAGGCGCCCCAGCACAATGGCCAATTTTAAAGAAGAATATGAAACACCCCTGGAAGGCATTAGGGTAGGAAAAAACTAATTCTATTCATGTCAATCGAGCAGCTATTTTATGCCTCTACCCTTAGAACGATCTTACCTGAGGCGCCTGGGTGGCTCAGTCGGTTAAAGCCTCTGCCTTTGACTCAGATCATGATCTCAGGGTCCTGGGATCGAGCCCCACATTGGTCTCCCTGCTTTGCAAGGAGTCGTCTTCTTCCTCTGCCTGCCACACCCACTGTTTGTGCTCTCTCTATCTCTCTGTCAAATAAATAAATTAAATATTTTTTTTAATTAAAAAAAAAAAAAAGGAAGGATCTTACCCACTTGACTGTCTGGAGTGGAGAAAAGATAGTGGTGGCCAGAAGCTGAGCATGAAGGTTCTGTTCAGGTAAGCTTGTACGTAGGCCATACGCAGAGAGGGACCCACTGCCTTTGGCCACAGGATGTGACAGAGATGTGCACACAGGATGTACCTGCAGGCCCTCTAAGGCATGGTGACCCTGAGCCTACTAATACGGCCCCTCTGGCCAGGTGCCAAATTAGTCACACTAGCAGAGGAAATCAAAGCAGGATGGAGAGTGGTTCTGAAATGCTCCCCCTTGGTTCCTCCCTAACAGGCAAAAACTGACATGTGAGAAAAAGGCCAGAAATTTTCCTAACCTCTGTGCACAGAAGTGATAGCCAAAGCAAGAAGTACTGCAATGCCAAGGACTATTCACAAAAGATCCGATGTTCATCGGATCAGATGAACCCAAGTGAAAAAGAGACTGTAGAGCATGTGTCTGAACTAAATGGTCTACCTGGGGATTTAAAATCGTCAGTATCTTCAAGCAGAGTTCCTCTCCTTGGGTTTGTGTCTGTGTCCCCGGAGACCATGGGGAAGGCCCCATGGAGAAGAGAGAATGCACACCCTCCCATGGGCTCGTCTGCAACTCTGTTTCCAGGAATCACTCTGTTTTCCCCAAAATTAGGGCACTAATGCCCTTGCCTCTTCCCCTGGGTGGCGGGACCCTGGGGAAGCAAAATTGTCCTTTCCAGTGTCTGTCTCAAGAGCAGAGCACCTTCCTAACTATAAGAGTACATGTACTCATCTTATCCCTATTTTATGCTAAAATTAAGCTGTTCTAGCCTGCTTTCCTCATCTTCTTGATGAGAGATTGAACTAAATAAAGGCTTCTCCCAGGTCTTAAAGCCATGATTTTTATGTCAGAGTGATGGAGTGAAGTTAAATGGATTCACCATAGAGAAATACCTATAATTTTTTTAATTGGTATTATTCTCTGCTGTTTCAATCCTAGGAATCATTATGATTTGTGTGTTCTGGTCTCGGTCCCTGCTCTACCACCGTGTCACCTTGGGCAGGTTACTTAACAGCTCTGAGGCTCTCCTCCTCAAATGAAAATGGGGTTGAAGTTAGCTGACTCATGATGTCATTACAAAGATCAGATGAGATAATGTCTACAAGGCACCTAGCTCACAATGTACTCAGAAGATGCTCAGCAAATGTCAATTCTCTTCTGGTCCCTCTAACATTCCCTGCTGGGAATGAAATCCTCACAGGAACCTTCTGGACCTTGCCCACACTGGCCCCTTTACTGTAGGAGTAAGGTTTCTTCTGTCTCATCCATGACTGGTCGCTCTCATCTCTTCCCAACTCTGCATTCAACCACCTCATGTGGGTAATCTGAAATTGGTCATCGCGGGAGGTTTTATGCTGCAGTAATCAGAAATGCCAAATACCAAGGACCCATCCTCGAGAGTCAGTTTAGCAGCACACTCTGACTGTTAGGCTACCCTTCCCCACCATCCTACCCATCCAGGCCCATCCTGGGTGCACAGAAAGAAGACGCCAGCCATTGTGAAGAACAATGGACCCAAAGCACAGATTTCCTCTGTACTAAACAGTTTTTTCAACAGGTTACATGGGGCCACCCAGAGGCCCACTGATAGCCAGCTGCCATTGATTTTTCCAACAAGAGGAAAAACCAGCAAAAAGAACATGTGCTCAGAGGCCAGTCAATCTTTTATCGGATCAGATGAACCCAAGTGAAAAAGAACTGCCAAAAAGCTTTGACCAGGATAGCATAATAGGGACTGTTTCTGAAATAAAACCACTTTGTTGTTCAAATGTACAAAGTTGACAGCTTCTTTTCTCTCCGTGAACTGAAAAGAAAATTTTCTAAAGAAAATTGAAAAACAGATAACCCATGTAAAGAAATGGCAAGAAGAATTCAAGGCCACAGATTGTTCACAATAAAAACGCATACACATATATGGCCTTTGCTGCTCCCCAGGCCTTGTTTTAAGTACTTCACAAATATCAACTCCCTAAATCCTCACAATAACCCTGTGAGATATACATTAGCATCAGGCCCATTTTGTAGATGACAAAACTGAGGCAAAGATAGAAACTCTGTGAAGTCAAGATCTGCAGCGTTTGACAAGGTAGCCCCTGACAGGCTCTGCTGAGCCTTATGTTGAGGCAGGGGGATGTGGAGTGAGAGGGCATCCCTGGCCTCCTTAAATCATTCCCTCTCTGCAGCAATCTTCTCTCCCTGGACCACTATCCCCCCCTTCAGACTGGCAAACTCCTGTTCATCTTTGCTTTACATTCTCATAGGCTGCGGCAGAAGGACGTGTACTTTTCTTCTCTTGGCCTTCTTTCCTTCCCTCTTACCCCCTTCCTAGAGAACAGATCAGATAGCCCATCAAAGCAGTGCTAGGTAATGCCACTGGCAGCAGGAAGAAAAAGGACTACTTGTCTTGTGGGGTTCCCTGGAAGACCCTGAAAGCGCTAAGCTTCCTGTGGGTCACAAAACCCAAGGTTCTCCAGCAGGACCTCCAGGAAGGATGGGATGCTATAGAACATGGCAACAAGGAAGGAAAGTCTGAGGCAGGAAGGGGCCCCTGAACACCCACTGTGACAAACCTGACAGACTAATCAGTGACTCTGTGAGGACAGTGGGGAGAGAATTTGTACCAGTGCCCCAGAATCCTAGAGTGTGGGCTTCCTCCGCTAAATCCAAGACTCACCGATGTCATGGAATAGTTGGGACATTACAAACAAATCCATCCGAGCTGGATGTAAAGTGAAATGTAAAAATGGTGTATTCAAGATTACTTATGTAAAAAGGAAAAAAGAAGTATGGAAAGATCAAGGAATATTAAAGAATATGAAACTTTAATAAGTCACCCAAACATTGATTTTTACATGAATAGGGAAATTAATCTAAAAGTATAAGAAAATGGAAAAATCAATATTCAATGATCGTGCCTAAAAGCTGTATTTTAAATACTGAGTTATAAATCAGGAAAAATAGGAATGAATAACTTCATTTAGGCTTTTACTTGATGACTATGCTATTTTCATGAAATTAGCAGTATCATTAAGAATCAAATTTTGGAACAATTATATATCGAAACTGTATTAAGACTGTTGGTATAAAAAAATATATGTCTCTGTTACTTCTTTTCACTTTTTTTTTTTACAGTAACAAATATTCTTTCATTTGAAAACAATTAAGTCCCTCTTTAGTCTTGCGCTGGCTCCCAGGAGAATTATTGGACTTCCAGGCTCATTTCTTTATTCACACACATACACTGTTTTCCACATAATCAGAATCATACTCTACATATTATTCTGTGACTTAATGTCCTAGAAAATCTCTCTGTCAATACATACAGATTGACAGAAGTTTTATTCGCCATTATGTTACATGCTGTAATGCAATCATCCCCTTCTGACGAACCATTAAATGGCTTCCAATTCGCTACTAACACAAACTATCGCAATGAACCCTGAACATGTCTGGGCTCGCTTAAGTATTGCCAGAGGATACTTCCCTAAAAATGAAACTGCTAGGTCAAAAGGTGCGATATGGTAGATATTGCCAAATTTCTTGCCAATAATGAGGTAGCAACGAATCTCACACTAACAATGAGTGTGAATTTTTGAATCTGTAACATAATTTGAGGAAAATTGCCATTTTTTTTTAAAGATTTCATTTATTTATTTGACAGAGAGAGAGAGATCACAAGTAGGCAGAGAGGCAGGCAGAGAGAGAGAAGGGGAAGCAGGCTCCCTGCTGAGCAGAGAACCCGATGCGGGGCTCGATCCCAGGACCCTGAGATCATGACCTGAGCCGAAGGCAGAGGCTTAACCCACTGAGTCACCTAGGTGCCCTGAAAATTGCTATTTTTAAGATATTGTGTCCTCTCATCTAGAAACACAGTATGTATGTCAGTTATTTGGAGCCTCTGTCACACAATCTCTTGTTGGGTTTACTCCTCAGCATTCAGACTTCCCAACTTCCTATCAGTTTAAATGGTTTCTCAACCAACTTGACTAAATTTGATGTTAAAAATACCTACTTTTTAAAATAATAAAATAAAATAAAATAAAATAGAAAATAAAATAAAGGGGTGCCTGGGTGGCCTAGGGGGTTAAGCCTCTGCCTTCAGCTCAGGTCATGAACTCAGGGTCCTGGGATCGAGCCCCACATCGGGCTCTCTGCTCAGCGGGGAGCCTGCTTCCTCCTCTCTTTCTGCCTGCCTCTCTGTCTGCTTGTGATCTCTCTCTCAAATAAATAAAATCTTAAAAAAATAAAATAAAATAAAATGGCACTTAGGTAGCTCAGTGGGTTAAGCATCTGCCTTCAGCTCAGATCATGATCCCAGGGTCCTGGGATCGAGCCCCGCATCAGGCTCCAGCCCCGCATCGAGCTCCAGCCCCGCATCGGGCTCCCTGCTCAGTGGGAAGCCTGCTTCTCCTGCTCCCTCTGCTGTTCTTCCCACCCCCACCTGTGCTTTCTGGCTCTCTCTGTGTCAAATAAATAACATAACATAACATAACATAACGTAACGTAACGTAACATAACATAAAATAAGAAAATAAAATAAAATCCCACCTTTCTTTCATCTTTTCTTGTGTTGTATCCACTTTTTATCTTTATGTGGTCTTCTCCAGGAAGCCTTCACTCAGCCCTCACTGTGCCTCTAACAGAGAGAGCACTTAGTATGGTACACAGGAAACATCAGTGTACTCACATCTCCCACTTGAAAGTGAGCTTATCACCACCATTCTTTTTTTTTTTTTTTAAGATTTTATTTATTTATTTGACAGAGAGGGGGAGATCACAAGTAGGCAGAGAGGCAGGCAGAAAGAGAGGAGGAAGCAGGCTCCCCGCTAAGCAGAGAGCCCGATGCGGGGCTCGATCCCAGGACCCTGAGATCATGACCTGAGCTGAAGGCAGAGGCTTAACCCACTGAGCCACCCAGGTGCCCCTATCACCACCATTCTTAAGCATGCACAATGTGCTAGGGATTGTGCTAAACAGTTTACAGTCATCGAGTCACTTACTTCTGAGAGCATACCTCTGGAGAGGTCCTCACTACCCCCATCTCACAAAGGAAGAGACTGGGCTCAGAAAGGCAGTGTCGCCCTCCCAGGTCCACTTGGCTAAGCCGCTGAGGACTAATGTGCTAACCCTGTTGGGATTGTCACAAACCAGCACCCCCCCACCCCGGCTATGACACCGTCTTACAGCAGGAATTCATGCTACATTCATCCTTCCTTCTAGCACATTGTATGGCCCATCATAGGTCCTTGCTCAGTGCCACTCCTTTGGTAGGTCAGTTATATTAGAAAAGTTCTAAACAGTTTCCTAAACTTGGACAAAACCCATCAGGTCTCGACTTGGGGTCTCCAATGTATGAAACATTCTTTTCGTGACAACCCAGGACTGAGGTTTCAATACTAACAAAAAAAGAACATTCTGTACTTTCTCTTGCATGCTCTTTGCCATTTTACTTACTTTTACTCTACCCAGCAGAAACCAGCAACCAGCTCCAAGCACCTGCCTCCCTAGCTTTGTGTGTATCCCTCTCTGCTGCCTCCAGACTTCTCGCTCTTGCCTGAGCCACTCATGACAACATGGCCAGCTACTCTGACGCACGAGCCCCGTGAGGAGGGCGAAGGTTGTTGCCACTGCCTGATAACAACGTCCTCTCCCACACCTCAGCTGGACCACTCTGAGGCACATCCTGGACAACTCCACAAGAGGCTCTAGCAGGCTTAAGCTCTCTGTCCACAGAAGTCACCAGCTCGATAACGAGCCCATGGGTTGGCTTTTTCAACTTCTGGTTTACTTTCTCAGTAGCCCCACTCCTGTTCCCTGGAATCATTTACCAAAATAAACTACCTGCTCCAAAACCCTGGGCTTGGGCTCCGCTTTCTGAGGCTTCCCAGTCCAAGCTAACAGAGGACACGGTATGTACACCAGCTCACACAGGCTCTGCACACACATGTCCCCCCACACTGCACGCTCCAACTTGGACCCTTCAGGGTTTGACTTCAGGGTCCGTCTAAAGAAATTCAACCATCGTCAAGGAAAATGAAGTGTTTGTCCTTTTAGCCTCAGCAAGGCCCTGATTTTAGACACATATTCCGTATTCTTAATAGATTACATCACTAAAATTCCATCTACTTAACCGATGTCAGTAGAGCCCATGCCACACTCATGGAAGAACAGTCCTTTAAAAATGTCTCTATGTGGGGCACCTGGGTGGCTCAGTGGGTTGAAGCCTCTGCCTTCAGCTCAGGTCATGGTCTCAGGGTCCTGGGATCGATCCCCGCATCGGGCTCCCTGCTCAGCGCAGAGCCTGCTTCCTCCTCTCTCTCTGCCTGCCTCTCTGCCTACTTGGGATCTCTCTCTCTCTCTGTGTCAAATAAATAAATAAAATCTTTAAAAAAAAATGTCTCTATGTGTGCCTAATTCTCAGCTCTGTCCCCTCCCATCTGGGGGAGGGAGAAGAGCTAAAGGCCAAAGAATCAGTCATGGGTTGGGTATTAACAGAATAGGAGAGGAGCTTCCGATGGTACCACAGTACATCTTACTAACAGTAAGGAGCCTCACCTGGCAGGCCCAGAGCTCTAGTCAGGCTCTCACTTTTTTATGACCCCAGCAAGTCACATAATTTCTTTGAGCCTCCATTTCTCCACCTGTAAAATGAGGGGTTTTCCCCAAAGCAACTATAACTCAAATTTCTTACTAATTCACAATCATTTCCCCAGTAACATTGATAGCTGGTATATCTGCAGGGAGAAGAAGGGATTTCAGATTACTGAACCAGGTGCTGAGCTAACCATGGCTCTGTACTAGCCCCTATTTCACTTAACGTTCACAGCAGCCTGCGCTCGTGACCCCCTTGTAGAGTACGGCCCCTGGCATTCAAGAGTGCAAGTGACATTCTCGGAGTTGATCTGATGAAAAATGGCAGCACCAGCCTTGGACTGGTGTCTCTGAGCCTCAACCCATTTGCTTCCCACTGCCCCATCCCACCACTAAGTAAGTCCCACCAGGGAAAAAACACCATGCACAATTAGCATTCAAAGATTCCTGCAGCTCTCATTTCACCTGCCATATTGAAAGCCTGTTAAAGTCCAGGATCCTATAAATGAAAATGCTTAACCTTAGCCCAAGTGTTAGTTTCCTATAGCTGCTGTAACAAATTACCACAAACTGGGTGGCTTAAAATAACACATTTATTCTCTTATCGTTCGGGAGGTCAGAAGTTCAAAATCACTAGCCAAAACCAGGTGCTGGCAGTGCCACATTCCCTTCAGAAACTCTGAAAAGAAGTCCTTTCCTTGCCTTTTCCAGCCTCTACAGTTGCATTCCTTGCATTCCTTGGCTCATGACCCCTTCTCCCATCTTTAAAGCCAGTACCTTCCCTAACTCTGTCTCCCTGTCCTTCCTCCTTTCTCTCTCTAGGCAAGTCTCCCTCTTCCTTTCTCTTCTAAGTAAACTCATGGTTATGCTTAAGGGCCACCTGGGCAATCCAGGCTAATCTCCCCATTTCAAGATCCTTAATCTGCAAAGACCCTTTTTCCTTATATATGGAAATTCCAGGGATTGGGGCCTGGATCTCTTTGAGGGCAATTACTCAGCCTTCTACAGCCCAGATCAGAGAAAATCTGTATGGGTTTCTGAAGCCAAACCAAGTCAACCAAGTTTGGAGCCACTCTAGAAAAGTAACCCAGAAAATCACTGACCAATCAAGGCTACTCAGTCACATACAACACACTTAGACCTGCAGAAAGAAGACCATCCCATGAAATTCTCATGAAATCAACAAAATGCAAAGACATCCCTGATGCCCCAGTCGGCCTTGTCTCACCTGTCTACTCTGCCCAGGTGCTCAGAGTTCTCACATTTCAATCCTCTTATTCCTGTCTACCAGAGCAATGGACTCTCAGGAGAAAGGGGTACCAGGAATTTACTCTGTTGAAGGTTGGAAGCCTTAACCAAGTTCTTCATAGTTATGGTCCAAAATCTGGATTCTTCTTGCCTTAGAGGGGCCCCATCGGTGGCTTTCTGCCTGCCTCCTGGCCTCACCCCAAGCCATGAAGGCAGAAAGGAAGAACGAAAGTTCATCCTAAACCCCTATCACTTCCAGGCACCTATCCTCCTTCCAAATGGCTCTTAACTCATTCCTTGCCATGTCTGATAGATCGGGGAGGATGTTGAGAGACTAAAAACACTCTAAACCCAAAGAAAATAGGAACTAACAATGACATTTGGGAAACCCAAACAAGCCAGAGAGGGAAATATTTCAAGTCAGGGAAGTCTCCCAGATGACCCAGAAATCATACCAAGCAGGCAACAATACCCCTTCTTTGCATGTGTTCTGCTGGGAAGATACACTATCCTTTAGACCTTGTCTGTTTTTACTGAAGGACAATCAAGGAATTCACTTCAATCAAGGTTCCCAAGATGCATTGCTTTTGGCCATCCACCAGGTCACTTCTCTAGCCACATTGCTCTCCATGCCCTTGAGCCCTTCCAGAGTCAGACCTGTGTAGCAGTGCATGGCCTCAGCATTGAGTTCCTAGGAATCCCATAAAGACTGGGACCTGGTCCTTAGGGGTAGGGGCCCAAGAAAGTGGTTTGGGTTTTCCAAACCCAGTCAACCCTAAAGAGCTTGGCCAGCACTAACTTAGAAACTTGAGCAGGTTACTTAATCTTCCTGAGCCTTCATTTTCCCCATGTGAAATCTGGGAATAATACCTCATACAGGTTTGGGGAAACTACTGAAATACATACATAAGATGCATACCATAGTGACTACTGTATATCAGGCACTCAATAAATATACCTATTCTTAATGTTAAATATAATAATATTAATATAAAGTCATGTTGCTAGTTTATAGATTATGATCTCAAATAATAATCTATAGCTATCTGAGAACAAGAGTAATGACCCATAGTACTCTCTCTTATGTTTTTCTATTAAACATCTCTCAGACATTTGAGTATGGAGCAATGCTTTACTTTGCTCTTCAACATTCACAAATATCTACCAAGTGCTACTTGTGTGCAAAAAAACACAACAAGGGACACCTGGGTGGCTCAGTTGGTTAAGCAGCTGCCTTCGGCTCAGGTCATGATCCCAGGGTCCTGGGATTGAGTCCCACATCAGGCTCCTTGCTCAGCAGGGAGCCTGCTTCTCCCTCTGCCTCTGCCTGCCTCTCTGCCTACTTGTGCTCTCTCTCTCTGACAAATAAAAAAAAAAAAAAAAATACCACAACAAGCTCAAGGTATTGAGTTTGCCCTAAAGGATTCAAATTACCACCTTCATGTAGAGTCAAGCAACAACAGGTACAGAAGAAGGTCAAGTCATATTCCTCAGTGCTCATAGAGTCAAAAGAGTTTCCAGAATTCACAGGTCTTAGTCCTAGGGGCACAAGGTACACAAAAGGCCTCCAAGACTTGGATCTTAAAGAAAGGGTAGGACATGCACCTGTGGAGAAGAGTAGAGGCATCCTACATCAAGATCTTGGTGCAAAAGGGAAGGAGTCTTGGGAATTTAGATTGGGGACCCTTTATTTGTTCCTAGCTTCCTGTCAGCCACAAAAATGGCATAGAGGCTGGGGTGCTCAGTGAGCTCTGCAGTTTTGTAAATCAGAACTGCAGTGACCTGTGTGAGAAGCTCAGCCTGCAAGCTGATTTGCCAATTTGTGCAGAAACTACTCCTACCAACATGCCGGCCCTTCTCAGCCAGCTGAGGGAAGGAATCATCTTGGAATTTGCTTTCTGAAACAGATTTTCTCAATTCAAATTAGCTACAGTGGTGTTGTTAATCCCCTTGTTATGGGATTAGAATGTATTACTGCATTGAGATTGGAGCCTGACAAATACGTTGGAGGAATTTGCCTTCAATTCAAAGTTCCAAGCGTGAGGGCTCCCCAACTGGCTCTGTGGTCTGTGACTGGAACAATGGCGCCACCTAGTGGCCACAATGGTTTCCCTTTGGAAGGGTTTCTATTTGGGGATGTTTCGTTTCGATTCCTGAGGCCTTGTGTGCACTAGGGCCAGGAATGCAAGGAAAACTAAAGTGGGCTAACTCCTCCCTCAAGGGGCTCGCAGGTTGAGGCTCAGTAATCCAGATGCCATGGACTCCATCAGCTGTGGCCCCAGGGACTGCCTGGTGGACAGCACTGAGGTGGTGTCTACAGAGTGGGACTTCAGCAATTATACAACGGCCCCTCGGACCCACCTGCTCTCTAATGCCTAAAGTCCCATTTACAGTTGACAAAACCTGTTTCTGCACCTACTCATTCTTTCAGCATCTGTTTATTATTTGCCTCCATGAACCAGATGCTATGCTTAGAGCTAAGACACACCACTGTCTAAGGACCAGCCCCTACCTTCCATACATGGCCAAAGAGACCAAGACAAGCCCTCCCACTGTCCCCTGCAAGAACGTTGGAGCCCCCTCCCAGACTAGCAAAGCTCTGCATCACCTTCCATCTCTTGTCCCCAACACAACATTCCCTCTGCCCCCCTGCCTGCTGTTCCTTTATACCTGGGCCCAGCACTGCCACCATGCCCTTACTTGGGTCTCCATATGGAGGAAATATCCTCCCTGTCTCCTCAAAGATGGTTGTTCTGAAGGCTCTGGGGAGGGCCAAGCTACCAATGTCAGAGAAAAACTTCCAACAGCAGATACTGACATGAGTGGCTACAGACAGGTTGAAGCTCCAGGTGGACCTGTGGCGAACAGAGGCAGCAGCCCCAGGGACAGAGAGGGAAGGGGGTGTCGCACAGACGAAGGCTCTAGTTCCACCGGGGGACTACGCGAGGGCTAAGGATAATGAGAGGGTTTGCAGCCAGCATCTACTAAGCATGAAAAAATGGGAGGACTCTGTGTTTTACCCCAAAACTCAAAAGAGGATAGGAAAGGGAGAGAGGAGTAAATGATGAGGGGTGAGGGGACTCTGTAGGGTAAAGAATGAGTGCAAATATCCCTGGATGTGACGACCATAGATAGTGTAAGTGTGGGGGGGCTAGTGCCAAACCCTAGACTACCTGTGTAACCAGATGGAAACCCATCTTCTACTCACCTCCAAATCTGCCACAGGAAGGCAACTACATACTCATTAATGAAAACACTGTGTGAATAGGTTTGATTTAGAATCCAGGCATTACCTAAGAAACATGTTTCCACCTCTGGGTCAATGCTGTGTCTCATGGAAAAAACACCCACAGGCCCAAGAACCTTAATGACAAGGGGACAAGGGACACATAAGCCCCCTGGAAATTGACAACATCCAGAAGAGGGCTATGAGCTTCCATAAGACATAGAACAGATTCTAAGCCAATCCAAGGTCCTAGCCGGTGAGAATCCCAGCAGACATCTGATCCACCCATGCATTTGTACGTCCTTTTTCAGATGTAGAAATTCCAGGCCCATTTTCTTGTCTATCCTTTCTGTTTTATCCTTGCTGACAACCTCATCTTGAGATGTGTTGCTATGTAGAGGGACTAGTGTGGTATTATGAAATCAATAAAAGCTTTAGAGCTAGAAATACAGGGATGCCAGTCCCAGTTTCCCCTTTGTCCTGTCTACAGGGCCTTAGCAAATTGCTCAACCTATGTAAGCCTCAATTCCACTTCTGTAAGTTGGGGTTGCTAAAAGTCTGAGAGATAATGTATAGAAACAGAAACACTGTTTTTGATGGACAGTAGTTTCATCATTGTGGCTGGAAGCCTCTGGTTTACGGTGAATACTACCTACTGAGGATCTGGTCCAAGGAGGGGAAAGGGAACTGTTCGGAGGAAAGGGTGATGTCCCCAAGACTAAATCAACAGCACAAGGTCTAAGAATGAATGGCAAGCATCTGGGTCTTAGGTCTGGTCACAGATCCACACGGAATTAGAAATACGTGATCTCTGCCCTTCACAGTCCCCTTTTCAGAAGTATTTTGAAATTTATGTAAATAAATAAATGTGTATTTACGGGCTTCGTTGTCAGAATGCCAATGTGGCAGGAGCCACCGAGCTTGTTATCCATTTATGGGGTGAAACTGGGCTCTTGCTGGCAACGTAGTGCCTTTCTTGAAATTGAGCCCTCATCACCCCATCCATAGGATTGCAGCAGAAGTTTGAGGTGATCACGCAACCCACTCCCTGCTTCCTGTGGGCTGGTCTAGGGAAGGGGATTGCATTTGGGAAAGAAGTCAGACTCTTTCTGGGTGTCATTCTAACTGGGAAGCAAGAAGCCTGGGTCGCAGCCAGACAGAAGAACAAAGAGCAACATGAATAAATGCACAGCGCAAGGATCCCCAGCTTGGAATAAAACTCCAGGCCAGCTCTGGTCCCACTGCCTGGCTTTATCTCCGACATTGAATTCAGCAACACACCCTGAGAGCCTTCCAAGTCCTTTTTCACTTGGAGTACTTGGAGTGAGTTTCCAGAGCAGACATCCAGAAGAGACCCAACTCACATGGGAAACAAGGTTTCATTTGTTGGAGAGGAGGGACAATGATGTTGCATGTGTCCCCCCTGACCCTGTCCCCCGATGACAAACAAACCTCCTCCAAGCTCCACAGTCTGGGAAAACCCGCTCTGGGTATTACACACCTGAAGAGCTGGCGCGTCCCCTAGATGACAATTTCACTCAGGCACAGCAGTAACATTTTACTATTTAATGGGCTGCTTGTAGAGATTTCCCTCCACAATGAGAACATTTCCTATTACAGGAACAAAATGAAAAAGGAGTCATTCATTCCACATGAAAAACAGGGACTTTAAAAAATGGAAACCCTGTCAATCATGCTGAATCACAAGCTGTGATTAAAGCCCCTAGACTTTTTCCCATTAGTATGAGCGCATTTGAATTTTAGCCTAACACTGAGCCTGTATTATAGATCATCTGATGGATTCCACTTTGAACATAATGCCAAACATGTCTTAAATGTAAAATACTTATCACCCAAATTCAAGCAAATTTGGGTCTTTTATCGAAGCAACAGTCACAGCACCTCATTTACAAACTTAACTTAAAACTAGGTCTCCCTAATCAGGGAAACGAAGATAAAGCTGGAGTCTATTAAAATTGTTCTGCTGGTGTGTGAAGGATCGTTTGTAAAAGAGAAGCCAGACACTTCTGGAAGTTTCTCTCCCCAGCCCAGTACTGCTGGGCCCGGCGATAGATTCATTTTGCTGTATCAGTTCAAACAATGAGAGAGACCCCTGGACTGGGGGGCTAGGAATATAAATGAGACTCGGTCTCTGTCCCCAGGAATTCACCAGCTAATGAAAGATGACCCTTAAGGAGAGAGACGATTAACTTTAACCACGAGGCTGTGGGCACATAGAAAGGAGGCAGGGGGATGGGAGGGGCTGCCCAGGAAAGGCTCGAGGTATAAACAACGTGGTCCTCAGAAAAGGGGGAAGGTCTGAGCACCTGGGTGGCTCAATCGGTTAAGCTTAAGTGTCTGCCTTCAGCTTAGGTCATGATTCCAGAGTCCTGGGGTCAAGCCCTGAATTCCTGCTCCTGCTCAGTGGGGGAGTCTGCTTCTCCCTCTTCCTCTGCCCCTCCCCCCACCTGTGCTCTTTCTCTCTCTCTCTCTCATACTTCTTGTCTTTCTCTCAAATAAATACAATCTTTAAAAATAAAAAAAGTAATCTAATGCACAGCTTTGCATAACTGTAAAAAAAGCGGGGGGGGGGGGGTCTTCTAGGCCCAAGGACAGCATGAGCAACGGTACAAGTGTGTACAAGTGTGAAGAGCCTGGCACACTGGGCATGTCTAGTGGGCAGCCCTCCACCCACCCTTGCTCACCCAGGAGCGTGCAGTGACCTGTGCCTGGCATTTGTGAGACCCAGGGACAACGGGCATTTCTGCCTTGAGAGGCAGGGGTCTCCTGAATGGCAGGCAAGGCTGAAGACACAAGAAGCAGACAAGAGCCCCATGTTTCCTTAGTGATCTGATATGCTTCCAGAGATGGTTCTGGCCCAACGGGTGGGACAACCAAAGAGGAAATCAGAGGGTATTAGCCCAATGCTCAGATGAATGAAGGGAGCGTCCAGAGAGGGCCCCGGCTGCAAACCTTAGGCCCTTCGGTGGCAGACACCTCTGCTGACTTCAGAGACAGCACAATCACCACTTTCTACAAGACCAGGGCATCTCCCTTGAATCCGTAACTTCTTTCATGCCCCTCCCCCAGCACTCCTCGGCAATTCATCTCACCTCTGCCTCCGAAGTGTACCCACCTTTGCCCACATCTGTCCCCTTCTCTGCCAGCACTCCTGTCCAGACCGCCATCAGCTCTCACGTGGACAATTGCAACGGATGGATGTTATATTCCATGATAAATCAGATCAGAATGTTCCCCTACTCAAGACCCCCTGAAGATTTTTCTTCCCACTTGGAATAAATCTAAGCTCTTTTCTGTGGGCTCCAGGCCCTACCTGTTTGGAGCCCCAGCCCAGCTCTCCAGTCTCTACGGACCACTCTGATTGCTCACCCGGCTCAGCCCCATCACTCTCCTTTCTGTACCCATGCCTGCCTAGCTCTTTCCTCTGCCTAGAACGTCCTTCTCACCTAACATCACTGACACAAGAAGCCAGCGCGATGCCTCATTGATTGTCTTCACACAACTCCTCTCTACGTCCTTACTGTCTCCCACCCTGATCCACCAAAGGCCCCGGAAAAGGAGGGACTCGTCAATCTGCATTCTTCATGACTGTTTTCCTAGAACAAGACTCATCCCATAAAGGATGCTCAATGCACATTCGCTGAATGAACAGTCCCACACATCCACCACTACCCCTCAGAGCTTGGGGTCCTATGGAAGCCATGTTTACAGGAATGTGCCAGGAGAGGGCAGTGCTGCCCTTGCAGGGCCTAATCTGATGCCAGGGAGGGGTTCAAATGCCCAAGGGTTCCCAGGCGATGAAATCAAAGGCCATCTTTCTTGTCTTAGCAGAGCCTTCGTGGTAGAACATCCAGATCTCTGCCACTATGCTGACCATTCTGTGACTGTGCTGTGTTAAGCAGGTCTCGCCAGAGAAACATAATCAACAGGATCTCTCTCCCTCTGAATGTCACCTATTGTTGTTGCCAATGCTTTTAGGCAACTCCGAGGACAACCAAACTCTTGCTCTAGGGTTTACCTATCCACTCATCTCCACCACTCAACCTCCCACTTGCTCAAACACTCATTCAGTATATATTTACTGAGCATCTACTACGTATGAGGCCCTGTATAGGACAAAACAACATAATCCCTGACCTCGTACAGCTTCTAGTTCAGTGGGAATATCACCTCCAAACAGAAAAACACACAAAAATTTTCACTGCAACTGTGGTACGTGCTGGGGAGAGAGAAATGTAGCCTGTTTATTTCATCTGTCCTCTAGATATTTACTGATCACTAAGACGGGCAAAACCTTATCTTAGGTGCTTCCAGGAACATGTAACAAGACAAAAGCTGGGAGGTAGGAGATGGTCCCCCAAGGAAATGTCATTCAAGCTGAGATCTGAAAAACAGGAGTTCACCTGACAAGAAGATGGGAAAACATGCCTGTGTGAGGAACACCATGCCAGGGTCCTGGGGCAGGACTTGGCTATAAGAATTGGAAAAGAGGGGTGCCTGGGTGGCTCAGTGGGTTAAAGCCTCTCCTTTGGCTCAGGTTGTGGTCTCAGGGTCCTGGGATCGAGCCCCGCATCGGGCTCTCTGCCCAGCAGGAATCCTGCTTCCTCCTCTCTCTGCCTGCCTCTCTGCCTACTTATGATCTCTCTCTGTCAAATAAATAAATAAGTATTAAAAAAAAAAAAAAAAAGAATTGGAAGAGTCTGGCAGGCCTGGAGCAAGGCATGGGGTTGGGGAACTGGAGCAGGGTGAGGTGCAGCTGGACCAAGGGACAGCCCCAAGGCTCTCCAGGTGCTGTGGGCTCCACAGAGAGCTGTCGCTTGATCCTAAGAGCAGGGAGAAGCTTCTGGGAGGCTTTCAGCTGAGAGGCCATGTTCTCATCATTAACACTGTAGCATGTTCCATTCTCCCTTTCATGAAAGTCCTGAAACAGGTTAAATTTCGGTATACCATTCCTCAAAGACACTATCAGGTATGATGCACACCGCACACCTCCACGCTTTCGACGTGCTCTTCCTTCTGCTTTGTATTTTGCTCTTCTCTTCCTCATAAGACCCTTTTTATCCTTCAAAATTCAGTCTGGCCATTGCCTCATCTAGAAAGCAATCTGACTTCCCTGGGCTTTGAGAGCAACATCTAGTGACCTCCAAATAACAATCGATTCAGAGTGTAGGCCTCGACCAGGGTCGGTCCCAAACTGTCCGTCACTCATGAACATAAAGTGAGGCGAGTACAGAAAGTGAGAGTAAGCATTTAGAAACTTTCAGAGCAATTACATAGAACAATTTTATGGCTGTAAAATCTAATAACAAAAAAATAGGGCTTGGATTTTGTGTGTCTTTTATTTCATCTTTTCTAATGATTCATTTTTATTGTATTTTATAAAAGTATTGATCCACAAAGGATTGAAATTTATTAAAAATGGGGGGAAGGGACCTTCACCACAGACAGTTTGAGAAACATTTTCCAGAGTACCTGCTGCTGAGGGCCATCCTCTGCACCCTCCTCCCTCTATTCCACCTTCCTGACCACTGCAAAGTCACTACTTCATTTCACCCACACAACAACCTTACAGGGGAAGCGAGTCAGAGTTTGCCTTCCCTTCTCTTATTGGAAATGAGCTAACTGAAGCTAAGAGAGAGGAAGCAACATGCTGGTATGAGGTTCTTGTTGCTGCTGTAACAAAGTACTGCAAACTTAGTGGCTTAAAACTATATAAGAGTATTATCTTGTGGTTCTGGAAGTCATAGGGACTAAATGGGCTTTACTGGGCTAAAATCAGGATGTCAGCAGGGTCACACTCCCTCAGTTTCCCTAGGAGGGAAATCCATTTCCTTGCCCTTTCCAGAAACTACAGGCTTCTTGCATTCCTTGGCTCACAAGTTCTTCGTCCATCTTCATAGACAGCAGCATAACATTTTCCAGTATTCCCTCTCTCTCTCTCCCTCCCTGCCTCACCTCTGCTTCCATCATCCCATCTTCTTCTCCTCTCTTTATAAGGACCCCTGTGATGACATTGCACCTACCTGGATAATCCAAGATCATCTCCCCATCTCAGAGTTCTTCACATAATCACATCAGCTAAGCCCCTTCTGCCACGTGAGATAACATATTCAAAGGTTCCTAGAATTAGGGCACGTATTCTTCGAGAGCCATCTGTCTGTCTGCCACAAAGGTCAAATTACACCACTACTGGGACAAATATTTCTGGGATTCAAACCCAAGTCCTGGTCTCAGAATGCATGTTTCCCCTTTTATTCTGTTCTCCCCACCAGTCACCTCTACCTTCTAATATATGTACAGGTGTTGGTAGAAATACTTCGTTTGAACGCATTTGGAAATTGAGAACAAGCCGTGATCTGCAGGTGGAGAAAGGATCCACACAACTGCATCTCCCTCAGCTGTGGAGGCAGCTAAGTCCCTGCAGACAGTCCTGCCAAACACCAGGGGCTGCCCCATTTAAGCTCCCCCCCACCCCCAACAGAGCATCAGGGCCCAGGAAGACCCATGATAAGTCACCTGGAAAACACATGCATACATCTCAGAAAAGACAGGAATTTCTCCAGCAAGGACAATGTTCCTTGGCAGTGTTGAATTTTTGTTCCCAGGCAGATAGATAAATAGATAGGCAATTCTTATTAGCAAGAAGAATAACCTGCACAGAGTTTCTCCAGGAAGACATTAAGATAATCCAGCAGCGGCAATCCACTGCCAGCCCCAATCAATTCTTTGTAGTAAACTTTTATAAATCAAACACAGAAGACTCAGAATCCCTCAAGAGCTTGTTCTGTGATGTGTTGGTTGATGCAAATGCTGGCACAATCTACTGTGTGGGGTTGTTAAATCACCGTGTGTTCCTCGCCCCATCAATTCCAGCTTCTCCCACCTCCAGCCCTAAGACCATCAGCCCGTCCTGGCTGCTGTGACTGCCTCCCAGGGCAGCACACTGGGGGAGGAGAGCTGAGACGGCCGCTGGAAGCACAGGACCTGCCACCCCTCATTGCTGAGCTCCTGGGCCAAGGGCTGAGGGGCTATCATCCCTGACCTGCCCTGAAAAGTGGGATTGGAGTGCTGGGGCCTGAGCAGGAGTAGGTGTTAAGCCCTTCCTGTCTGTCCGTGCATGTGGTGCAAGGGGCTGAGAGGCTGCCAAAGGACTGCGAGGCCAAAGCCAGGACCTCACCTCAACAAGACAGGCAAAGCACAGGACCAAGACACAAAGGCAGATGGGGCCGAGTCAGGGCCTATGGATGGAAGAGGGAGGACCTGACCATTCCTGACCATCTGAGGTGCTCTTTACGGAAGCTGAAGGCCCCGGGGCTGGGGCTCTATCTCTCGTGGCTATGCTCTCCTCTGTCTCAGTGCCTCCTGCTGTCTATGTTAATATGTCTTTATTTGTCTGCAGGACTGCTGTTTATGATGTTCAGACTGTGCACTGTGCAAGGGCAGCACCCCTAGGGATTGCTACTGAAAGCTAGACATACACTCAGTGTAGACGACAGACCTCCTACCCGTTTGTGTGCTGGGACAGTAGCCATGAGCTGCCTCCCACTTAAATCCACCATGGGAACAGCCAGCCCTGCACACACTCCCCTGGCTCACCCACATTTGTGCAGCTATGCCCTATTCCTGATAGCACTTCAGGCCTATCCATTGCTCTGGGAGATGCAGTCCTACTCACATCACCCCTATTTCAGACTCTGATCCTGACTCAGTTGCCTACTGAAGGGTAGGGATCTTGACATCTAGGGTGGTAGGTGGGTGTGTATGAGCCTGCAGCCTCTGGTGCCAGAAAGCTCCCCCAGGCAGAGACACAGTTGCCAGACACCGCTGTTCAAGTGAAACAGTGTATAAACTTATTGATTTTTCTTTTTTACTTAAGGGAAAAAAAAAAAAAGCACCTTTCTCTTCATAAAGAAGAAAAGGCTTTTTAAAGTCTTCAGAAAGGGACCTTATGCTGTAGCAGGGACTCTGCTTATCTCCCCCCTCCCAAGTTGACTGTGAGTTTATTGAGTTTGGATTAGGTACTATTTAGTGGCCCCAGCAACCAGCAGGTGACTGGCTCTTGGGCTGGTTTATAGACAGAGGAAGGACAGAAGGGAAAGATAGAGAGAGGAAGTAGGCAGGGACAGCAGAGAAAAGAAGAAGGAGGAGGAAGAGATAACTATTTGGACAGACGGATAGACGAATTTCTTAAACCCATTAGACACAGAGATTCAGCCTCTTCTTCCCTGATCCTTCTGTTTTGGCCATTTCTGGGCACTTCTCTCCTGCCTTTCCCACACCCTCTGGGTTATCCCTGAGTCCATTCACATCTTCTAGACCAGATCACTGCTGGGGCCCATGCACTGCCCTTCCACAGATGTGGCCTGGACCTCTACACCCTTTCCCAACTCCTACTCTGCCAAGGAAGCCAAGCCCTGGGAGCCAGGCTCTCTTTCCACAACACTCACTCCCAGGAAGTCAGTGGGTCTTCCTCTCCCATCTCCCATCTCAAGGGGCCCTAGAAGGACCTTGGTGCTACTACCTCCCTCCTGGAAGATAGAATTTTCTCCCCTACTCAGCTCAGTCTGCCCAAACCCTACTCTTAGATTCAGCTTTTTTTTGTTTGTTTGTTTTTAACTGGGAAGATTTATTTCCTTGAACATTCTTAATGCCTAGTGCTGTGAGGTTTCATATGTAGCCTATTCCTGAGAACACTGAGTATTTTCAGGGCTCCAAGATGTTGACGACAAAATGAATTCCCTCAAGAGGCTCCTGATGGGCACTTGATGGGCTAAAGCTGGGGAAGGCATTTTTTTTTTGAGCCCCGCATTTGTGTCACATTGTCCTGTGCCCCGAGAACTGCAGTAGATAAGAGAGATCCCAATTCTCATGGAACTTGCAGTCCAGCTGGAGGAGATAGATAAGGAATCACTAAATGTTGGCTTGTGCTACATCATATTGGATAGACATGGTCATGGTGGGAGCTAGGGAGGCTCTTGAACCTGGGTGGTCTCTGCAGAGATGACTTTAGACTTGAGACCTTAGTGATGAAGAAGAACCACCAAGTACAGATGCAAAAGACGGGAGAGGAGGTAATGGACTTGAACATCTGGGGAACAGATGGAAGCCAATGTAACCTGGATGCCACAAGTGAAAATGAGAAGGTTGGAGATGACAGTAGGGACAGATTGAACACAATTACATTACCTACATTAATGACTATTCTATATTGAGCCAACTCTTTAAGTCCTTCACCTAGGTTATGTAGTTGTCACAACAACCTCCAAGATGGTAATTATTAGCCTGGTTAACAGATACTAAGAATAATTGTGTACACTGAGTACCTATTATGGGCCATACGCTGGGTTGAATGCTTTATGTGCCTCATCTCATTGATTCTTGGTGGCAACTTTATGATGTTTTTACTTCTCCTATTGTACAGGTGAGAAAGCATGAAGACCTGGAATATTTGAGCAACTTGTTAGAGGTCCCACCACTGCACTGGATCAGACTATAGGCTTATGACTGTCTACACCACATGGGTCACCGTCCTCTTGTCTGCTTGCACTTCAACATAGCCTTGATGTTTGACTTTAGGAAAATCAGAGACATGAGTCCCACCACAGGAAAATGTTGGATCATGTAAGGATTTGTCCAATGGGGTTCTTTTTAGGGCCCTGGGAAGGACACTATAGAAAGACCCTGAGAAGCTGATGGTGCCGAAGGCCCAGTATGTCCTCTCCAGCCAGCTATGGCTTTAGGCCTCCCCAAAAGTGGGCTTGGAGATTCATTCCAATCTGCTGATGCCTTCCAGACCTCTGCCACACTGGAGGAATAGCCTGCCTCCGAAGCAAACCTCCAGAGCAACACCATTTTCATTCTTCTCTGTCATAACCCAGACCAAGCCAAATCGACTTTAAAGTGATTTGCCTCCCAGAACTCTCCCAGTCCTCCTTGACAGTGTTCAGGCCAATAGATCATTTGAAATGTTTTTATAACATAAAAATCCAATCCTTTATAGTAGGCAATCAGCAGTCTTAAAATAATTACGCATAACTAAAGAGAAACCAAAGTAAGATCAAGTGAAATCTGATTAATGGGTGGTGAAGACCAATATTCTTTGAATAATTCCCTAAAATAAATTCCAATGGGATAATCTCCCCCATGAAGATATTTCTTTAGGGGCTTAAGGTAAATAGACTTATTTTTTTTCCAAAGCACCTCACGACTAATTTACATAGTATTTTTGGGAGGTTCTAGTTCTTTTTCCTAAGTAGAGAATTTTCTGTGTGCTTCTATTTTCCCTCAAGGTTATCACAGAAAGAGAATAAAATTTCATTTTCCTCCTGCAATTATGTTGCTGTATTATTTTTGTAATAAGCTTACAAAGAACAAGTTCCCAAAACGCAATTCTCGATCTGAAGTTCACCAGGTTGAAATTGAGAGATAAATCCTCTTTGCCTCTTACTGGACATTTTTTTAAGGTCAGTGTTGATGACAATTCAGAAATTCAATTTCTCCTCAGGTGCCAAGTTTCTAAGGCACACATGGTAGAAATTTGGTGCAGGACCAACCTGGTGTGAAACTGAAATGGATTGCTGAGAAGACTCAGCACACCCCAGCCCTGACCCCTGCTAGCCTAGCCTCACGCCTTGAATTTTGAAGTCATATAAGATAGGGGTTGAGGACCTTAAAGATGGGGAAACTGAGGAGGGGCCAGCTAATGAGGAGATGAGGGGCTGATGGTGATCAAAGGATCCTTCCAAGGAGTGGAAAAGAATGAATGGTGTTGATCAGATAGAGGGAGCAATATGCAAACACTAGGAGAGGAAACTGAGACCCAGCTGGAGTGAACGGCCTACACCACTTTTTCGCATGAGATCAGAAGGAAAGAGACAAAGCTTGTGGGGGTGCAGATAATTTTGGAAGGTGGAGCAGGAAATCCCTTCTGAGCATCTACTTTCTCAGCTCAGTGAGAGAGCTGAGTCAATCCCCAATGGTGAAGAGAGAGGTTATCGACATAGAGGATTTGAAGAGAGAGGGGAAAAGTGCGAATGAGCCTCTAAGAGGAAGGGAGGAGAGCAGCGCCAGGGAAACATGATTTTCTCAGGCAGATCTGAGCACCTAACTCAGGTAGTGGACCAGAAGTTTCCGGTGGCCCAATCAGCAAAACTGTGTAACTGTGCTCACAGCGCTTGGCAGCCTAGCAATGGAGTCGAGAAGATAAAGAGCCAGACTGACCCAGTGTGGAGGGTGCTTGTTGCCTGGGTGGCACTGAAGGGCAAGTTGGGTAAAGAGAGTGGAGATGCTGGCAAAAGAGACACCGAAGGGATGGTCAGGGTAGATTGGAATAGAGCTGACTAAATGAAGGGTGGAAATAGAACTCTGACATTTCAAGGAGGTAGAAATCTCAGTGAGAATCAGATGCTATGGGAGGCACCCAGGGAGGGAGGGAGAGAGGGAGAGAGGGAAAGAGGGAGAGAGGGAGAGAGGGGGAGAGAGAGAGAGAGAGAGAGAGAGAGAGAGAGAGAGAGAGAGAGAGAGAGAGGATGATCTGAGAGTAACCACAGTCCAGGACATCAGAGTGGAAGAAATCCAAGGGAAAACATGGGCATGGCCATAAAGACATCAGCCAAAATGGAGAGGAGAGGAAGACTTCTTGAATTATGGAGACCAAGACTCTGAGGAGGCAGAACAAGGAACAGACCACCCATGAGCAGACTGAAGTCCCTAAGAATGACAGTAGGATGGCAAGGGAAGAAAACTATGCCCAGGGCACTGGTAGAATCTTGGGACAATCCAATCCACTTTGAGGGGCAAAGACCCCCTCTCCTCTCACCCCCAATCAAAACAAACATTTTTGTAACAGAACTTTCTCCCTCTGATCAACAAACTACATCATAAAATACCTGAAGTCTATAAGCCTTAAACTAAAAATGGGAGCACACAATTAGATAAAAAGTTAGGGAACTCAAATTTAAAAGGAAGTGCTTGCATTGCAGGGAGCACTGGGTGTGGTGCATAAACAGCGAATCTTGGAATACTGAAAAAAATTAAATTAAAAAAAATAAACGGGGGGCGCCTGAGTGGCTCAGTGGGTTAAAGCCTCTGCCTTCGGCTCAGGTCATGATCTCAGGGTCCTGGGATCGAGCCCCGCATCGGGCTCTCTGCTCAGCAGGGAGCCTGCTTCCCCCTCTCTCTCTGCCTGCCTCTCTGCCTACTTGTGATCTCTATCAAATAAATAAAATCTTTTAAAATAGATAGATAGATAGATAGATAGATAGATAGATAGATAGATAGATGAATGAATGAATGAATGAATGAATGAATGAATGAATGGAAGTGCTGTGTTTGAAATGTTATCTCCCAAATATGCCTCAAACCTCCCAGCTTCTCTCAGTCTGCACATCCTCTAGTCCCCGGTCCAAGCTTCCACCATATCCTGCTCTTCCAATGGCCCCTCACTGACCTTCCTACTCTGGCACCCCCACCCAAAAAAATCCTTCTCTGAACTTCAAGTACACTCAGTCTTAAAATGCACATCTGATGCATTCTGATGCCAATGAAACAGGGTAAGCACGCTAAAAATCAGTTTTTAAAAACGCAGGTCTAGTCCTCTCCTACTATGTTGGTGGTTCCTAAATAACCACTTCCCACCCCAACCCTGTTGGCATATTATGGAGACTTCACATAAATGCCTAAGAATGTGAAATTTCTTGGTTGGCAAGGGATGGGAACTTCAGAGACCTCAACCCAGTTAGCCTTCCCTTCACTTGGCCATCCACATCCCCATGAGCCTTTATGTTTATTTTTATGTTCACTTGCATGAAACAAAAGACAACATAAGAAAATGGTTGTAACACTTGACACAAATAGCAGAGGTGGTACTGTCCTATGAAGGAAAGTGTGGGCAGTATTTCAGGGGGTTGGGATATAGGCACTGGGTTTGAGGTCTGGCTTCTGCACTTACTGTGTGATCCTCCCAAGTTACCTAATCTCTTAGTTCCCATTTTCCACTATAGTTGAATGAGAATAATAGCAGCACTTAATAATTGTTAATAACTTAACACCTATCAACCCTTGCTAGAACATTCCCAGGCCTCCTTTCTCAGCAGTGTCAAAAATATATTGGCATACCATTCTGTCTCAGCCTGGTGTTTAGATGTGGCCTCTAGTCCTCACTGTCAATATGGACTTGCTCAATGTTTTGAGCACTGTAGCTCTTCAAAAAAAAATTTTATATGCAATTTGTTATTGTGTATAATTACAAAATATATATATATGTATATATATTGGCTATATATATATATATACATATATATATATATTGGCAGCTCTGCCAGCTCTGCAGAACGGAATGTGTCATAAAAGACCTGGTTTGGTGCTCCTCCTCCAGAACCCAGTGGTGGTTCAGGGGGGTTAATCCTACACCTCTGGACTCTTCAAAGGCCCCCAGACACCCAGAACTACCATGAAAGCAAAAGATGGAGGAAGACTTGGAGAAACCTTTACCTGACCTTTTTGAGAGGTTGTTCTTTGACGCTCTCCCCCAAAGCCCAGGGTTATCAAACCTTGGTCACCTCGCCGCTGACCCATCCTGGCAGCTAATAGACCCACTGTTGTTTTATTTGTTCTAAGGATTTACTCTCCTCTCAGCATCTTTTATCTTTCCTATAATTTCATGGCTGACTATTCCTTTCTATCTTAGCTCAGGCTGCTATAACAAAATATCATAGACTGGGTGCCTTTAACAACAGACATTTATTTCACACAGTTCTGAAAACTGGTAAGTCTGAGATGGAGACACTGGCAGATTTGGCTCCTGGTGAGAGCCTGGCTTGCAGATGGCCACCTGCTTGCTCTGTCTACATATGGTGGAGAGAGCAAGAACATGGTGGTCTCTCTTCCTCTTCTTATAAGGACATTAATCTCATCATGAGAGATGAGATCATCTTACCCTCATGTCCTCATCTAAACCCAGTTATTCCCCAATTTCCCCATCTCCAAATATCATCACATTGAGGTTAAAGCTTCAACATATGAGTTTGGGGGGGAACACAAACATTCAGTCCATAATATCTTCCCTTATCTTTCTTTACTCCCCAAGTCCTCCATGGGGGGCTAATGACCTCCACAAAAGGACTCAATCACCAGACTCTGAATCCTCTTGAAATCTAGCAAAAAATATAGCAAAAAATGCACAGAAACAAAAAGTTCATCTCATGGAGTGTAAATATACAGTGGGAAGAGCATGAGCTAAAGTTACAAGACTGGGTTGGAGCCCAGCTCAGCCAGTAGTTTGCCATATGTTTTTGGGTAAGTCTTTCATTGGGTTCCATTGTCTTACCTGTGATAAGACAATAAGAATACTTACCTCCTAGGACTTCTATGATGATTTATAAATAAGTCCGCATAAAATGCTCAGAAAGTGCCTGGTATTTAATAGGTGCTAGATATATGTTTCCATCATGTTCAGGTAATGAGTGAGCTATACAAATGTTGGTCAATCAACCCCAAAAAGCAACAAGCAAGTGGCCAAAGTTAGCCCAGCCTCTAACTCCCAGAAGGGACACTATCTGGAGAACTGGGTTCAGGAGGCTAAGCTTGCTACCTGTCTTAGTTTGGGTTGTCCCAGAAGGACACATAAAGCAAGCACTGGAGGATAAATTGTCTCTGGGGGGCGGGGTGAGCAGAACAGGGGCAGGAGAACAAGTAGTATGGGAGACAAGGACAATGGGTAAAGGCACATTATTAAGCCAACTACCACAATGGAAGCTTAACGCTTCACCCCATGGGGAAACTGAAAAATAACACAAAAATATGGCTCAGGATTATCTGGCCAAGGCTCCAGGGGACTAGAAGACTCTTGCCCGAACATCCACCAGCCAGCGGTTAAGGGCTGACCTTAGGAGGAAGTTGATTCTTGGGCACTTCCAGCCAGCTGTGCACAGGGACAAGGGGATTCCAAGCCCCTCAGGGATGCACTGACAAAGATGCAGGCGCTGGCTGGCGCAGGTGGAAATGGTGAAAGCATTCGAGCAGGTAGAGGTTGAGCACCTGCAATAGCTACACCTGTCAAACTTGAATGGGCCTCCTCAGTGGGATCACAATTCTGGAGCAGCAAAGGTGCAAATGTTGTTCTTTTTTTTTTTTAAGATTTTATTTGACAGATAGAGAGAGATCACAAGTAGGCAGAGAGGCAAGCAGAGAGAGAGGAGGAAGCAGGCTCCCTGCTGAGCAGAGAGCCCGATGTGGGGCTCGATCCAGGACCCTGAGATCATGACCTGAGCCGGAGGCAGAGGCTTTAACCCACTGAGCCACCCAGGTGCCCCGCAAATGTTGTTCTTAACTATCAGCTCCCACCCTGACCTTCCACCTCCCTCAAGACCCGTGTGATTGAATTCACTGTTTTTCCACACAGTGCTCACTCTGCCCCAGCTGTCTGTACTGCTGGGAACACCCAGTGGGAAAGCTCCAGGGGTGTCCATCAGGAAAGGTATTGGGGTGTGCAAAGAAGTCCTTAGCACAGATGCACTGATGCTGCACCTTGAGTGTTCAATGTCATATTCTCCACAGGGCCAGTGGGGGTGGGCGGTCGGAGAACAGTGCCTAGCAATAAGAGAAAGGCAGTCATACTTGGTGAGCACCTGCTGTATGCCAGCACTGAGCTGGGTCCCCACACCACATTGAATCTGCAGCCCACCCAACCAGCTGCAGTGAAGGGATAGACTTTCCCCCACCCCTGCCAGCCCTGGAGCCAGCCAAAGTGAAGGGTGAAAATGGATTCATCTTGGTGCTGTTTTGACTTGAGTTTGTCTGCTTACAAATGAGGTTGAACAGCGTTTCGTGTTTATTGTTCCCCAGCCTTTTAGCCTGTACATCACCACCTTCCTCAGCATGCATATACCACTCCTCACCTGTTTGTAACATTGTTCTCCTGGGAACGCTGACTTCTGAGCCAAGATGCAGTTTTGAGGAGCCAGCTGTGTTCCAAGCCTGCTTGTGCTCAGAAAAGAATCAAATTCAAAGGACAGAAAAAGAGGTCAAGCCACAGTGCCTGCAGTGCCTCAGGGACTGATCCCCTGCAACTCTTGACTCTGAACTTGAAGACTAAAGCCAAAGGTTGAGCAGGCTGTGCTGATTTTCCCCACTTACAGCCACCCTCCCTGCCCTCTCTGCCCTGCCGTGTGCCCACAGGCTGACCCGAGGAACCACACAGCTGCTCTTCGCTCTCCGGCTTCCAGGTGGGTCTGGCCAGCAAGAGACACTGTCATGAGGGAAGAAGGCAGGAGGACAGAGCTGAAGGGATTTTTCTATCCCACCCTGGATTGGTGCCCTAGGGCCACCATAATAAACTACCACAGACTGGAATGGCTTAAATCAACAAAAATGTATTCTGTCACAGTTCTGGAGGATGTCAGCCCAAACTGACACTGAGGTGTCAGTGGGTTGGTTCCCACTGGAGGCCCCGCAGGAGAATCTACTCCATCCTTTGGTCCCGCCATCCTTGGTGCTCCTTGGTCTGTAGACACATTCAATCTCTGTCTCCATCTTCATGTGGCATTATCCTCTTTGGGTCTGCGTCTGTGTTTCCTCTTTTTTTTTTTTAATATTTTGTTTATTTGACAGAGAGAGAGAACACAAACATCAGGGAAGGGCAGAGGGAGAGGGAGAAGCTCCCTCTCTGCTGAGCAGGGAGCCTGACATGAGGCTCAATCCTAGGATCCTGAGATCATGACCTGAACTGAAGGGAGATGCTTAACTGACTGAGCCACCCAGGTGCCCCTGTGTCTCCTTGACTTGTAAGGACACTAGTCATACTGGATTAGGGTTTACCCTAATGATCTCATCTTAACTTGATTACATCTTTACAGGTCCTATTTCCAAATAAGGTCACATTTACAGGTGCTAGGGGTTAGGACTCCAACGTATCTTTTTTGGGGGAGGGGGGCACAATTGAACCCATAACAAACCCCTCCCCCAGCCACTGCTCTGGCTGGTTCCTTTTAGCCACCACATCTGTCCAGCAGCCTGTCTTTCACAAGTACACTATTCCTTCCCCTAAGGCTTTGGGACACAGTGCTGGTATCCTGGAGCCTTGCCATCTTTTATCCTCACCCTGCCACACTTCTGTCCATAGGCCCATCACTAAACTTGGAATTGCCCTGTAAGGGCACACAGCCAAACGGTGAAGTTGAAAAATTCCAAAGAGGGCATCACAGGAATGATGTGGGGAGGCTGACTTCTGCCATTGGTGTGTGACAGGTACCGAGACAAGTGTGACATCCAGGTCTAAAGAAGTGTAGGAGAGACTTGACTTGAAGTCCCCAGGAGACAGATTGCCCCCCACCAACAGCAGAGCAAAAATGTGTGTGGTATTTTACCCGCTGGGCTTCACTGTAGAAGCTGAATGGGTCATTTTGAAAAGACCAACACTGCTTTCTATGTCAGGACAAGGCAACCTCCATGGGCAAAAACTTTCAGGTAAGTTTTCCTATCGCTTATCTTCCATTCAACTTAGGAGGAGCAAGAGGCAGTCTGGGGAGGAGGGTGAGGGTAGTTAGAAGAGTAAATCAAGGAAAAAGAGATGCTGGCTGTACCCCTTCTCCACACCCAACAAGGCTGCCATCCTGAATCAGGCTCAAAGCAGAACAAGTCTAACCTGGAAGAAGTTCTGAATTTTGGTTACTGCTCTGGAATGAACATTGTAATCATTAAGATGGGGTTGTTCTTGTGACTGAGTGTCAGCAAAGGCTGTTTGTCCCTCACAGTGACAAGAACAGCTATGGAACTTCATAGCAATTTCATCAGAGGCACAGGGAACTATGGTCCACGGAGCAGGTCTGATGGGACAGTGGCAGAAAAGAGTAAGTACGTGTAACTACTTGTCTCCTTCCAGCACCCTACTGGGTTCCACCCATTCTGTGCGTTTGATAGAAGGAGCTAAAGCTAGGATATGAATACACGTATTCATCAGATAAAACCAGAAAAAAAAAAAAGACGTGTAAATACAACAGAAAGATGAATCAGGGACAGCATACATAAATACGGGGTTCACAGGGTCAAACACTGGTAAAAAATTGGACGGCAAATATGTCTCTTGAGTTTCCTGGCAGCCAAAGCAAGACAATCAATTACAGAATTGAATCTGTCCACAAAAAATAAGGCATAGTAGTTTTCCAGATGAAACAATGCCTTTCTTGTACTGAAGCCTTAAATTTTTCATGTGGCTCTTCAAACAAGGTCTACTGATTTAGTGGACAATATCCTCCCCAACAAGGTACAATAAATACTCTGGAAGATTTCACCCATCCGTTTCTTACATCATCCATCAAAGGAAGCCAAGAGCAAGGCAGAAGCAGCACACTAGTAGGAAGTTAACACAACTGGATGCAAATAGGTAGCTCCCCACAATCTGACTTACTAGGTTTTTACTGTTTGGGTTGTAACAGCCATTAGTACAGAGCACACCTAATGAATTTCACAGCAGGAGAAGAGAACAAAAGGAACAGATGAAAGGGTGCCATGCAAGCAGCGAGATCACCATTTTTCATCCTCCACCATCCCTCATGCCCAGGAAGGAAAATGCATCCATCACTTCTAGTGAACACTGACCCCAGTGGCCGAAACTGTTCAGTCAACTGAAGCAAAATCTCAGGCTTTCGAGGGTACCCAAAAGGTACTGGATATAAGAAGACCGTTTTCTTCTTGAGGCAAATTTTTTAGCTTTTTTTCTAGGTTTTGATTCACGAAACCCAATCAGGAGCTCACTCGGGTTATTTCTGGCTATAACCGAACACTAAAGCTGAATGGTGTCAGCAAATGGAATGATACCCCACCACGATTAAATATGTGTGGCCTGAAAGACTATGTTTCAAAAGTATAGAGTAATTCTAACAAGGAATTGATTTGGATGTTGAAGTACACTATTATTCAAATAACTTTCAAACATAACGGAGCTTAAAGAAAAATGCCATTTTCTACCTCAGCAGAGCATGTAATGGTTTGTCGCTGCACGTAAAGTTTAATTTGTACAAAGGCTCAATATGTCTTCCGTCTCTGAGCCCCACACTGGGTGATGTGGACCTCCCCTGTCCTCTCTACCTATGAAGTTTTAGGAATGAATGACAGACTAGGAGAAAGTATGTCACTGGGTGGGCTGCTCCAATTCACTTCAACTAAAAGAAAGATGGTCTTTGGGAGAAAATCACCCAACCCCACGGGCATTACTGCAGTCAGGAACCACGTGAGAGTCAGCTAGGCAGAGCGGGGGGCGGTAGAATACAAGTCAGCAGGAGGGCGCAGGAGGGCATCCAGGCTGAGAGATCACAGAGCACTGAGGGCACAAGGCTTTCGGGACTCTGGAGAGGCTCAGAGCCAGGAAATGGGGCTGCAGGGATGGGCAGTGGTCAGATCTCAGAGGGCTCTCCCAGGGGAGCTCAGCTTCCAGAGGCGGGAGCCAGGTGTTTATCTGAATTCCCACAGCCCCTGGCCCCACAGCTCATACTCCTTTGGTGTTGAGTTCTCTCTTTTTGCACATATGGCCTTGGATTACTGTCCAACCTCACTCCAGGATTACAGTAGTCTATTCCCTTCTCTAGCTCCACCAGTAAGCTGGAACTGTCTCAGGAAACAAATGCCTTTGTTGTAATTAGGAAAAGGCATCCCTCCCTCCAGGGCCCCTTCCCGGGATGCATGCAGCCAAGACATGTGCTTGGGCAGGAGGACACGGGCAGGTGCTCTTGGCGCACCACAGATGCATGAGCACAGCTGGCAGGCCTGTTTCTCTAGGGTAGGCCAGCGTGCCTTAGCTCCCTGCCCCCAGTGACTAGTACAGCAAATGGTGTGATTGCGTCACACCAAGCCACAGACACACACAAACACCTGATGAATGACTATTCAAAATCCTTCAAGCCAATATACATGGGATGATCTTGGGGGGAAAAACCCTTCTGCTTTGTTTGTGGTTTGAGTGTGTGTGTTTATACGTACATTTAGTCCAGAAGGATACAGAGCTGTTATTAGAGGTTATCCTGGGGAAGAGAAACTGGAAGGAAGGGAGTTTTATTTTGTTATTTTTTATAAGAAGCATATGTAACTTTTATAATGCAATTTTTAAGTTTAAAAAAAAAATCCCACGCAGCTTAAGTGAGGCCTCAACTCCTGCAGGAAACCTCTTTGGACTGCCTGATCTGTTGTCCCGTCCTATCTCTGAACACGCCTTAAGCAGAGTGGACTCCCCCAGCCAAGTCCATTACTATGTGTGCTCTGATTGCCGCTCATTCATCTGCACCTGAACTGAGGGTGAATGAGATTTTCCTGCTCACCTCAGAATCGCAGCCCCATGTCTCAGGGTTCTGGGTGTTACGTGCCTTTAATTATGAAGAAAGCACTAAGGTGTTTTTTAAGAAACAACCTAGTGGTCCCATAACCCGACCCGCTACTCCACCGAGGAGGGAGTTACGGGGGGGAGATGGCTGTGAAGAGGGAGGGGGTATTCCTGTCTAACCCAGGCCAGGTGAAAAGGGCTCATGGGGCACCACTCAGAAAGGTAGGGATATTGCCAAAAGGGAGCCTGGCCACCCCTCTCCAGCCAGATGCCTGTCATGAGGCTGCTTGTCATAGAATACGGGGAGAACATTTCTTGGGAAGCCTGGCTATAGTTTTCTGGACCTTGGGAGAGAGGGGCAACATTCTCCTGGGATCACCTGTAGAACTCTACAGATGGAAGGCCAACCAGAACGAAGTGAGAGAGCCATAGGGTTTGGAGCTCCCAGGGGCTAAGCCACTGCCATGGAAGGAAATGGACTGGCACGCCCCAGGGGGATGAACCACCAGGGCAAAGGGCCTCAGGAGGACAAGCGAGAGGGGTAGGAATGTCACAAGAGGTCAGGGACCTGGGCAATGAAGAGCCTCTAGTGAGGGGCTTCTGAAAAGCCCACACATTTCCCTGTAAGAGAGCTAGTATGTCCCTGCCTATCTGTAGACTAAAGTGAACAAAGCAGATCCCTTAAGCAAGCAGACTTTGTCCCTTTTCTTTAAGTCTCCTTTCTCCTGCCTAGTCAAGAAAAGTTGAGGTATGAGCCAGAGGTCACAGCTGAGCTGGGGGTGGGAGAAACTTTGGATGGGAGAGAGGCCGAGAGGGACTTTCAGCTACTTGAATGTGAGTCTTGATTGTCAAGATGATCTTACCTATAGTTAAAGGGACCACAGAATTATGGGGTCTGCAGAGCTATTGTCAAGAGGTGGGAAAGGGAGATACAGCAGAGCATGTTTGAAGGCTGTGGTTAAAAATAAATAAATAAATTCAGGGGGGGGAGCCCTGGGTGGCTCAGTGGGTTAAAGCCTCTGCCTTCGGCTCACGTCATGATCTCAGGGTCCTGGGATCGAGCCCCACATCGGGCTCTCTGCTCAACAGGGAGCCTGCTTCCACCTCTCCCTCTGCCTGCCTTTCTGCCTACTTGTGATCTCTCTTTGTCAAATAAATAAATAAAATCTTTAAAAATAATAAAAAATAAATTTTTGTTTTGTGTCCCAGAGAGTTCAAACTGAAACTCCAGTTAAGACATGTATCCCCAACAAGATATGTCTTGGTGGAAGAGGATTGTGTAGCCTAGTGTCTGGCCTCACCTTGTCAGGCACGCAGAGCCCATGAAATGCCTAAGTCTGTGTTGATCAGGAGTTGGGTATAGGATTCAGCAGAACTCACAACCCCGAAAGCTTCCTCCAGCCCTGCTTTGGATACCTTGACCTCAGCTTAACGATAGGTAACCTTTTTAATTAGGAGAACCCGCAGACTCTTTATCCTGGTACTATCCATCTCAACTTTCCTGAGCGAAATGAAATATGTGACCTTTTCAAACTTACTTACCCCTCCCCAAGCATTCCTTTTGTTAGAATCTTTAATAAGTTCTCAGAAAACAGCTGAGGAAGTTTAGAAAATACTGCTCTAAGCTTCACTGACCCAGCATCTGCCAGAGACAGCATTTCCCGGTCCCCAGCTGTGGGACCCTCCTCCTGTTCATTCATTTATTGTAGAAACAAACACGAGCATGTGTACTCCGAAACAATGTGCTAGGGGCTGGAGATACAGAGGAGGACAAGACAGACGCTGCTGCTTTCCTTCTGGAGCATATGCCCTCGTGAGCAAGAACGACAGTGCACGGGAACAATGAATGGGAATGGAGACATAAGCAATGAGGACGGCTGGGAGCCACGGAGCCCCTAACAGGATAGCCTGATCCCATCGGGGGTGTCAAAGAAGGTGTCCCTGAGGAAGGGACCTTCAAACTAAGAACTGGAGAAAGAACATAAAGTAGTGGAGAAGAGAGAGAACCAGAGGGAATTCCAGCTTGAAAAAGCACGCACAGGAGGCATTCCAAACCCATGTCTCAATGCCCAAACCCAGTGGCACCAGACACTGCGGAAGAAAAAAAAAAATGTACAAAAGGAAAACTGCGCTTTAGAAGTTTCTTGAAAGTTGAAATCTACATCAACAATCTCTTCGTTTTGGGGCACTTGGGTGGCTCAGTGAGTTAAAGCCTCTGCCTTCAGCTCAGGTCATGATCTCAGGGTCCTGGGATCCAGCCCCGCATCGGGCTCTCTGCTCAGCAGGGAGCCTGCTTCTCCCTCTCTCTGCCTGCTTCTCTGCCTACTTGTGATCTCTCTCTCTGTCAAATAAATAAATAAATCTTTAAAAAAAAAAACAAAAAAAACAAAAAACAAAAACAATCTCTTCATTTTGCAGGAACTACTAACATTTTTCCATATTCCTCTTCCATGCAGAGTCTGTCGACTTTAAATGACTTCCCGGCACCCTCCCTGCCAGTTGGGGCTTCTAATATCTCCTCAGGTGAGAAGGCATTGATGGATGTGCCACAGTTTTCCTTTATTGCATGTCCCAATCTATCATTATGCGTTTTATAAATTAGTATTCTTAAATTCCCATTGTACATCGTGTCTTTTGATTTATATAATACAGATCTGATTTATGGATCATTGCAGTAATTTATAGCTCAGATAACTAATTCGTCGACCCAGCACCAAAACGTATTAAGTCACCTAGTACTTTTCTCAGTGACATAGATGGGTCCTAAATGATCTGGGTGATTTATATTGGCAGGGGACTAATTCAGGGCATGAAACCATTGAAAGCCCCAGCTTTCGATCACTCTGAGGATCTCTCTTCTCCTCAAAAGCCCCAAGAGGAGGGTGGTCAAATGCCCTCAAGCCCACACACTCCCAGGAATTTACCCTAAAGGAAATAAATAGCCTAGAAGAAAGAAATGGCTATGAGCACACCTCTTGTAGTACAATTCAGAATGCCAAAATGTTGGAAATATAGATGTCTTATAATAAAAAATAATTTGGCAAAGTATGAGTCTTCAACTAAATGAACATATAATGTTAGGCAGCAAATAAAAATGTTTTCCAAGGACACTTGGGTGGCTCAGTCAGTTAAGCATATGCCTTTGGCTCAGTCATGATCCCAGGATCCTCGGATTGAGCCCTGTGTCAGGCTCCCTGCTCAGCAGGGAGTCTGCTACTCTCTCTCCCCCTGGCCCTCTCTCATGTGTGTGTGCTCTCTCACTCTCTCTCAAATAAATAAAAGTATTTTTAACAAATGCTTTCTAGAACTCAGTGGATCTCAATCAGGGATAATTTTGCCTTCCAGAGAATATTTGGCAATGTCTGGAGTCATTTTTCATTGTCACAGTTGGGGGTTTGGGGCCTGCTGGAACCCAGTTAGTAGAGGTCAGGATTGTTGCTAAGTATCCTCCAGCGTGCAGGACAGCTCCCCACAACAAATAATGATCCAATACGAAATGTCAATAATGCCAACGTTGAGAAACTTTGCCTTAATTACATGCGACATAAACAAGGTATTTTACTGATATGAGAGGACCATCAGAACACAACATTATGTCCATGCTATAACTTCAGCTATAAAAATTATACATGCAGATGCACCAGGACCGCATAAGGACAAGATAGTATATGCACCAGGAGCGCGTAAGGACAAGATAAAGAGAAAGTGGATGTATTGTGAGGATGGTGAAACTGGGCAATTCTTCAAAGCTTATTTTATTTTTGCAAGTCAATTTTTTTAAGAATTAAAAATGGAAAAAGTACTTTATGGCAAATGAATGATATTAGAGAGGAAGGAGATAGATGAGAGCTGAAAGGAAGAGAGATAAAGAATACAAAACACAAACACAAAATAGCCCATTTAGGCAAAGATTTTACCAACCTGACCAAATTCAGAGTCTTTTGTAGAGATGTCTGAATTGAAATGTAGCCTGTCACTATGAAATGACCCTTTTAATCTGTGGTAATGCTCCTTATGTGATGTTAATAGAGCCACATCAGTTTTCTTTTCTTTTGTTTTTTTATTACTCAAATTTACTTTAATTTTGTATTAATAATTTGCAATCAATATTAACTAAAATTTTATTTTTATTTTTTCTTATGCTTAGTGTCTGCAGGGCATATATGCTTCTTCCTTTTACTTCCACCTGCTTGTGTGTTTGTATTTCAAGTGTGTATCTTTTAAACAGCGTAAGTTGGGTCTTGCTTTCCTATCCAGCATGAGAATCTCTGCCTTTTGAATAGAATGTTTAATCCATTTACATATAATGTGATTATTTTCTACTTATCTACTATGTTCTCTCTTCCTTTGTTCTTCCTGTATTTGAATTAATCAAGTGTTTTTCACTTCTACATTCTGTGTCCTCCATGGACTATCTAGCTGTAACTCACTTTGTTTATGTTTTATGGTTGCTGTCATAATTAAAATACGCATCTTTATCATAGTGTAATTAAATTATACACTTCCTTTATAAGGAAAATACTCCCTTCTACCCTTATACTATCATTGTACATTTCACTTCTATATATTTTTTCTCCTTATATTTTAAATTCCATAGTACAGTGTTGCCACTTTTGCTTTAAACGGTCAGTTGGCTTTAAAGAGTATAGAAAATAATGGGACGCCTGGGTGGCTCAGTTGGTTAAGCAGCTGCCTTTGGCTCAGGTCATTGATCCCAGGGTCCTGGGATCGAGTCCCGCATCGGGCTCCTTTGCTCGCTGGGGAGCCTGCTTCACCCTCTGCCTCTGCCTGCCTCTCTGCCTGCTTGTGTCCTCTCTCTCTCTGACAAATAAATAAATAAATAAAATCTTTAAAAACAAAAAGAGTATAGAAAATAAGGAGAAACAGTATTTGCTATTTACCATTGCCAGTGGTATTTTCCTTCTTACAGATTCAAATTTCCGTTTGATATAATTTCCCTTCTACCTAAAAAAACTTCTTAGAGTGTACATCTGCTGGCAACAAATTCTCTGAGGTTTTATTAGAAAATATTTTATTTCACCTTCATTTTTTACCAACTTTTCATTATAAAAACTCAAACATAGAGGAAAGTTGAAAAAATTTTGTGCCATATATTCACTGCCTAGATTCTACAGTTGACATTCAATTATAATTGTTTTATTACATATCTATCATCTATCTATCCATGATTCACCTTATTTTTTTATGCAAGTAAGTTGCAGAAATCAGTACACTTCACCCTAAATACTTTAACATGTGTTTCATAACTACAGTTAATATTAATTCACATTTTTTCTTCTGAGGTAAAATTTACATAAAATGAAATACACAAACCTGAGATGTGCCACCTGATGATATCTCACATATGCACACACACATTCAACCCAACCCTCTTTCAAGATATAGGACATCTATCACCCAAAGAAAGTCCTTTATGTCCCTTTGCTGCCAGGGCAGGGGTAAATTCTTGCCCCCTCCCCTTCCACCAAGGCAGCAACTGTTGATTTTTTTACACCATATATTCAGTTTAATACTTTAGTACTCCACATGGATGGAATTCTACAGTGTGCACTCATTTTTGAAGATTATTCTGGTAAATTTAAGTATTCATCTTTTGTTGCATTTGTCAATAGTTTACTTTTGAAAAGTGATTGACTATTTTTAAAAGATTTTTGTTTGTATCCTCTCTTTATTGTTCTTCTCTATTCCTCCTTTCCTGTTTTGTTTGAGATTAATTGAAAACTTCTAGAATTCTTCTTTGACCTTTTACCTATGTCTCTTTGTATTCTATTTTTGTTGTGGTTGTTGTAGGGATCATAAAATATATCCTAATTTTTTACATTCTACTTAGAGTTAACATGGTGTCATTTCACATAAAATATACAAACTTTAAGGGCACTTGAGTGGCTCAGTGAGTTAAGCAGCCGATTCTTGATTTTGGCTCAGGTCATAATCTCAGCGTCCTAGGATAAAGCCCCATGCCAGGCTCCATGCTCAGAAGGGAGTCTGCTTGAAGATTCTCTTTCTCTCTCTCTCTCTCAAATATATTTTTAAAATGTACAAACTTTGCAACAATATCCCTTTATTTACTGTAGTAGGAAGATTTTAAAGATGTCCCTTTTTTACTGTAGTAGGAAGATTTTAAAGATGCCCCCTCAAGATTCCCATCCCTCAGTTGTTGAATCAAAAACCAATACATGTACTGCCATGAGATTTTGCAGATGTCATTGAAATCCCAAGTCAGTTCACTTTAAGATATAGAGATTAGCCATGTGGGCTTGACCCACTCAGGTGAGACTTAAAAACAGAGTGTGTTCTCTGGGAGCAGAAGAGAAAGAAATAAATATGAAGTAAGAGGAGTATTTGAAATGCCATTGCTAGTTTTAATATGGAGAGGGCCATGTACCAAGGAATGTGGAGAACCTGTAGGAACTGACCCAGCAAGGGCACCTGGGTGGCTCAGTGAGTTAAGCATCTGCCTTCAGTTCAAGTCATGTTCTGAGGGTCCTGGGATCGAGCCCCACATTGGGATCTCTGCTCACTGGGGAATCTGCCTCTCACTCTCACTCTTTCTCTGTGCCTCTCTCTCTCTCTCAAATAGGTAAATAAAATCTTTGAAAAAAAAAAAAAAAGGAAAACTGACAGCCAGCAAAGAAATTGGAACCTCAGCCTACAACTGCAAGAAACTGAATTTCACCAACAAACTGAATGAGGTTTTTCTCATTTTCTAGATAAATTTTCCAGAATTTTTCTCTAGAGCCCCAAAATACATAGGCCCAGCTGAGCCAACGCCTGGATTTTAGCCTTGTGAGGCCATAAGCAGAGAATCCAACTGAGCCATGCTGGATTTCTGACCTACAAAACTATGAGCTAAAAACTTTAGTTGCTTTGAGTCACTGCATTTGTAGTAATTTGTTATACAGCAATGGAAAACCAATACACCCATTCTCCATCCTTTATCTGATAGTTTTCATACATATTACATTGACATATATTATAAACCCCACAAGACAATGTTATAATTTTTACTTTAAACTGTGATAACTGGGTGCCTAGGTGGCTCAGTCAGTTAAGTGTCTGCTTTTGGCTCAGGTCATGGTCCCAGGGTCCTAAGATCAAGTCCCACATTGCACTTCCTGTCAGCAGGGAGCCTGCTTCTCCCTCTCCCTCTGCCTCTTTCTCTCTCCCCCCTCTTTATCAAATAAATAAAGTCTTCAAAAATTTTTAAAGAATTAAAAAATAAACTGTGATAACTATTTTTTAATTGAGAGAAAAATAGTATATTTTATTTACCATTTTGATGTTCTTCATTCCTTTCTAATACCTGAGTTTCCATTTAGTATCCTTTCCCTGTACTCTAAAGAACCTCCCTACTTCCCTTAGCATTTTGTGTAGTGCAGGCCTGCTATCAACTAATCCTCTCAGGGGTAAAATTCTGTGTTGATGATTTTTTTTTCTTTAAAGATTTGTTCTACTCTCTTCTGGCCTCCATTGTCTTCTGACAGTAAGTTAGTGGATCATCGTTACCCTATATACTGAATATTCTTTCTCTAGACACTTTCAAGGTTTTTTTCTTTATTTTTGGTTTTTAGCAGTTTGACAATGAGTCTGAGCATGATTTTCTGTGTATTTATCTTACCTAGAGTTTGCTGAGCTTCCTGGATTTGCAACTGCTTCTTCTTATCAACTTTAACAAATTTTCAGTCACCATTCTTTAAAAACAAAACAAAAACAAATTCCTGCCCCATTCTGTCTCTTTTCTTTCGGGAACTATAAATAGCTATATTTAGACCATTTGCTGCTATCCCACAGGTTGTTGTGTTTCTATTTAAAATTTTTCTACCCTTTTATACGCTGCTTCTGTTAAGATTATTTTTATTGCTATGTCTTTATATTCATTGGTCCTTTCTTCAGTTATGTACCAAACAACTGTTCCATCTAGTTAAGTGTTTTTCAGGTATATGTATTTTTTTTTATTTTATCCTTTTTACTTGGTTCTCTTTTACAGTTTTTACATCTTCTCTGAAATCCTCCCACCTCTTTACTCACTACACCTATCTTTTCCTGTAACCTCTTTAACATATTTATTATAGTTATTTTGAAGTTCCTGTCTGCTAATTCTGACATCTGAGTCATTTGTTGATCTGTTTCTATTGACTGCTTTTTCTATTGTCTATGGTTCCTATTCTCTTGCTTCTTCATATGTCTTATAATTTTTTATTATATACTAGATACTGTTTCTAAAATAACAGTAGGAGCTAAAGTATATTAAATGTGTGCTTTTGTCAGGCAGCTGGTTGGTCCAATGAAAAGGTCTGATCAGTTTGAGCTCATTGGTAGTTGAGCTAGTTTGAGGTGACTTTGCAACTTTACTCCCTCTAGCTGGGCTTTGGAATTGAAACACCACTAGCAGTCTATGAAAATAAGTCTTTGCTTTTTTTTTTCCCAAATACTTTTATTTTTTCAGTGTTACAAGATTAATTATTCATGCATCACACTCTTTGCTTTTGAACCCAACTTCTATCTTCTAGAATAGCCAAGGTCCATTTTCCTCATCAGAAAGTGTGCTATTTGTTTAGGGTGAATATTTGATTATAGCTTTAATCAGGATTAGTTCACATCTGTCTTCAAATACTTTGAAGATAAGTTCAGGTCTTTCCCTAAAGCACTAGAGGGCTACTAGACTCAGGGCTGTGAAATCACAAGACCGTGAGAGGGCACAGCATGATACCATGGGATCTTATAATCTCAGGGCCAGGAAACCTCAAGACCCCAAGACTGAGAGGACATGACCTCAAGATGACAAGATTTGAAATTGCAAGATGGCAAAATCACCCAAGATCTCTCTGCTTTCCAGCCCTGCCCCCAGTCTCTGTTTACTCCACAGAATTTCCATGTGAAAGAATCAATGGACAAATTATCTTCACATTTAAGACTTTTCCAGATTCATATCCTAATGCCAACCATAGATTTGTCAAAATTTTGGCTGTTTGTCCTTATTCTAGCAAAGACTCTATTTATCTATCAGTCTTGCTCCTTTGCCCACAACTCCCCTAACCACAGCAACTGACCCCAGGAACGAAAGTTTCCTCTGTCCTTTGCTCACCTAGAAAGACTGATCCCTCTGGACTTTAGTTCTTTTAAATTTCTTTGTAACCACAGATTACTGATGGCTTTAAAGATATGAATCACTCTCTGGTTCATCCAGTTATTTCTTTAACAGTGATAGTGAAGGTCTTTTTCACCTTCATCACTCCAATCAGAAACAAAAATCTCCATAATGTTCATTTTTGCTATAAAGTGTTATGTACATACTTCCTTTTTTCTTACTGCCATTACCATGGAAAACTTTCTGGAATTTGTCTTAGGAGAGTGTCCTGAGATATCATCAATCATGTTTAGGTGGAGAGGATATAACCCCTGAAATCACAAGGCTAGAGTTATGATGGGGAAGTTCATGCCCCAAGAAGTTTGGTCATCTCCAGTGATGCCAATACCTCAGCCCAGCACTCATCCTCAGTGACCTCTCAGGGGTCTGTTATACTGGAATTTTATTTCTCTTAAGATTATTTCTGAGGAGACATTGAAATGGTGAAGGAGTAGGGGGACCCTGAGCTTGCCTCATCCCTCAGATACAGCTGGATAAATATCAAATCACTTTGAAAAAACATGAAATCAGTCTTAGGACTGAGAGAACAAAACTGCACAACTGGAGGCAGAAAAGCAGCCATCTCATGGCAGGTAGGAGCTTCAGAGAGTTGACTTAAGAGAGAAAAGATCTGTAGAGGCTGTGAAGGGGAGGAAGCCCTGATCATGGAGATAGGAGTGAGGGTGAAAGAGAGAGAGAGAGAGTGTGAAAGCACACACAGAGGATTGCACAAGAAGAACTCTTCCCCAAAAACAATGACTGGGAGAAGAAGAGGAGCTGACCACCACAAGTTCTTATGAGTGGCAGAGCACAGTGTCTGAAACTCTGGAGGTCCATGCCATCACCAAGGTCGTGCCTGGCTTCTGGGGTGAAGGAGGGCAGAAACCTAGAGCAGACAGTGTGGTCTGAGAATCCACTGGGTTGCACAGGGAGAAACAGTTTCCCTGCTCGGAGTGCATTTGGGAATGACAACACTGCCTCTTCAGGGACAAAAGAACTGGGGGAACCAATACGATGCCCTATTCCCAAGCATAGGAACGAAGATACCAACTGGGGGCAATGGTATGGTCCCAAGCCGGTCTTGGGTCACTGCAGCAGAAACTGCTTGGATATTAAGCCTCACTCTTCCCCCTACTGGTCATCTGATCTTGGCTTGCTTCTTAGCCCATCTGTGTATCGGTTTTCTCATCTGCAAAATGAGGATAAACATAATCATGCCTACTCCTTAGCATCATTCTAAGGATTAAACAGGTTGCTATTTGTAGAATATGTTGTATGTTAGGGGCTGTGTTTATTATTCCTCATCCATTTTCTCATTTAAACTTACAACAATCCTTTGAGGTATGTGCTGTTATAATCCTTATTTAGCTATTGAGAAGAATGCAGTTCAGACAAAGTAACTTGCCCAGTGCCCCACAGCAAATAAGTGAAAGAGTCCAGATTCAAAACTAAGTCTGACCAGAGCTTAAGCTCTTAACTACTCTGCAAATGTTCCCTAGATTGCCAGAGTGTAAGAATACCCTGGGACCCAAAGTCAATATACGGATCTCCATACCTCACCCCAGACCCACTGAATCATCTCTCTGGTGGGACCTAGAAATCTTTATTTTAGCAAAGACCCCAGATGACTCTTATTAGAAAGTGTGGAAAGCACAGCATAAGCTCTACCCATATGTATCTATACAACTCCCTCTAAGGACAGCCCTCCCCTCTGTTTAAATAATGGGTGCCGCATGACAGTTCATGGAAAACCAGACGGGTACATGTATAATTAATTCTGCAAAATGTTTTCATTCCATTTATAGAGATGAGCGTGGGCATTCTGGGAGCACAGAGGAGGGACAGTCGGCTCATGGGGAGGAATTCTCAAAAGAAGCAGTGCCTGAGCTGACTCCCAAAAGAAATACAGAAGTTATTGTGTAAAGGCAGCAAAGGCATTCCAGGTCAAACTCCCAGCACAGGCAAAGGTACAGAGCCACAGAAATATGCCTTTGTGCTCAATGGACCCTATGTTCGGGGAACAAATGCAGTTAAGTAGCCAGAAATCTGGCAGAGACCTAGATGAGGCCCAGGCCTTCAGGACCACTGACCTTGGTTTCATGTGGCCTGTGCCTATCTCTTGCTGTTTCACACTCTGCAAATACCAAAACTCTCGTGGGAAGAAGGTCTACATCTTTTACATCTCTTTTTCTCTCTCACAGTCAGCTTTGTGGGAAGTTGGTGGACCATACTTCAATACCCTGCCTCCCCATCCCAAGTGCGGCCCTGTTTCTCACCCCCTTTCTTGTCTAAGAAAACCACAATTATGGGAAACTCTCAATCAAAACTCACTATAGGATCCTATGCCATCGTCATGCCATGGTTTTCCTTCTAACTTGAAATCAATGGGATTGATAGGCTGTGGCCAGTTTTTATGGCTCTTAAGCAAAACTCATCAAGGATCTGTGTACTCATTCCCAGGAGACAAAGCAAATGCAACACAGAAAAGGAGCATGTAATGTTGACACAGTCTAGAATCAACATCGCCCTTTGTCTAGTGCTAAAGGAGGTAGGAGCATGTCGACTGAATATCACCAGTTGCACAAAATCTCTGCCCCCAAAAAGCAATAGGGAGAGTTCCAGCCCCTCCCAGCTTTACTATGATTGGCCAGGAGTGCTGGCAGGGACTCACAGCAGAGAGCAGATACCCACTCTGCCGTGCGCCTGCAGGCCAACAGCCGTAAGAGCGGACCCTTACTCCGTACCAGGCACTGTTCTAAGTATTTCATGTGTTAGCTCACCTACCCTATGAAGTAGGTGTAAGTATCTCTGTTTTACAGGTAAACACAGAGATTAAGTGACTTGCTCAATGCCACACACTAGCAAGTGGCAGAGCTGGGATTTGAGCCCAGAGCCTCTACTCTGAGGCCTTGAACCAATCAGGTAAGTGATCACCTGGCAGTCTGAGGGACAGCCAGTTATGACTAGATTTGGCTGTAGGGGTCTGTCCTTTGGTTTTCTAAATGGTCAGAATATGTGATGGGGCTGAGAGAAGGGAGGTCTGAAGCCCTTACTGAGAGGTGAGGGACTGGCGAACACCAGAGCAGAGCTTTTGTTCTTTAACAAGGGAAAGCAGAAAGCTAAAGGGATGAAAGGAATAAAGGGGTTTGAGGTACGATCCAGAGAGTCTGAAAAGATTTGGAGTTGAGTGTGGGAGTCTCCACAGGCCTACTGGAGTCACCCCACATGGGCAGACTGGCAGCTGCGCTCGCCATGGCTGCATTCACCACAGCTTCTATGGGATTCTATGGTGAATACCATTCACATTTACTGAGCACCCACTGTGTGTTAGAGACTTTTTTTATGTATTACAAATAAGGCCTGGGACATCGTCCTCCTAAAGCTCAGGATCCAGCAGGGAAAACAGACATAGCAATCAATGGCACTTGTTCATAGTGCAAAATATTGGAAATATAATATTGGAAATATTGGAAATAAAATAAATGTCCATGAACAGGGGATCAGTAAAGTACGGTGCCTCCAAGGAGTCCTAAGCTGCTGTAGAAAAGGATAAAGATGCTTTCAAGGTCATGGTATGGAAAGGAATTCATGATACAATAAATGAAAAAAAGTAAGGTATAGAATACAGTATGTTACCTTTCACATAAAAATGGAGAGAAATTAGAGTGTATGTTAATGTTTGCTTATATAAGCACAAAGACACTCCAGAAGGACACCCAGAAATCTGATAAGAGTGGGTGGTTCGTTCCTATGGTTGGAACCTGGGGGAGTTGGAACATGGGGAGACTGGGCAGGGGCTAATGATGGAAAAGAGAGTTTCACTTGTTTTTATTTTATTTTATAACTGAAATTTATAACTATTCAAAAAACTGAATTTAAAAAATAGGTATTGGGGTGCCTGGGTGGCTCAGTTGGTTAAGCGACTGCCTTCAGCTCAGGTCATGATCCCAGAATCCCAGAATCCTGGGATCGAGTCCCACATTGGGCTCCCAGCTCCATGGGGAGTCTGCTTCTCCCTCTGACCTTCTCCCCTCTCATGCCCTCTCTCACTCTCTCTCTTGAATAAATAAAAATAAAATCTTAAAAAAATCTTTAAAAAAAAATAGGTATCATTAGAGCCAATGGAAGGTCTTAGCTCTGCCTCCCCACATGAGGAATGTCCCTGTTCTTTCTTCCTTTCCCATCACACCCCCGTGCTGGGTCCCTGAAAGCTGATCATAAACAGCAGTGAGGAAAAACGGTGAACAGGGAGCTTGCCCTTCTCCCTATATGAGAGGTCAGATTCCCGTCAATCTGACCTCCCCTGAGTGATGGTCAGTCTGAAACAGTGGCGTACCAGCTCCCTCAAAACCATCCCTGCAGCTCCTTCCTCATTAGCCTCCTATCCCTGTCAACAGTGTAAGAGGATGATTTCAAGGCAAACCTCAGAGCCTGCTGGACTCTCAAAGGCAAAAGAGGACACTGAAGGCCATGCTCACCTAAATACTCCTGCTTCTTGCCTCTTTCCTCTTTAATTACAGCATAATTTGCATTTATATGATTTCATTCTGCCATTTTGTGGGCAGCGTTGATGATGATCAACACTCCATAACTTCCCATCATAGCTGGAGAGTCAGAAGGGCGGCTGCTGTCTCCGATAAAATCCTTTCCAATTAAACAGTTCATTGGACATGTCATGCTTTGGGGTTCTCGTTATCCTCTGATGTGCACATCTCATGGATATTTCTTTACACCCATCACCATAATAAGATCTTAGTGCAGAAGACGCTCAGAATATTATGCTCCCCACTGAGTGACTGTAATGACATTGACTTGAAAATGGGCCTCCTTAAACTTGCACAAGAAGCAGAGCTATTACCATAACTGGATCGTTCTGAGATTTACTTTGCCAGGTCTTGTATCTGAGTGGTACCAGATTCTCCACGTGATGAAACGTGCTAAAGATATTGATAAAACAATGCTGGACCACTAACAGGACACACCTACAGAGGGCAAATGTGCGAAGTTTTCTGTAGTCAACACCCCAAATGGAGGTCCCTGCTTTGGATGGTGGTTCACCTAGCTGATGTGATTCACCCATCTGGCATGGCTTGCCTGGCCGGCTCACCTGGTTGAAAATACAAAATCAACAACTGTTTATTTACAGCAAAAATACCAGGACCCAAATTTTAGCAGTTGTAGTTATCACTGGGTGGTCTAATTACTGGTGCATTTTTATTTTCCTCTTAATTGTTTTTTGTGCTTCGCAAGTTGTTTTTTTTTTTTTTTAATCATTTGGCACACTTTGTCTTTATAATAAAATACTTTAAAATAATACTTATAGCTATAAAAGGGAGAAATGAACAAACTGAAAATGTTGTTTATTTACAACTGACTATATAGCCATAACCATGACAAAAGGAAAGGGAAATAAACATCAAGAGATCCCTTGAATAGTATCTGATTTGATCTTATAAATTTAGGGTCACCTAACAAGCCTATCTTCATCACTCTTCCCCTCTGCCCTATTCAACAATACAAACTTCCCGTGCGCCAATGCTGGCCAGCAACCACCCATGACCATTCACTGTCCAGAACCACTTCCTCTGCTTTCATATCCAGCCTGACTCCTGATTGCCAGTTCACATCCCCTTTTACATTCCTTCCCCTATATATCGTCTTGGTGTCGATTTGGCTTTGACTCAGACACTAGTCTCTGGTTCTTTCTACCTGAGACCACTACAAGAAGCCCCTCCCAGTACTGGCCCCCCTGGTTGGCACTCTGGCTTTTATAGGTGAGATTTTTGCCAAATGGCTTGAGTCATGCTGTCTGGGGACCCTAATTAGTGAACTGCTTAGTCAGAAAAAAAGGCATAAATGCAGGTTTTCTTAACTTCTTCCTCCAAACACTCATTATGACTCTTCTTTAAACATGAGGCCTCAGTGAGAAAGACTTTCACAAGAAAGTGCTGCCTCAGGAGAAACTCCAGGAAGAGACTGAAAAGTCAGTGAGGGTTAGACATGTCTATTGCTTTAGGGTCCACCAACCCTGGGGCCACCCCTCTCCCTGAACTAAATGATATTTCAATTATTTTTAATTAGGATGATATGAAAATTTTCAAAACTCTAGGCAACAGAGTTGTCTAATGGTATCACATGCCTTTTAATTCTGTCAAATGCAAAATCCAAGCATTATCTTGCTATAACCTGCATCCTGCCCAACCATTTCCTTAAATAGCAAAATATTCCCTGATCTAAAAGTCCATGACCCCAGATCGGACATTTCTCTCTCAGTCACAGAAGCCAGAAACAAAAGGGTTACCTACAATCTCCAGCTAAAGCCCCATAAGCCCAATCAAATTATTTCAGGAAAGGATGGACTTGAATGTCATGACCTTTTATATTACTCTTTCTGGGCAAAAACTGTGGGTTCAAGACAAACTCCAGTTGCAACTTTCTTTTGCTTTACTTAGGAGTCAAAAGAACACATTTCTTTTTAATTTATTTATTACTTTCTGTAGAGCAATAAAAGTCAAATACAAATTTCTTTTGATATAAACATTTTTTTCAAAAGGTTAAATAGGTAGGATTTCTAAACAAAGGAGCTTTAAACATGAGAATGAGAATGATGTTCTTCTTCCCCTAGTGTGGACATGCAGCAAACCTACCATTACCATTGGCCTACCTTACCTAAGGACAAGAGTTTAAAATTATTAATACCAGGAGCACCTGAGTGGCTCAGTCAGTTGAGCATCCAACTGTTGACTGCAGCTCAGGCCATGATCTCAGGGTCATCGGATCAAGCCCCGCATAGGTCTTCACACTCAGCAGGGAATCAGCTTGAGAGCTCTTCTCTCCCTCTGCACCCCTCCCAAAATAAGTTCTTAAAATAAAATTATGAATAATATATGTTTTTTATAAGAAGAAAAAGTCATACATAGCCATGCCAGGAGTTTCAGGCCCCATTCTGGGAGTCAACTAAAGCGCTCACATAATACTAGCAATAGCCTTTGGCTACTACTAGCACAAACTGCATTTACACCTCAGTAGATGTCATGATTTAAGCAAAAATCTCATCGTTCTAAACCATTTGGTAACAAATGGCATACATAGCATGTTCCAAAAACAAATATGAATTTGCTTATAAATGATCAAGGAAATAACTTCTAATTCTTTTTGTGGAAACCAGGCCCCCCTATTTCTGTGTGGCACACTCTACTCAGGGTCCCACTCTTGGGCATGTTCTATTCTCCAGCAGAAACACAAATCAAGGCACTCAACTCTCAGGCCCTAGCAAGGTCTCTAAAATCACAGTTGTCTGAAAATTCCAGTGCCAATCAAAATGAATTAGGTCTACCTCAACCCTCTCTCCCACTGGTTACAGCTAAAAATTCAGATCAAATACAAAAAGCAACTACTTGCAGACTGAGAAGTTGACAAAACTAAGTAGATTAGGGAAGGGAGCCAACCTTTAAAGAGTGATCCACATCAGAGGATGAGCTGCCTAGCATTTTCCCTCATTTTTCTTCTGACTTTGACCAAAGGGTGGTCCCAGAGCAGAACTGTGCAGCAGACAGGGATCCTAAAACAGAAAGAGAAAACCAGAGCAGAGAACCCGGAAAAGGGTCCCTGGGAGGGAGAAAATCTTAAGAGAAAAGAGTGTTGAAGAAGGGGATCACTTTATTCTATTGCAAGTCCCAGGGTCACCTCTAAGCTATGTTTGTACAAAGATCAAACCAAAGCACATAGTAAAGACTGAAATCTGAACTTCAGTATCACTCACTGCCCACATTCCAGAGAGACACATGCCTGGGATGGATCCAAAGCAGCTTAACAAAAGCTTTGAAAACTAGACTAACATTGGAACCACTGCCCCTAGAGGACAAGAAAGAATTTGCAGTTTCCACCCAGACTGCCTGCTAAAACAATGAAATCAATATTCTCCAGAGAATTTAAAAGGACCCAAAGATTCACAATGTAGTGTTTCAGATGACCAAAATATAATTAAAAAGTACTCAACATACAAAGAATTGGGACAACATGGCCACTTCTCAAGAGAAAATGCAATCAACAGATGCCAGCTCTGAAATGATCCAAAGTTGGAATCATCAGACAAACACTTTAAAAGAACCATTATAAACATTCTCCATAACATAAAGATAAACACTCTTGAAAGGAAATGGAAAGGTAGACATTCGTAGCAGAAAAATAAAAACTATTTTTAAAATGGAAATTTTAGAACTAAAAAAGATGATATGAATATGTGAAATTTAAAAGTGCCTGAATGAGCTCAGAAGCAGAGTGAAGATGACAGAAAAAGAGTCAACAAGCTTAAAAATAGATCAGTTGAGATTACCTAATCTAAACAACCAAAAAAAACACAAAATACCTTAAAAAATGAATATGGCCTCAGGAATCTATGAGACAGTCACAGAAGATCTCACATTTGTAACATCAGAATGCAGAATTAGAAGAGAAAGAGATTAGTGTAGAAATATATATATATATATATATATTTGAAGAATGACCAAAAACTTACTAAATTTTGTGAAAGATATGGAAACAAGCCTCTCTCTATGAACGGGCACAGGATGGAAAGATATTTATGGTCCATGGGAATGCTTACCAAAGAACATCCTCTACAGAGGAGACTCTTCATCACATAGACAAGATAAAATGTTCTATGGATATGAATCACCCCAATGTTGTTAGCGCAATAGATGTACAAACTGGGCCCGTTGGCAGAGATGGCAGCTCTAAATAGGATCGACAACACAGACTCCTCCTCACCAAGGCTGACTTAGCTACCAGAGGTCTGACCAGCCAACAGCAGGGTCCAACTCTGTGCCCCTGGTCTGGCACAATTCCCTAAGGGAACTAGCCAGCCACCCAGTGGCAAATTGATTACATTGCACCTATTTCATCATTGAGTGGCAACAGTACGTCCTCACTAGACTAGGTATATATTTTGGATATGAATTTGTCTTCTCCAACCTGATGCTTCTGCCAGTTTTGAAGTTTCTTAGAAAAGGAAACATACTTTTACCAGATGATTCAGCAATTGTACTCCTTCGTATTTACCCAGAGGAACTGAAAACATGTCCACACAAAACCTGCACATAGATGTTTATAGTAGCTATATTCATATTTGCCAAAACTTGAGAGCAACTAAGATGTCCTTAGCAGGTGAAGGGATAAATTAACTGGTACATCCAGACAATGGGATATTATTTGGTGCTATAAGAAATGAGCTATCAAGCCATGATAAGACATGGGGGAACCATAAATACATCTTAGAAAATAGAAAAAGCCTATCTTAAAAGGCTACATACAGTATGACTACAACTATATGACATTCTGGAGAAGAAAAATCTGTGGAGATGATAAAAAGATTAGTGGTTGCCAAGAGGTCAGAGGGGGAAAAGATGAATAGGAGGAGGACAAAGGATTTTTAAGGTCGCAAAACTACTCTGTAGGATACTGTGTCTTGGTGCATACATGTCTTTATACATTCGTCCAAACTCAGAATATATAACACTGAGAGTGAACCCCAATGTAAAATATAGACTTCGGGCAATAGGGTTGTGTCAGGGGCACCTGGGTGGCTCAGTGGGTTAAAGCCTCTGCTTTCAGCTCGGGTCATGATCTCAGGGTCCTGGGATCGAGCCCCGCATCGGGCTCTCTGCTCAGCGGGGAGCCTGCTTCCCCCTCTCTCTCTGCCTGCCTCTCTGCCTACTTGTGATCTCTCTCTCTCTCTCTCTGTCAAATAAATAAAATCTTTAAAAAAAAAAAAAAAAAAAAATAGGGTTGTGTCATTGCACGTCCCCAGCAGCTGCAGAGGCAGGCCCAGGGAAGACAGGAGAAGTGAGCCAGAGATAGAAAAGCCCAGAGTGAAAATTCTTCCCTCCTAATAACCAGTGGCATCACCACATGTGCCTTCACTCACCTCAACTTAAAATACCTCCTTCTTCACACCCTTAGCCGGGCAGATATGGAGTCCTGGTGGATCTTCCATCCTGATGTCTCTGGCACCTCTCTGTCTTCCTTGTTTTTTCATTGCTACTTCCCCTGGTCGCAACCATATCATCTTGGGCCTGATCCTCTGTAGAACCTGCTGTGCCGTATCCCTAGCGGTAGGTCCTCACACCCCTGTGTGCAATGACTGTCTTGAGTCAGTTTCCTAGAGCCTAATACAGGGATTCTTGTTCAAGTGATTTATTGGGGGAATACTCTCAAAGAAGGGAGATGAGGAATGCAGGATGGGACAAAGGAAGGACCTAGCCAAGGATATGCTCTAAGCTTGATCCTGAAGCCTAAGTTCAGGGGCACCAACATGAAAAAAGATTTGTGCAGGGCACCAATGGCATCCACTACAATGACCCTCCCAAAAAACTTACTTGACTTCATCATGTCTTTGATTAAAACTGTCAGATGACTCCAGCTGTACTGGGCTGGGGTAGGGACATACGGCCTTAACTCTCCATCTTCCTGTAAGACCACCACAGTCTAGCCAAATCAAATCCACCCCCTAATATCTCTGTCTCTGGCTCCTCTCTGTCTCTCTCACTGACAGAGGTGAAGTAGGCTAGTGAATGGAAGCAATCATCCAGATAATTCCATTTCCTAAGCCATTCATTTTAGCGTGATCCAACCCACCTTGTATGGGGTTGATCAAACAAAGCTTATGAGAGCATCCCCTCCTGTGTCACTGAGGCCGTTTTCTTGCTTCCAGCCTGATGGACTTGGAGAAGGTGGCCTGACACATGAATGGACCCATCAGGCTACCAGGAGTGACATCCCAGCTCGAAATTCTTTTATTCCACATGTATAATTGGGCTTCATCACGATCACAGTCTTCTCAGGAGAATGGGAGCTAATGAAGTCTGATGGAAATCAGGAGGTACTGTCAGCTCCCATTTCTGGGGCTTCAGGGCCATGTCAACGTGCTGATCCTAGACAAAGGCCACAGCCTTGCACAGGGCATCAGGCTGAAAGCGGTTTCACCATACAGAACCATCATTTAGAGGTGTCGGCATGCCATGCAGAAAAGTGCCAGTACCCTGCATCAGGGGAACAAATCTGTCTGCTGGGGGCCCAGCATCTCTGGCATCAAATGCTTACATAGCACTGCCCGAATTTTAACATTCACAGCTTCCCTTTTATAAAGTGTATCTCCTGAATCCTTGTGCCATATCATGCGGTGGGTGTTGTTCCCTTTTCACAGGGTAAAAACCTGAGGCTTGAAGAGATGAAGCCACCTGCTAGCTCCCCTAGAAATGCAGATTCACATTCAAACCTATTTTTTTCTTCTCACCAATCTATGGCTGAGAAAAGAAAACACAACAGAAGAGGAAACGGAACGGCTCAGGAGAGAAGAACTAGGTCCATTGATTCTTCTTAGCCCAGGAAAGAAGGAGGCAATGAAAAGGGGTTTTAATGGCCCCATCACTGCCTTTCCATGTTGATCTTCATAAAGTGGGAATGAAAGAGGTTATCTTGTACAGCTTTGGGGTCGAGGGAAGGAAGGCTGGGTGGGGGCTGCTACTGGACGGGAAAAAAGGCACAAGTACGGGATGAGCCTCAGTGTATTCTCGGGGCAGAAGCTGGAGGAGAGCACAGCGGACAAGCAGGGTAGCAGAAGGCATGTGAAGCAGCACCAGACAGGAAGGCACTTGTGGGGGAAAGCACGAGTCTTAGACGGGGGCTGACAGGACTTCCAGAAGGGGAGATACTGGCCCCTGTTCCTTTCCCATCACCAAGCACAGCACCTGGCATATACAAGACAATAAATGAGTTAATGGAGGGAGAATTCTGGAGATACAGATAAAGACGTAGTTGCTGAAAGATACCCTGCTGAGAGCCAGCCCCATTTATCACAGCTCTTACCAGAGAAGATTCTTCTCCAGACAAGACAGAACTGGGGTTGTCACTCCCCCAAAGCAGCAGGCCTGTTCTGCAAGTCAGGGCTCAGGCCAGATGCTCGCTCTGGAGTCCTGTCGGTTGCCTACTACCACCGTTAATGAGATGTGATTGCTGTAGGGAAGCAGCTAATTGCATGATGTTTTATTAATCCTTTCTCCATGAAATATTAATTGTGAGCTTTTGCAAATACAAAGATCTGTCTGCTTTTTAATGGCTCAGGTTTGCAGTCTCTCCAGATGACTCTCTGAGAGTTTCCTGTTGAGGGACGATGGTGACGAGCATGATGCCAGATCCTGCAGGAGTAGAGCTGACAGCCCAAAACAGGACGTCAAAAACACTTCCCTCCGTGAGCCGTTCTGCCCAGCAGCCAGGCCTCTGTCGATGGTTGCCATGAACATGGCCACTGGCTGCCATGCAGTGAATGTCCAAATACCCTGCCCACTACGGGCCGAAAAGAAGTAGGACACCTGCAAGAGGAAGCTATCAGCACCAACATAGTAAAGACTGTGTTGTGATACTTAGCTCTTCCTCTCTTTTCTCACCGACACTGGTTCACCGGGGAGGGAACGCATCAAAGAGAAACATGAACATTAAGCCAGATGTGTTGACTGAGTTCTGAGGGTGGTGGTTCCCAGAAGCAGAACAGAAGAGACTGGCTTCCAGGGATGGACTGGGGCAGCTGCAGGCAGCTTTATGAGGAGGCTTACCCACGTCCCACCTATTCCTAGAAGGCTGCAGAGGGATACCTGCTGGCCTGGGGCCAGGACCCAGGGGTTTCTGCATGAGTGGAAGAAGTAGGAATGGCCACTCCCCTAAACAAGCCACTATCCCTGAAGCCAAGACCCAGCACCAGACACAGAGGCTAGTTCCACAGAATAGGGACTGAGGGTTCCAGAGCCATGAGAGGATGCTCAGCCTGGCAAAAGGGTCCTTGGGATATACCTTCAGGAGCCAAGGGGAGGAAGCCTACCTCCCTGACAGGCTCCCAAGAGATGGAGGGGCCACGGTGACCACTGCCCTAAAAGCGCACACAGCACTGTCACGAAGACAACCAGTAAAGGCCTGAGCAATGGCTGGAGCCAGCCTGAAGCACAGTCATGTCTGTGACACTAACCGTGGCAGACATGAAGGAAGCCAAGGAGGGAGACTTCAGCTTTCCAAAACCCTCTGCTGTCCCCAAAGCCCCGATGAAATGCACTTGAGGGAAGGGGAGTAATCGTAGGACCAAATCACACACCCCCTCCTCAATCTAAAAAGACAGGGCCACAGCTCTAACCTGCACTGGAGAAAGAGAAGAATCAGTCCAAAAAGATTGAGACCAAAGTTTTTAAAATAATAAATAGGAATAAGCTTTGACGTCTAGAATGAATAGAACCTGCAAGTGTTAGAAAGTGTTAGAATAGACCATGTTTACAGATTCAAAAGGGGACAAGGGGCAATGGCTGGGCACTCCAAGGAGAAGACTCCTTGATACTCTAAGTGTGGTCCATGGACCAGCAACCCTGGCCTGTGAGAAAGGCAGAATTCCTGCCCCGGCCCAAACGCAGCTGAGCCAGAGTCTGCATTTTAACATGTAATTCATAAGCACATGAGAGTTGGAGACTCACAGGTACAGTGGGAGGAAATTAAACATTTGATGTTTATATCTCCATGAATTGAGATTCCTCAATGAATTGATTACGCTAGACAACATCTGTTTCTGTTACTCAGGATCAAAAGCTTGAAGCTGAAAAAGAAATTGTCACTCGTTACTACGAATAACGGGCCTCCCGCGATCAGATCTTCTCAAAGTAATAAGAGAAAGAAGTTGGTTTTGGAGAACACCGAAGCTGTCTTTGAGTCTTCCTGATGCCCTGTGCTTCCATCCTATTGCTCCCCAGGTTCAAGCGCATTCCACACCTCAGCCCCCCAGGGTCCCCACTGGGCCATAAGGATGCAATTGCCCAACTCTGGAGTACCATGATCTGAATCACCATGGCAGCCCTCTTCACCCTCCTGGAAGCCTGCTGGCCCTATCACTAACCTTTGTAAAAACCAGAGTAAGATCTGTATCAGAATTAGACCACAAAATTACATTTCTCAGCTCAGATTTCTCTCCCATTGGGAGCTGCCGACACCCCAAACTCCTTCGCAGCGCCCCCCCCAGGGTGTCCAACGCATGTGCATGAATAGTCCCCTCGGTCATCCTTTGGAGTGTGCCGCGTTGCTTTTCTCTGCTCTGGTTCCCTGCGGTGCTCCCTGTAGGCATAGAGCACAGCAGTCCATAGCGGTGTGCTCAGTGGAGCTGTACCGGAGGGCTTTCATGTTTGTTAACTGATGCACAATTAATATGTAATGTTATATTCGTTTTGACTGAAGGTACCTCTCCCTGTAACCCAGGCACAGGCCTGCAGGAGAGGCCAGAGGACAATCCCAATTGTAGATCCCAGGGTGTTCCCTAATCACTCCCATTCGAAACTTCATTTCAAAGGATGCATTGTTTTCTTAATATGTATACTTGGGGGCAGGTTTACCATTCTTATTCAGCAACCAACCACATTGCCTGACACAGGATAGGTGCTCAAACAATGCTTACTGAATGAATAAAGAGAAAACTGAATTTGTTGAATAAATAATAACTTCCCACTTTCAGCAAATCACAACCACCCAGAGTCTTGGTTTCTCTATCTGTATAATGGAGATCAGAATTATCTAACTGAGATGGTTGTCAGGAAGCTAACCCCTGTCTATAAGAATGGCTAGCACAGGACTTTGAACCAAGTAGACTTTCAAAAATATTTGTTTCCTTATTACTTACGTAATGTTCATGAAGTGATACAGTTGCAAATCTTACACAGTGTTCATTAAATGCCAAGTGAGGCCTAAAGAAGCCCTTTTCTCTTACTTGGTCTCATGATGCAACAGAATCTCACCTCCTCTCTGATGCCTTCTCCAGCCACGGCACCTTTCTGAGGTACCATGAGCTCTGCCTTTTCTGTGTTTCCTTTGCACTTTATGAGGACCTCTACTAAAACACTTAACCACATTCTCTATATTCAGTCCTTTTTGACCATGACCTTCTGAGGGCAGAGCCTTGTCCTTCGCACCTCTGCAGGTGCTACACTTGAATGAATGGTTGAATAAATGAATGAATGGACAAATGGCCTCGGTTCTCCTCTTTGCTCCCCTCTAGCTTTTTATGTTGAAAAACATACATATTCATTTTGAACATGTGCTCTGAAATCCGATAGTCCTGAACTTGAACCCAAGTTGAGCAGGTTTCTTAACTGCTCCATACCTCCACTTCTTCGTATGAAATGTTTAGGGTGTTTTTTTGTATTGTTTTTGTTTTTGTAATGTTAGGGTTAATAACACCTAACTCTTAAAAAGGTTCGGGAAATTCAGTTATATTGTATATGTTAAGTGGTTAAAACAATGTTGATCATTTATTAAATGCTCCATCAATTAAAACTATTATTCATACCTGGTGTACTAATGTGCATTTAGATGTGAATGGTAAATGAGTTCTCAATTTGCTTTCGTTCCTAGAGCATTTATAAAGTTCACCTCAACTATCCTAAATTAAATATATTTGCCTAATCTTTACAAATAAATCGGGAACAGTGAAAATACACGTAGTTAGATTATTTTGGAACTCAACAACCTTGAGGAAACATGATCCATGAATGTCATTAACATTTCTTTAGGCCAGCAATAGCATTGATGCGCCCACCGGCAAACATTTTCAAAGCCTCTATCACACCATTTAGGGGGATCTGAGAGGAGGTGAAGGATGGATACGGAGACACAGGCAGTGTGATGCTCAACTTCAGAGAGGCTGGGAATATAAAATCAGTGCCGATAGAGTCCATTCACATTTCAGGAACACTCGACCACTGCCTCTTCTAGGTTCCCATAGCAAGAGTACATACATCAATTACAGTGTATGGTTAAAAATAATTTTTAGATTTATTAACCAACATTTATCTAGCACTTAGCATATACTTAGCATATCACCGTTCTGAGCCATTCTCAGCTTTTAACTCTTTAACCTTCTCATCAACCCTCAGAGGTAGATGATATTATTATTATATTTCATTTTACAGGTTGGAAAACAGTGGGACAGAGAGACTTCCCAAGATCTCAGTTAATAAATGGCACAGCCAGGATACATGCTCTTAGCCCTGGGTCATCTTGCCTCCGCCTAGCAGCTGCCACTTCTGATCAACATTCACAGTGGTGATGATGAAGATGAAAACGACAGATGACAAATTCTTCATAGGCAGACAAGTCTTACGGATGACTTTTGATGTCTTCAGCATGAAAAGAGAACTATGCATACCTCCATCCTATACATCATTAAAATTAAAATTATGGTACTCAGTGAAAGTCATTACATGTTCATGTATACTGAAAATTAAAATAGCTTTTCTTTAGAAATGACGATTGCAAAATTCTGGAGGAGTTAATTCTAGCTGAGCCTTTTGCAACGTTTTTTCTACCACACCACTTGTCTGGTTTGGTGCCTCTCAGCTCTGACAGCACATATTGCATGGAGCACTGTGTGTGGTGCATAAACAATGAATCTTGGAACACTAAAAAAATTAAATTAAATTAAAAAAAATAAAAGTAAGGTCCAGGCCCACAAATGCTGTTTCCTCAGTGCCCAGTTGAGGGCCTCGCGTGTTCCTTCTCTAGAAGGGTTACTGAATGGATGTATAACTACGTTTTAGGCTCTAACTGGGTTGCTGGGTAAAATGCAGGGTGTCCTGTTAGACTTGAATTTCAGATAAACAACTAATCATTGTTTAGTGTATGGCCCATATAATATTTAACTGGCCGGCTCTAATTTTGTTAGCTGAATCTATAACTCTACCCTCTAGATAGAAGAGGAATTCAGGGAAGGGAGAGTGAGCGTGGCTTGGAGCCCAGAAAGGGGCTGTCATAGAAGAGACAGAAGTTGAGCTGTCGCTGCAAGAAAGCACACAGTACACTGTTAATGGTACCCCCTGGAGTTGTGCGATCCAGTGACCCTGAGAGATGGAAGGCATTTCTGGCACAGAAACCTGCATCATAAAAGGATGAGAGACTGAAATGAATATGGCAGGATAGAGGACAGCGAGGACAGGATGACAGCTGCCTGGAACACATACACTCCAACATTTCCAAACAACTTCCATTCCCCCATTGTCCATATTCCTCTATGCTCCCCCCACCATCAAGCCTTTGACCGTGCAGTCTCTCTGCCTGGAATCCCTTCCCCGACTGTGTGCCTGGCCACCTCCTTGTGTACTTAAAAGCTCTCTTGTGTCATCTGACTCATCTCTGCCCCAAATCCTTGTGTCCATTTTAACAAACCACTCAATGTTTGCATGATTTTCCTGTAATCTTCCAGCATGCCTCCGCCGGTAGTTAAAGGAAATAGAGGGGGAATTATGCGATGACCATATGTGGCCATCATTTAGGGCCAGCCTGCACATGCAAAGTCCCCTGAGCCTGATATAACCCTGCTCTCCAGACATGAAGCCGACAGCAGTGGGCTTCAATACCATCCTGAGAATCCTTCTTCAAAAATGTGTACTGCAAGGGTTTAATAAGTGCAAGATCTAATTCAGGCACTTAAATGCTGTCCAGAACCATTCTGACTGGGCCACTTTTAAATTCATGACTGCTCCACCAAAGCCTTTAGTGCTGCCTGACAATCAAGTCTCACAACCCAGTCCGTGCTCTCCCACTCTCCTGGACAGCCACCTCTCCCCTCCCCTCTCCCCGTCTTCAGTGACGTGTAAGAACCCAGCTTCTCTCTGCACCCAGAGAATGAGAGCTGTCAGAAGGGACTTCCTGTGTAACCTCCCGCAGCCCCTCCCACCTGCCCTGGTTGGAAAACAGTGGGACAGAGAGGCAGCAGAAGGCAGCTGCTCCTGCTCCTGACCACTGGCTCCCTGGATCCCATGTCCTCTCACCCGCTCAGCACGGCTCCTGCAGCCGTCACTCTCCTGTGCCATCATCATCGGTTTCCCTCTCTACGGGATCTTCTCCATGAGCACACACACATGCTGCTTTTCTTCCACTTGGAAATATCCCCCCTTGACCCCACTTCCCCCACCCACTGTAGCCCCGTTTCTCTCCCATGTGCATTGCCCCTCCCTGCCCCAACTTCTCCCTCTTCCACCTGGCAAGCCACCATCATCTCCTGGCTGGACAACTGCACTCGTCTCCTAATTGATCGCCCTTCTACTCTTGCCCCTCTACTATCAGATCTCCACATGCATCCAGAAGGATCTGCTTAAATGTAAATCTTTCATGGGACAAGACTTTCTTTTATGCAGCTCGCAAGTACCCTCACAAGCTCATCCATCTCTGCTCTCTTCCTAGAGCTCCAGCCATCTGGCCTTTCTACAGTCCCCCCACACAGCCCTCGCACACATCTTCCATGGAAGCCATCGCTCTAGTTGCTCCCTCTGCCCAGAATGCTGCCCCCCACCCAGTCACCCAAATAGCCACAGGTCTCGATCCTTCGATTCATCAGCTTTTGCTCAATTGTCACCTTAACAGGGAAGCCCAGACCAGCCTATTGAAAATGGTCCACATTCACACACACACGTCCCAAAACACATTCTATCATCTTACTCTTTCTCTTTTTACCATGTTAGTCAATATATTGTATATTTTTATTTCTGTATTCATCATCTGCTCATTCTGACTAGAATGTAAGCTCTGTGAGATCAGGTGCTTTGCTCGTTTGGTTTAGAGTTGTTTGCTTTACAGAGCCTCAAACACTATTTAAACCACAGAATTTCTCAAGCAATATTTATTGATTGAATAAATAAATTAATATCCTGTGTGTTACGGTAGTGGCAACCAACAACAACGAAGAACCTTAAGTTCCTGACGGCTCCCCAGATCAGATGGGGTAGCCTTCAACAGCCTTATAGAGAGCTGGCTTAGAACATCTCCACTCACATTTTTAGGTCTCAGCTTATATGTCATTTCTTCTCTGACATTTCTTTTCATTTCTCCCCTCAATAAGATCAAGTACGTGGGCTATCTGTTCCCACAGCACCCTATACTTCTCACTTCAAGATACTTGTCACATCATATTGTACTTCTGTCTTCCTTATAAGATTATATTTTCTGAAGATGTACATGGAATTCTCCAATAAAAACCTGTTGAATGAATAGATGAGTGAAGTTGAGTGAACAGTGTGTGACCACAAAATTGTAGCTAAGAGGGGCACCTGGGTGGGGCACCTGGGTGGCTCAGTGGGTTAAAGCCTCTGCCTTCGGCTCAGGTCATGATCTCAGGGTCCTGGGATTGAGCCCCACATCGGGCTCTCTGCTCAGCAGGGAGCCTGCTTCCCCCCCTCTCTCTGCCTGCCTCTCTGCCTACTTGTGATCTCTCTCTCTGTCAAATAAATAAATAAAATCTTTTTTAAAAATGTAGCTAAGAGAACTGAGCTTAGAATCAAGGAAGTGGAGGAGTTGAAAGAAGCAGGAATGGATTGATAAGCTCGGAGTGTTTCATAACAAGAAATGAGAAAAGGGAAGGAGGGAAAGAGGGAAGAAAAGAGAAAGGAAAGGGGGAGGGAGGAAAGAAATCTGTTTAGTGTCCCTGCCAAGAAGTCAGCAAACTAAATTTGGCCTAGCAGTGTCTGCACATAGAAACTAGCTGGCATAATCTGATCAAATGACCTTCTCCAAGTAGCCTCCAGCACCTGTGTACCTAACTTATCAAATCCACTTTTCCACGTGCCATTCTGATGAGATGCTCCTATGAGAATTCGCTTTCTCCCAGCAGGGTATCCCAAAGAGGAATGGCACTGACTGATGACACAGGGAATGTGGAAGGGTGAGGAGATGCACAGCAAGACTCCTGCACATTCTATAGTTCTGCAGGCCACCTGCAAGTCTCCTCTTGTATCCAGTCACTGCCTATCTAACTTCATTTCTTTCCCATGACCAATACCCCCAAACTGGGAAATGCAGCCTGTCTCATCTCACTAAAGCTTTCCCACCAACAAGGCCTGGCACAGGCCTACCCTCTATGGAGACCTTCCAGGCTAATCCAGTCATATGTATCTCTCCTTTCTCTTACCTTGTCAAAGAACATATTCGAAATATGTTCTATGAATAATTTCTTAGTACATCCTATCAGTATGCATATAGTTAGTGTTAGATAAACAACAGCAATTAGTAACAACATCACATAATTTAAATTAATATGGCTTTTCTCCCCAACTAAGCAGTAGGTTCATCAAGGATCATATCATATATTTTCCTTCTTTTGAACCCTCAGAGAACTTTCTCAAGGGCTGAACTAAACTAAGTACCCAGAAAATACTTCTTTAAACCTGTCTTGTTTAAAGTTATTGTAAAATAAAACCAAGGAGTCATAGAAACGGTTTCCCTGTTGTAAGTGAAAGGATGCTATCTCAAAGATGTCTTTAAGATGCTGTCTGTTGCCTTGGTCCTATCTGAGGAATGTGTGGTTTATTCTAGGAGAGAAGCCATAATGGATGGAAGGTACATTTCTGCTGAGTTAAGGGTTATCATGTTCCCTGCATCCAGGCGCCAGATTGATGGGATATGCCTCTATGATTTATAATACACTAATCTCACTGGAGAGTGAAGGACAATTAATCTTAGAATCTTGCAGCTTGCACTTAACAACTTTAGAACCTTCCCTGTGTACTTGGACTGCATAGCAAACATCTGCACCTCCCCCAGATGCTAGGACAACTGGGCATTGAGAACACAAAAACACCCTTCTCTGTAAGGCATGGAATGCTATGGCAAATATTATCCTTAGACTTTCCATGATATTCCCAAATAAGAGTTTATATGATGGTGGCCTTTTAGAGTTACAATGTTTAATTATAATAATATCATTAAGCATATATAAAATCAAAATTATAAAAAGACCTGATCTGTCAACAATATAACTATTCAACTTCCTTTTCCTTTTGTTTTATGTGCCTACCAAATGTCAGCAAACTGACTTTGATCCTACCAGTATCCACACACACAACCTAGCTGGCAAAATCTGGTCAACTGATCTTCTCTGTGTAGCCTATAGCACCTGCCTATCCAGCTATATTGTATTATTTGCTTTTCCATTTGCCATTTTGATGAGCTGTTCCCATGAGAATTCTCTTCTTCTAGGAGTGGGGCTGCTAAGATCCAGGAAACAAGGGATTCCAAGCAACTAAAGCAGGTATTACAAGGTCTGTGCATGGAGTATCTATCACTTTACCCATGGGAGTGTCCCTCATGTCATACCCAAAGTATGTTTACTTTTAATTTATATACTTTATACAATTCTAGAAGCATGCATATATATATATATAATACATATATATATGCATATATACACACACACACACACACATATATGTAAAACACATATATTACATGTTATGATATATAATACATATATTTATATAATACATATATACTTTATATAATTCCAGCCACTTTGTTTGAATTCTGAGCCTTTATCAAATTCAAAGAAGAAGGGTTATGATAGGCAAACACACTAACAGCTATAAGAAGAGGCACTTAAAGAAATATACTCACAAGAAAAAAAGGGGAGAAAAAACTATGTATGTCAAAAAAAAAACCAAACATACATTTTGGAGCCTCTTTTTCTAAAAATGAACACCTCTTTCAATGAAATAGCCATGTTTTACTACAATATGGTCATAATAACCCTTAGTATCCAATTATCCACACAGAGTAGTTTTTATAAGCTCCAAGAAAGCAAAAACTATGTTAGTGCTTAGAAAGACTTCCTTCCAAAATGGTTCAGTTAGAAAAGTTTAGTGCGTAAAGTTTTAACTCAAATTTAGCAAAGAATGTATTCCTTAACTTTCTGGATAGCAAAGATCATGCAGGCTGTTCTAATCTATAATTTCATATATTACTAAATTGGGGGAGCAGAAAGGAAAGTCTTCCAAAGACTTTCAACTATCAGTTCTTCAGCTTTTCATGACAAGAAGAGTCCATGATGACAGACAACCTTAAGATCATTGTAGGGACTTCTATAGTAATATGGCTGCATGTATCAGCTTGTTTGTTCATCCTCTCCATAAAATCATGGGAAAGGAGCAAAGAGAATGGGAAAAAATCCACAAACTCTATTTTCAGTGAAACTAGTAGGTAAGTATAATCTGCAGACTCCAAAATATGCTTAAGGGTTGACAAAAGCAACTGAAATCAGACAGAAATGACATGGGAAGAAAGAGAATAGAAAATTGAGTTGTGAGAAGATTTAATGATGGCATATCTCAAAAGTCCAGCAGAGAGATAAAAAACTCCTGAAGGCAAGAGCTCACCATGAACTGTGAAAGCTACAGACCCTATCTGCAGCAAGGTGCAGGAACTGAGGAAAGCAGAAACCACAGGGGGAGTACCCTTGGAATTTAGAAAAACAGAGGAGGCACAGCCACACAGAGAATAACAGTCAAAACATATTTCCAGAAATCACTCTTTCTTGGAGAACAGCAAAGAAAGAGAACATTTTGAGTTGTAAAGCGTTGCATCAGAAGCCTTGTGGTAATAACTGGAACTGAAAAATTGAACACATTTAATGATAAGTGATTTTTTTAAAATAAACTGGCATAGCATCTATGCCAAGTCACTGTAAGGTAAAAATTTAAAAAGAGTAGCAAAATGTGCTAAAAAAGATGAACTACATTCATAAAAAAAAAAAAAAAGTTGCCATGAAACAAAAGAAAAAGTACATAAATATTTCACCATGATTTTTAAAAAATTAATAAACCAACCATCCCTCTAAAAGAATACCACTAGGGATGCCTGGGTGGCTCAGTGGATTAAAGCCTCTGCCTTTGGCTCAGGTCATGATCTCAGGGTCCTGGATTGAGCCCCACATCAGGCTCTCTCCTCAGCCCCCCTGCTTCCCCCTCTATCTCTGCCTGCCTCTCTGCCTACTTGTGATTTCTCTCCTCCCTGTCAAACAAATAAATAAAAATCTTAAAAAAAAAATAAGTAATAAGTTATATAAGTATATAAGTATACTTATATAAGTATATAAGTATAAGTATAAATAAGTAAATAAAAGAATACCACTAAATAGAAATGCCAGCATTCAGGGAACTTGCAACAAGAAAATAGAAGGAAACGAATTGTGAGCTTACAGAATCCTAGAAAGTGACAAAAAGAAAAAAAAGGCCACTGGAGAAATGAAGATAAAATTGGAACGTTTATAAGTCAGACTATACATTGTAGAAAAGATGTTGAAGGATATAAAGGACAGATGCAAGAAAAGCACGCAGGGTTAAATGAAACACAGAAAGAATTAAAGGGGATTAGAGAGAAAACACTATAGCCACAACAGGCAAAGGCAATCCAACATACACATAATTATTTAGAGTCCATAAGGAAGAAAATAGAAACTGTGAAACCGAATATATTAAACAAAATTTGGGATGCCTGGGTGGCTCAATCAGTTAAGTGTCTGTCATCTGCTCAAGTCATGATCTCAGGACCCTGGGATCAAGTTCCACATCAGGGCCCTTGCTTAGAGGGAAACCTGCTTCTCCCTCTGCCTACTACTCCTCCTGCTTGTGCGCTCTCTCTCTCTCTCTCATACTTATTCTCTCTCTCTCTCTTTCTCTCTCTCTCTGACAAATAAACAAATAAATCTTTTTTAAAATATTTGACTCTACATATTAAAAGGGCACAGCATAGACCAGGGAAAATTCAACCAGATCAATCAACTATGAGACATATCCTATAAGGTTGGAGAGAGTGAAATAGAAAGAGAAAGAGGGGAAAGGAAGGCAGAAAAAAACACAGGAGAAAAGTAGGGGAGGGAGAGATGAAGGAAGGGAAAGAGGGAAAGAATCTTTTGTGCATCCAGACAAAGAGATAAGACATTAAATATGAGGAAATTCAGACATGCCTCAGATTTCTCCAAAGCAACATTCAAAACAAGAAGATGATGTGGTTGGTATCTACAAGACAGCCCAAGAAAGACTTGTGAACCTAGGATTCTATATTCAGCAAAGAATGTCCTTACAAAAGCAAACAAAGCTACTAACAATTCTGGAATTTTAAACTTATGTAATATTGTCCCATGAACTCTTCTTGAGGAACCTTCAAGAGATCAAACATCATCCAAACAAGAGATAAAAGAGGAGACAAACGATAGCAAAAAGACAGGTGATGTGCATTATATACCACAATCACAAAATCAAGATTAAACAAGTCTGGGGACTGAGGTGACAGAATGTAAATGTTGTATGTCCTAAGTACATAATGATACAACTAATGAAAAAAATGGAAAAGGGGAGGGATAGAAAAGATGAAGAGTAGAGTAGTTTTGTCGATCATTGCATTTGTAATAGAGGAAGTCAAAAAAATATGATTCAAAGCTGACACGCCAAGCCAGGAGTACCTGTAAACACTTTTAACATGACAGTGGTAAACACTGAGATCATGAAAATTGAGCGATGTAACAAAGAGAGAAGGTAGGAAAATGAAGCCTATTAATTTTGTCATTGTTGATGCAAAGGAACTAATCAGCACAGTCTAGAGAAACAAAGTACTAACAAATATAGTTATAATTATAAAGATAGCCATGAGAACAAAAATACAAATACTCCTGAAACTGCCATTGCTTTAAGAGGCAAAGAAAACTCATTATGTAAAAACTTGCTAATAAATAGTTAAATAGAAACATAATATAAAATAATATACCATACTAAGATCAAATATAGTTGTCATCTTAAAACGTGTAAAATATGGGATTAACTTTTTTATTTATTTAAAATTCAGTTTAATTCATTTTTTTATTTTTTATTTTTATTTTTTAATTTAAAATTTATTTTAAAATATATATGTGATCACAAAGCAAAGCTAAACCCTAGTTATATAAAAAAAATACATAATAAACAAAGTAGTTCAGAAAAATTTTAAAGAAAAAGATGGGCAAAGGTGTAAAAGGAAAATGCAAACAAACAAAAAAGCAGAGGACATAACCTAAATATCACACAAGATAAAGTTCACAGGATAAGACATTGAACAATACAAAGAAAGACACTTTACAAGGCTAACATGTACAACTTATAATGAATATATAATAACACTTATGAAAACTTATGCAACTAGGAACATAGAAGCAACAAAAAATAGTAATTATAGCACTTACAAGAAGAATTAGCTTTAAAAAAAAACAGATTGGTGGTAGGAAGATCCTAATTTCTCTCAATCTATAACAGTTCCCGTGAATAAGAATATTAAATCAGTATGCAGATGACCTAAATAACATAAATACGCAGTATACTTGTTTAATATATATTGGGCACTATACCCTGAAATGCTCTAAGAATACACATGAAAACCAGTCAAGCCACAATTTAAGTTACAGAAAAAACTGAGCTAGATTCTAACACATAGAAATGAACAGACAATACTCTCTAATCACAATATGATAGAACTATAAAGCAAGATTAGAAAACAATAGATTTAAAAAAAATTAATTCTAGGGGTGCCTGTGTGACTCAGTGGGTTAAAGCCTCTGCCTTCGGCTCAGGTCATGATCTCCGGGTCCTGGGATTGAGCCCCGCATCGGGCTCTCTGCTCAGCAGGGAGCCTGCTTCCCCCTCTCTCTCTGCCTGCCTCTCTGCCTACTTGTGATCTCTCTCTCTGTCAAATAAATAAATAAAATCTTAAAAAAAATAAAATAAGATAAATTTAAAAATTTGATTCTAAATTGCTAGTTCAAAGACGGCATGAAACAATTTTCAGAATTTCTAGAAAACAAAATGTATAAAATCTTTACACACTGGCACCTGCGGGATAAAATTAATTTAATCCATTAATTTGAAACAATTCAAATATTTAAATTATTCTACAAATAGAATATAAAAATCAAAATAAATACATCAAGCATCTCACTTAAATAATTTTAAAATTAAAAAAATTAAAAAGTAAGGAGTGCCTGGGTGGCTCATTTAGTTACGCATCTGCCTTTGGCTCAGGTCATGATCTCAGAATCTTGGGATGGAGACCCAGGTCAGACTCCCTGCTCTCTGGGATCCTGCTTCTCCCTCTCCTCACCACCTGTGCTTTCTCTTACTCTCTCTCTCTCTCAAATAAATAAAATCTTAAAAAATAAATAAATGTGAGGAAAGCAAAAAAGTGAAGTGATTAAATTTAAACAGCTGAAATTGACTTTGAAAAGAAGAAAGCAGACCAAGAGATGAATTTGTAAGTCAGTTCCTGTGACCCCTACCTCACATCACATACAAAAACTAATGTGAAATATATCAAAGACCTAAATGTAAGAACTAAGACTATTAAAGTCTTAGAAGAAAACAAAGGCACACATCTTTGTGACCTGGATTGAAGAGCGGTTTCTTAGAAAAGAATAAAAGCACAGGCAACAAAGAAAAGATAGCTTAAGTTGGACATCATCAAAATTTAAAACCTTTGTGCCTCAAAGAATGCTACCAATAAAGTGAAAAGATAAACCACAGAGCAGGAAGAAAAGTTTGCAAACCATATACCTGATGAGGGACTCCTATCTATACACACACACACACACACACACACACACACACACACACACACACACACATACCTTAAAATTCAACAATGAAAAGACCAAAAAAAAATTTTAAATAGGCAAAGAATCTCCATAGACATTTCTTCAAAGGAGATATACTAGCAGCCAACAAACACAAGCAAATATGCTCAACATCATTAGCCATGAGGGAAATTCAAATCTAATTGATTACCACTTGATACCCCTAATATAGCTAAAATGGAAAATGATAAGGATGTGGAGAAATCAGAACCTTCACATTGAGACAATGCAAAATGGTTCAGTTGCTTTGGAAAATAGTCTGGCTATACCTCAAAAGGTCAAACATAGAGTTACCATATGACCCAGCAACTCTACTCCTAAGTCAACATATGTTAAAATACATGTTCATAGGGACGCCTGGGTAGCTCATTGGGTTAAAGCCTCTGCCTTCGGTTCAGGTCATGATCTCAGGGTCCTGGGATCGAGCTCCACATCGGGCTCTCTACTCAGCAGTAAGCCTGCTTCCTCCTTTCTCTTTCTGCCTGTCTCTCTGCCTACTTATGCTCTCTATCAAATAAGTAAATAAAATCTTTTAAAAAAAATACATTCATAGAAAAATTTGTACACAAATGTTTATAATAGCTGTATACTTAAAAGTCAAAAAGTGGAAACAACAAATGTCCATCAAGTGATGAATGGATAAATAAAATGTGATGCATCCATGCACTGGAATCATATTAGGCAATTCAAAGAAATTAAATTCTAAATACTGATATATACTGAGACATGGATGAACCTTGACAACATCATGTTAAGTGAAAAACGCCAGTTACAAAAGACCACTTATTGTGTGGTTCCATTTATATGAAATATTCAAATAGGCAAACCCATAAAGATAGAAAGTAGATTGATTAGTGGTTGCTGGGTGCTAAGGAGGTAAAGGGAAATGGGAAGTCACAACTAATGGGCATGGGGTTTCTTTTTGTGGTGAGGAAGATGTTCTAAAATTGAGTGTGGTAATGGTTGCACAAATCTGTGAATATCTGAAAACCACTGAATTGTACACTTTGAGTGAATTATAGAGGATGTGAATTATATCTCAAAAAAGCTATTACTAAAAATAACAATAATATGGAGCTTGAAAATGGGGATATGGTAGAAGTATTATTCAACTAAATGGGACCACTCCAGATGTTTTGTGAATTGTTTCAAATCATCAGAATGTTATGAAAATAGTGAAATTGCTAACATTAGCTTGCAGATAAGCAAGACAGAGTTTTAGCAAAGGAATATGGGAAGTAGAGGTGTGGGGGGAGGGAACAACCTACTTTTAGCCTAATGCTGAATATGTGATTTTTTAAAAATCTTACCTCAATTACAACTATGACTCAAACTAACACTAAAATAATTTTGGGACCCTGTCACAGCAGGTGGCCCATCACACAAGCTTAGATTTAATACTGACTAGAGATAATCCTCAAAGGGGAGAGAACTATAATTTTCATTGAACAGAAAACTTAAAATCCTATGAGGATAAAAATGGTGGTGTTTATGGACCAGTCAGGAGGAGTGAGTGAGGTTACACCATAGATTCTTTTCAACAAATCACCTCCTTCCATGGAAAAGTTTTGTAAATGAGAGAGGGGAGAGAAAGGAAAGAGAGAAGTGTGGAGAAAACCATCTGACCCAAAGAAGTGCATGAAGACTCACTTCCTCTCCCAGCAAGGCAGTAGTAGCATAATGGTGACTTCCCTGTCTCTGCCCTTCCCTCTGCAGCACACCCAAGGCCAGCCCCTAGCCCCTCTTCAGTACTCCCTTCTACCTGCTGCTTCCGGATGTTCATCTATGACCATAATATCAACGCCTAGAAAAAACTAAAATGCTTCTTTCCCATGATATTTGCATTTTCCCAGGTGTCTTTGAGAGCCGGAGAAATGAATTCCCAGCCTGTGTTTCAGACCCCTTGGCCAGCAGGCAGGCAGGCGAGGATTTCTGAGCCTATGTCTCTCACTACTCAGATCTCACTCAGAGGCACCTGCCTTCTTCCTTGTCCCCTGGCTAAGCTCAGGAAACTCACAGATTGTTTGGCCTAGTTAGATGCTGCTATTTCCATAGCTGTCATCTGTTCACCTGGAAACTCCCTGAAGAGAGGAGCACATCTTTCATCTCTGTATTCCTAGTGCAGAACACACATTGGGTCTTAACAATGGCCTTATAAAGGCATGTGATGTGAACTGAAAGTTCATATCCCCCAAAACTCATATGTTGAAATCTAATCTCCCTTGTGATGGTATTCAGAGGTGGGGCCTTTGGAAGGTAATTAGGTTTAAATGAGGTCATAAAGGTGGAGTCCCCACAATGGGGTTAATATCTTTATAAGAAAAGGGTGGCCTGAGTGGCTCTGTCTGTTAAGGGTCTAACTCTTGATCTCAGCTCAGGTCTTGATCTCAGAGTCATGAGTTCAAGCCCCACGTTTAGTAAATTAATTAATTAACTTAATTAAAAGGAGAAGAGAGACTTGAACTTGTTCTCTTCATCATGCAAGGACTCAGAAAGCCAGAAAGAGGGCTTTCACCAGGAACCAAATCTGTTGCTACCTTAATCTTGGGTTTACCAGACTCCTGAGAAATAAATTGTTTGAGCCACCCAGTCTATGGTACTTTGTTCTAGCAGCCCAAACTGACAGTCTGTATTAGTTAATGCATGTAAGCTTTGGATCGTTTGGGAATTTTTGTGTTTCATGCTCAAGAGACATCTTATCTGAACCCAGTAAAATGGTAAGAAAATTACAGAGCTGGTATTCTGATACCCAGCCTGATAAGATGGAGAGAGGTCTGGAACTCAGTGCTCCTGATGTCCCTCAAAGAGCCTTTTCCCATGCCACTATGCCAGTCACCTGAGTGACAAGGGTCAAATGAAATTCCGGAACAGGACTCACCATAGCAGGTTACAAGACATCCCTCCATGATATCCAAAATAGCTAAGGTATCCCTTCATGAGCCAAATGCCCATGTAAGGAGTCAATGAGCACCCTTTGCTAGAAACTCTCCATTATATAAATCACATCCTTCCCTGAGCCTCAGTTTCACCATCTGGGTATAGGATCAGGGGATCTCAGAGATCTCTGTCTGCTCTAAATTTTCCCAATTCAAAGATTGATTACAGAAGAGTAATCAATATATTACCTTTTTACTGACCCCTATAGATAAGCCAAAGTGTTTGGACTGAGTAGTTGCCTGAGTGAGAAATTGAAAGGGAGCCTCCTGAACAAAGAGAATGGAGAAATAACTGAGTTATCACCACCCAGTGCTACTCCATTTTTGTCTCAAATGCAGAAAATAAAAATAAAAAAAGGAAATGTCACTGAGTTAGCAATGGCCGGTGCAATTCCATTTTTGTCTCAAATGCAAAAAACAAAAAAAGTTTTTTAAAGTTACACTCAGTTAACTATGAATCTATTTGCCCCTGACTGTCCATTTATCCGTTCCTGGGTGGCATGCCACAGAAGAGCTTACGCCAGCCATCGGAGCAGGGTCAGGCCAACTGGAAGGTTAATTCTGAATAGGCAGTTCTTTGAATATAATTATCTGTCAAAACAGAGAAGCTGTCTTGTGATCAGAGAAAGAGGAAAAGGCCCTGAAAGACTCCCAAAATCAGGAATTCTTCCATGGGTTCCCGAGGAAATTAGCCACCAATTCTGAGCCATGTCACAGCTCCCTTCTTCCTCCCACCCCCCCCCCCTTGGATATCAAAAGACAATTAAGGGTTCTCCAACCACTAGGAAGCTCAGAATCTCCAAATATACTGGGCTTATGGGGGCAGATGGAGCCGCATAAACAAAAATGCCTCAAGTTTCACTGGCCCCTGGCATTCCCAGCCTTCTCATGCAGGAACTCAAACTCCCTGCAAAGTTACCCTTGACCAGGTCTGCTTCTTCCGGGGGCTGTATCACGTGTGCTCCTCAACAGAAGAGGTAGTTGAATACTGGCTGACACCACTCCTGCCTCACCCACATCCACCAGACACCTACCTGCCAGCCATCGTCGTTGGGCATCTGACAGTTAATTCAACACAAATAGGAGGGCCAGGCACTGCACAACCTTTGGTATGAATGAAACAGACCATAATGCATGGGAATTGCTCCATGCTTCCAGAAACCAAGAGTCCAGCTCATCATGCCTGGGTCCTTTTTCCCCTCAAATAAATTTGTTCAAAAATCTCTAAAGGCATCATGCCAATGGGCTTTGGGCAGTCCTGTTCAATTCATATTCTAAACATGCTTAAATTCTCACTTAGATTCTGGTTTTAAAACTCCATACCTAACTCCCCTACTCAGAACTCTCCAATGGTTCCCCATATCTTGAGGTTAAATTGCAACTCCCTGATGTGTCATACAGAGCCCCACTATATACATGGAAGTATCTTTGGTACTAAAGGTTTATAGAAGGTGAGAATTCTTCTCTGGGAGGCAGTGCAATGTGCTGATGAGTACCCAACTCCACCTCCTAACCGCTGGTTGGCTGCCTCAAGTCTTTTGCTTATTAGGAGGTCCTCTTAAGTTAAATGGCCCTGCTTCCCATTGACTCCTGCAGGCCCTGGGGCCACTCCTGATCAACTCAGTTGCTCACCCACCAGCTTCCAAAACAAGGAGAACACTACATCAAAAAGTAATGATGTACTATACGCTGGCTAACTGAACATAATTGATTAATTAAAAATAAATAAAACAAGGAGCAATCCCCAAAGCCCCAGAAATCTGCCACCAGAGATCTCCACCTTGGGTTAAGACCAAGGTTCACTTTATCTGTTCATCATGGTGGCCAATTACATCATGGTGGTCACTCATAATGGGAAGCTAGCCAAGTGGCATCTCCAATGGATGGATCCCAAACAGATACTCTTCTTGAGCTTACCTAGCATGTGAGGCTATGTACATAATGCACAGTCAGCCCTCCTCCAGCATCAGATCTCTCCAGTCAGGGTTTTTAGGGATTTATTGCCACTTTTCCATATCTTACCCACTGGAGAATGGCAGGAGGGAGGCAAAAGGACAGTGGCATGCAGGCATCATGGATGGGATGCTACAAAGGACTCTCCCGAGGCTTGTGGGACTTGAGATGTGTTCTTGGTGCTAACTTTCACATTCATTACCTCGTCACTCATACCTCTCTGAACCTCACTTTCTTCATCAGTAAAATAATATAAAAATACAAACCACATCTGCCTATTGTGAGGATAACAAAAGATGATATTAAGACACTAGGAATCAGAGTATAGGAAGTCTCATATTCTGGAACTGTACTGACAACAGAAATATGAAAATCAAGCCACATGTTAATTTTAGGTTGTGTAATAGCCCCATTAAAAATGTTTAAGTAAAAGTTATTAATTTTAATAATACTTTAACCCTATGTATCCAAAATATTATTTCAATGTGTAATTAGTTAAAAGCCTAATGAGGCATTTTATATTTTCTTTTTTTTTTCTTTTGTACTAGGTCTCTGAAATTTTCTATGTACTATAGACTAACCACACATCTAAATTCAGAGTGGACACATTTCCAGTGCTCAACGGCTACCTGCAGCCAGTGGGTACCTTATTGGACAGCACAGCCCTAGACTAAAGTTGGATTTCATTCTATGGACAACAGAGAGCTGTGATGAATTTTTGCCAGAAAAGCGAAATACACCAAAAAAAAAAAAAAAAAAAAAGGCAGTTTAGGGAACTTTAATACAGCCTTGGGCTAGGGGCACAGCTGTTCTGCCTCAACGGCCCAAGCGATAGACCGAGAGACAGCAGCTCTATTTTCTGTCTCCCTGGTGCCTACACAAGACCTGACAGAGAGTCCTTGGTAATTGGATTGAATGAAACAATCAATCAACAATCGCCAGGACAGGGCTGCTGCCTGGATCTATAGAGCAAGTTAAAGAGAAAAGTCAAGATGAATCTGAAGGTCACAGCCAGGGATCAAGACAGAAGGATGGGGCACTGCAGGAAATAGAGTCTGGACAAGGAATTGTGAAGGTGGCAGAAGGACCCTACCTTACACCTGGTAGTCTTCAACATGACAGAAGGCTGCTGAGACTAAGGGACTAGATAGGGAGAATAAGGAGCTGGAGCTTGGAAGGTGTAAGTTACTCAGGCAGCAATCACCAGGTGACTGGGGGGCACCAGGCACAGAGCCCCCAGGAGGGGAGTAGACATAGTAAAGAAGTGAAATGACAGTGAAGGTTTAAACACATTACATAACAAGGGGAAAAATTCAAGTTCATGTGGACATTCAAGGTCTCAGGTGTTTGAAAGGGCAGGGAAGGGGCGGCGGGAGGTAGGAAAGACCATTTGGAGAGGTGGTGAGAGGCAGGCTTAGAAAGACAGCCCAGTATTTGCTGAGGTGGGTAGGGCATCCTCCACCAGCAGAGCCCCGGCCAAACCATTTGCATTTCATTAACCAGGCATGTTGGGGGAAGGGGGGCACCTGGGGTGAGACTGCTCAGCAAAAGCAGCTGCTTTCACTTTCAACAGTTTTAGATCAAAGCCCGTGGCATACAAGCTCTCTGTGTGACACTGGTAATGAAGAAGAAAGTCTCCCAGCAGCTCAAAGAAAAAAAAAATATATTGAAAATAAAAGCTTTGATGCTTATCCAGAAGAAACTTGCTTCTCGATATTCATGGTTCTCATGAGCATGTGTGTCAAGGACAGGAAATGTCAGGAATAATGAGCTAGCAGTACAGGGTCATTCCAGGGTCTGAGCATGCTCAGGGAGCTGCCAACGATGGGGACACCATCAGGACTCTCTCACTCTCTGCTTCTTGTCCCTGCATCTCTGGCTTTGTTCTCTCAGGCCAGCTGTCTAAGCAGCTCCAAGCTAACACCTTACAGCCTCATAGCTAACAAGGCAAGAAAGTCTTTTCCTGCCAGCCTCAGTTAGCTGAGCCTTGGAGGCAGACTGTGGTTGACCATACTTGGGTCTCACGCCCATTCCTAGACCATGGAGAACCACTGCTGGCCCAACCAAGTCAACATGCTCCATCTACTCCCCACTGGGTATGTTTTCAGACTAAATAAGAGGAACAAGTGTTGGGCAACCAAAACAGTAGCCTCTACAGTCACCGATAGGAAGGTGACAACAAACTGAGGCCAGAATGCCAATCCTCTGGTCATCCATTATTATTGATTCAACAAGTATATACTGCATTAGATACTTTGCAATAACCAAAGCAGAAGTGGCTCCTATCCTTGTGGGCACACAATCTAGTAAGAGAGGCAGATGATAAACCTGTAAAAAGATAAATAACTACGAATTGTAACAAGTGCCATGAAGGAAACCAACAAGGTGAAGTAACAAAGAAAATTAGGAAGATAATCAGATAGGATGTTTAGAGAAGGTCCTCAGGGGAGGCACCACTTAGCCATGACCAGGACTAAAAAGGACCTAGGCAGGGGGAGTAAGGAAAAGGTCCCAGACTTGGGGAGGGAGCTGTGCATGCAGTGACCCTGAAACTGGGAAGACTCTGTCCCGTGTGGGAGACCAAGAGAAGTTAGTGTGACTAGGGTGTAGTGGACACAGTGAAAGATCCCCACCCAGACAGAAGGCCTGCCACACCCGGGTAAGGAGTTCAGATTTTACAATTAGGCCCTGCAAGGGCATCGAAGGATTTTTAAACCTCAGCATACTATGAAATTATTTGTATTTTAATAGACTGGAAACAGAGAAATTGGATAAGGGGCTCATTGCAGTGATCTAGCAAGTTGATGGGGCTGAAAGCAAGAAGTGGCTGTGGAAATGGACAAACTGGACAAGTGGGAAGTATATTTAGGAGGAGGAAAGAGATGGGCTTATGGGAGTGGGTGTTGGTTTTGGGGGAGAAGGATGAATCATGGGCATTCCCCGGGACTGTGCTGGTGGCTGCTTGGGGCAGGGGGGCTCATGTACTGCAAGGGCAAACTGGAGTTAAACAATTTGAACATGGTAGAGAGGGAGAGCTCACTTCAAGTAACTAATCCTGAGTTACTGTGAGAAATCATAGTGGTAAGCAGGCATCCGGATATTTAAGTCTCAGGTTCATCAGAAATTTGGACTGGTAATAGAATTTTAGAAGATCTCAAAATACGGATGATATTTAAAACTGAGGGCATCAATGAGATTACTTAGGAAGTGTCTGTGGAGGTGAATGAGAAGAAGACCTAAGACTGACTCATAGGAAACTTAAAACATAGGTGAGCCAACAGAGAAGATGGAGGAAAATCAGACAAATTGGGAGGAGACAGGAAAAAATGTTCCCATAGACACCAAAGGGGAATGTGTTTGTAGGAAGAAGCAGTTGTGTCACAGCTGCTGAGAGGTCAATTGCGATGAGAACAGAAGAGGGCCGTACAGACAGAGGTCCTGGACAACTGTGCCCAGAGCTTCCTTCCAGAGCAGGAAGATAGAGAATGGAGACAGGGTATGTGTGTAATATACCTTCTCAACTTTGAGAAGTAGAGGTGCCTGGGTGGTTCAGTTGGTTAAGCAACTGCCTTCAGCCCAGATCATGATCCTCGAGCCCCGGGATTGAGTCCTGCATTGGGCTCCCAGCTCCACAGGGAGTCTGCTTCTCTCTCTGACCTTCGCTCCTCTCATGCTCTTCCCTTTCTCTCTCTCTCAAATAAATAAATAAAATCTTAAAAAAAAAAAAAAAGTAGAGATGTGGAATGGTAGCTAGAAAGAGATTGGGAGCCAATGAATATTTTTAAGGAAATGGAGATAGAAAGGAGCACTTCCTGTATCTGCTTTAGAAATTGCCTTTCTGGAAGGGCACATGGTTGAATGTCCAACTCAGTTTCAGCTCAGATCCTGATCGCAGGAGACAGGCTCTGCGTGCAATCTGCTGGAGATTCTCTCTCTCCCTCTCCTTCTGCCCCACCCCTTGCTCATGCTATAAATAAACAAACATATACATAAATCTTAAAAAAAAGAAAGAAATTGGCTGTTTGTAGTAAGTTCTCATTAGAACACAGTGTTCTCAGGATTAAAAAAATGTATTTGACAGGACTAGATGTTACTCCAAAGTACCTTCTATATCTATAATTCTAAAATTCTGCATGTATTCCTTTTTCAAATGTCAGAAATAAAATACCTAGGACTGGTATCTTAGTCCATTCAGGCTGCTATAACAAACTACCACATACTGGGCGGCTTAAAATATATAAATATTCATTTCTCACAGTTGTGGAGGCTGGAAGTCCAAGATTAAGGTGACAGCAGATTTGGTGTTGAGTGTGGGATGTCCTCCTGGTTCACAGACAGTGCCTCATATGGTTATAGGGGCCAGAGAGATCCCTGGGGTCTCTTTTACAAGGGCACTAATCCCATTCATGAGGGCTCTACTTTCATGACTTAATCATGTCCCCAAGTCCCCTTCTCCTAAACTATCACATTGGGGATCAGGTTTCAACACAAATTCTGAAGGGCAGAAACATTCGGTCTAGAATCCAAGCAACAATACTTCCTTCTCTACTCAATCCATTTAGCCATTAATTTAATAATTTATTTCTTTACAAAGTGGGCACCACAGGGACAAGGGTTTTTGCTGTTGTTCACAGATAGGCACATAGCAGGTGCTCAATAAATATTTTATGAATGAATAAAGAAGTGGATGGATTCAATAAGTAGTCACAGAGTGCCTACATGTGTAGAATTCATTTAACATTCACTCAACAAACATTAAGCATCTGACACGTGCTAGACTATATGCTAAGCATGCCTCAGTCAGCTCCTCCTTAAAGTAGGAGAAATAAGTCTCTGTTCTGCCTTCTTCACAAGACCATTAGAAGAATCATATGAGAAATGTGGGCTTAAAAACAAAACTATTTCATGTTATTATTAAACTTGGCTTCTGCCCTAAAGGAGCTTGTTAACAAAGTTGAGGAAATGAGAAAGATGGGAAGTGGATGGAATTACTGGTTAGTGACCACCAGTGTGTGCATCAGGCACTGAAGTGTTTGCATTCTTTCTCTCACCTAACTGTTATACCCAAACCCTGAAGTTGGCATCATTACCCCCACAATGTAGATGCAGAGAGAGATATCGAAGAGGTTATATAAATTGCAGAAACTGTTCAGCAAGAGGCAAAAATGGATGGAAATCTAGGTCTTTCTACTTCCAAAACTCACCCTTTCAAAAATACTTTCTTTCACACAAAAGTAAATCTTAGTGGGGCGCCTGGGTGGCTCAGTGGATTAAAGCCTCTGCCTTCAGTTCAGGTCATGATCTCAGGGTCCTGGGATCGAGCCCCGCATCCAGCTCTCTGCTCAG
>CM053603.1:80146508-80171978 GCA_028646535.1 Procyon lotor
AGTAAATGGAATCAATTCTCTAATTTCCCTTTCCATATTTTCATTGTTAGTGTATAAGAAAGCAACTGATTTCTATGCATTGACTTTATATCCTGCCACATTACTGAATTGCTATATGAGTTCTAGACGTTTGGAGTGGAGTCTTTTGGGTTTTCCATATAAAGTAGCATGTCATCTGTGAAGAAAGAGAGTTTGACTTCTTCTTTGCCAATTTGAATACCTTTTATTTCTTTTTGTTGTCTGATTGCTGTTGCTAGGACTTCTAGTACCATGTTGAACAACAGTGGCAAGAGTGGGCATCCTTGTCGTGTGCCTGATCTCAAGGGGAAGGCAGATATGGACTCACAAGTGTAAGGTCAAATAATCTTCGACAAAGCAGGAAAAAATATCCAGTGGAAAAAAGACAATCTCTTCAATAAATAGTGCTGGGGAAATTGGACAGGCATATACATAAGAATGAAATTCGACCATTTTCTTACACCATACACAAAGATAAACTTGAAATGGATAAAACACCTCAATATGAGGCAGGAACTTATAAAAAATCTTAGAGGAGAGCATAGGTAGTAATCTCTTTGACATCAGCCACAACAGCTTCTTTCAAGACATGTCTCCAAAGGCAAAGGAAACAAAAGTGAAAATGAACTTTTGGGACTTCATCAAGATAAAAAGCTTCTGCACAGCAAAGGAAACAGTCAACAAAGCAAATGGGCAGCCCATGAAATGGGAGAAGATATTCGCAAATGACACTACAGACAAAGGGCTGATAGCTAAGATCTATAAAGAACTCAAACTCAACACACAAAAAACAGATAATCATGTCAAAAAATGGGAAGAAGACATGAAAAGACACTTCTCCAAAGAAGACATACAGATGGCTAACAGACATATGAAAAAATGTTCATTATCATTAGCCATCAGGGATATTCAAACAGAAACTACATTGAGATACCATCTTACACCAGTAAGAATGGCCAAAATTAACAAGACAATAAACAACAAGTATTGGAGAGAATGTAGAGAAAGGAGAATCCTCTTACACTGTTGGTGGGAATGCAAGTTAGTGCAGCCACTTTGGAAAAGAGTGTGGATATTCCTGAAGAAATTAAAAATAGAACTACCCTATGACCCTGCAATTGCATTACTGGATATTTACCACACAGATATAGATGTAGTGAAAAGAAGGGCCATATGCACCCTAATGTTCGTAGCAGCAATGGCTATAATCACCAAACTGTGGAAAGAGCCAAGAGGCCCTTCAACAGATGAATGGATAAAGAAGATATGGTCCGTATATACAATGGAATATTATGCTTCCATCAGAAAGGATGAATATCCAACTTTTGTATCAACATGGATGGGACTGGAGGAGATTATACTGAGTGAAATAAGTCAAGCAGAGAAAGTCAATTATCATATGGTTTCACTTACTTGTGGAGCATAAGGAATAACATGGAGGATGTTAGGAGAAGGAAAGGAAAAGTAAATTGAGGGAAATTGGATGGGGAATAAAACATGAGAGACTGTAGATTCTGAGAAGCAAACTGAGGATTTTGGAAGGGAGGGGGTAGGGGGATGGGTGAGCCTGGTGGTGGGTATTGTTATTGTAGGGGACTTTAACATCCCCCTCACTGAAATGGACAGACCATGTAAGCAAAAGATCAACAAGGAAATAAAGGCTTTAAAGGACACACTGGACCAGATAGACATCACAGATATTTTCAGAACATTTCATCCCAAAGCAGCAGAATACACATTCTTCTCTAGTGCACATGGAACATTCTCCAGAATAGATCACATCCTGGGTCACAAATCAAGTCTCAGCTTTGGTTTTAATGTCCTCTGAGGATGCTGTCAGATGAGACCTTCAGCCTAAGAAAATAAGGAGATGAAACTTAAAAGCCCATATGAAGCTAGGACCATCAAAAAATAATACTCTTGGTGATAGTGTAGACTGGGGGGGGGGGAACTACCCCTAAGCACAGGGAGAAAAGAGGATACCTATCCGCCTCTGAGATCTGGGTAGGACAAAAATCTTCCCTGCGAATTTATAATCACTATCCCATACCTCACATAGCTTTAAAGTTAAAATTTCCACAATCAGTATTATCCAGAAAAACACTAGCTGATAAATTAGTATGGAAATTTATTATGAGCTGGCAATACCCTAGGGCCCCTGATAGAAGTGAATGAAAAACTATTTAGAAGGACACAATTTCATCCCACACTGAGGATGATTCTAATAGATAAATGACCACTGAAGATAAGCTCTAAATTACAAGGCAAATGAGGAACTAACCCACCTTGAGTTAGACTCCGCAAACCCAATTTTTAAAAAGATTTTATCTATCTATCTATCTGAGAGAGAGAGAGAGAGAGAGAGAGAGAGAGAGTGAGCAGGGGAGGGGCAAAGGAGGAGAGAGAGGCTGACTCCTCCCTGAGTGGGGATCCCAATGACAGGCTTGATCCTAGGACCCTGGGATCATGACCTGAGCCAAAGGCAGACACTTAACTGACTGAACCACCCAGGCACCCCAACAAACACAACTTAAAGGAAAAAAATAATGCTTATACTCACAATAACTTTAGATAATAAGGCAACATAATAAAGATTATAAATGTGTTTTTTTTAAGATTTTGTTTTTTATTTGAGAGAGACAGAGTGCAAGCAGGGGCAGGGAGGGGCAGAGGGAAAGGGAAAAGCAGGCTCCCTGCTATGTGGGAAGCCCAATAAGGGGTTCAGTTCCAGGACCCCAAGATCACCACCTGAGCCAAAGGCAGACACTTAACAGACTGAGCCACCTAAGCACCCCAAGATTGTAAGTGTGTTTAAAGATTATAAGTGCGTTTAAAACCAACATTTAATAATTGGTTTTTTGGGGCACCTGGGTGGCTCAGTGGGTTAAGCCTCTTCCTTCAGCTCAGGTCATGATCTCAGGGTCCTGGGATTGAGTCCCAAATCGGGCTCTCTGCTCAGCAGGGAGCCTGCTTACCCCCCTCCCTCTGCCTGCCTCTCTGCCTACTTGTGATCTCTCTCTCTCTCTGTCAAATAAATAAATAAAATATTTTTAAAAATTGGTTTTATAAAAGAGCAAGGCATTAATTTAAAAAAAAGGCAAGTTTTTAAAATAAACAAATGGAATTCGGGGACATTAAAAATTCAGCCATTTAAAAAAAATTCAGCCATTTATACTAAAAACCATTGAATTATACACTTTAAATGGGTAAATTGTGTGGTATATGAACTACAATACAGTTTTTTTTTTTAATGTTCAACTATCAAAATAAGGTTTTAAAAACTTGAGATAGGTTTAGCAAAATAGTACTAGGCAAAGCTGAATGGAGAAGCAGTAAACTAAAATATGAACTTGAGAAAATTTCACAGACTCAGGACAAAGAGAGAGGTAAAAATATGAAAGAGCATTTAAAAGAGCTGAGGATAGAATGACAATGTCCACCTATATCTACTAAGTTTTCCAGAAGGAAAAGATATTAATGAGGGAGGTAATACTTGAAGAAATGATAAGATATAACGCCTGAGAATTTTCCAGAATTGATGAAGACATGGATTCTCAGATTTAAGAACCATAGTAAGTATGAAGAAAAGAAAATATAAACAAATGTAAACTTATACATATTGCAAAACTACAGAATACTCAAGACATGGAGAAAATCTTATAAGCAACAAGAAATAAGAAAACAAATTTCCAACAAAATAATAGCAATTAGACTTTTACAGACTTCATAAAAACAGATTTCCTACAAAATAATGATAATTAAGTTAGTACATTATGAACAGTACCATCAACAAAGGTCAGAAGATTATAGGAAAAGAGCTTCAAAATGCTGAGAGAATATTCTTGTCAACACTGTGCTCAAACTAGTATTTCACAGAGAGATCACTCCAAACAAATAACATTCCAAACAAATAAGGACTCAACTTGAAAAAAAACATTACAGGAAAAACTACTATAGATGAAGGAAATCAAACACAGAAAGAAAATACAATTAATAATTCTATTTTTCCCCATGTGAGCAACCTGTCCCCTTCCAGGTCAGACACTGATAATTAAACAGATCATGGTAATGTAGTATGGCTTCAGAGACGATAAGCAGATATGTGAGTGGGGTGTGGGGAAAGCCCAATCATTTCACACTGCTGAGAAAGGGAAGTCAGTCAACATAGGGACACAGCCAGGCGTTGCCTAAGTAGAAGCCGGTAGGATGCAGTATCAAGGAAAGGACAGGCCTTGGGCAACATAATTCATAACTGGAGCATAAATCGTAAATCCCTCTGCTCTCGAGGGACAAAGATGACAAAGGAGCCTGCTCTACCAACCAAGATAGGCAGGTGGACATCTGGATATACCACAAAGGGGTATGGATGCAGGAAACACTGTTCACATAGTCACTGAGGCATCAGAGACTGACTCCATCCCTCACATAAAAAGCAGCCAGAATTTTTGATAGTCTGACCTGATGCCCTCTCCCAGATTCTAAAGAGGTAAAGCCACATGCCAGTGGTTGAGGGCTTACTACAGCCTGCTGGGATGAAACAGGACAAGGCAGATCCAATAAATGAGAATATATCTCTCCCTCTGATACAAAAACCCTATCTAACTAAGAGGAAACTGTGGAAATCATTTCTTTGGACCCAGAAGCACTTTTCAAATAAAGATGTAAAATGATAAGAAAACTAAACATTCAAGTTTCTGAACTAAGCAAAGAGGTTTTAGTTAGCTTGATGATTAACAGAGGTGAAGGTCCGAAGGAAGATGAGACATAACCACACTTGGCTGTGTATTTAGGTGTCAGATTCCCTTTCCCATGTTACTTTCTTGTTACAGAGCTCATTTTTAGTCATCTAAATGATATCCCATTATTTGTATAGACATCTATGTGTGAAAGCTGTTTAAAAAAATTGGAGAAGGTCATAAAACTTGATAAGAGAAGGAGATACTCATAGTTCATTAATGGTATTTATGACATCATAAATTGAGATAACTCAAAATAAACATTTTAAAATTGTTTTCCTATTTGGGAAGAAAAATAAATAGAATAGAACAGAATAAAATAAAATAAGTCTTCCTGCCTCACACGATCCCAGAGGTCTTCCTTTTTGTAACGGGCAATTATAATTTGCTTTCCCTTCTGAAGAAGTTTATAATAAATTTAAACATAATTAAAAGTGTTTCCACTATCTTCTGGCTCTAAATACAATGCAGAGTTTTTAAAAATATTTCCTTCTTGTTACTGTTCTAGCACCTGAGTCAGGCTGGATTTGAATTCTATAATACAGCTCCAGGCCAGTCATGTTGAAGCACAAGACCTCTTCTTGCATCTCTATTCTGTCTTGTGCCCGTGAGATCATGGGTAGAGAGCAGCCCTGGTGAGATGCTGGGAGAGGCAAACTGGTGGCCAGGGCAAGAAGCTTCTGAGAGTCGCCATCACACCTCTCCACACAGCCTCTCTCCCTGCATTACCAACTGGTTTCCTCTATACCAAGAAATAGTTTTCAGTCTGCAATTGGTGAAGGTAGTGATTTAAATTCATATATTAAGTTATTCACTAAGAGCAAATTGTGATGGAGACAGGAGGAAGAATTGAGCGCTTAATTTGTATAGACACAAATAAGGCACACTGCTGCTGAATGTCTGCATCCTCCCAAAATTCAAATGTTAAATCCTAACCTTCTATGTGATGGTATCGGGAGGTGGGCCTTTGGGAGGTGATTAGGTTGTGAGGGTGGAGCATTCATGAATGGGAGTAGTTCCCTTATAAAAGAGACCCCAGAGATCTCTCTGGTCTCTTCTGCCACAAGAGGACACACCAAGAAATGGTCACCGGAACAAGGTGGAGAGCCCTCACTGGACAATGAACCTGCTGACACCTGGATCTTGGACTTCCAGCTTCCAGAACTGTGAGACATCTATTTCTGCTGTCTCTAAGCCACCCAGTCTATGGTAGTTTGGTTCTAACAGTCTGATGGACTGAGATACACATGCATCCAGTCCCCACAAGCCTGTGAGGTAGACGATATTAGTATTCCCATTGGACAGAGGAGAACCGCAAAGCTTAGAAATGCTCCGTGACTCTCTGTAGGTCTTAGAGCCATGGATTTGAAGCTAGGCAGTGTGACTCCAGTTGGTCTTAGCGGGCATGCTAGCACCCTGACAGACGGCCTAGGAAACAGCAGATGCCAACTGACCCCATCCAGGTTTTTGGGCGTGCAAGTGTTGAGAAGGGGTAAGATGAGCACGTTGGGCTGCTCTGGAGGGCGTTCTCAAGTGTCTGTGCCTCTACTCTGCATCTGCTTCTGCAAGTATGACCTCCGCCTCAGAGAAAATGCGTTTCCTACATTTTCACTTGAATGTCACTGGAATGTACAACCATGGAAGTCACTGATGATTTGCCTAGCCTGAGTTTCCTGAGAAGGGGTTGTTCCTCCCCTGCCTCGGGTGCACTGGAGAACCTCCTCCCTGCCCCCACAGAACAGAAAGTAACGAGGGAAGGTGGGATTCTGTCCTTTTTCTTGGTATCACTGTTGAGGTCCAAAGCCTAGGGGGAAAAGCAATAAACTCCCTTACATTCACAGTTCAGAAAGTCCTCAGTGGTGGACTTCTGAGAGGTTTCTGTCCCAATACTCACCTCCCCCTGCCACTCCCACCCACTGCAGTCAGTGGGAGCAAAGAAATGAAGGAGAGATTGCTCAGCCTTTGGGAGCACACAGTGACCACAGGGAAAGACTATTCCCACCCTAGTCCTTGAGTCTGTTTCCCCTGCCAAGATCTCATTAAGACTGGAGATCCAAGCCAGAGACCTTTACTCAGAGGGTCTGTGAGGGGAGCTGCTCAGGCAGGGTCTCAGGGCTGGCAGAGGGAGACATCAGGTGCAACCAGGTCTCCAACGTCAGAGAGATTTGTATGGTGAAGAGGTCCCACAGGGCCCCACAGAACTCAATGAAATATCCCAAAGACAAGTTGCATTTCAGGTGTTCTCCACACAGAGGGCACTGACAGCCAGCTGCCTTGACTGAAGAATGAGCACTGACCCACAGTGTCTTCCCACCAAATAAGGAGACAGGTGCCTTCTCATTCCCCAACAGAGAAGCCAGAACTCAGGACAGAAAAGAAGACAGGGTGACTGATGACACAGCCATTCCCCCATCTCCCCTCAAAAACAAACAAAAAAATTTAGACAGGTGCCTGGGTGTCTCAGTCAGTTAAGTGTCTGCCTTCGGCTTAGGTCATGATCCCAGGGTGCTGAGATGGAGCGCCACATTGAGTTCTCTGCTCAGGGGGAAGCCTGCTTCTCCCTCTCCCTCTGCCACTCCCCGTGCTTGTGCTCTCTCAATCTCTCTGTCAAATAAATAAGCAAATCTTAAAAAAAAAAAAAAATTTAGACACTGTTCTGGGAGAGAAAGTCTTTTTTTTTCTCTCTCCTTTTTTTTTTAAAGACTTTATTTAAGGGCGCCTGGGTGGCTCAGTGCATTAAGCCTCTGCCTTCAGCTCAGGTCATGATCTCGGGGTCCTGGGATCGAGCCCCACATCAGGCTCTCCGCTCATCAGGGAGCCTGCTTCCCCACCTCTCTCTGCCTGCCTCTCTGCCTACTTGTGATCTCTCTCTCTCTGTCAAACAAATAACTAAAATCTTAAAAAAAAAAAGACTTTATTTATTTGTCAGAGAGAGAGCAAGAGAGCACATAAGCAGGGGAAGTGGCAGGCAGAGAGAGAAGCAGGCTCCCCACTGAGCAGGAAGTCCAATGAGGGACTTGATCCCAAGACCCTGGAATCATGGCCTGAGCAGAAGGCAGATGCTCAACTGACTGAGCCACCCAGGCATCCAGAGAAAGTACTGAATCATATATGAGATTGCATTTTCTAAGTAAATAGGATTCAGTCTTTAATACTGAAATGAAACAACTCTAATAACTGGAAATAGCTGAAAACTTGTAATAACCTGGTCCAGATGTTGATGAGGGGACAGCTATTACCAAGTGGAAGAAAGGGGAGATCAATTTAACACAACTGGAGAGCAGTTATTAGAAAAAAGTTATCTTCACACTCCAGTAGTTGAGATGCTTCAAAAACTTGGGACACCCACCTCATACCCATTAGAATAAAAATTTCAGATAATCTCAAGTGTTAGCAAGGATGCAGAGAAATCAGAACCCTCACTTGTTGCTGGCAAGAATGTGAAATGGTGTAGCTGCTTTGGAAAACAGTGCAGTAGTTTGACAAAAAGTTAAACATAGAGTTATCATTTGACCAGAAATTCCACTCCTGATATCATATCCAAGAGAAGGAAGACACGTCCATACAAAAACTTGAATGCAAATGTTCATAGAATTATTCATAATAGCTAAAAAGTCAAAAAGAACCCAAATGTCCATTAACTGACAATTGTGATATATCCATATCCAAATGATGGAATATTATTCAGCCATAAAAAAGGATGAAATACTGATGCTACAAAATGGGTAAATACTGAAACATTATGCTAAGTAAAAGAAGTGAGTCACAAATGACCACATGCAATTCCATTTTCAGTAGTCCCCCCATTATCCAAGGGTTACATTCCAGGACCCCCAGCAGATACCTATGCCTAAAATCACAGATAGTCCCAAACCTTACACACACACACACACACATATATGTACACACTATATACACACTATGTCTTTTCCTATACATACATACATACCTACGATAAAGTTTAATTTACAAATCGGGCACAGTAAGAGGTTAATCACAATAAGTAAAAATAAAAGAGAACAATTATGACAGAATACTGTTAATAACAGTAACGTGAATGCGGTCTCTCAAAACATCGTATGACACGTACTCACCCATCGTGATGATGTGGGACGACAAAAAGCCTACGTGAGGAGATGACCCGAGGCGAGTGGCGCGGGCACCTGGACGTAGCATTAGGCTACTATTGACCTTCTGCAGATTCATCAGGAGGAGGGTCATCTGCTTGTTGGGACTGTGGGTAACTGAAACTACGGAAAGTGAAACCACAGATAAAGCAGTCTGCGGTATATAAAATGTCCAGAATAAGTCAATCTGTACAAATAGAAAGGAGAAGAGCAGTCCCTGGGCCTGGAAGGGTTGGAGGGTAACAGCTACGTGGTGCAGGGCTCCTTGGGGGTGCGGGAGAAAGAAAATGTTTTAAAATCAATTGTAATGGTTGCATAATTCCACAAAGATATTAAAAGTCATGACTTCTATGAATATATTAAAAGTCACCATTTTAAATGGGTGAATTATACGGTATGTGAATTATATCTCGATAAAGTTATTATCAAAAACAAACAAGGGTGACGCCTGGGTGGCTCAGGCTGCTAAGCATCTGCCTTTGGCTCAGATCATGATCTCAGGGTGCTGGGATGGAGCCCCTGGTAGGGCTCCCTGCTCATTGGGGAGCCTGCTTCCCCCTCTCCCTCTGCCTGTCATTCCCCTGCTATGCTCTCTTTCTCTGACAAATAAATAAAATCTTAAAAAAAAAAACAAAAACAAGGGGCACCTGGGTGGTTGTCTATTAAGCGTTGGACTCTTCTCAGCAGGGAATCTCCTTGTCCCCGTCCCTCTGCTCCTCTTCCTCTCTCTCTCTCATATAAATAAATAAAGAACAAAAAAACTTCTTAAAACTCTGTAGGAAACAAACAAACAAGCAATGGTAGCTTAATGGAAGGCAACAACCGGACCAAAACAGAGAAGTGACTTTGGTGGATTGGGGGCTCTGGCCTGGAGCACGGAGAGGCCTGGAGTCCACTGGCTGGGCCCTGGGAGCTGCCCCAGGTGGTCCCCTGCAGAGGATCCCGACCACTGTGGAAAGCACAGCCCCAGGATCTACCCTCAGGGCAGGAGGCCTGACTCAGGGACTAAGAGGCAGAAGAATGAGAAGACAGCCGGGTGTCCTTGCACCTTAGTGCCTCCCTCTGAGCCTCGGCTCCGTGATCTGTGTCCTGCTGCTCAGCGTGCAAGCAGGAGCAGCAGGAGCAGGCACGATCTGTCTGCAGAGGCTCAGGCCATGCCCCAGAACTACTGAGCCAGAGCCTGCCTCCTATCACACAGGGGAATTAACAATACCTTGGGGGTTCTTATTAACAGGAATCACCACCACTGAGCGGACACCCCTTATGTGGCACATACTGGGGTAATAGGGAGAGGTGCCTAATGCAGTGCCTGCACACACAGCAGGAGTTCAGTACGTCAGAGCCTTTATTTGAAAGAGCCTGACGGGAAGAGAGGAGAGCATGAATGCTGGAATTCAGCACAGCTGGTCCTCTCTGACATTGAGACCTGGGGCAAGTGGCTTAAGTGGTCTGGGCCTCACCTTCCTGATCTGTAAACTGGGCTTATCTCACAGGGTGGTTTCGAAGATGAAGAGAGAAAAGGTGTCCAGTGGCTGCCCTGCATCTAAGAGCACGTAGGACCCCAGATGTTCAGTCACGTCTTCCTCCCTACAACCAGATCTCGCAGAACCGTACTGTGCAAGAGACCCGACCGCGCCAAATCCTCCTCAGTTGCGTATCTAGCCCTGTTTCTCTATTATTCGTTCATGTATTCACTGAGCAAATTCCTCCCGAACACCTACTATGTGCCCACCGCTGGGCTGGGGGTGCAGACACTGCAGCTGCGGCCCCAGAGTCCTGAGGCCTGGTCTGGCCTTGCAGAGGAATGAACGGGCCTGTTTACCCACCTGCTTCAGAGCTGTAAAAACAAAGCCCGTTGTCTCTCAGCAGCCATCTGAAACAATTAGTCTCAACTCCCAACCCTAATGTGCTTCCACACTGTGAAAAAGCACTTTTTCAAGGGCGGCAGGAAACATAAATTAGTATAATATTACAATTAAAATGCATTTTCCATTTATTTAAATTCCTCCTTCTTACATCTTAAGAAAATGCATCCTTCCTTGGAGGTATTTAAGGAGATTCAAAGAGGCTATCACCATGAAGCCAGAAATGCCCCCCACAGGAAACACAAATACCATCTACTCTGCAGACCAACAAGAGCCATCCTCCCTGGTGATGAGCGCTCATGTCTACAAGACACTCAGCAATTTGGGGCTCCACAAAGGCCCTTGTGTAGAATTGCCCCTGACAGGTCACTGGCTCTCTGTAAATGCTCATTTGTTCATTCACTCATCAACAATTTTTTCTGCACCTCCTCCATGCTCAGCAGTATAAATAACCTGAGAAGGACGAGACACAGTTCCTACCCTCATGGGAGACTGTAGGTGAAAGGCAGCCAAGCAAAAAGGAGTAGGACCTAGGGCCACCAGTGCTGTGACAGCCAATGGCATGAAGAAGGGACCCCACACAGCCTGGATATGGGGGAAGGGGAGCAGAGTGGGCCCCAAGGATGAGAAGGGATTAGCCAGTGGGGGGGGGGGAGGGTCCTCCAGGCAGAGTGACCAGCAGGGACAAAGGCATGGAATGTGTAGGAGCATTATGGGTAGAGCAAGGAGTATTAAGTCATTTGAGAAGATTAGGAGGCAGGGAGTAGAGGAGGAGCAAAAGAAGCAAGGACTCAAACACTCAGTAGTCCCAGGAGGGTCTGGGCAAGGCTAAAGGTGAGGACTTTGTCCTGACAGCCTTAGGAAACCAGGCTGAACCCCAGGTAGCAGGGGTGGTGAATCCATTAGCCCAGAAATCACAAAAGGAAGCCAGACACCCAGCCTGCCAGGGACACAGCAGCAAATACCATTTTCCCCTCAGACACGAACTAGTATCCTGAATTCTTGGTTTTGTGTCGCTACCTGCTGGCAAGATTTCATCAAAATGTAGTTGATTCAGCAAAATGTTCAAAGAGAGAAAATCTTAAAAAAAAAAAAAAAAATAACAGTTATAGGGAACTTTCCTGACTTTACAAATCAAATTAGAGTAACACATTATAGAAAGAATGTTATTAGCTTCATTAAAAAACCAGAAAGGAGCTCGTCCTTGGAGAGTCAGGGGTTCAAATCCCAGCTCTGCCATTTATTATGTGGAAAGATCTTTGGGCTTTATTTTTAACATCCATAGAATGGAGATAATATCGAACTCACAGTTGCTGAGGGGAATAAAAGATATCAGTGTGTAGAGAGAAATACAATGGGAGTTGGAGTTAGAGTGGTGGGAAACCAGCATATGACCTATAGCCGCTGTCTATGCTGGAAAGATTTGCTTTCTCTTGAAGGCCCGGGGTTGGGAGGGGATGCACAGAGCCCCACAACCGCACCCCAAGCAAGTCCACTCCATCCTCTCTTTTTCTTCCCTACAGAGTGTTAGCTATCCCCTCTCTGCTCCATGACCTCCACCTTCAGCCTGGCTGCCTCATGGGCAAGGGTCTCCCCACTGTCCCCCTTCTCACACTTCCAGTGAAATGTACTGACTAGCCGAGAACCGCAAGGAAACAGGGAACAGCCGAAAGGACAGACAGAGGAATGACCAAGGTGAAGAAATCTTCCAACTCTTACCCTCTGAAATGATAACAACAAACTCTCTGCATCTCACTGAACCCCAATTTCCTCCTTGGGGAGAAGGGAACAACACACAGCCATGGGACAACTCCTGTAAAGTGTCTGGCACAGTGCTAGCCCACCGAACCTTCAGCTATGGAAGTTATTTTCAGGATTGTGAAATTGTGGCAGATAATCTTATTGCAGAATGGCTTCAAACATCAGATTGAGGGGAGGCAGGGAGATACTACCATTTTGGTCTTTTCCTACCTGAATTGACTCCAAATTTTAAGTCATCTTGCAGATTTGGGAATGGAACATAAGATAAGTCATGCTTTATATTGACAGGAAAAATTCCCAAAGTGTAGGCCCTTGCCAAGGAGACTCATGTAGATGATTCTATCAATCAACACCACTTCACCCAGATGACAAAACCCGAGCTTTAACAGCGCTCTGACTACCACCTACTGTGCCTTCCTTATGTCTCCCTGTGCTAAGCCTTTCTGTGTAATCAAGTCATCCTAATATGATGTCCTCAACCCCCTTGTGAGGCAAACACTACCTCATTTCACAAATGAGAAAGTGGGCTTGGAGACATGGCTAGTCAGTACAGCTGGTGAGCTATGGGGCCAGGACTTCAACCCTACGCAGTGCCAGAGCCTTTGTGCCATCTGCCTTCTTCATTCTGTCACTAGGTTCTGCCCATGCTTTCTTCAAGGTATCCCAATGGCCTGCCCTTCCTCTCCATTTTCTGAGTTCAGAAGCTTGTGATATCATGGTTGTATTCAACCTCCTAATTTATGGTCTCTATTACATTCTCTATTACATTCTCCATACTCTATTATATTCCTTTCTACCACTGCAGGCTCTAGACCACCTCTATCCAACAGAACTTCCTGCAATGAAGAAAATGTTCTAGAGGAGCATTACCTAATGTGTTAGTTACTGAGCATTTAAAACATGACTGCTCTGATTGAGTCTTGTGAATTTTTTTTTTTTTACCTTATTTAGTTTAAATAGGCACATATTGTGGCTATTGTGGCTACCATGTTGCTAGGCAGTCCAGATGCCCTCCAGGTAGAGTGGAACTTCACAGAAAATGTGAACTGTGTGACAGCATAAGCCTGATAATCCGCCAGAACCCAAAATGATGGTTTGTGCTTTTTCACATCCTGGAAGGTATAGAAAAAGACAAGGCATGTTGGCCTAGACAACATTTTTCGATAAGAATATCTGCCTTTCATTGAGCACCTCCCATACTCTAGCCTCTGTATTAGGCACTTGACATGTGTTATCTAAACCTCACAATTCCCCTGCAAAGTAGGTATTACTATCTTCATTCAGTCATACAGCCAACAAGCATTTGTTGAACACCTACTATGTTGAGACACTATGCCAGGCACTGAGAATATTGGAATCAACAAGACATTGAGTTTACATTCTATAAACAAGAGGGCTGGGAGGAAAGAAAAAAAAAGAAGGCTCAGTAAAGTTAAGTAACTTGCTCTGTGTCACAACACTGAAATCGGAACCCAGGCTACCTGAATTCACTGTTTCTTGGCTCTTCCCTCCTTCAAGGCTAAAACTCAAATCAATGCTCAATGCTTCTCCCTATGAGGAAAGGGTAGTCCAAGAAGACAACAAACTGGGACGCCTGGGTGGCTCAGTTGGTTAAGCGTTTGCCTTTGGTTCTGGTTATGATCCCAGAGTCCTGGGATAGAGTCCTGCATAGGGCTCCCTGCTCAGGGAGGAGCCTGCTTCTCTTTCTGCCTGCCCCTCCCCCCTGCTTGTGTGCATGCACGCTCTCTCTCTCTCTGACAAATTAATGAATAAAATCTTTTAAAAAAAGAAGATAACAAACTAAGAATTTTTGCAAGAGTAAATATAAAGACATCCACTCAGGTCTACAGAAATAAAATAAAGTAGGCAATAGTTTTTATGGAAAAAAAATATATACATATATATATATATACCCAGAAAAGGGCTGCCTGTCTATAAACTTGACATGAAAAGCAGTGTAATGCAGACAGAGCCCATGTAGAAGCAGGTGCAGGAGTCCAACTCCTAACAAAAATATTCCACTCTTCCCTGGGTCAGGCCACATGTAAACCCTGGAATCATGTCTCAAGACAGGCATTAACAAACTTGAGTAAACCAGTGGCCCATGAGAAACAGCTGAATAGGGGCACCTGGGTGGCTCAGTGGGTTAAAACCTCTGCCTTCGGCTCAGGTCATGATCTCGGTCCTGGGATCAAGCCCTGCATCAGGCTCTCTGCTCAGTAGAGAGCCTGCTTACCCCTCTCTCTCTGCCTGCCTCTCTGCCTACTTGTGATCTCTCTGTCTGTCAAATAAATAAATAAAATCTTTAAAAAAAAAAAGAAAGAAAGAAACAGTTGAATGTTCCTGGAACAAAGAAGAAGAGAGGCTAGGTGCTCTAAACAAACATTGATTATATAAAAGAATAATAAATAATGTCTAATTTGTGGGTTAACATAATAATACAAAATAGATTTAAAATACCAAAAAAAAAAAAAAAGATGTAAACTGAATGAAGGAGATTAATGTTAAAGTGAACTAAAAGGGAACACCAGACCTTTTGAGTACTGTTGTATACAAGTTGTGAGGTGACACTGATACCAGGGTGCCCAAAGTGCCAGATAGAATGACAGAGATCAGTGGCACTCTCAAAGACTTAAAAGATATGTAACAGCCCTTTTCATTTACTATGTAATCCCTGCAAAACCAGAGGGATTGTAGGGGGCAATGGTAGGCTACTAAACACTCAACTACAGGCAGCCCCATTTGCAAGTATCTTTATCAGAATAGATGAACACAGCCTCTGGTACTTGGAACATCTATTGATCTGGCCTCATAGGGAAGGAGGATCAAATGACTCCCCATTCCCTTGGGACGGACAGCTGTCCACATTCACGATCTTGCTCTTGGGCTCTGTTAACTCACCTGCTCTGTCACAATATAAGATCTGGAAGAATCTTGACATTCTGAGGTTGGTCCACAATATTGATGCTATCACATTAACTAGATTTGGGAAATCCCAAAAAGATACATTCATACCAGAGAGTAGGAAGTAAACCCTAACGAAGGTTCTGATCCCTGCCTCATTGGTGAAGGTTTTAGGTGTCCATAGTCTGGAATATGCCAAAACATCCTCTCCAAAGTAAAGGACAAGCTACTGAACTTTGTGCCACTGACCACTCAGAAAAAAACACAATACTTTATTCAGATTTTGGATATAGCATATACTACACTTGGGAATACTGAACCGATCTCAGGTGACACAGAAGGCTTCCAGTTTTGAGTGGGACCCAGAGCAAGAGGGAGATTTGCAGTGGACTCAGGCTGCGGTACAAACAGCCCCACTGCTTGGGTACATGGTCTGGCCGATCCCGTAATATTAGAGGCCTCTCTGGAGGTTAAGGACCCTCGATGTAGTGAGCCTTTCACAAGCCCTTAGAGAACGGTTGAGCCCAGACCCCTATAGTTCTGGAGAAAGGCCATGCTGTCTACAGCAGAGAACTATTTCTCACTCAAAAAACAGCTTCTGGCACAATACTGGACCATGGGAGAAACTGAGTGACCATAGAACGTCATAAGTTGGCACAGTTACAAGACCCACCAAATCATAAGCTGAGACAGGCACAATTGCAACCTGTTATGAAATGAAAATATTACATTTGGAACCAGGCTCAGGCAGGTATGGGGGAAACGAGCAAGTTGGGTGAACAGGTGGTCCACACCTGCTATAGGGCATACAACACGGCGTAAGCACCCATGTACCCTGCCCCTCTTGCACTGCTGCCTCACCATCAGCCCACATCTATGGCCCTTTGGGGAGCTCTCTACAACCAGTTGATAGAGGATAAAAATACAATAAAAGGCCTGATAATGGTTAGGTCCACACAATATATGGGTGTAAGCCAAACATGGACTGCTGCCATGCAGAAGGGCCCTGAAAGAGAGTGGTGAGAGGAATCCTCCAGTGGGCAGACTTCAAAGTAAAATTGGCCACCGCCTTTGTGTGGGGAAGAAGTGACCTGGAGTCACTTGCAAGTAATGGAAATGGCCTGGCTGCTTGGTCAGGGTCTGGGAGGAGCAAGATTGGAAGGTGGGAACAAGGATGTCTGTGGCAGAAGCAGCACTGAAGACGGTAGGTAGACAGGATGACTTATACAGTGAAGGCCAGTGAGCCTCTGTCCTCAGCTGCCTCAATCCTTAGAAAGGAGCCCATGAATGAATGGATTGGTCATGGTAGTCTGATGTGATAAACTCCCTTTCACCAGGGCTAATCCAGCTATCAGCACTGCTGAATACCTGACCATTAGCTGTACAGACCAATACTGAGCCCTTGATATGGTACAATTCCTCAAAGACACAAGCAGCTATTTGATGGCAAGTTCATTCTCTTGGATCTTTTCTACCTACAGAGAGAAGTGATTCTTCCTTCGTAGAAATAATACATATTCTAATAATGGGTCTGCCTTCTCTGCTCATAGTACATAGTTGGCCAGCCCAGCTATCTGCAAGCCACAGATTGTCTGCTTCTGGGGGAACCAAACCAGAGGCATTGACAAATCAAAAAGTTGGTTCTTTGAAAGGGCTAATAAAATACACAGCATTCTGGCAAGATTGGAGGAAGAACAAACAATATTGCAAATAAAAAAGAAGAAATACTATGGATGCTGTTGAGGTATAAAAGGCCCAAGATAAATGACTGGAGGAGAAGGAGAAATTTTTCCTTACAAGAGAATGCCAAGTAAATAAATATAGAAGGAACAAAGGTGTTAGAGAATCAGGGCATTGCAACCATCATAGTGAGGTTAGTGATAGTCCTCACTATCACTATCACTACTCACAATCAATAATGAATGCTAAAACACATGTGTGGAAGTCTGATGAGGAATAGGGTATTTCCACTGCTTCAAAGTACCTCCTGGGGGTGCCTGGGTGGCACAGTCTTTAAGCGTCTGCCTTTGGCTTGGGTCATGATCCCAGGGTCCTAGGATCGAGCCCCGCATCAGGCTTCCTGCTTGCTGGGAAGCCTGCTTCTCCTCCCATTCCCTCTGCTTGTGTTCCCTCTCTCGCTATATTAATCTCTGTCAAAAAAATAAAATCTTAAAAAAAAAGTACCTCCTGCAAATTAGTTATTTAATACAGAGAATATAATGGCAACTTTACTGTGAAGAAAACTCTAGTGACCTTCATCAAGTGATCAAATTAATATCAGTTGACTTGTGATGTTAAAACCAGTAACCAAAGGGTAAACAGGGCAGATAAGCACAGCTGCGACTGTTTCCCAAATCTGCTTATTCTGGGACTGCCATCTGCCACTTTCTTTCTGTAAGGTGATGTTCATGCTTGGTACCTGATAACCAAGTGTTAATTTAGTTGTTTTGCAGGAACTCAAGATTTACCTCCTCTTAGAGCACAGCAAAATGAAATTGACCCAGGCCCAATTAGCAACTTCCTTTGTCTGATCTTGCATAGGATAGCTCCTCTCCCCTTCAGCTGGGCCCTTTTCAGCTTGCCTTTAAAAATCCCTGACCCTCCCCTGTGGGGAGGCAGCCTTTCAAATAAACTCTTTCCTTGCTGCTCACTTGATGTCTCAGTGAGATTGGTGCATCAAGCATGGGAACTTGGGTTTCATTAGAATGTTATACACTTACGAAGCAAATAACATTATGTAGTACTCTTATAACAACATGCATAACTCAGATTTTACCATGAGGAAACATAGACATTCAGCATGAGACATCTACAAAACAATCACCATGTACTCTCCAAAATGGAAATGTCTTGAAAGACCCAGGAATCTCTAAGGTTATTCCAGGTTAAAGGAAATCTAAGAAGGATGACAGCTAAATGCAACCTTCAATTACATCATGGACCAGAAAAAAAAAAGTGCTATTATAGGGAAGGAAAATTAATTTTCCCTCTACCCTTCTAGATTCTTGGCTGAGACCCTTTGTAACAGGACAGATTAACAGGAGAAAAACAAGTTTAATAACATGTATACATCCTAAGAGAACTGAGTAACTCCCTGAAGAAATGGTCCAGATCACCACCTTATTAAATACCATCTCCAGCTAAAGACAAAAGATGCTGGGGGGTTAGGTAGGGGGAGCCAGTTATGGGAAGCTATCAGGAAAAGTACTGTAGATGAGGGTAGGGTGGTTATGCAAACTTAAGTCATTGCTTTCTCCACTGGTAAGGGCTTCTAGAGATTTTTAGTCATCCTTCCCTTACAAATACAGATTTCCCTTATAAATGTAAATGTCTCTTACAAAAGGATGACATCTCAGTTGTCAGAGCTTTTCCTTATCTGCTTAAGAGAAACATAATCGGTCTAAAATAATTCTTATACCAGGCACGTGGGTGGCTCAGTTGGTTAAGTGTCTGACTTGGGCTTAGGTCATGTTCTCAGGGTCCTGGGATGGAGCCCAGAGTCCCTAGATGAAACCAACCCTGCCCCATTGAGCCTTGACCCCTTGTAGAGTATGGAGTCCACTTCTCCCTCTCCCTCCCCCTGCATGCACTCAGGGGCACACTCTATCTTATAAATAAATAGAATCTTTAATATAAATAAAAATCAAATAACCCTTATACCAAAGAGGTCGATTTTGGGGAGACAAATTCTGCTCCCCTTCACTAAAGACATTATTAGGACAACTAACAAAAGTAGAATGTGAACTATATATTAGATAGTGCCAAATTGTTTAACACTTCAATAAATATTAAATTTCCTGAGTTCATTAAATTTCCTGTAGTTATGTAAGAGAGTGCCCTTCTTCTTAGGAACTGCAAGTACTGAAGTGCTAAGGTTTGAAGGGGCATGATATGTACAACTTATTCTGAAATTAATCATGGGGAAAAAAAGAAAAAAAAAATATATATATAGAAAGAGAAAGAGAGAGATGCCTGGGTGGCTCAGTTGGTTAAGCATCTGTCTTTGACTGAGGTCATGATCCTGGGATTCTGTATCAGGCTCCTTGCTCAGCAAGAAGCCTTCTTCTCCATCTGCCAGCCACTCCCCCTGCTTATGAGCACTCTCTCTGACAAACAAATAAAGTCTTTTTAAAAAGAGAGAGAAAGAGAAATGATAAAGTAAATGTGGCAAAATATTAACAATAGGTAAATATAAGTAAAGGATATAGTTCTTTAGTATTATTCTCAAGTTTTTCTGTAAGTTTGAAACTATTTCAAAAAATAAAAATTTAAGTAATTAAAAATAAAGGAATAAGAACATGTTGTGAACAATACTATATGACTAAATTTTAAAATATAAGTGAAGTTAATAAATACCCAGAAAAATCTGATGGAAGAAAGACTCTCTAAAGGCCTGAGATACAAGGGAAGCCAGTTTAGGTTTCTTTCTAAGTCACTGTGGCTATACACAAACTTTGTTAAAAGCAAAAGCTGATTTATGGCCCACCACATTGTATACCTGCCTCGCAAATGAGTAGCCAGAAGGAAAACCATCTTGCCCTTAAGATATCGATTAATACTCCTATTCCCTTCTTCCTTGATGTTAAAACTTGTGATTCTTATGTTAATCTATAATCTTTTGAGGTTTTACAAGATGTAAAAAAGTATATAACCCTGTAAAAACTGTTCATTCAACAATTTTTTCTTCTCCGAGGAGTATGTTTCTAAGGCAGCTGTCCTACCTATGCTCAAATAAAACTCTCTTTCTTGGGGTGCCTGGATGGCTCAGTGGGTTAAAGCCTCTGCCTTCAGTTCAGGTCATGATCTCAGGGTCCTGGGATCAAGCCCCACATTGGGCTCTCTGCTCAGCAGGGAGCCTGCTTTCCCCTCTCTCTCTGCCTGCCTCTCTGCCTACTTGTGATCTCTCTATCTCTGTGTCAAATAAATAAAAATTAAAAAAATCTTTAAAAAAAAAACAATTCTCTTTCTTACCTTTAAAGATTCTAAAAGATTGGTTTATTTTGTGACAACAAATCTATCCTGATAAAACTGACTCAGCTAGAAAGTTTTAATAGATTTATAATTATTAAAGAAATCAAGTCAGTAATTTAAAATGTTCCCCAGAATTAAACACTGCGCCAGACCAGATGATGGAGTTATAGGTAAATTCTAAAGGAAGAGATATTTCAAACTCCCCATTTCTAGTCTTTGAAGTTATTATAACCTTGATATCAAAAGCAAAAATAATCAAGGTTAACATAGATTAAAAAATTACAAACAAAATATTAGCAAACTAAATCCAGAAATCCATGTAAAACATAATATATTCATTAGCAAGTTGAATCTATTCTAGGAATTCAAACTATATTTAATGTTCAAAAGGCATTAATATCATTAAATTAAAATAATAAAGGAAAAATATAATACATGTTTTCTTGTAGTTTCAAAATGAATAAGTAATGTCTGTATAATTAAGAATCTGGCTAGCTTTTGTCTCCCACTGCTGGGAAGTAGCTTCTAAACCCTGAGAGTTTCCTAAGTGCTAGAAGGGTCTTTGTTATTCATGCTAGCCCATCAGACCACCTCTGAGTTTATGCTTACAAGTTGACTCATGGTGGGCCATTAAATGGTTTATGCTAAGATAATGACTCAGTATGGGGGCTGGCTATTCATAAAGACCAACCCAGAATTAGAGGGTTAATGTTTTGAACAAGGTGATATCAACCAAATCTGGGGCAGCTGGAAATGGGGGTGGGAAATGCCACTAAAAACAGAAATCAATCTCATGGCCAATGATTGAATCAATCACGACTATGAAATGAAATCCTAACAAAAATTCAATAAGGTGGAACTTGAGTGACCTTCCCTAGTTGGCAACACTCTACATATGATTGATGCTACACATCAAAGTGCTAGTAGGGTGACTTGTCCTCACTCCACAAGGATAAGCCACCACAAGCTTGCCATTTGAGACCCTCTCTGCCTTCACTCTATACATCTCTTCTTGTGACTGATTCTGATTTGTATCCTTTTTGCCATAATAAAACTATGAGAGAGCAGAACAAGGCTAACTTCATTTTGTGCTACACCTGTCATCTTATATATAATCCCTATATGACCTGCTTCTGAGAAAGGTCACAGAACGTCAGGACATTGCCTAGCTGGTCCTTGAACCAGTTTGAGTTAGCTGATAGGAATGCGGAACCCCTAACTGTCACAGGATGTAAACCCCGCCTTTTGCCCACCAATTCAGACCAGAGTAATAGGCTAGTTCAAACGGTTACTATAGGGTAAATTGTGACTCAATTGGCCACCTGTGTGTGGACCGACAATGACCATGCAACTTTCCGCGAGTGTTACAATCTCATTGGCCACCTGCATGTGGACTGACATGACTATGTAACTTTCTGTGTGACCACTGGCCCCTATAAAACTGTTATGCCCTTTGACCTAGGGGTCCAAGTCCTGACTCTGCTGTGTCAGATATACTTGGGCCCAAGCTTGAGGTTGCAAATAAACCCTCATGAGTTTGCATCGGTATCGGCTCCTCAGTGGTCTCTCAAATTCTAAATCGGGGGCATTACAACTATAATTGTAAATATAGCACATTCTGAGCTCTGTCAGTCACTCTAGTAAATTATCAAACCTTTGGAGGTCATGAAAATCCCTAAGTCCTAACCAGTTATTCAGAAGTGAAGGTAGCCTTGGAAACTCCCAAGCTTGTGGCTGGTGTCCAAAGTGAGGCCAGTCTGTGGAGCACTATACTCTTAACCTATGAAGTTTGGCCTAACTCCGGTACTTAATGTCAGAAATCATTATAGCAATGAGCAGATAAACCAAAACTTATAATAAATGGGCATATAAAAAGGGATGAAGAGAACAGAAGGGCTGAAATGAGCTACCAACTAGACTTCTCTGAATGTACCTTGTTTTGTGGTGTTAAACAGAAGACAACAGACCAGAAATTGGAGTCAGTTGTGCTAAGTCCCACAGTAGCAAACAGAGACTTACCTTAATTATAATTTTGGCTCTGCCAGAACTGGATCTTAAACCAATCATTCACAAACCATGTCATCAGCGCAAGTTAGGTCATGTGCCTGATAGACCCGAGCTAACCCCTAGAGGAAAGTAATCATGCAATAACCAGTCCACTTTTCTGTGAACTATAATATCATTGTTCCTGTTCCTTTCTGCCTACAAAAGTCATTCATTTTGTATAGTTCCTCAGAGATCCTTACTATCTGCTAGATTGGATGCTACTCAATTCATGAATCACTGAATAAAGCCAATAAGATCTTTAAAATATACTGAGTCAAATTTTGTTTTGTAACATTGGTTTGACTTTGGAATCATGTAAATGTTTTACATAATTAAAATATAAAATCAAATAGAAAAATAAGAAGCAATCCCCCAAAATTAAAAACTAAAACAAAGCAACCTAACTCCATAGGAAGTTGGTAGTATAATCATACAGAATTATTCCAAATGATTTTAAATATGGTACTTTGACTGTACATCCTTAGTAGGATAGACTATAAGTTCAAAAAAAAAAAAAAAAATCAGAAGTAACCAAAACTGCATTCAGGTGTCTTATTTTTCATTGTAATATCGGTATTGATTTTTTATAAAGATTTTATTTATTCATTTGACAGAGAGAGAGAACACATGCAGGGGGAGTGGGAGAGAGAGAACTAGGCCTCTGGCAGATCAGGGAGCCCTACTTGGGCTTGATCCCAGAACCCTGGGATGACGACCTGAACCAAAGGTAGACACCTAGCAACTGAACCACCAAAGTGCCCTCGGTATTACTATTTTAAAAAGATGTAGAACCAATAAACCCAAGACAATGGTCTCTAAATACTATTAACCTTTAAAAAGAATCAAAACTTTTTGGACAAATAACTTATCTCACATCTGTGGAAGGAAATATACAAAAACAACCTGGTACATCTTGTCAAACATAAATCAAGGAACTTGGGACGCGCAGGTGGCTCAGTCAGTTGGTTAAGTGTCTACCTTTGGCTCAGATCATGATCCCAGGGTCCTGAGATCCAATCTTGCATTTGGCTGCTTGCTCAGCAGGGAGCCTGCTTCTCCCTCTACCTTACCTCCCCCTGCTGTGCTCTCTATCTGACAAATAAACAAATAAAAATCTTTTAAAAAAAGAAAAGAAAACACTAGAACTTCTAAAAAAAAAGAAAGAAAGAAAGAAATCAAGGAACTTTAAGACTACTGGGGGCATATCAGTAGCACATTGGAGCCAACTTGAAGGAATTCCCACCAGTCAAAGATGAAATAATTTGAGCATCAAAAATAAACATGATTTTAGTAGGTTGAGACACACCAAATATGTAAAAATATATTTTAAAAAGCACAATATATAAAAATTCATGGATTTATAATAACTTCATGCCATCATTAATGTCTTTGAAGATGACTAGAATGTGAAATCATTCTTAAATTAATACATAAAAGAAAAGAATGAATTTATCCTTTCTGGGGCACCCGGGTGGCTCAGGGGGTTAAAACCTCTGTGTTCAGCTCACGTCATGATCTCAGGGTCCTGGGATCAAGCCCTGCATGGGGCTCTCTGCTCAGCAGGGAGCCTGCTTCCTCCACTCTCTCTGCCTGCCTCTCTGCCTACTTGTGATCTCTCTCTCTGTCAAATAAATAAGTAAAACCTTTAAAAAAAAAAAAAAAAGAATTTATCCTTTCTTTCCTATTTAGACTGTTTTTCAGGGTAACCAAATAATTGATGAAAGTTCTTCTTTATAAAAGAATCACAGCTAATAAATGTAGGAAGAGTTAATGACTTAGAAAATCACTATTCTGCAATTTCTAATGAAATCACTGACACAGATAATGATCAACAATGACTGCCAAAAGCACTGGGTGAAAGGTGGATGGAAAACTTTATAACAGATGGATTGGGCTGACACAACAGAACTAGATGAGCACTATAAGTGAGACAATCAGATACTATTTATCTCCTGATGTGATATAATAGAAAGCACACAGCACCACCTATAGAGGAATTTTGCCAAATAAATATTTCAAATTTTTAACAATATTTAAAAAGAAAAAGCCTAAATGTAACAAGGTCTCTGATTCTAATTATTACTTTTCAGAAATACAAGGGATGGAAAAACATGTAAAATAACAGTTCAAAAATTAAATTATAAATACAGAAGTTAAGACACTCTATAATATAAATGACTGCTTCATCAAATGAATAGCCTTTTCAAAAAGAAGAGAAAACTTTGATACTAAAAGGGATTTAAGAAATCTATTAACTCTGGCACTAGAGTTTGAAAGAGGAAAGAATATTCCTTCTTCTGAGGCAAAAGGAAAAAAAGAAAAAGAAAAGAAACATTAACCAAATAAAATTATGTACTTTTTTTTTTTTAAGATTTTATTTATTTGCAGGCGCCTGGGTGGCTCAGTTGTTAAGCGTCTGCCTTCCGCTCAGGTCATGATCCCAGAGTCCTGGGATCGAGCCCCGCATCGGGCTCCTTGCTCCGCAGGGAGCCTGCTTCTCCCCGCTTCCATTCCCTCGGCTTGTGTTCTCTCTCTTGCTGTGTTTCTCTCTGTCAAATAAATAAAATCTTTAAAAAAAAAAAAAAGATTTTATTTATTTGACAGAGAAACACAGCAAGAGAGGGAACACAAGCCGAGGGAATGGTAGCGGGAGAAGCAGGCTCCCCACTGAGCAGAGAGCCCAATGCGGGGCTCGATCCCAGGACCCTGGGATCATGACCTGAGCCGAAGGCAGACGCTTAACGACTGAACCACCCAGGCGCCCCAAAATTATGTACTTTTTTGCATCCTAGTTAAATGAACCAACAATAAAATTACAATAGTTTGGAAAATCAGGAAAAATTTAACTCAGCCTGAATATTAGGTGATATTAAGGAATTACTATTATGGGGATAATCATGGGTGTTCCCAAAAGTCCTTTTCTGTTAGAAGTACACACTACTGAACTTATAGATTAAATGACATGACTTCTGAGAATTACTTTCAAACACTCAAACCAAAACAAAAGTAGGGAGAAGAGACAGTGTAAGAATGGTGGTAAAG
>CM053603.1:80172478-80187423 GCA_028646535.1 Procyon lotor
AAGAATGGTGGTAAAGAGAGGCAAGATGACAGAGGAGAAGAAGACCTAAATTTCATCTGGTCCTAGGAATTCAGCTAGATAGTTATCAAACTATTCTGAACTCCTACAAACTCAACAGGGGATCAAAGAGAAGAAGAGCAGCAATTCTATGAACAGAAAAGTGACCACTTTCTGGAAGGTAGGACCTGTGGAGAAGTGAATCTGAGACAACATTTGGGAAGATAGACCATGGGGGGAGGGGCCAGCTCCCAGCAAGCAGTAAAGCAGCAGAGCACAAAATTGGAACTTTTAGAAGTTGGCTCCATGGAGGGACATCACTTCAGAGGCTAAGCAAGGGGTGGAGCCCTCACAGGGACAGTGTGGTCTCAGGACCCATGGGGTCACAGAAAGACCAGGGGTGTTTGAGTGTGGCAGAGCCCCCAGGTATCAGGGCCGGGAAGCCAGCTGCAGACACGGAGCTGAGCAGTGGGCTCTCTCAGCTCAGATCACCTTAAACTGTGATCCAAGGCACAGTCAGGCCACTGCTCTTTGAGCAGGGACCCCACAACTGGCAGGTCCAGGAAGACTCACCTTCCTCCCCTGGGAGAAGCAAGGTGGGAGTGTGCTGCAGGAATAGACTGAGTGGTGACTCCAAACAGAGCTTAGCACCAGAGATAGAAACATTCGGTCACAAGCCAGCTGAGCTCAGAGTGCAGCCAGAGACCAGGGAGCACGGGAGTGACTGATGGCTTTTCTCTGAGAATGCACTGAGGAGTTGGGGCCCGAGCTCTAGGCTGCTCCAGCTGGAGATTGGGAGGCCACCATTTTCACTCCTGGTCTCCAAAGCTGTACAGAAAGTGTTCAGGGAACAAAAGTTCCCGAGAGTGAACCCAAGCAGATTACTTATTCCGGCCTCTGGCAAGGGTGGTGCAATTCCACCTGGGCAAAGACATTTGAGAATCAATGCAACGGGCCCCTCCCCAGAAGATCAGCAAGAACATCTAGCCAAAACCAAGTTTACTGATCAGTGAGAACTACAGAACTCCAGAGCTAGGGGAAACAATACATAGAATTCATGGATTTTTTTTCTCCATGATTCTTTAATCTATCAAAGTTAAAATTTTTAATTTTATTTTTTTCTTATTGTATTTTTAAAATTTTTCCTCTCCTATTTTAACCTTTTAAGTATTTTATTTTATCAATACCTCTTAAAAAATCATTTTAAATTTTCATGGTTATAGTCACATTCTATCCCTTCATTGTACTTAACTTTATTTTTTGTATACATATAAGTTTTTCTTTCCTTGAAATTTTGGGATACAGTTTCTTCTAACAGAACAAAATATACCCTAAATCTAGCATATGGCTTTGTTCTAGACTCCAGCCTGATCACATTCTTTTCTTTTTTTTTTTAACCATCTTATCTTATCAATTCCTTTTTAATGTTTTTTTCATTTTCATCTTTACAGTCATATTCAATCCCTTCATTGTGTTTATCCTTATATTTCTACATACACACACACACACACACACACACACACGTTTTTCTTTCTTTAAAATTTGGGGAAGCAGTTTCTTCTAACAGACAAAAATATACCCAAAATCAAGTGTGTGGCTCTGTTCTAATTATATATATGTACGTGTGTGTGTGTGTGTGTGTGTGTGTGTGTAAACATATAGCATAGAAGATACTAGAGAATCCATTTCTAGAGAAATAAAATCCCTTATCCTTATCTGGAGAAATAAAAGAACTAAAATCTAACCAAGGTGAAATTAAAAAAAAAAACTATTAATGAGGTGTAATAAAAAAAATGGAGGCTCTTACTGCTAGGATAAATGAGGCAGAAGACAGAATAAGTGATATAGAAGACGAAATGATGAAGAATAAAGAAGCTGAGAAAAAAGAGATACAAACAACTACTGGACCATGAGGGTAAAATTCAAGAGATAAGTGATACCATAAGATGAAACAATATTAGAATAACTGGGATCCCAGGAGAAGAAGAAAGAGAGGAGCAGAAGGTTTTTCGGAGCAAATTATAACAAAGAATTCCCCTAATTTGGTGAAGGGAACAAGCATCAAAATACAGAAGGCCCAGAGAACCCCCTCAAAGTCAATAAAAATAGGTCAACACCCCATCATCTAATAGTAAAACCTACAAGTCTCAGTGACAAAGAGAAAATCCTGAAAGCAGCTCAGGACAAGAGGTATGTAACCTACAATGGTAGAAATATTAGATTGGCAGCAGATCTATCTACAGAGACCTGGCAGGCCAGAAAGGACTGGTATGATATATTCAGAGCACTAAACAAGAAAAATATGCAGCCAAGAAAACTATATCCAGCTAGGCTGTCATTGAAAATAGAAGGAGAGATTAAAAAGCTTCCAGGACAAACAAAAGCTAAAAGAATTTGCAAACACCAAACCAGCCCTACAGAAAATATTGAAAGGGGTCCTCTAAGTAAAGAGAGAGCCTAAAAGTAACAGACCAGAAAGGAACAGAGACAATATATAGTAACATTCACTTCACAGGCAATACAATGGCACTAAATTCATATTTTTCAATAGTTGCCCTGAATGTAAATGGGCTAAATGTCCCAATCAAAAGACACAGCATGTCCGAATAATTAAAAAAAACAAAACCCATAGATATGCTGTCTGCAAGAAACTCATTTTAGGCCTAAAGACACCTCCAGATTGAAAATGAGGGAGTGGAAAACAATTTACCATGCTAATGGACATCAAAAGAAAGCTGGGTGGCAATCCTTATGTCAGATAAATTAGATTTTAAGCCAAAGACTATAATAAGAGATGAGGAAAGACACTATATCATACTTAAAGGGTCTAACGAGATCTAACAATTTTAAATATCTATGCCCCTAACATGAGAGCAGCCAATTATATAAACCAATTAATAACAAAATCAAAGAAACACATCAACAATAATACATAATAATTATGTATACATATTACTATGTATACATAACACATACATAATACAGATCATCTAAGCAAAAGATCAAAAGGAAATAAAGGCCTTAAAGGACACATTGGACCAGATGGACATCACAGATATATTCAGAACATTCCATCCCAAAGCAACAGAATACACATTCTTCTCTAGTGCACATGGAACATTCTCCAGAATAGATTACATCCTGGGTCACAAATCAGGTCTCAACTGACAATGTCGGGATCATTCCCTGCATATTTTCAGACCACAATGCTTTGAAACTAGAACTCAACCACAAGAGGAAAGTTGGAAAGCACTCAAATACATGGAGGCTAAAGAGCATCCTACTAAAGAATGAATGGGTCAACCAGGAAATTAAAGAAGAATTTAAAAAATTCATGGAAGCAAATGAAAATGAAAACACAACTGTTCAAAATCTTTGGGACACAGCAAAGGCGGTCCTGAGAGGAAAGTACATAGCAATACAAGTCTTTCTCAAGAAACAAGAAAGGTCTCAAGTCCACAACCTAATCCTACACCTAAAGGAGCTGGAGAAAGAACATCAAAAAAAGCCTAAACCCAGCAGGAGAAGAGAAATTATAAAGATCAGAGCAGAAATCAATGAAATAGACCAAAAGAACAGTAGATCAGATCAATGAAACTAGGGGCCAGTTCTTTGAAAGAATTAATAAGATTGTTAACCCCTGGCCAGGCATCAGAAAGAAAAGAGAAAGGAGCCAAATCAATAAAAACATGAATGAAAGAGGAGAGATCACAACCAACACTAAAGAAATACAAACAGTTATAAGAACATATTATGAGCAATATACACCAGCAAATTCGACAATCTGGAAGAAATAGATGCATTCCTACAGGCATATAAACTACCAAAAGTGAACCAGAAAGAAATAGAAAACCTGAACAGACCCATAACCAGTAAGGAGATTGAAGCAGTCATCAAAAATCTAAGAAAAAAAAAATCTCCCAGTAAACAAGAGCCCTGGGCCAGATGACTTCCCAGGAGAATTCTACCAAACATTTAAAGAAGAATTAATACCTATTCTGAAACTGTTCCAAAAAATAGAAATGGAATGAAAACTTCCAAACTCATTTTATGAGGCCAGCATTACCTTGATCCCAAAACTAGAAAAAGACCCCATCAAAAAGGAGAATTATAGGCTAATATCCCTGATGAACATGGATGCAAAAATTCTCACCAAAATATTAGCCAATAGGATCCAACAGTACATTAAAAGGATTATTCACCACAACAAAGTGGAATTTATTCCTGAGCTGCAAGGTTGGCTCAACATCTGCAAATCAATGTGATACAATACATTAATAAAAGAAAGAACAAGAACCATATGATCCTCTCAACAGATGCTGAAAAAGCATTTGACAAAGTACAGCATCCTTTCTTGATCAAAACTCTTCACAGTATATGGAAAGAGGGTACATACCTCAATATCATAAAAGCCATCTGTGAAAAACCCACAGCTTATATCATTCTCAGGGGAAAAAAACTGAGAGCTTTTCCCCTAAGGTCAGGAATATGGCAGGGATGTCCACTATCCCCACTGCTATTCAACATAGTACTAGAAGTCCTAGCCTCAGCAATCAGAAAACAAAAAGAAATAAAAGGCATTCAAATCAGCAAAAAAGAAGTCAAACTCTCACTCTTTGCAGATGACATAATACTTAATGTGGAAAACTCAAAAGACTCCATTCCAAAACTGCTAGAACTCATACAGGAATTCGATAAAGTGGCAGGATATAAAATCAATACATAGAAATCAGTTGCATTTCTATACACCAACAACAAGACAGAAGAAAGAGAAATTAAGGAATCAATCTCATTTATAATTGCACTCAAAACCATAAGATACCTAGGAAAAAATCTAACCAAAGAAGCAAGGAATATGTACTCAGAAAACTATAAAGAATCTATGAAAGAAATTGAGGAAGACACAGAGAAATGGAAAAACGTCCCATGCTCATGGATTGAAAGAACAAATATTGTGAAAATGCCAATGCTACCTAGAGCAATCTACACATTTAATGCAGTCCCTATCAAAATACCACCAACTTTCTCCAATGAAATGGAACAAATAATCCTAAAATTTCTATGGAACCAGAAAAGACTCCAAATAGCCAGAGGAATGTTGAAAAAGAAAACGAAAGTTGGTGGCATCACAATTCCAGACTTCAAGCTCTGTTACAAAGCTGTAATCATCAAGACAGTATGATACTGGCACAAAAACAGACATATAGATCAATGGAACAGAATAAAGAGCCCAGAAATGTACCCTCAACTCTATGGTCAACTAATCTTTGACAAAGCAGGAAGGAATGTCCAATGGAAAAAAGACAGTATTCTTCAACAAATGGTGTTGGGAAAATTGGACAGCCATGTGCAGAAGAATGAAACTGGGCCATCTCCTTACACCACACACAAAAATAGACTCAAAATGGATGAAAGATCTCAACGTGAGACAAGAATCCATCAAAATCCTTGAAGAGAACAGAGATGGCAACCTCTTCAACCTCAGCCACAGCAACTTCTTCCTAGAAACATCATCAAAGGAAAGGGAAGCAAGGGCAAAACTGAACTATTGAGACTTCATCAAGATCAAACGCTTTTACACAGCAAAGGAAACTCAACAAAAGCAAAAGACAACCAACAGAATGGGAAAAGATATTTGCAAATGACATATCAAAGGGCTAGTATCCAAAATCTATAACGAACTCATCAGACTCAACACCCAAAGAATAATCCAATCAAGAAATGGGCAGAAGACAAGAACAGGCATTTCTGCAAAGAAGACATTCAAATGGCCAAGAGACATGAAAAAGTGCTCCACATCACTCGGCATCAGGGAAATACAAATCAAAACCACAGTGAGATACCACCTCACACCAGTCAGAATGGCTAAAATTAACCAGCCAGGAAACGACAGGTGTTGGTGAAGATGCAGAGAAAGGGAAACCCTCCTACATCGTTGGTGGGAATGCAAGCTCGTGCAGCCACTCTGGAAAACAATATGCAGGTTCCTCAAAAAGTTGAAAATAGAGCTACCCTACGACCCAGCAATTGCACTACTGGGTAATTTACCCTAAAGTACAAATGTAGTGCATCAGAATGCTTATAGCAGCAATGCCCACAATAGCCAAACTATGGAAAGAACCTAGATGTCTATCAACAGATGAATAGATAAATAAGATGTGGTATATGTGTACAATGGAATACTATGCAGCAATCAATAAAAACTTAATCCTTCCAATTGCAATGATGTGGATGGAACTAGAGGGTGTTATGCTAAGGAAAATAAGTCAATCAGAGAAACACAATTATCATATGATCTCTCTGATAGGTGGAATTTGAGAGGCAGGGTGTGGGTTCATGGGGGGAAAAGAGGGAAAAATGAAACAAGATGGGACCAGGGAGGGAGACAAACCATAAGAAACTCTTAATCTCAGGAAACAAACTGAGGACTGCTGTGATTGTGGGGAGGGATAGGGTGGCTAGGTGATGGACACTGGGGAGAGTATGTGCTATGGTGAGTGCTGTGAATTGTCTAAGACTGATGATTCACAGACCTGTACCCCTTGCACATAATACATTATGTTTAAAAAAAAAGAATGGGGGGAAATTCATCATTGTTGAAGCTGGGTGATCAGTCATGATGATTTATGACAACATTCTCTCTGTTTCTGTGTAAGTTTGAAAATTCCTCTAATAAAAAGTTAAAGATAAATCTATCATGACCTTAATGGTTGCAGAAAAAGTTCATTTGATAACATTCAGTACCCATTCCTAATTGTTATTCTTAGCAAATTGGAAATAGGGAGAATTTATTTAACCTACTGAAATGTGCCTATTAAAGCCTAAAGTAAACATCACAGTTAATAATGAAACAGATACATTTTTTAAAATCAGGAATAAAACAAGATGCCCCTCACGTACCCCAATGTTTATAGCAGCAATGTCCACAATAGCCAAACAATGGAAAGAGCCTAGATGTCCATCAACAGATGAATGGATAAAGAAGATGTGGTATATATACACAATGGAATACTATGCAGCCATCAAAAAATGAAACCATGCCATTTGCAAAGATGTGGATGGAACTAGAGGGTGTTATGTTAAGGGAAATAAGTCAATCAGAGAAAGATAATTATTATATGATCTCACTGACATCAGGAATTTGAGAAACAAGACAGAGGATCATAAGGGAAGGGAGGGTAAAATGAAACAAGATGAAACCAGAGAGGGAGGAAAAACTCTAAGAAATTCTTAATCTCAGGAAACAAACTGAGGGTTTCTAGAGGGGAGGGGGTGGGAGGAATGGGGTGGCTGGAGGATGGACATTGGGGGAAGGTATGTACTAAGGTGAGTGCTGTGAATTGTGTAAGACCGATGAATCACTGACCTGTACCCCTGAGACAAATAATACATTTTATTTAATAAAAGAATATTTGGAATCACGGGGGCGGGGGGAAGATGCCCACACTATTACCACTTCTTGGCAACACTGAATCAGAGAATTTAATATGTACAACAACTCAAGAAAAATAAAAGATATTAGATTGGAAAGAAAAAAATAGAACTTAATTTTCTCAAATGAAATGATTGTCTGCATAGAAAAACCCCAAGTGGTAATAAATGAAATATTAGAATAATTCTCGGAATAAGAGTTTAGCAAGAGAATGATAAAGTCAACAGAGTGGCATCTACCCTCAGTGCAGAGAGAGAGGATTCAGCTGGGATAGGACACAGGTAACTTTCAAAAGCATTGGTACTATTCTATTTCTTAAGATGGATGGTGGAGAAAAAGCCATTTATTTCATTATTCTATATACCCTATAATATGTGTATGTGTGATTCTGTTTGTATGAAATACTACATAATAAAAAATTGAAAGCCAATAAAAAATAATGGATTCCTTATTTCTAGAACTTGTAAAGCATAAACTATATGGCCATAACTTTTGGGGGCTGTTGTAGAGATAATTCTTGCTTTGGGGAAAATCACAGAAACTTACTCTTGAGTGGCATTTGCCAACTTCAAAATTTCTCTTAACAATCATTATATTGCCGGATTATTGCCATGTGGCAGTATGAACTTGGGGTTGCCCAACATTCAAATATTTACCGAAAAGCTGGAAATAAATTTTTTTAATATATGCAACTGCTTTGAAACAGTACGAAGACCAAACGAAAGGTATCTGTCCGTAGGCTGCTAGACTATGACCTCTGTTCTAGACTCCAAGTCTTAGAAGTAGCCTTTGACCCTGAATGAATAGAGTCATTCCCTTTTAGATGAGGCCTGAGTCTTTTGGACTACCCAACACCTTCCTGTTCTTCTCACATCCTGCCTTCATTCTGCATTCCCTGTCCGGGCCAGCAGGTGGCTGAGTTTGTGAACCCGTCTTCCATAACCTATGGCTTTAAGAAATCGCCTGTATTTCTCCCAATGCACCATAAGAGGGCAGGCATGTAAAATAAGAAGAGAAAACCATAGTTTTTGCTGCTATGGGTATTTTCGGGGAAAGGAATGCAAGGATAAACCTGGCAAACCATGTGTATCTGAATTTTAACCATGAAAACGTTATACATTTATCTGAATTTAGAAGTATTCTGCAGTCATAAAGTACGCACGTGGGAATGTTCATGTCTTAATAGAGCTGATCAGAAGTCAGCAGCAACAGTTTGAAGTGGGACATCTGCAGAGATGAAGCTCTGGAATTCAGAGCCTGGCTGTGCTCAGACTCGTGGCTCAGGACAAGTCGTGTTTCAGAAGTCTTGACAAATGAGTGAGTGATTCCGTATGCTCCCTCACAAGCACACTTGCTTGCTGAACACATCTCTAGAAGAGAATCTCTCCACGGCTGCTGTCCTCAGGATAGGAAATTAGGGGAGATTCTGTATGGGGCAAGGAAGGGTCAAGGAGGCTATGTTCCAGAAAGCACGCAGTTACAGCGTGAGGTGCACTGGTAAAGGTTTCACAACCAGTTCTCAAAATAAACACAAAAGCTCTGATCTGCAGCATTTGCCATTTCCACCATGTAACTACCCTGATTTGGCCGACTTCATGGTACCTACATAGCATCATAGAAAACAGAGTTGGGAAAAAGACGCAATACTTTGCAAGCAACTGTCCCTTGGCCATCCCTTGGTCCCAGGTGTGTTAGCACATTGGTAATGTGGTCTAGGCACAAGAGATCAGGCCTGGGGAAGGGACCACACCAGCATAAACGTGGGCTTGAAGTCATTTGGGCAGGGAATTATGGGGTCCCAAGACCTGAGGCACGGAAAGGAGTCAGGTCCTCATTGTTTTATGGATTCTTCAACTCCTAGGGAGGGCAAAGCCAGACTGGGGCCCAAGAAGGCCCTTTAAAGCACAGGACTCAGAACATGGAGCCTTCTCTCCCAGGCCTGAGATCTATTACTACACAAAGTCGCTCCTGCTGGGCAGGTCTTCTTATGATTTTTGAGTTTAACATTCCTACCTTGACAGGACTCATGACATTTTAATCACTTGGGAGAGAACTGAGCACTTCCTATTGACTGAGACTGAGCTGTAAGGTGAAGGAATGAAAAGATCATTCTGCCCCAATATTCCCCAAAGGTTAATTCATTACATTTGCGTCTTCACTTACACTTTAGAGAATCTGGACCCGAAGAATCAGCAAATCCAGACCCGAAGGCCAAATCCTGCCAAGCTGTTTTTGTATGGCCCATGAGCTTAGAATGGATTTTATATTTTGCAAGAGTTGAAAAAAAAAATCAAAAGAAGAGGAATAATTTATGACTTGGGAAAGCTACATGAAATTATAATTTCAGTGTCTATAAATAACATTTTATAGGAACACAGCCCTACCCATTTGTTTGTATGTTGTCTATGGCTATTTTCACACTACGACAGCAGAACTGGGTGGTTGTGTAAAAGACTATGGCCACAGAGCCTAAATTATTCACTCTCTGATCCTTCACAAAAGCTTGCCAACCCCTGTGCTAGAGTTATAAGTTGTTTTTCCTATGTTTTTCCAGTGGACATTGGTGGTAGCTAGAGTAGGAAGGGCAGGAGGAGACAAGGAAAATGGGAGACTGGAAGCTGACCCGGCAACCCAGAGAGCTTTACCTCCTCTCCCTTAGAAAAGAGAAGCAGTACATGGGCAGCTGGGGCCTTCTGAGAGGGCACTTGAGGACAGGAGGAAGAAGTGGGTATGGTGCCCTCTAGCACCCAGGCCAGGCTTCGCCTTCGTTTCTCCCATTAATCCCATTTATAGCCTCCACTTAATTAGAATATTAAATCTCAAGGGTGAAAGTCACTACAGTTCCTTTGTTGTATGATCTTTCTAGTTGATCTAAGATACACAACTAGAAAGATGTGTTTCTTTCTAGTTGAAGATGGCAATGGGCCCTCATCATTAAAACATCTGGTGCAGGGATGCCTGGGTGGCTTAGTGGGTTAAGTGTCTGCCTTCGGCTAAGGTCATGATCTGAGGGTCCTGGGACCAAGTCCCACGTCAGGCTCCTTGCTCTGTGGGAAGCCTGCTTCTCCATCTGCCAACTGCTCCCCCTGTTTGCTGTCTCTCTCTCTCTCTCCCTGTCAAATAAATGAAGAAAATCTTTAAGAAAAAAAATAAAAACATCTAGAGCAGTGGTATCTACTAGAAATACAATGTAAGCCAGAATATAATTTTAAATTTTCTAGTAGCTTTATTTAAAAAAGTAAAAAGAGGGGTGCTTGGGTGGCTCAATGAGTTAAAGCCTCTGCCTTCGGCTCGTGTCATGATCTCGGGCTCCTGGGATGGAGCCCTGGATAGAGCTCCCTGCTCAGCGGGGAGTCTGCTTCTCCCTCTGCCCCTTACCTTCTCATGCTCTCTCAAATAAACAAAATCTTAAAAAAAAAAAAAACTGCCATGCATTGTTCCCTGGGATCAGTTTTTCTACTAACAACAGGGCAACAGTAAAATATTACACAGCACTTGCTCTCTCCTGTTAAGCTCTCTAGACAACAGTGAAGCAAGATCTATAATTTCTCCATATTGGCTCCCTGCAAAAGTAACCTTCCTCAGGATCATCCACTTAGAGAAAATGGCTGATCTCCTGTGACCCCCGAAGAGCCACCAGAAAGAAGATAGGGTCTTGTTTGGTGAACACAGTTTCCAAAGGTCAAAGTTTCAAAAAAGTCCCAAAAGTTGTAATATTTCCATACTCCCCATCAAATTCATAAATAAGTCTTGTTGGCTTTGTCCTTAAAATAAATTTTAGTTGGAGGACCCACACTCTCCATTTTTTTTTTTTTAAGATTTTATTTATTTATTTATTTGGCAGAGAGAGAGAGAGAACACAAGCAGGGGGAGTGGAAAAGGGAGAAGCAGACTCCCCAGTGGAGCAGGGAGCCTGATGTGGGGCTCAATTCCAGGATCCCAGGATTATGACCTGAGATGAAGACAGACAGACACAGGCACCCCTACCCTCTCCAATCTTAAAACCTACTACAAAACTACAGTAATCAAGATCATGTAGTAACTGCCATAAGGAGATTATATATAATAAATATATAAAATTATATATATATTTATATTATATAGTATATACATATGCATATATATACTATTTACTATACTATATTATGTATATACAGAGAGTGTGTATATATATATATATATATATATATATATATATACTATCAGCTTTTATTCACTGGCAAAAGCCTCCTAACTGGTTTTCCTGCCTTCATTCTTGCCCACCATAACCCATTCTTCACACGGCAGCCAACCCAATTTGCATGTATGTGTGTGCATGCATGTGTATGTCTGTGTGGGATTTTTTTAATGTATTTATTATGTGTCTAACTTATTTTGTAATAATTTCATGCCTTTGAAAAAGTTGCAACAATAGCACAAAGAGTTACCACGTGCCCTTTACCAAGCTTCCCAATCTTATGTAACCATAGAATAATCAACACCAACACCAGGAAATTTATACTATCCTAATTGCTAATCTATAGACCTTACTTAAATTTCACCAGGTGTCCCATCACTGTCCCTTCTCTGCTTCAGAACCCAAACCAGGACCCAACTTGCATTTAGTCGTTTAGTTGTCCTGCCTCCTTAGTCTCCACCAATTATAGACAGTTCCTCCGTCTTTCTGTGTCTTTTGTAACCTTGACACATTTCAAGGATACAGGCTAGTTATTTTGTAGAATGCCTCTCTATTTGGATTTGTCTGATGTTTACTCATGATTAATTTCAAGTTATGCATTTTCAGCAAGAACACCACGGAAGTGGTGCTGTGCTCTTCTCGGTCATCTTATCGGAAAGCATGTGGTGTAGATTTTTCCATTACCAGTGATCACCTGGTTAAGGGGGTGTCTCCAGGTAAATTCATAAGTTTTCCCTTTGTAAAAAGAATATTGTGGGAGATACTATGGGACAATGCAAACAGTCCTTTTATACTTTCGCCCGCTAAATTTAGTCTTGGTGGATGATTCTTCGGTGCACAGATTATTACTATGGTGTTTGCAAATGATGATTTTCTACATCCATCATTTCTTCTATGTTAATTAATCTCCTGTATAGAAGAGCTGTTCTATCTATATATCTATCCATGTATTATACATGAGTATTTATTTTATTTTATGAGATATAATTCATTATTACCACTCTTTATTTTGTTGTAGCAATTATCCTGGGTTTGGTCATTGGGACCTCTTTCAAGTTGACTCCTGTGCCTTTTGAAGCATTCCCATCTATCCTGAATACTTCTTTGCCTTCTGGCACTGCAAAATATTCCAGGCTTATCTTGTACTTCCCCTGATCCAGGCCCAGGCTTCATTTTTTAAAAAAGATCATTTTGGCCAGGTCACCCCCTGGTTCATATCCCTCAAGAACTCCTCAGAGGATAAAATCCTTACTGTGGTTTCAAGTCCCCTTTTCACTTCTCAAGCCTCAATTCCTGCTGCTTTTCTCCCATCGCTCACTTGTGCTCTGGGTACATGGTGTTCTGACAGCTCCTAGGATGTGCCCAGCTATTTCAACCTCAGGGCCTTTGCACATCTGGGCCTTGGTGCCTCCTTCAGCTTCAACATCCATCACCTCCTCAGAAAGGATTCCTTGACCTCTCTACCTAAAAGAGCTCCCAAGCTCTCATGCTCCAATTATCACCTCACTGCCCACCTCTCCTGAGCAACTGTGCATAATCTCTGTGTTTGCTTTAAAACATACATACTGTAAACAATTTTTCTTTATTTTTGGCATTTAAAAGTCAGGATTAAATAAATACAAGTGCAGCAGTTGTAAACGTAGATCATTAAAGCAAGCTGAATTGCACATCAAGTCCAACAGTGTTGCCAACAGTGCCATGATTTCCAAAACCTTCCACAACCTTGGCAAAGTTCTAAACTAAAACAAACTACTTTTTGTGGCACTTGAGTGGCTCAGTGGTTTAAGCCTCTGCCTTCGGCTCAGGTCATGATCTCAGGGTCCTGGGATCGAGCCCCACATTGGGCTCTCTTCTCAGCAGGGAACCTTCTTCCTCCTCTCTCTCTGCCTACTTGTGATCTCTCTCTGTCAAATAAATAAATAAAATCTTAAAAAAAAAAAAAAAAAACTTTTTTCAAAGACTTTATTTATTTGACAGAGACAAAAAAATAAAATAAAAAATAAAAATAAAGTTTTGGTTTATTAAAGTCTGTTTCTTGTAGTCCTTATTAAAGTCTGTTTCTTGTAGTCCACAGTCTCTCATGTTTCTCCTCCCCCCCCAATTTTCCCCAATTCACTTTCCCTTTCTTTTCTCTAATGTCCTCTATGTTATTCCTTATGTTCCACAAGTGAAACCATATGATAATTGACTTTCTCTGCCTGACTTATTTCACTCAGCATAATCTCTCCAGTCCTGTCCACGTTGATACAAAAGTTGGGTATTCATCCTTTCTGATGGAGGCATAATATTCCATTGTATATATGGACCATATCTTCTTTATCCATTTGTCTGTTGAAGGGCATCTTGGCTGTTTCCACAGTTTGGCAATTGTGCCCATTGCTGCTATGAACACTGGGGTACATATGGCCCTTCTTTTCACTGCATCTGTATCTGTGGGGTAAATATCCAGTAGTGCAATTGCAGGGTCATAGGGTAGCTCTATTTTTAATTTATTCTGGAATCTCCACAATGTTTTCCGAAGTGGCTGAACCAATGTGCATTCCCATCAACAGTGGAAGAGGGTTCCCTTTTCTCCATATCCTCTCCAACACTTGTTGTTTACTACCTTGTTGATTTTGGCCATTCTAACTGGTGTAAGGTAGCATCTCAAGGTGGTTTTGATTTGAATCTCCCTGATGGCTAATGATGATGAACATTTTTCATGTGTCTGTTAGCCACTTGTATGTTTTCTCTGGAGAAATGTCTGCCCATTTTTTGACATGATTATCTGTTTTTTGAGTGTTGATTTTAAGGAGTTATTTATAGATCTTGGCTATCAGCCCTTTGTCTATAGTGTCCTTTGCGAATATCTTCTCCCATTCCGTGGGTTGCCTCTTTGTTTTGTTGACCATTTCCTTTGCTGTACAGAAGCTTTTTATCTTGATGAAGCCCCCAAAGTTCATTTTTAATTTTGTTTCCTTTGCCTTTGGAGACATGTCTTGAAAGAAGTTGCTGTGGCTGATGTTGAAGAGGTTACTGTCTATGTTCTCCTCTAGGATTTTGATAGACTCCTGCCTCACATTGAGGTCTTTTATCCATTTCGAGTTTATCTTTGTGTATGGTGTAAGAGAATGGCCAACTTTCATTCTTCTATATATAGCTGTCCAATTTTCCCAGCACCATTTATTGAAGAGACTGTCTTTTTTCCACTGGATACTTTTTCCTGCTTTGTTGAAGATTATTTGACCAGAGTTGAGGGTCCATATCTGGGCTCCTACTCTGTTCCATTGGTCTGTGTGTCTGTTTTTGTGCCAGCACCATGCTGTCTTAGTGATAAGCTTTGTAGTAAAGCTTGAAATC
>CM053603.1:80187523-80230328 GCA_028646535.1 Procyon lotor
GCTTTTCCACCTTTTTGTGTCTTCTTCAATTTCTTTCATGAGCGTTCTATAGTTCTTCAAGTACAGATCCTTTACTTCTTTGGTTAGGTTTATTCCCAGGTATCTTATGGTTCTTGGTGCTATAGTAAATGGAATCGATTCTCTAATTTCCCTTTCCCTATTTTCATTGTTAGTGTATAAGAAAGCAACTGATTTCTGTGCATTGATTTTGTATCCTGCCACATTACTGAATTGCTGTATGAGTTCTAGTAATTTTGGGGTGGAGTCTTTTGGGTTTTCCATATGAAGTATCATGCCATCTGTGAAGAGAGAGTTTGACTTCTTCTTTGCCAATTTGAATACCTTTTATTTTTTTTTGTTGTCTGTTTGCTGTCACTAGGACTTCTAGCACTATGTTGAACAAGAGTGGTGAGAGTGAGCATCTTTGTCATGTTCCTGATCTCAGAAGGAAGGCTGTCAGCTTCTCCCCATTGAGAATGATATTCACTGTGGGCTTTCCATAGATAGATTTTATGAAGTTGAGGAACGTTCCCTCTATCCCTATACTTTGAAGAGGTTTAATCAGGAATGGATGCTGTATTTTGTCAAATGCTTTTTCTGCATCACTTGAGAGGACCATGTGGTTCTTCTCTCTTCTCTTACTGATTTGTTGTATCACACTGGTTGATTTGCAAATAACATTCTTCTTTCATTTACACAATGGTTGCACCTCAGAAAATTCAGTGTTTACAAAAATTGAGCAGAAAATACTTTTGTGTTTACATATAAAACAGGATGAGGTTTTCAGCTCAGAGCATTATAAAGAAGTTTTCCACTGACTTGAAGGTCAGGCAGGGCCCCTGAGAGTCACATGCACTTTTCCTCTGAGCCAGACTGTCCCGGGCTTTGCAGGATATTTCGCATTCCTGACCTTGCCAGCAGATCTCCCAAACACTGTGCCAGTCATATGGATCCCTGTTTGACTAAGATTTCTGGAACCCATTGATTTTAGATTTCTACAACACCTCCTGGGGTACAAAAGAGCAGTGTTAAGAAGCCGTGATATGAGACTGAGCCCCATAGACAAGATGAGCAGAGGAACCACAGGGTGGGGCTTTGGTGTGTGATCGCTCTGCCTCACAATAGTTATTGTGATATTAGAAGCTGTAACTGCCAAGAAGACATTCCCAGGCATGAAAGAGAGAAAGCATCCTGATCCCCACTAGAAGTCCCCCCTTCCTCCTCTGATCATGCCATAATACAGCTCCTTTCTTGGGCCACTGAGGGCTTCTGGTCTGTATTAGCATTGTCAAGGTACATAGCCATCCTATTAGCCTCAGTTGACTCAGTCAAACACAAAAGATCTCTACCTCTAGGATGCTTGTGTTCATTAAATGGGAAAATGCCTGGCAGGAGATAGAGGCTCACTCCTGGGCTTCCCTGCTCTGCTGTCCTGATCTGATCCTGCTACTGTTAGCTGTGGATGCTTTGGTTTCCAGCCTTTGCCCACAGTTGGTGTCTCTGTGTTTCAGTCACATTCCCAGTGGGAGACGGCAGTGCACTCAAACGATTTCACTGAAAAGATTTTTAAAAGGCACTAACAGGCAGGGGTAAGGTACATGACAAGAGCTACTGAAGTACTAGCTGTTCAGAGAAGCCCTTTCTATCCCTAGACCTGAAGGACGAGGAAGGGGAGAGAATTACTGGAGTCTAGCAAATGCGGGGACGGCAGAGGAACGTTTGCCCACCAGGAACTGTGGTCATATGTCAGCAGCTCTCAAACATTAGAGAGAATCAAAATCACCTTGGAGGGCTTGTTAAAATGCAGGCTGTTTGGTTCCCCTGGAAACAAGGGGGCCAAGAACTTGCATTTCTAACCAGGTCCCGGCCGTGCAGCTGTCGCTGATGTGATGCCCCCTCTTTGAGAATCATGCCATGGAGGAACAGACCACAGTGGAGAGAGGTGGGGGCAGGATGAACACCTGACCTCTCTCCCCTCCACGTCCCAGGCCGCTGCTAGTGTTTCCCTTTGGCTGGACCCATGTGATGCTAGAGGACAGGGAGTGAGAGTGGAAGAGCCTGGGGAAGTCCTGCCACTGGGGCCCAGAAGCTGGAAGAGAATGGAACTGAGAGGTGGAGATTAAGGATCGTCAGAGGCTGCCCCAACCTTCCCCTTGCCCTCTGCTCCACCAGCCCAGTAAGCCGAGGAATGCGTTCTCATTCCAATACTGTTTTCTGCCCTGTGGCTTCTTTGCGTATTATTCTTGAGTGCTAGAACACGTTACATTTTGCTCAGAGGCTTAAAGAAAATTATGATTCTCTTGACTCAGTTAAATAAATAAGCTATCATGTCTTGTTGCCTTGTAGTAATTTTACCCATTTCTTGCATTGATAGATTCACATCTGGAATGAAGCTGTCTTTCTTCACCCATCTCAATGCAGCCTTTTCCACAGCTATTTCTAAGGGGCCTGTTTTCTGATTAATACATAGCATTTTTTTCTTAGAATTTAAGGTTTTTTAAAAAAAAAACTAAGGAAATGATAATAAAATAGGACTTCTTAGACTCCATCACAATTTTGCTTTTTAGATCTCTTACTCCCAACTTTGAGGAGTAAGACATGTTTTTTATCAGTGGGCCTGAATCTCTGAACACTTGTCATGCACACTTCAGAAGGAAGAAAATCTAATTAAATTCCATTTTCTGTTTATGAATGAAAACACTAACCATTTTTAGTAGTTCTTCAAAAACCCCAAGTCCCCAGAGTTGGTCCTGGGACTGAGACAATTTTCACCCAGCAACTCTCAGAACTCAGGCAACATTGATATGAAGAAAAATCAGGCTGGTGGATGATCCTGGCCAGAAGCCCACAAGGGCTGGAAGGTGTGGAAGTCTGACTTAAAGGCAGTCTGTCTTTGGCAGATGCTGAGTCACCAAATGGCTTCCCAGAATGCCCACCTGCTGCCCTCCAGCCTCCCACTTGGGGTCCTGCTCTGCCTTCCTCCCTGAGTCGCCTTGCTCTCCACCTACAAGGGTGAATGGGCTTATCTTTTGTGCCAACTCTCATCCAGTGGTGGTAGTAGCCTGTACCACTGTGTCAAGATGAGTTAAGGTGCTTCTCTTCAAGTAAAACAAGGGAACACGTGAAGGAAGAAGATAATTACGAATCGTGGTAAGGGAAGAAATCATACCAATGAGAGACATTGGTGGGGCAGCTTTAAATAGAGGGTTGGTCAGGGAGACTGCTCCAAGGCATTTGAATTTAAGCTGAAGAATGGTATTTTATTTTAAAGATTTATTTGTTTGAGAGAGACAGAGAAAGAGAACATGTGCTCCCCACTGAGCCCAGAGCCCCAGGCCAGTCTCCACCCCATGACCCATGAAATCATGACCAGAGCAGAAACTAAAAATTGGTTGCCAACTGACTGAGCCACCCAGATGCCCCCAAAATGCTATTTTTTAAAAAGATTTATTCATTTATTAGAGACTGTGTTCACGTACACAGAGAGAGGGACTTAGGGCAAGGGAGACGGAGGGATGGGGGAAGGAGAGGTAGAAGCAGACTCTGCAGAGTGTGGAGCCAGATGTGGAGCTTGATCTCACAACCCCACGATCTGAGCTGAAACCAAGAGTCAGGTGCTCAACCGACTGAGCCACCCAGTCACCCCAATAAGATTGCTTTAAAAATAAGAGCAGGCAAAAGACTCGAGTAGACTTTTCTCCAAAGAAAATATACAAATGACCAGTAAGCACATAAAAGATGTCCAACGTCACTAATCATTAGGGAAATGCAAATCAAAACCACAATGAGAGGAGCACCTGGGTGGTGCAGTCAGTTAAGCACCTGACTCTGGGTTTTAGCTCAGATCTGGGTTTTCACTCAATCGTGAGATCGAGCCCTACATCAGCCTCTGCACTAGGTGTGGGGTCTGCTTAAGATTCTCTCTCCTTCTCCTTCTGCCCCTCCCACTCATGCCCATTGGCTTGCTCTTTCTCTCTCCCTCTCTCTCTCTAATAAATGAATAAATAAATCTTAAAAAAAAAATACAATGAGATACCACTTTGCACCCATAAGGAAAAATGGCTATTATAAACAAAACAACACATAACATAACAAGTGAGACAAGGATAGGGAAAAACTAGAACGCTGTGCAATGCTGGTAAGAAGGTATAACAAACAGTATAGCTGCTGTGAAAAACAGCACAGCAGTTTCTCAAAAAATTAAACATAAAATTACCATCTGCTCTAGCATAGACACCTAAGAGAGTCAAATAAATGTCTGCATATGTTCATAGCAGGATTGTTTAGAATAACCACATGGCAGAAGCAATCTGTTCTGGGCTGGATTGAGCCCCCCAATCAACCAATTTATATGTTGAAGTCCTCACCCCCAGTACCTCAGAATGTGGCCATATCTGGAGACAGGGCCTTTAAAGAGGTGATTAAGGTTAAATGAGGTCACTAGTGTGGGGTCCCAATTGACTACAACTGCTGTCCTTACAAGAACAAGAAATTAGGACAAACACACACAGAAGAAAGACCAAGATACAGGCAGAAGACAGCATCTACAAGCCAAGAAGAGAGGCCTCAGAAGAAATCAACCCTGCTAACACCTTAATCTTCGATGTCTAGCTCCAGAACTGTGAGAAAATAAATTTTCTTGTTTAAGCCACCCAGTCTGTGATACTTTGTTATGGCAGCCCTAGCAAGCTATCAGACAACCAAATGTGCACTGACAGAAGAAAGAATAATCCACATGTGGTATATACATAGAATGGAATATTATTCAGCCTTAAAAAGAAGGAAATTCTGACACATACTACAACATGGATGAACCTTGAAGACATTAAGGTAAGTGAAATAAGGTAGTCTCAAAAGGACAAATATCATATGATTGCCCTTGTAGCCCAAATCATAGAAACAAGAAGTAAAATGGTGATCACTAGAGGCTGGGTTCTTAACAATGGGGAAGTACTGTCTAATGGGTACAGAGTTTCAGTTTGGGATAATGGAGAAGTTCTGGAGATGGATGGTGATGATATTTGCACAACAATGTCAATGAACTTCATGTCACTAAACTGTACACTTTTAAAACATTTAATCTTCTAACTGTGATGTTTAATGTTACATTTTTTAGTGGAAAATAATTTGGTTTTTTTTAGATTTGTTTATCTATTAAAGAGAGAGCACGTGTGCATGTGAGTAGGGAGAGTGGCAGAGGGAGAGGCAGAGGGAGAGGAAGAGGGAAAGAATCCCAAGCAGACTTCATGCTGAGCAAAGAGACCAACTGGGGGTTCAATATCACAAACCTGAGGTCATGACATGAGCGGAAACCAAAAGTCGGATGCTCAAAAGTCTGTGCCACCCAGGTACCCCAGAAAAATAAAGAATTTCTAATAACAAAATAAAATGAAAAGCATATTAGTACACTTGGGAAAACAGATTGTTTCTGTTTTGTCATAGATATTTTAAACAAAGAGAAGTTAATACCAAGAATTGGTAACAAGGTGTTGGAAGGAACAAAAGAGGGAAATCACCAAAAATTAACCACTGCGGAAAGCAGCTACTAACCCCAGAGCTGAAGTGAAAGAGAAAATGGTATTGTCACCCAGAGCCCAGGAACGTGCACCTCTGAGGCCACCATACCCAGGAGCCTGCACTGGCTGGCCACAGCTTCTGCCCCTACTATGCCCAGAGATACTTCCAGAAATGTGGGGAAGAAATGGCTTCTCCTTTTCTCCCACCTTCCAATCTTATGGGCAGTGCTTCCTGTTGGAAGATCCTAAGAGAAGCAAGCTAGAAAAGGATTCTGGGAAATGTAGTTTGCAGAGTTCCAGGCTAGGGGAGCAGAGGGGGGCAACCTGATTGGATGACAGATTCTATCCAACTCACAGGTCTTTCTAGCAATCAAAAAGATGGGAGAGCACCTAGGTGCCTCAGTTGGTTAAGCCTCTACCTTTGGCTCAGGTCATGATCCCAGCGTCCTAGGATTGAGCTCCAAATCTGACTCTCAGCTCAGCAGGGAGTGTGCTTCTCCCTCTCCCTCGGATCCTCCCCTCTCCACCCTGTTCATGAACTCTCTCTCAAATAAATAAAATCTTAAAAAAAAAAAAAGGAGCGGCAATGTGAAGTTTTGAAACTCACAGGATTCTCACGGATGTTTGTTATCCTCTATCAACCCACCTCCAGTTTTCATGGAACTGCCTAGCACTACTAATCCATGGGATTATTTGGGGCTGTCATTCAGGGGACATGTGGCCTCCTACTCCACAGGGATTAGGCAAAGGACACAAACAAGTCAATCTCTACTCCCTATCCTCTTGAACAGTGATTAGTTCTGGGATAGATCTGAGCAAGCCTAGTCAGTCATATGGGGGAATTGCTGGGCAGAGCTCTAAGGACCCTATAAGTCTGAAGGTGCTGGAATCATTTTTCTACTTAAAGAAAAAAGGTTTGATTTTTTAGTCACCATATCAACTACTAGTTAGTGTTCAACCTTGGATAAATTAAAAACCCTAAGACAACTTCTTCTGCTTTTAAAAATTATATCTTCAAAGCTTTCTCATGTGAAATGTTATTGATTCCCAATCTCCTCAATTTAAGCTTATGCAATAAACTTTTTTTAAGACCCTAAATTCAGAAAAAAAAAAAAAAAAAGACCCTAAATTCAGGTTCAACTAGTTCAGTGATTTTTAGTGTGTTACACTTGAATTACGCTCGGGAGCTGCCCTCCTGGTGCAGGTCCCACTACTGTGGCCCTATAATAATGTGCTTTGGGAGCTTCTGTAAATAATTGCCTTGGATGAGGTCCAAGCAGCTTTTTAGAGCATTCTGGTGTGTACAGAAAGTTGTCTTTGTGACCTGCCAGTGTATTTGTTTGCTTAATGGATCAGGGGTCACCAAACCCAGGAAACACCTAGAAACCATGGCCTCCAACCCCCGTCACTAAGTGAAAAGCAAAACACCTGCGTGCGACCAAATGCTTTTGCAATCTACTGTGCCTATAGTTACTAATAAAGTATTTATATAACTGGAATTCTTTCTGTTGGCAAAAACCCAAATCAGACTAGGCACAAGAGGAAATCTGACGGCTTCTTATATGAGAATTTTAGGGAAATCGTCACGCATAACTGGATCTGGGTGCAGGAACCTCTCTCCATCTCCAGGAGGTCTTGTCTTCTTTCTTCTTGAGATTGCCATGTTGTAATTCTGCTCAAGACTTTCTGGAAGACTCAGGCCCAGCACTTGGTCAGAGCACCCACAGAGAGTGATGAGCCCTTTGGGAAGCCATTCTCTAAGCAAGGAGTGAACAGGTGTAAGGGGACACAGGTGGTGACGGACCAAGAATGGGGTGGTCCGTCACCCACCCCATTGGGATGGGTGGGTCATCCATCCATGGATCCATCCATGACCCAGCAGAAGGAAGAATTTTATCACTGATTCTGTTTAGAATCACCCGCACCTGAATCATCATGCTACACAGCTCTCTGACAATGAGTCCAGTTTGGTTACTGTTTTGAAATTATCTACACATATTACAGAATTATGTGCTCCCCTTCATCCCTGTGCCCAGCACCCCTGCTCCTGCCACCCTGGCTTTGGCTCAGGTAGGAGTCTGTCCCCTCACTCAGCATATTCCCTTGATGGGCTTATTCCACTCCTCAGCTCCACCGACCACCTCCCGGCCGGTGTCTTCCCAATCTCTCTCTGCCCCTGGCAGCACCGTCAGCTGCCCGTCGGACCTTTCCACTTAAACAGCCCACTGTGTGTGAAATGAACTCCACTTGCTTCTCCACCCATGCTTCTGACCTCACCAAGATCCATTTCTGTGAGAGGCAGCTAAGAGAACTAACCTGGAATGCCTGGGTTGCATCCCTAGACTTTAAGGCCAGTCAGCAAGGGCCTCCCTCAAGCTGCTCCTACTTGGGGGCCTCTCAGAGACAAGGCCCCACGCCGGACACCCTCTGGGGCTGACTCAATGTGACCTGATACTGACATCAAGTTGTCCACTCACAGATCTCCCTCACAAATGCCCAAGACACATAGAGCCTATGCTTTTCCTAGCCACTTCCCAAACAAGAAGAGGAACAAACTGTAAGTCTCATTCCACGCTTCTGGTTTTTCCCCCCCCCACGTGGACTCCTGCCTTTGTGGTGCCCAGGCCCCAAGGAGGCACTCAGGAATGCCTGAAGAGGTTCTCTGGGGGGCCTCCCGGGTCCAGCTGCAGGCCCTGAGGCCCACGTGGGGCAGTGGAGGCAGGGCTTAGGATGTGGGGGAGTCCCAGAGGTCAAGAATTTCTGAAATGTATCTCCAAACCTCACCCCTCAGTACCAGAATTTCAATAATTTCAGGGATTATTTGGATTTTTTTCCACAACACCACAACCTTTATCCCCCAACCACAAGGCCAGTCCGTGCATGATATTCATTAAAATGTTTACCAAATGCCCAACAGTCTTTTTTACATTTACACACTCACCTATTTTTTCCAACCACACTGTGAGGGCTCTAAGAGTTACTTCCCCACTTTAGAGAAGAGGAAATTAACATGACTTGGCTTTGATCCCACAGCTGGTGAGTGGGGGAGCCAGGACCTAAGACCTAAGCCCAGACCTAGGCTCCAAAATCTCATATGACATTCACTGGAGGGAAGGATGTCACTACCCTGGGCAGGCCTATTCCACACACAAGACGCCTGCCCCACTGGCCTGTCCAGCAATCAAAGTAGCACACCCGCAGAAGCATCCCTTTAAGGAAGAGCTGAGTTGTTATACCCTGGCCGGCTGGTGTGAATTTATTTATCAGATTGCCTCCTGAGATCTCGGGACCAAAGGTGTGGGCATCTAGCCAGGAAGAAAAGGAAGATGCTAGCAGGCTGCCAAATGCAGTGTGGAAAAGGGAAGATTTGTAAAGTGGGCCCCTGTGGGGGATTGAGCACCTCAGGGAATGGGAATTCCTAGGGTAGAACCAGAACCAGCCAGAGGACAGTGTTTTGCCTCCTGGCTGTGTCTAGATTCTCTCCCCACACAAGCAGGATCAGAAGTCAGGGACAGGCACGCCCCCTCTAGCTGTGTTCACCCTCTGATAATCCTAGAGCTAAGTGTGCTTTGCAGAAGCACAAACACGAGGAAGAACAAAAGAGAATACATAGAAGGACTTCACTTAGGTTATCACTAAAGCCACTGACTTGTCCGACCCTGTCGTGAGCTTGGAGAGACGGCAGCTCTAACCACGGTTTGTTCACACACTCCCCAAGCACTCCATGCTGGATTCTAGGGAGCCAAGGAGCCGAGGCTGGCTATTCCCCTCAGGCCATCACTATTTTCCAGCCTCTTCTAAAACCCCAACTCCTTGGTCAACTTCACCCTAAGGTTTCTTTCTTTTTTTTTTTTTTTTTTAAGATTTTATTTATTTGACAGAGAGAGAGAGATCACAAGTAGGCAGAGAGGCAGGCAGAGAGAGAGGAGGGAGCAGGCTCCTTGCTGAACAGAGAGCCCGATGCGGGGCTCGATCCCAGGACCCTGAGATCACGACCTGAGCCGAAGGCAGAGGCTTTAACCCACTGAGCCACCCAGGCACCCCCACCCTAGAGTTTCTTAACCTAGGATTCATTGGCTCCCGGAAGAAATCAGTGGAGCTCTTTCATGGTTTTTATTTATGACTCTGAGTTTTTCTGGGGAACAGTCTCTTCCTTGGCTTCACCAGATACCCACAAAATAGCCCCCTGCTTAGGTTACTGCCAGAGCACTGCCACAATGTTATTCTTCAGCAAAACTTCCACTAACACATGCTGTGCTGGAAATCCTTCCCATTTGCAACAGCAGGCCCTGTAAAGGGAATGGGTGTGGTAATGAACCAACCCTGTAGTTCAACTTTATATAATAAGTTACTTTGTAAAATGAGGACTAATTTTATTCACATTTGGTAACAGGAAGCTAGAGCTGTCAACACCAACATTTATACATGTCAGAAATGCCCTACTACAGCACTTACAGCCCGACACTAGATGCCATAAAGCTGATGCTTTAATGAAACCATTCTTCCCTTATTATAAAACACTCTCCACGTTGATAAACACGCTGTCAGCTGCGGCAAAGAAACACGGGTTTGGTTGTTTGTTGTTGATGGTGTTTTAAATAGTAATCCTGCTGTCGTGCAGGAAGAACTATTTACATTATATTTTCAGATTACTATTAGGTTGGTATATTTTAAGCAGCGTTTTAAAGAGAGCCTGTTTTCCTCTACAGAAGAAAGCTTAATTCACACTGTTTTAAAGAAATGAACCCAATCTGGTTTGATGGCTTCCCTGCTGCTTGCTAGCTGAACTGAGGATTTTAGCAGTTCCTCTGGAAACCCAACAAAATCACAGCAAGGGAAGTAACACAAAATTTCATATGCCAAGGTTCCTGATAGCATCTGTACTTAGCTACTTTGCTCCCTCCTCCTTCCCTATTCTTCTCCAGAAAGTTTTGGAGTTCATAGCAGGGGCTTCGCATTGCAGCCCGCCCTCCCCCAAGGATACTTGGTATCTTGAATAACTGTCAATCAATTACAGAGTGACTGCTGGCTGGGGCTTTACTAGAGGAGAAGACTAAAATCTAACTGTCAAGGCAAGCCTGACACAAAGTAAGTAGAAAGGAGCAGAAGATGATAGGTAATCAAGTAGTAAATGATGAAGTTCTGACTCAGAGGGCAGTTTGAATTTAGAGAACAGAGATAGCAACATTGGTTAGATTATTGTGATAGAAATAGAGGTAAAAAATCAAGTTGGATCAGAAAGAAGATGGTAGTGATAATACCAAAACCAGTACCATGAAGAAGGAAAAAAATTAGTAAATAAAGTATAAGTTTTTACAATGTACTTCCAGCCAATGCTTGCTTTGAATAAATTCCCTCATTCAATCTTCAGAGCCACCCATTTCACAGATGAAGAAACGGAGGCTCAGAGAGTTTCAAGACCTTGACTAATGATGGAATCAGGTTTGTCTGCAACCTAAGCCCATGCTGTTTCCACCACACCACATGTACCACCTCCCCAAGATGTGGGCAACAGCACTCTCTCTTCTCTTCATGAAAATTCTTTTAATATTTTGGAATTATAAAACTTGAGTAATAAGGTTCAAGAAGAGCCATCCCCTGGCTGCACCTAGATTCTCAAAAGGTAAACATGTTTGTTTGTTTGCTTGTTTAAGATTTTATTTATTTATTTATTTATTTGAGACAAAGAAAGAGAGTGAGTGAGCAAGAAGAGACAGAGTGAGCATGAGTAGGGTGAGGGTAAAGGGAGAGGGAGAAGCCGGCTCCCCACTGAGCAGGGAGCCCAGTGTGAGACTCAATCCCCAGACCCAGGATCATGACCTGAGCCAAAGGCTGAGCCATCCAGGCACCGGAGAAACACGGTTTATTAGCTGAGTCAGAGAAGACCTGGTCATTCATCCAGCTCAGAGTGTGTCCCAAATCCCCTAAGGAATGGGGTGAGAAGGAGGACTTCTACAAACTAGAAACAAAAGATTTGAGAGGCCAAAAGGAAAACCCCTACTCCCCAAGTAGTGAGAGGCAAGGCAATGTCTAGTTTTCTAAGAAAGGTGACCCAATGCTAAGAAACGTCAGGTAAAGATAAGGGGCCCCAGGGAAGCCAACTGGCTGCCTGAGAGACCAAGTCTGTGTAGTAATACAGCTTGGCTCACAGATGACATCATCTAGTCTAACACAGGATATGTGGTACCCAGCCTCCCAAACAGCCCGGATGATTCTATCTCCTGGACTCCTGCGTAGTCCGTTCCCATAGTGCACCAAGGCTGGTCTGTGTCACAACAGCATGTGATGGAGGTGATGGGATATAACTTCTAAGATTAGATTACACAAGACTGGCTTCCATGGGCTCTCTTCTTCCTTCTTTCTTCCTTCTTCTTCTTCCTCCTCCTCCTCCTCCTCCTTTTCTCTCCTTCTCTGAAGTGGGCTACCACGTTACAAGCATCTCTATGGAGAGGCCACATGGTGAGAATCTTGCCAACAACCTGTGAGTGAGTGGAGAAACATATTCTGCAACCTGAGTCAAACCTTAAGGCAACTCTGGCCTAGGAGACAGAAGACACTGCAACTTCATGAGAGATCTTGAGTCAGAACCACCGGAAGCTAAGCTGCTTCCAATTCCTGACCTCAGAAACTGCATGAGACAATATATATTTCCTGTGATAAGCTGCTGGATTCTATGTTAGATCATCAACCACTAATAAAGGAGAGGACGGGCCACAGCAACCGGATGAACAAGATGCTCCTGATCCATACAGCCCAACAGAGGAGATGAGCTGTGTGAGCCTCCTGCCTCCAGGTGCCAAGGTTCACTCCCCTCTTCCACACAAGCTATTTCTTCTGCCTGGGGCATCTTCCCCTCCATGTGTCCCTCTCTGCCTTCCAGGGCCGGGCTCCAACATCACCTCCGGCAGGAATCTCCCCCCAGTTGCAGCTCTATGAGCCATTCTGCCTTTGAAGACCCCAATCCCCCGCTCTGGGTTTCCCTTTATTACAGCCAGGATTTGCTACCCCTATTTACTCATCTGTCCATTCCACTAAAATGTAAGCAACTTTAGAGCAGGACTGATCCCAGCATCCAGCTAAGAACGTGGCATCTGATAGGTACCCAGGAAGGTGTAGGGAGCGTCTGGAGCTCAGATCTACAGAGAGCTCCCAGAGAAGAGAGACGTTCCTATGCAAAGCCAATGGTGATTGGCTTGCAGAGAAAGGAGAGAATCCTCAGGAAAGGGACTTCTTCATGGAGAAGCCAGGGGCCAAGTGCAGGGATCAGGGCAACTAGGCTGCCTGTTTCAGAGGGAAAACACCACTCAGAGTGGTGTGCTGAGGAGAGTGACTTGGGGCCTAATGTCTGAGACTGGAAAGCCAGCTCAGGTCAGGACACAGCATCCAACCAGACCCAGAGGTCATGCCAACCCCAACGACCTTGGCCTAGAAGCCAGACAGTCTTTATTTAGGATCCAGACAGAGCAGTCACGAGGAAAAGGAGCCAGGACTCGGGTGTGAGATCAGCAGAGTCAGCCAGTCCTAGTCTGGGTCTAGCTGTGGTTAATCAGAAACTAGGTTTCTAGAAGATGCTTAGATAGTAAGGCAGTGGGGGAGGAGAGCAGTGTACGGGAGAAGTTTTGCATTTGTTTCCTTTTTAAGATTTAATTTGGGAAAACAAACTTATAAGAAAAGGATTTTTTCCTACATCATGATCAAGGCACAGGGATAGGGAAGGAGACCATCCCGGGAATAAAAATCTTCCTAGATCCCAGTACCACCCTATTTAACCCTGATGTGCACCAATACCCTATCCCCAAGCATGTAAGGTCATTATCCCCAAGAGCAGTGGCAGCAGTAGCCCACTGGTAGTCTGGGACCAGCTAGGGCACCGCATACATGCACAAATGGGACATGCCCTATTAATAGAAACCACTTCCTCCAACAAGCCAAGCCCTCCATGATGAACCCAGCCCAACCGCAAACCCCAGCCACAGCCCTCAGGACATATATGCCCTTATTTATATCCCTCAACAGGCTCAGTTTTGAGATTTATTATTTATCTGAGGTTGATATATGCACACTCTTTGGGTTAGGGTACTTTAAGAACAAGAGAAATAAGGTTGTAAATATGTTTTCCAGTTTCTCACTTGTTTTCTTCCTTTCTATATGGTATTTCTTTGTCCTATAATTTGCATCTCTATAATCTATAATTTTGATCTAAAGAATGACATTGGGGGCACCTGGGTGGCTCAGTCGTTAAGCATCTGCCTTCGGCTCAGGTGATGATCCCAGGGTCCTGGGATAGAGCCCCACATCGGGCTCCCTGCTCTTCGGGAAGCCTGCTTCTTCCGCTTCCATTCCCTCTGCTTGTGTTCCCTCTCTCGCTGTGTTCCTCTCTGTCAAATAAGTAAAATCTTTAAAAAAAAAAAAAAGAATGACAATGGGAGTCCAAGTTTTGTTTACTTTTTGCAGATGTGATAATCTAGTAATCCCAATATGAAGTTGTTTCGAAATGTCACTTTTATACTAAACTTTTTTTTTTAAGGTTTTTTTTTTTTTTTTTAAGATTTTATTTACTTGACAGAGAGAGAGAGAGATCACAAGGAGGCAGAGAGGCAGGCAGAGAGAGGGGCAAGCAGGCTCCCTGCCGAGCAGAGAGCCTGATGCGGGACTTGATCCCAGGACCCTGAGATCATGACCTGAGCCGAAGGCAGAGGCCTCAACCCATTGAGCCACCCAGGCGCCCCTATACTAAACTCTTATATGTATTTTTTTTCTTATATGTATTTGATTCTAAAAACCAGAATGCTTTTAAAAAGTCTGTATCTGGTGGTTACTGAAAACAAGAGGTGCCTATATACTTTTTTTTAAAAAAGATTTTTTATTTATTTGACAGAGAGACAGCGAGAGAGGGAATGCAAGCAGCGAGAGTGGGAGAGGGAGAAGGAGGCTTCCTGAGGAGCACGCAGCCCAATGAGGGGCTCGATCCCAGAACCCTGGGATCATGACCTGAGCTGAAGGCAGATTTAACGACTGGTGCCCCACCTCTATACTTCCTAACACTTCTCCAAATATGATAAAATATATGCATGAGTTCACCATGTCCTAGAATCCACTGTAAACAGTGGATTTTATATAAGCTACTTTGAGCTGGAATTTTCCCAAAGATACACTGGGGGCTCCCTGAGAACAGAGACCATTTACCTGGGCCCCTCCTTGAACTTGTTTACTCTCTCAAACTGTTCATTCCCTATTGGCGGCAACCCAGTTACCCCCTCTGTCAGTGGGTCAGATGGCACAGTAAGCGGTTTCTCCCTCCACCAGGAGAAAGGGCCTTTTTGATCCTATTAGACAGGGATGCCCTCGGGCAGAGGCTCTGAAAATCACCAGATACCTGCCCAATATACCCAGTCACCCTTTCCTCCTTGTTCACTATTTCTTAGACTGCTCCTGGCCCTGGGGCTCCCTGAAGAGAAGATGGCAGTGTGTGCTGTGGCCAATTAAGAACAAAGACCCCTTCTTTTTGGTGCTCGTGGTTGACATTCCTCCTGGCCAGCAAAAACCCACTTGGGAGTGCAGAGCGGCCTCCTCCCACCCACAGCCAGGCATCTCTGGGGCAGGTACACTTCACCCTGCACAGTGGCCCCTACAGGAAGATGCAGTCCCCAGCCTAATCCCTCTACTTCCCATTCCCCACCTCCTGCAGCGCAACCTCTCCTTTCCCAGCACTGCCAGCCACTGCTCTTCCCTTATTGGCCTCCCCCCTCCTCCCTTTGTACATTTTTTTTTTCTTTAATAAAAATAAGCTTGCAGGTGCGCCTGGGTGGCTCAGTGGGTTAAGGCCGCTGCCTTCGGCTCAGGTCGTGATCTCAGGGTCCTGGGATCGAGCCCCGCATCGGGCTCTCTGTTCAGCAAGGAGCCTGCTCCCTCCTCCCTCTCTGCCTCCCTCTCTTCCTACTTGTGATCTCTCTCTCTGTGTCAAATTAATTAATTAATTAAAAAAAATAGGCTTGCAGCTTTCCTCAGGAGGGCTGAAGAAAGGAGCTGAGCAGAGAATCCTTGGGGAGTTCTCTCTTGTAGGACAGGGCAGAAAATCCTGAGCTATAACTCAGCTGAACACCAGGCTCGGGGGTGGGAGTTGGTACTCTCAAGATTGCCACAAGTCCAAGTTGCTTACTGCTCTCCAGACATTGTATTAGCAAGGGTTTATGATTAATGTTTCATGGGGAAAATGCAATTAATAAATTAATGAAGCATGCAATTAATTGCTCCCTGTTAGCAACCTTATCTTATTAAATGCCTGTGCCTCGGGTTTCCACTCTGGGGGTGAGTCCACTGGCAGATCTGGTGGGTTCAGGTGTTCAGGGGAGATGAAGGAGCCAGAACTCACCTCTAAGTCAGACAGGGAACACTGGGTGGCCCCTCAAGATTGGGGCACCCTGAGCCACACCACAGGACTCCACCTGCAGCCCAGAAAGAAACGATGCCTTTCAGAGCTGCGCCAAACCTCAGCAGGAAAAACCAGCATACCCTCGATAATGCTACTCCCCTTTTGTCAATCCCCCTGAACACAAACCCGCAGTATGACACTCAGCCTGAACCCTGTCCTCAACTTTGGCCTGTGGGGAGCTGGCCTGAGCACCGACAGATGGAGCCTGCCATACCCCTGGTCCTTAATCCTGGTCCTAACCATAGGTTGGATTTTCAGGTTTCCATCCACAAAGGCATGACAGCCATGCCTTCCGGACTGGGGGACCCTAAGTAACACCACAGGACTTGGCATGCCTTCTAGAAGGAAACTGTGCAATTTGGAGCTATGAAAAGCCCTCAGGGCAGAACACACCTGATTACCCACCTTGCATCCACGGCCACCTTCTACACCCACCTGGACACAAACCCACAGACTGACACTCAAACCGACACCCGGCTTGAACTTACCCCCCGGGAAGCTCGCCTCAAGACTGCCAAATCGGGCCTGCAATACCCCAAGGCCTTAACCCTAACATTAGGTTGGGTTTTAAGGCTTCAGTCCACAGAGTCAAAAACCCCAAACCCTCAGGACGGAACACCCTTGAGACACAAACCAGAATTTGCCTGCCCCCCAGAAGAAAACCATGCCATTTGGAGCTGCACAAAACCCACAGAGCAGAAGAACCCTGTACATCTTCCCTGAGGTCCCCACAATATCGAATATTGGCAGACCCCTGTGACACAAACAGGCATCCAGACACTCAGTCTTACATGCCCCATCAGTCAGTCCTCAGGGGAGCTACCTCAGGGCTGTCATATCTGGCCTGCAATTCCCCCAAACCCTAACCTCAACTCCAGGTTTGGATTTCAAGCTACCGTCCCGAACAGACCTGGCCCCCACACACACCCTTTGGATTGAAGACCCCTGAGCAACACCACAAGACTCCGCCTGCCCCCTCAGAAGGAAGCCGTGCCAAACAGAGCTGCAAAAACAATCTGAGCAGGAAAAAGGAACATGCCTCCATGAGGACACCCTCGCCTTCCCGCAGCCACCCTGTACACAAACGCAAAGCCTGACACTCAACCTGACACACACCCTCAATGCAGCCCCCCGGGGAGCTCACCTCCTCATCAGCAGATCCGTCCTGTTATGCCCCTAGGCCCTAACCCTAACCCTACATTGGATTCTCAGGCTTCTGACCCCAAAACCATGATCACCACCAACATCAGATTAGGGAACCCTGAGCCACACAACAGGACTCCACCTGCCCCCCCAGAAGGAAACTGTGCCCATTAAAGCTGCCCAAAACCCAAAGAACAGGAGAAACCCAGATAACCCCCGAGACACGCCACACAGCCAACAGCCCCCACCTTGACAAAAACCCGTAGCCCGACACTCGGTTTGTCCCCTGCCCTTAATGGCAAGCCCAGGGAGCTGGCCTCAGCTTGGGCAGATGTGGCTGGCCATGCATTTGGGGCCTAACCCTAACACTAGGTTGGGTTTTCAGGCTTCTGGCCCCAAAGGCCTGGCCCCCAAAGCCTCAGGATTGGGGCACCCTGAGCCATACCACAGGACTCCACCAGTGGCCCAGAAGGAAACCATGCCATTTGGAGCTGTGCAAAACCCTCTGAGCAGGAAAAACCAGATGTCCTCCTCAGGCCATCACTACTTTGTTCGCTGCCCTGAATACAGACTGGCAGCCCGACAAAAAGCCTGACCCAAGCCCTCAACTCAGACCCCTGGTAGGTCGCCTCAGTGCCGGTTAATCGAGCCTGCCATGCCTGTAAGCCCTAACCCTAAGTTTGGGTTTTAAGTTTTCAGTCCCCAAAGCCTGGCCTCCACGCCCGCCAGATTGTGTACCCCTGAACCACACCACAGGACTCCCCCGACTCCCCTGAAGAAAACTGTCCCATTTAGAATTCCCCAAAACATTCATAGTAGTAGATATCTGGTCTGTTTCTCTGAGGCCCCCCCATCCACCTTTTTCATCCCCTGGCAATCAAACCCAGAGCCTGACACTCATCCTGACCCACAGCCTCCACTCACATTCCAGTGTCACTAGTCTCTGCTGTCATGTCCATCCTGTCATGCCTCTACATCCTAATTTCAATTTTAGTTTGGCTTTTTAAAGATCATGTCCCAGTGGCCTGGCTCCAAATCCCAGGGAATGGGCCACCTGAGTGGAGCAGATAACTCATTCTACAACAAAGTCAGAAATCATTCTTTTTGGAACTCCGAAAAGGCTTTAGAGCAGAGAAAATCTTATTGAAGTCTCAAACTAATCCCTGCTTATTTATACTTTAATTCTGTACTGAACACACAACTTGAGCCTCTTACTCTCCTTAATTCCACCTCTCAATTCAGAGCTCTGTGAAGGACTCCACATCTAAGCAGATCACACCTTCCACGCTCCTTGGTCTATCGCTAGCCTTGTTTAAAACATGGGCGTAAACATGAACACTTTTCTGTGAAGAGTACATACAAGCCACCTACAGACACACGAAAAAGTGCTGCATATGAGTAGCCATCAGGGAAATACAAATCAAAACCATAATGAGGTACCACCTCACAACAGCTGGCATGGCTAAAGTTATCAAAGCAGGAACAACAAATGTTCGCAACGATGTGGTGAAAAAGGAACCGCCTACATTGCTGGTAGGAATGCAAGCTTGCATAGCCACTCTGTAAAATGGTACCGAGTTTCTGGAAGAAGTTAAAACCAGAGCTACCCTACAACCTAGCAATTGCACTACTAGGTATTTACCCCAAAGACAGATTTAGTAACCTGCACACCAATGTTTAGAGCGGCAATATCCACTATAGCCAAACTATGGAAAGAACCCAGATGTCCACAGACAGATGAATGGATAAAGAAGATGTGGTTCCTATTCACAATGGAATATTATTCGGCCATCAGAAAGGATGAATAGTTACCATCACATCGGCCTGGATGGAATTGGATGATATTATGCTAAGTGAAGTAGGTCTGTCAGAAAAAGACAACTGTCATATAGTTTCACTCATATGTTAAATATATGAAACAGCACACAGGATCATAGGAGAAGGGAGGGAAAACTGAATGGGAAGTCATCAGAGAGGGAGGAAAACCATGAGAGACTCTTAACTACAGAAACAACTGAGGGTTCCTGGAGGGGAGGGGGTTTGGGGATGGAGTAACGGGGTGATGGGCATTAAGGAGGGCGCATGATGTAATGAGCATTGGGTATTATAGATAACTGATTACTGAACACTACATCAGAAACTAATGATGTACTATAAGTTGGTTAATTGAATTTAAATTAAAAAGAACTCAAACAATCCTAAAAATCTGTGTGAACCACAAAAGATACTGAATAGCCAACCCAATGTTGAGAAACACAACAAGAGAAACAAAGCTGAAGTCGTCACAATTCCAGATTTCAAGTTATACAACAGAGCTGTAGTCATCCTAACAGTATGGGACTGGCATAAAAATACATACAGCAACCAAGGGAACAGGAGAGAAGCTCGTGCATAAGCCCACAATTATGTGGCCAATTAATCTTCCACAAAGCAGGCGAGAATATTGAAAGGGAAAAGGACAGTCTCTACAATAAACGGTGTTGGGAAAACAGGAGATCTATGCACAAAAGAATGAAATTAGACTGCTTTTTTATGGCATACAGACAAATAAACTCAAAACAGTTTCAAGACCTCAGTGTGAGACCGGAAACCATAAAAATCCTACAAGAGGGCACAGACAGTAATTTCTTGACACAGGTCATAGCAACACTTTTGTAGACTGTCTCCTGAAGCAAAGGAAACAAAAGCAAAAATAAACTATTGGGATGACATCAAAATAAAAAGTTTCTGCAAAGCAGGGGCGCCTGGGTGGCTCAGTCTCGGCCCGGGTCGGGTCTCGGGGTCCTGGGATCGAGCCCCGCATCAGGCTCTCTGCTCTGCAGGAGACCTGCTTCTCCCGCTACCATTCCCTCTGCTTGTGTTCCCTCTCTCTCTCAAATAAAAAAAAAAAAAAAAAAGTTTCTGCAAAGCAGAAAAACAATGAAAAAGTAATAATAGGACAACCTACTGAAAGGAAGAAGATATTTGCAAATGTCCTATGCAGTCAAGAGATACTGGCCAACACAATCGCCAAACTGTGGAAAGAACCAAAATGCCCTTCAACAGATGAATGGATAAAGAAGATATGGCTCATATATACAATGGAATATTGTGCCTCCATCAGAAAGGACGAATATCCAACTTTTGTATCAACATGTGCAGGACTGGAAGAGATTATGTGGAGTGAAATAAGTCAAGGAGAGAGAGCCAATCATCTTATGGTCTCACGTGTGGAGCATAAGGAAAAACATGGAGGGCATTGTGAGAAGGAAAGGAAGGGTGAATGGGGGGAAATCAGAGGGGGCGATGAACCATGAGAGACTGTGGACTCTGAGCAACAAACTGAGGGTTTTGGAGGGGGGGATGGGGGGGTTGGGCAAGCCTGGTGGTGGGTATTGAGTAGGGCACGTATTGCATGGAGCAATGGGTGTGGCGCATGAACAATTAGTCTTTTAACACTGAAATAAAATAAACATATTTGGGGAAAAAAAAGAAATAGTGGCCTAAATATGTAGAACTGATACATCTCAACACCCACAAAACAAATAATCCAGTTAAAAAATAGGCAGAAGACATGAATAGACATTTCTCCAAAGAAGAAATACAGATGGCCAACAGTCACATGAAAAGATGTTCAGTGTCACCCATCATCAGGAAAATGCAAATTGAAAGAACAATGAGATATTACCTCATACTGTCAACAGCACAAGACACAACAGCTGTTGGGAGAATGTGGAGAAAGGGGAAACCTCATGCATTATTGGTGGGAATGCAAGCTGGTGCAAGTACTATGGAAAACAGCATGGAGGTTCCTCAAGACGTTAATCCAGCAATCACACTACTGGGTATTTACCCAAAGAATATGAAAACTATAACTCAAAAGGATACATGCACCCCTGTGTTTCTTGCAACATTATTTACAAGATCACAATATGGAAGCAACATAAGGGTCGGTTGATAAAGTGATAAATGAGATGGCAGGTGTGTACACACACACACACACACACACACACACACACACACACACTGAAATATTACTTGGCCATAAAAAGAATGAAATCTTTCCATTTTCAGCCACATGGATGGAGCTAGAAAATATTATCCTAAGTGAAATCAGTTAATCAGAGAAAGACAATATCATATGATGTCACTCTTATGTAGAATTTAAGAAACAAATGTACATACATAAAGAAGAAAGAAGAGACAAACCAAAATACAGATTCTTATTGACAGAGAACAAATTGATGGTTACCAAACGGGAGGTGGATGGAGTGAAATAAATGAAGGGGACTAAGAGTACACTTTTCTTTTAGGATTTTATTTATTTATTTGAGAGAGAGCGATCACAAGTAGGCGGAGAGGCAGGCAGACAAAGAGGGGGAAGCAGGCTCCCTGCTGAGCAGAGAGCCCGATGAAGGGCTCGATCCCAGGACCCTGAGATCATGACCTGAGCCGAAGGTAGAGGCTTTAACCCACTGAGCCACCCAGGTGCCCTAAAAGTACACGTTTCTTAATGAGCACTGAGTAATGTAGAGAATTACTGAATCACTCTATTGTACACCTGAAACCAATATAACACTGTATGTTAGCTTGACCAGAATTAAAATAAACAATAAAAAAAATGATTTTTCTTTCAGTAACCTATTTAAAAAGCTATTGCTATGCAATATTCATGAGCCTTACTTGGGAGTATTTACTCTACAATAATTATTCACTCTATGCCTCGAATTCAAATTTCACCGAGTTCTTATACTTTACCTGTTAATCTTAGCCCACAGGAACCATGGTCCCTTTCCATCCAAGATCAGCACCTATGCATTCAAGAGTGTAAGTAGAGACAGATGCCACCTCACAGTCCAGAAAGCTATTATTGTCTGTGTTTTAGTGTAAGATAGTCACAGAGTGTGGGACAGGTATCAGAGCAGGTTTGTTATATACCCTGGATCTCTAATTAATTCAGTGGTTATTACCTGGATCAATTTGGCTAATAGGTTCCCTGTGGATGGGCTTGCTTCCAAGCACCTACATGGAAGATGCAAAGGTGTGTGGACTTGGTGTCAGACAGGAAGAGGACCAAATACAGACAAGGGTACGATCCCTCCCCCGATCCAGGAACTGCCATGGGAGCAGGTATGGGAGGCAGAAGCAATGGGAAACCACCAAGGTCACCAGTTGAAGGCAGGAGGCACAGGTCACAGGATCTCAAGATGTGGGGCTTGGAGGCTGCTATGAACTATGTCTGGTGGTGGGGGGCAGGGAAGGAATGAGAAAGAGAAACTGCCTCCCCCTGGCCCGTGCCAGCTGCCCACCACTCCTGGCATACATCAGTCTACACAGCTGACACAGCCTGGGCTTGGGATGGGCTGGCTTGAGTCCCTTAACTCTCAGAGGGACAGCTGGCTCCAGGGCTCAGGTACATGCTGAGGGAGGTGAGAGGGAAGGCTGCTCCTCTCAGGTCATCGCCTTCTTGAGCAGACAGTCCTCCAGGACTGCTGAAAACCCACTAAGAGTTTTGAAAGACATGTCATGGATGAACTAAGGCACTGAGAAATAGAAAACAATATTCATTTTTAAGGTCAGAGCTATCAGCTCAGGAAGTGGGGAGAGCTTCTCTGAGGAAGACTAAGGGGAGGGCAGGTCAGGCTGAAAAGGGAGATGTGGCTCTCCGGATTGGGGATCTGCAGTCCCCTTCCCCGGCAGGGCATTGACCTTGCCTCACAGGGGACTCATGGAAGTGTTCCATCAGGGGACTGACAGAGGTGCCTCTCGAGAAGGCTGCCCTGGCATCGGGTTGCACAGGGCAGAGGACGAGGGCCAGATGGAGGGAGGGCAACACCCCGGAAGCCATGGGGCAAGAGCAGAGGCTCATGACCATGAAGATGATGAAAAGTAGTAGGCGGCAGCATGGGAGCTGGCTGGCACAAAAGTGCCATGGGCACAGTGCCCACAGCTACAGTGATTGGGTACCTTCTGTGCCAGACATGGGCTCCAGACTAGTTCTGACCACAGCCCTAGGTGTGCACCATCACTGCCCTCTCCCCATGCTGCTGCTAGGAATCACAGTCACCAGATCCCAATCAGCTTCCATGGAAACCAAACAGTGGCTCCCACCACACACTGCCCCTTTGGTGGCAGCCCAGTGTGACCCTCGTGCCTGACCAGAGACTGCTGTCTACCTGTCTCCACACAGCTCCAGATAGGAGGATGTCCCTGAATTCCACAAGATCTGATGAGAAAGATCCACAGACCCCACTAGCCCACTCACCGCCAACACCTAACGGGTCACCTGGGACCTCAGCTATTGTCATGAAGCTCACCATGACCTGTTTCTGTCACTTCCAACAGAAAACCTGGTTCTGATCCCCCTGCAATACTGTACATGGCACAACCCACATGGCACCTTTCTGTTAGAGAAGGCCACCCCTAAACCTCCTAGAAAATGTTTCTAATGAAGTACAAGTCCATCAGGACTATGTGTGAATGGTGGTGCACAATAGTAGTAATTCTAACAGGGGTTGACCCCTCCACCCCCAATCTCACAAAACCTTCCTCTGTCCCCATGGAACTCATATTCTGCCCTCGGAAAAAAAAAAAACCCAGGAAAAAACCTTTAATCTGAATGCTCCCTTCACCTTCTGGTTCAAATCTTGTCCAACCAAAATGATATGAAATTAGAAATTAGTCACAAGAAGAAAATGGAACAGTCAAAAATATGTGGAGATTTAACAACACACTACTAAACAATCAACAGTCAAATAAATCATGAGAAATGTTAGAAGTACCTTGAGAAAAAAGAGAACCTACAGAAACTTATGGGATGCAGCAAAAGTAATTCTAAGGGGAAGTTCATAGAAATTCAGAAATCCTCATCAATTCACAAGAAATCTCTCCAACAGACATCCTAATTTTACATGGGAAAGAAGTAGGAAGAAGAAGAAGAAAAACAAGCAAAACCTCAAATCAGAAGAAATAAAGAAATAACAAAAAGAAATGTGGAAATAAATCTAATGGAGATTAAAAAGACAAAAGATCAATGAAAATAAGAGTGGCCTTTTTTGGAAAGATAAACAAAACTGAAACTTTTAGCTAGACTCACCAAGAAAGAGAGAGGGCTCTAATATAATCAGGAAAGAGACATAATTAATTCCTGTCTCACACCAAAATCCTAGAGAAGAACATAGGCAGTAACCTCTTCAACCTCATCCACAGCAACTTCTTGCAAGACACATCTCTAAAGGCAAGGGAAACAAAAGCAAAAGTGAACTTTGGGGACTTCATCAAGATAAAAAGCTTCTGCACAGCAAAGGAAACAGTCAACAAAACTAAGAGGCAACCATGGGATGGGAGAAGATATTTGCAAATGACATGTCAGATAAAGGGCTAGTATCCAAGATCTATAAAGAACTTCTCAAACTTAACACCCAAAAAACAAATAATTCAGTTAAGAAATGGGCAGAAGACATGAACAGACACTTCTCCAAAAAAGACATACAAATGGCTAACAGACACATGAAAAAATGCTCCACATCACTTGCCATCAGGGAAATACAAATCAAAACCACAATGAGACACTACCTTACACCAGTTAGAATGGCAAAAATTAACAAGACAGGAAACAAAAAATTTTGGCGAGGATGTGGAGAAAGGGAAACCTTCCTCACTGTTGATGGGAATGCAAACTGGTACAGCCACCTGAAAAACAGTATGGAGGTTACTCAAGATGTTAAAAATAAAGCTACCCTACAATGCAGCAATTGCAGTACTGGGTATTTATCCAAAGATACAGATTTAGTGAAAAGAAAGGGCTCATGCACCCCAATGTTAATAGCAGCAATGTCCACAATAGCCAAATTGTGAAAGGAGCCAAGATGCCCTTGAACAGACAAATGGATAAAGAAGATGTGGTCCATATATACAGTGGAATATTAGCCATCAGAAAAGATGAATTCTTATCATTTGCAACAACATGGATGGGACTGGAGGGGATTATGCAAAGTGAAATAAGTCAATCAGGGAAAGACAATGATCATATAGTTTCACTTCTATGTGGAACATAAGGAATAACACAGAGGACTGTAGGGGAAGGGAGGGAAAAATGAATGGGAAGAAATCAGAGAGGGAAACAAACCATATGAAACTCTTGACTCTGGGAAACTGAGGGTTGCAGAAAGGGAGATGGGTATGGGGATGGGATAACTGGGTGATGGCCATTAAAGAGGGCACATGTGGTGATGAGCACCAGCCAGTACACTCAACTAATGAATCATTGAACATTACATCAAAAACTAACAACATACTATACCTTGGCTAATTGAATTTACTTTTTTTTAAATGTGAAAAACTTAAAAAAAAGGGGGGGGGGGAAGAAAGATGAGCCATGACAATGAATACCGCAAAAATACAAAGGATCATAAGAGAGTACTGTGAGCAAGTAGAGGCCAACACACTGGACAACCTAGAAGAGATGGGTAAGTTCTTATCAACAAGCAAGGAAGACTGAACAGTGAAGGAAAAAAATCTGAACAGACTGATCACTAGTAAAAAGATTGATTTGATAATAAACAAATGTTCAAGACCAAGTTTCACTGGGGATTTCAATCAGACAGTAGAAGAATTAATACAAACCCTTCTCAAGCTCTTTAAAAAATAGGAGAGAAAGCATACATCCAAACTTATTTTGAGGCCAGCATTACCCTGCTACCAAAACAAGACAAAGACACTACAAGAAAAGGAAACACCAATATCCCTCATGAACATACATGTAAAAATCTTCAACAAATTATCAGCAAACTGAATTCAACAATATATCAGGAGAATCACACAACACAATCAAGTGGGATTTATTCCAGGGATGCAGGGATGATTCCACATCTGCACATCAACCAATGGGATATATCACCTTAACAAAATAAAAGATGAAAATCTTATGATTGTTACAACAGATGCAGAAAGAACATTCGTCAAGATTCAATATGCATTTATGGAAAAAAAACTCAAAACCATCTTGATACAGAGGGAATATACGTCAACACAACAAAGGCCCTATATGAAAAGCCCACAGCTGACATCATACTCAAGGGTGAAAAGCTGAAAACCTTTCCACTAAGATCAAGAACAAGACAAAGATGCCCACTCTCACCACTTCATTCAACATAGTATTGAATGTCCTAGACAAAGCACTTAGGAAAAAAAAAACCAAAGATATGAAATCCAAATAGGAAAACAAAACTGTCACTATTTGCAGATGACCTGCTATATATATAAATCCCTACGGATTCCATCAAAAAACTGTTAGAATAAACAAATTCAGTAAAGCTGCAGGATACAAAGTCAATATACAGAGACCTGTTGCATTTTTTTTTTTTAAAGATTTCACTTATTTATTTGAGAGAGAGAGGACATGAGCACAAGCAGGGGGAGTAACAAAGGGAGAGAGAGAAGCAGGCTCCCTATTGAGTAGGGAGCCCAATGCAGAGCTCCCTCCCAGCACCCCAGAATCATGACCTGAGCTGAAGGCAGATGCTTCACCAATGGAGCCACCCAGGTGCCCCAGCTGGTTGCATTTCTATATACTGAAGACAAACTTTAACAAAGAGGAACTAAGAAAGCAATGTCATTTACAATTGCATTACGGAAAAAAATCTAGGAATAAAAATAACCAAGAATGAGAAAGACCTGGTTCACTGAACACCTCGTGGAAAAGAAAGGAAGAACATGTGTGTGTTGGGGTGGGGAGGAATGTATGGGTAAAAGAAATGGAAGATGACACAAATAAATGGAAGCATATGTCATGCTCAGTAACTGGAAGAGTTAATAATGTTAACGTGTCCATTGTATCCAAAGCAGTCTACAGATGTGATGAAAGAAATCCCTATCTGAATCCCAATGGCATTGTTCAAAGAAATAGAAGACTGGACTAACATTCATATGGAATCACAAAATACCCCAAATACCCAAAGGGATCTGGTGAAAGAAAGCTGCAGTCACCACACTCCTGGATTTCAAGATAGGTTATAAAGTTATAATCATCAAAATAGTATGGTACTGGCATAAAAATAGACACACGGGTCAATGGAACAGAATATAAATCTCAAAAACTAACCCACACATATATGGTCTTAACTTACAACACAGGAGCAGAAAATATATAATGTGGAGAGGAATGTCTCTTCAGTGAATGGTGCTGGGAAAACCGGACACTAAGTGCAGAAGAATGTAACTAGATCACATTCTTACACAGCACACAAAAATTTTAAATGGATGAATGACTTGAACATAAGATCTGAATCCATAAACCTCCAAGAAAAAAACACAGGTAGTAAGTTTTTCAACATTGGTTTTGGCAAGAGTCTTTAGATCAGACACCAAAAGGAAAGGCAACAAAAGCAAAAATTAAAAAGCGGAATGACATCAAGCTGAAATCTGCATGGCAAAAGAAACCAACAAAAACTTAAAAGTTGATCTACCCAATGAGAAAAAATATCTGCAAATCATACGCATGAGAAGAGGCTAATATCCAAAATACACAAAACACACATACAAATCAAAAGAAAAAACTATATAAAAAATGGGGAGAATATGTGAATAGATACTTTCCACACAGGTGGCCAACAGACACAGAAAAAGTTGCTCAACATCACTAACCATCTTCAGGGAAACATAAGTCAAAACCTCAATCAGCTGTCACCTCACAACTGTTGGAATGGCAATCGTCCTAGAGATAGACACCAGGTATGGTCAAGGGTGTGTAGACAAGGGGACCCTGTCCACTGTTGGTGGGAATGGAAATTGGTGCAGCCACTGTGACAAACACTATGGAAGTTCCTGAAAAAATAAATACAACTACCACATAACCCAGTAACAGTCTCACACATCAGGCCCCACGTGGAATTAGAGCTTCACGGAGACTCGTGTGCCCTGTGGTCTTGGAACTTAAAGGCAAGAGCTGAAATTTCAGTTCCAAATGAAAACTGGCCTCTTCCACACAGCACAGGAACGTGGAGCATGCTCAGACTCCAAAAATTCCTTCTCTTTGGCTTTTCTTAGGCCTCAGGACACAATTTCCTAATGGATGCCCAAAGTAAATGGAGATAAAGCAGAGCAGATGCTCACAGATACAATTTAAAGCACTGGTGGTTGGACACGGAGAGTGGTTCCCAGGAAGGAGCTGGTCGGGGTGCACCCTGCCCCTGTAGTGGGCCCCCGTAAAACAGATGCTGAACGCAATACTCACTTTTTGACTTTTTTCATAAAAGGAAAATCCTCTTCAGGTTCCTTCCTGTTACTGAAGCCAGTTAAAAACATAGATCTTTCAAAAGAGCCAAGTGGCTTACCATGAACTTTCAAAAAGTGGGGGATACTTGTTCTTGAAAGCTGCTGGGGGAGCGGATGTTAAATATTCTCCTGGACACAAAGGTCAGCAGATCCACCGTGAAAGGCACCTTCCTCAGCATATGGAACACGGACTACCTCCTACCACCAGAAACCACCTCCTTCCCCTCACTCAGGACAACCAACAACAGATGGGAGTTACCGCAATTGCTTTTGTCTCCCATTCTCAACATCTAACTCATTGGGAAATCTTGTGAGCTCCATCTTCAAAACGTACCCAGAATAGGACTAACCACTCCTTCCAAGGCCACCTGTCTGGTCCACACTGGAGCCCATCTCTTGCCTGAGTTCCTGGAAAAGCTTCATCACTGACCTCCCTTCCCCATCCTTAACCCTCCGTTATCAGTTCTCAATACTGTAGCCAGGATGGCCCAGTGAAACAGGGTCCTGTGAGGTCACAGCCCTGCTATGGCTTTCTGTTACCCTACTATCACCTCCCTGAGGTAATGTCCTAAGCTGCCTTCTATAGTCACAGGGCCTTCTTGCTGTTCCTGCCCCAGGGCCTTTGCACATGCTTTCCCTTCCATTTAGAATGCTCTTGATGTGATATCACTCACCTTTTAAAGATCGTGACTCAAGTATCACCTTCCTAGTGAAGTCCCATCTGGCCCCTATCTGAATAGCAAGCACTACCCCCACCTCCCCTTCAGCACCCAGCCCTGTCTCCTGCTTTCTATTTCCACAGCAGTTATCACAGTCACCAGTCCATCTCAGCAGGGGAGAAACAGAGGCCTATTCAGATGGTTTCACTGACTCCCTCTGATTTTCTGGTCCAAAGCTCTGGGGGAAAAGGTGACCCAGGTCATGCACAGCCAGGATGCCCGGGATAATGGGTCCACCTACAGCACCCTGAACGCCATCATAAAAATGAACCACACAAGGAATCCACCTGCACATAAAGCCAGAAACCAGACAACTTTCTTGATTATAGTTGAGCACACACACTTCCTCTCCTTGCCTGGTGTGCTGATCTGAGAAAGCTGAGCAGAGAAGCATCTCAGGGTCCAAATCTCCCTCCAGCCAAGGTCCTGGGAAACAGACATCTCTACTCCCTGCACCAACCTCCTGTGACTGACGTCTGGAAGCCTCCTGTGGTTGGACAGAGTGGAACACCTGTCCTTCTTTCCTGGGATGTCATCACAAACCAGGCTTTGCTGTAGTTTTCAGGAAGGAACCTGCAGGAGAATCAGCAGGCCGCCCAGGTTCGACCTCGGTCTCACACGTCAGGCCCCACGTGGAACTAGAGCTTCATGGAGACTCGTGTGCCCTGTGGTCTTGGAACCTAAAGGCAAGAGCTGAGATTTCAGTTCCAAATGAAAACTGACCTCTTCCACACAGCACAGGAATGTGGAGAGAGGATTTCTCAGGGGTGTGGCTCTGGAAGAAGGGCTTCTGCTGGCTGAATTTACAGACACTGTGCAGAGGACCTCTGTTGTGCCACCTCCGAGAAAGCAGGTGGCACGCCAGGCAAGAATGGATAATGCTGCCTGTGGGCTGCTTCCCACCAAGCCCCCTGCTGAGCCGACTGCTTGAGAACCAAACAGGAAGAAACTGTCTTATCACGACTGCAGCAGGAGGGCTGGCCAAGGAGCAGAGCCCTGTCCCTGAAGCAAGCTGGTCTGCCCATCAAGAGCGATGCCCCACCGTCTCGGCCTCACAGTCTCCCAGCTATCTGATCCAATGATCCCGTCAGACTCAGACCTGCTTACATGGTGAATCATAAGATCCAGAGACTTCTTTCCACCCTAGCTCAAGGCTTCTCACAGAGAAGCAAATTCCAGCCTCAGAAATGCGCTGTTCATTAGCTCTAGAATTTCCTGGGTTGTGTCTACAACAGCGGCCCACACAGGGGTCCCATTGAGACCACTCCACAAATACTCTAGGGTTTCAAGCCACTTTTAAGCTGCCCTTGGAAAGGCAGGAACTGGTCTTGAGTAGACAGACCAGCCAAGTGACTCTGTGCTGGAAACTCGGGCAACATTCTCCCCGAACACCAACGCTTCCCAGTCCAAGCTTCCAACCTTCACTTGCTGGGCACTGGGCACTGAGCACCACGTCAGCATGAACACTGCTCTTTTGAATCACTTGTCTCCTTAAAATCAGAAACCAAGCTCCAGTCACCACTCTATTTTCCCTTCAGAGAAGTAAGGAAAAGGATAGAATAAAACACTACATGTGCACGACATAGTTCCACAGTTCTATCAAAATATATTTCCTTGGTTGTTCACATATGGGCAGACCATTATTACATTCCCCATACAGCCCATTATTACATTCCCCATTATTACATTACATTACATCCCCATAATGAGAGATACCACAAGTTCAGTCCTCATACATATATTTGACCTTGTGTTTTTCCTTTTGACCTTTGTATCTTGAAGACAATGTCTACACTGCTTTCTTAAAATAACAATAATAATAATGACATGGTCATGTAAAGGTCTGGATCTCCATAATCAGACAGCATGGCTCTGGTTCAGATAAGGATGAAGACACAACTTCTTCCTATGAAGCACAGCCCACACCCTCAAGGATCCTAACACGCCTCATAGGTGATGAGTTTCTGTGCTACACAGAGAATACGAAGGATGCAGGCACCCTCCAGGATTCATTCTGTTTCCTTCATAAATTCCTGAGTTCAAGTCGCAAGTAACCCACTGGGTCAAAATTCCACAGCTCAGGATGGGCCACCAGGGAAGCGGCTCCCCCCATCCCGGAGAAGGCTAACAGGGGCTTGATTTCCTTTGGGAGCACAATGAGCCACCCCTCGAGCTCCTCAACTACTTACACTCCTCCATTTCTCCTCCTCACAAAGGCCACCACACCCTATTACAGCTCTGAGGTTGTGTTTTACTTTAAAAAATAATTTTCTAATATTGGAATGTAGTTCATGGAAGATAAAAACATGAACACTCACAAAGGCTTCTTTTAGCATTTTTTTTAAGATTTTATTTATTTGACAGAGAGAGATCACAAGTAGGCAGAGAGGCAGGCTAGAGAGAGAGGGGGGAAGCAGGCTCCCCACTGAGCAGAGAGCCCGATGCAGGGCTCGATCCCAGAACCCTGAGATCATGACCTGAGCCGAAGGAGAGGCTTTAACCCACTGAGCCACCCAGGCACCCCCATCTTTTAGTATTTCAAAAGACTGTTTTCCCATTGTTTAATTAAAACAGGAAATAAAAACGCAGAAATAGCCCCTTCCACTAGCAGATACAATTCACTGGGGTGACTTGGAGAAGAGCAAGAAATAAAAGAGTAACAGACTGAACTAACAACCCATCATTTCCATTATCAAAGTTTTGAAACTTCACACACACACACACACACACACACACACACCAAGAAAGAAGCACAAACATCTCTGCCTGGCAACTCTGAAAAGGCTGAATCGGAGTGACAGGGACAGACAATGAGGTTGTGCGTGTTGGGTGAGGCCGGTGGCACAGAAAAAGGTTCTCTGCCAGCTCTCCACCTGTGCCTCACCTGTCCTCAGTCAGGAACCTGCTCGTGGACCTCTCTTGTCACAGTTGTCCCACGGGAGACCCACAGCCACCCCTGGAGCCCGCCCTGCCCACACACTCCCGCAGAAGGCACTCCGCTCTCCTCTGGGACCCCTGTCAGCCTTACCCAGACCTGGAACTCCCGTCTGCTGCAAAGCTCCAGGATTCCCCACGCTTCTCCCAAAATTACACTGCCCAAGTCTTCCAGGAGACAAGGGTAAGGCTGCCTACCTAATGAATGGTTAACACCTACTTTCCCCTTCTGTCGTATTTCTCCCCACTTACCTTCCTACCTGTGCAAACTGTAACATATCAACGGAACATGAACATGCTCTGAGATCTGAATCTTTCTCTGTAGCCTTGTGAGGACTCCTTGTGTAATAAAATACCAAATCCCATGACAGGGGGTTTTGGAACCATTTACAGAATAATACAGCCCAAATCATCTCATTTTTAGTTGCTCTTCATTAGGCAGAAAAGTTTCGGTGTAAAGAGCCTTTCCATAGGTATGACCCGCCAGCAATTTCATAAGAGGAAACAGAAACTGTGGGATAACCTGACTCACCCGGCATCAGACAAGAAGTTCCAGAACTCACCGCAGGGCTCCTGACGCCAAGCCCCTTGAAGCCACCAGCATGCCTCTATCCAGCAGAATTCCCAAACACTCTCCTTCTGACTCCACCACCAAAGAAACTGCAGAGAAAATACAGCATGTCAAAATATCTACATGGCACATTTAGTCAAACTAGAAAGAGAAGCTCCACTTTTAAACGGTAAAAGGCTACTTTGAATAATTTTGAATTTTCCGTCAATCCGGATTGTAACTCTTTTGATGAAAAGATTAATCAATTATGAAACATCACCTTTGACAAATGACATCATCAAAGCCTGTAACTGACGACAAAAAGCCACCTAACTCTAGATACTGGCCACTCAGCCATATCTCAGGTCCAGTTGAATAGTTAGATGAAGGAACAAATTATATGTTAAAAGCACACAAAGAGTAAATCTCATCTTCCCTTTCTAATAAAAGTGATTTCCTAGGAAACAGATGTTCAGAATACATTTTGTAAGTGATAAATGAACAGAGAGAATGTTATGCCCTACAATCTTCTACCTACAGGGAAATTAAGTAACTCTTGCCCCAAACCCAGAATGCTGACGGTTACTTAAGTTTTACTTCTCGGCTCAACTAGAGAAAAGAAGAGGTTTTGGGTCAATGAGAAGTTTTACTTCCATATCCTGACACGGATATGACAGTTCGCCAGATGTACCTGCAGCTTTCTGGGAATGCTGACAAGCTGTATGACTGACTCAGACGCTGATGTTCAATACTTCTGGTCCCTTGGAGCCAGAGTGGGGAAGTATCATCAGGTAGGCATAAGTGGGCACATGTGACCTATGGCCTCCACACCTGCTTCGGCTTCTGGGAGAAGGGGAAACACAGAGTTTTCTTTTAAGTAGTAATTATCTTAATTCTAAAGCAGACCAACGACTTTGTCTCCTTTGGAATAGTGAAATTACTCTTCCAAATCAACACCTCAACTCATCTGTTTCTCATGCAACTTGAGTGGGATCTGGTTTACTCCAGCTTCCAGGCCCCCACCTGGAAGACGCTCCTGCAGGATCCTTACAGAACATTACCACCACCCCCTGGGGGACACAGGGCACAAAGCTGAAGCTGGAAGACTGTTCTGGGGCTTGTTACTGCCACACCTGTGCCTGGGGGAGCAGGAACCTGGAGGACCCTCCCGCACAATCCTGATAGCCCATTACCACCATCCCCTGTGGACAGGGCGCACAATGCTAAAGCTGGGGGATGGCTCTGGGACTTGTTAGCGCCACACCTGTGCCTGGGGGAACAGGGAACACCCTGCTGAACTTGGGGTGCTGCTCAAGGTCCATTACCTACACTGTACCAGGGGATAGGGGGCACCCCCTGAAGTTGGGGACTGTGCACTGTCCTTACATGCACTCTTCCTGGGGAACATGGGAAGCCCTGAGATGTCTACAACCCATCCCGCGAAACCTGGGGTGAGCAGATACCCTGGAGTTTTCGGATCTGGAGGATATGGCCAGTTGACGGACATCAGGCAGAAGAGATTTTTGCCGCGGCCTGCGCGACAATCTTGAACCGGGACTGAGGGTGAGGGAATGAGGGGAAAAAGACAAAGAGACCAAGTATGGGAGCGGGAGGAACACAACGGATGAGGTCCAGACTGCGTTCAGCTTTATTCAAGAGCGCACCTTCTTATATAGTGTGTGAAAAACAAGTCCAAAAAACGATTACACCTGGGAGTCACATGTTCTAGGAATTTGTTCTTAACACATCAAAACAAGCTCCCCTCATCACAGGCTCCAAGAAGTCTGGGTAAGACTATGAGTAGCACGTGCACATGCTTCAGAGGCATTGCTGCAGTTTAATGATCTAAACAGTCACAACCTGCGCAGCTTGTCCCTCAGGGAGGTATGACCAATCACAGACCAGCATGCCTCAAGGCCCCTTGTCGAGCCCATTCTCTAGCGCCCGCTCCGGCAGGGGTCACGAGTCCGGGCTCAACAGGTCCCTTTAGCAGCTAGCCAGTGGCTGACCACAGATTTTCAAGGGAAGAAGAAAACTCATTTGAGTCCCCACGACGAACTCACTTCATGCGCCCTTTGAGGACCTCGCCTCCCACCCAGGGCGCACCCTATCCCCGAGATCCCCACCCCACCGCCCAGCGCCCACTCACCGGCCCAGAGTCTCTCAGAAGGCGCCACACCTTGCCTGGGGGAGCAGGAGCCTGGAGGACCCTCGCAGGCCCAGGGTCTCTCAGGAGGCGCCTTCTACTGCTCCACCTCCACAACCTCAGGGTCCGCCCACAGAGAGGTATCTCCACGCCCACACTGTGATTGGTTGAGGGGGGTGGGGATGGTGCCCCGAGCCCATCAAATGCTGAGCCTGACTGCACCGGGCAGCCAGTACCTTACACCGGTTCCTCCACGCAACTGCAGGTGGTCCGGGAAGCGCCTCCTCCCCGCAGCACCTGGCTCAGCGACACAGGCGTGGGCGGGATAGTGGGCAGGGCAGTCTGTCCCCCCAGACATCCGGCCCCTTCTGCGGACCCCTGTGGCTGCAGACCACCCCCAGAGCCCTGCCCCTTCCCTTCCTGCTTCACCCCTGTCTGCAGAGCTGTTGGTGGATCCCGGCAAGGTCACCGGCATTCCCAGGCTTGGGTCGTAGGAAATGCAATGGTTTCCCCCATTTCCACGGTAGTCTTAAGACCCAAAAAGTAATACTCTAAGCGGGAAGAGCTTCACATTCTGGTCTCACTCATGGAGAGGATAGTGTTTCTTAGACCTTCAAAGCATCCTTCTAGAATGAGTCCATTTGTATATAAAATGAGTCATTTATGCGAGCGCGCTCACACGGTGCTGCAGGGAAGCCTCCAGGATAAAGAACAGCCCCCTTTCTGTGCTGTTGGAGTTGTGAACTAGGAACATTGATTTTTCACTTAAAAAGAAAGCATATTGTTACTGTCCACACTAAATGAACAAACCCTTTTAAACATTTTAGAGAGAAAGGAAGAGTTTTATTCAAACCCAAGTCAGGACAACTGCCTGGGAGACACAATCTTCACAAGGAAGGGAATGTTCCTGGACAGGGACATTTGGGGCAGTTTTATATATTTGTTCTGTTTTGTTTTGCATACAGAGTTACATGTCATCATGAGGAAGAACATTCCAGAAAGTTACAGACTTTTTCTTGTGTTTTCAGTATGTGCAAGTTGGTATGACTTTAATCTTATGGGAGCAGGAGAGGTTCTTTTGTTTTTCTTATCTTTATGTTTGTAAAGGCATTTTTTTGGTTATCTTTTTCTTCTTGAAGCAAATATACAATATGTGCTTGGGGCAGAAATAGGGCCCATGCTCTGAGGCTTTGCCCAGTCATTTTTGAGCTTCGTAAAAAGTTAAAGGATAGCTTCCCTGGGAACCCAGGATCCGGGCCCATGGATGGTAGAAGATGAAAATTTCCATCATCATTATAATTACTACTAAAGGAAGAAACTTGAGACAAAAGCACCTTTAACAATAGTACCAAGAAATCAAAATGATGCTTACAAAAGGTTATCTGTTCTGTGGTCAACACTGGTAACAGAGGTATTCACAGACACTGGTCTCCTCCCCATTCTCCTGCCCAAATCTCTGAACCACACAGATAATTTAAAGTCAGAATTTTAGAACCTCCAGATGTCTTAGAGATGTCTGGCACCATTCCCTTGGACTATAGAATATAACAGAGTAACTCAATGTCACAACACTAATTTAAACATGAAGTGCCCCTAAAACTTGGACACACTAAGTTCTTTCCTTGCAGATTTTGACTAACATAAGTCATAGTCATACCACATAAACACTACAATGGTTGGGAAGTAAGTAATCATCGGTAAGGGAATAGTTTAGCAATGATTATAAACATCGTCTCACTCTGTAGAAGAAGCTGAGCTGAGTGTTTTTAAATACTATTTCAGACCTGTCTAACAGCACACTCTGAACATATCAGAGCCTGAATCAATTTTAAAAAGTTAGTTCTTTCAGTAACTTTAATATCAGAAAAATATTGTAATATCTCTATTCCTAGGGATCTTTGAGTGTCTTACTCAGAGGTCTTCCTCGCAGATAATCAGCTTAATGATCATGATGGGAAGAGGTTAAAAGCCAGCTGAATCTAGTCCAGTTGGCCATACAACAAGAAAATCCTGAGACTTGAGATGTTTCCAGGTCGAGATGACCAGAGAGGAAGATAATACCATGTATGGAATAACAAGGGATTTGGAGTCAGTTTGGGGATGCCACTAAAATCCATTGTGACTCGAATCGTCTCTGAGTCCCTGCCTAACCATCTAGAAAATGTGACTATTAATATCTACGTCATAGAATTTTAAGAGGGAGAATTCCACAAAGAGCCAGTGGGGTGGCTCTTAAGAGCAGGTGCTCAGGAAGCCATGATTACTATTTGGGTCTATTTTTCCTGAAAAAAAGAACATATATTGAAATCATATTTCTATTTTTTTTTAAAGATTTAAAGATCTTTTATTTGACAGAGAGAGACACAACAAGAGAGGGAACACAAGCAAGGGGAATAAGAGAGGGAGAAGCAGGTTTCCCCGCTGTACAGGGAGCCTGACATGGAACTCGATCCCAGGACCCTGGGACCATGACCTGAGCAGAAGGCAGATGCTTAATGACTGAGCCACCCTGGCACCCCAAAACCACATTTCTAATATATGACTCACAAGATGATTTTCAAACCTTAAGGAAGGTCAAGAAGCTGATATCATGTCACATTTCACTCAGAAATCATGTTGTTCATTACTAGGGGTATGGAGCTTCCCATTTCCACATGGCTGTGTTGTCCCTCTTGGCTCAGGGCCACCAAAAAGGGCAGCATCAGCTGAGGGGGGCCACAGGCCGAGACTGCCAAGTGTGGCTGGGGCAGGTGGTACTCTGACCTAATGCTCAACTCCTCCCTACTTTATTTATAGTGCTCTTCACAGGGTAGAGTGCCATTGTCTACGAACTCTGTTGTAGGAAAGGTTGAGAATTTCCATTGTGATTCCCACTCTGACCCTTAGGATATGTAGCAAAGTTGCATTTAATTTTATACATTGGGGGACTTCCTGGTTTTCTTTTCATTATGACTATGGCTCAATTCCCCTGTGGTCTAAGAATATAATCTAGTTAATTTCAGGCTTTTAAAATACGTAGACTGGATTTGTGGCCCAATATTTTGTCTATTTGGGTAAATATTCTAGGACCACTTGAAAATAATGTATTCTGTACTTAGTATGTAATGTTCCATATATGTCAGTTAGGTCACATTTGTTACCAATGTTTTGTCTGCTTTTTCTATCAGATGTTGAGAAAGGTATATTAAAATCTTTAAACAATGCTACTCTAGTCAACATTGCATTGGAAAATCTACCAACTGTTATAAGGCAAGAGAAAAAGAAAAAGAATGAGGGGGGTGGACAGGGTGCCTGGCTGGCTCAGTTGTTAAGCATCTGCCGTCAACTCAGGTCATGATCCCAGGGTCTTGGGATCAAACCCCTCATCAGGCTCCCTGCTTGGCAGGAAGCCTGCTTCTCCTTCTCCCACTACCCCTGCTTGTGTACCCTCTCTTGCTGTATCTCTGTCGGTCATATAAATAAATAAAATCTTTTAAAAAGAAGAAGAAGAAGAATCAAGGGGATAATTGTGACTATTCACAGATAATATGAAGATGTACATAGAAAATTCAAAATAGTCTATAAATACACCATCAGAATTAGAAATGGGAAACTTGCAACTTAGAACCAAGGAAGCAATCCAGAAAGCTGCCAGGGAGAAGAGATTTCTTATGTATGCAGGGAGGAACATCAGAATAATGTCAGACCTGTCCACAGAGACCTGGCAAGCTGGAAAGGTCTGGCAAGACACATTCAGGGTACTAAATGAGAAAAACATGCAGCCAAGGATACCTTATCCAGCAAGGCTGTCATTCAGAATGGATGGAGAGACAAGGAGCTTCGGGAACCAAGAGAAAATGAAAGAATTTGAGACCACCAAGCCAGCTCTGCAAGAAATATTAAGGAGGATTCAATAAAAGAATAAAGACCCCAAGAGTAATATAGACCAGAAATTTACAAAGACAATCTAGAAACAAGGACTTTTTAGGTAATATGAGGGAACTAAAATAATATCTTTCAATAGTCACTCTCAATGTGAACACCCTAAATGAAAAATAAATAAATAAAATAGCACAGAGTTGCAGATTGGATAAAAAGATATCACCCATCCATATGCTGTCTACAAGAGACATATTTTTTTAGTTTTTTAAATTTTTAATTTTTTTATTAACATATAATGTATTATTTGCCCCAGGGGTACAGGTCTGTGCATCATCAGGCTTACACATTTCATAGCACTTACTGTAGCACATACTCTTCTCAATGTAAGAGACTCATTTTTGAACCTTAAGATACCTCCAGATCAAAAGTGAGAAGATGGAGAACCACTTATCATGCTAACAAACCTCAAGAGAAAGCTGGGGTAGTAATTCTTATATCAGACAAATTAGATTTTAAGCTAAAGACTGAAGTAAGAGATGCAGAGGAACACTGTATCATGCTTAAAGGGTCTATCCAACAAGAAGATCTAACAATTGTAAATATCTATGCCCCCCAACATGACAGCAACCAACTACATAAGCCAACTGTTAACCAAAATAAAGAATCATGTTGATAATAATATTTTAATGGTAGGAGACCTTAATACTCCACTCCTAGCCATGGACAGATCATCTAAGCAGAAGATGAACAAAGAAATAAGAGCTTTGAATGACACATTGGTCCAGATGAACTTTGTAGATACATATAGAACATTCCAGCTAAAACAGTAGAATACTCATTCTTCTTGAATGCACACGGAACTTTCTCATGACCACATCCTAGGTCACAAATCAGGTCTCAACTGATACCAAAAGACTGAGATTATTCCCTGCATATTCTCAGACCACAAATGCTTTGAAACTGGAACTCAGTCACAAGGAAAAAATTGGAAGGAATTCAAACATTTGGAAACTAAAGACCATCCTGCTAAAAAGTGTTTGGGTCAACCAGGAAATTAAAGAACTTAAACAATACATGAAAGCCAATGAGAATGAAAATACATTGGTCCAAAACCTATGGGATAATGCAAAGGCAGTCCTAAGGGGGAAATACATAGCCATCCAATCCTTACTCAAAAAAGTGGAAAAGTGGAGGGGGAAGCAAGATGGTGGAGGAGTAGAAAACTGAAATATCAGGAACCAGGAGTTCAGCAAGATAGTTAACAAACCATTCTGAACACCTACAAAGTCAACAGGAGATAGAAGAGCAGCAATTCTAGGAACAGAAAAGCAACCACTTTCTGGAAGGTAGGACATGTGGAGAAGTGAATCCGAGGCGGCACACAGGAAGATAGACCATGGGGGGAAGGGCCGGCTCCCAGCAAGTGAGAGAGCAGAGAAGCACAAAATCGAAACTTTTAGAAGTCAGCTCCACTGAGGGATATCGCTCCAGAGGCTAAGTGGGGGGTGGAGCCCTCGCAGGGACAGTATGGTCTCAGTACCTGCGGGGTCACAAAAAGACTAGGGGTGTATAAGGGTGGCAGAGCTCTCAGGTATCACAGCAGGGAAGCCAGCTGAAGACACGGAGCCAAGAAGGAGGCTCTCAGCTCAGGCTTACCTTAAACTGTGACCCAAGTCACAGTCAGGCCACTGCCCTTTGGGCAGGGACCCAACAAGCAGCAGATCCAGGGAGACTCACCTTCCTCCACCAAGAGGAGCGGCGCGGGAGCGCGTGGCAGGAATCTGCCGGGTTTGGAGACTCCAAATGAGGCCGAGCGCCAGAGATAGAAACGCTCGGTCACAGGCTGGCTGAGCTCGGAGCGTGGCCGGAGAGCAGGGAGATGGGAGGGATTGACTGCTTTTCTCCAAGGGTGTGCTGAGAAGGGGGCCCCAGAGCTCTTGGCTCCTACGGGCCAGTGATTGGGAGGCCGCCATTTTCATTCCCAGCCTCCAGGGCAGTACTGAAAGCGTTCAGGGAACAAAAACTCAGGCAACAATTGATAGTACTAGAAGTCCTAATATCAGCAATTAGACAACAAGAAAATTAAAATGCATTCAAATTGGTGAAGAAGCCAAACTCTCTTTTTGCTGATGACATGATACTATGTGGAAAATCCAAAAACTCCACCCCCAAATTACTAGAACTCATGCAACAATTCGGTAATGTGGCAGGAAACAAAAGCGATACACAGAAACCAGTTGCTTTCCTATACACTAACAATGTAACTGTAGAACGAGAAATTAGGAAATCTATTCCATTTATAATAGCACCAAAAAACGTAAGATACCTAGGAATAAACGTAAAAAAAGAGATAAAGGATCTATACTCTAGAAACTGTAGAACACTTATGAGAGAAATTGAGGAAAACACAAAAAGATGGAAAACCATTCCATGCTGATGGACTGGAAGAATAAACATTGTTAAAATGTCTATGCTGCCCAGAGCAATCTATACTTTCAATGCCATCCCTATTAAAATATCATTGGCATTTTTCATAGTGCTGGAGCAAACAATCCTAAAATTTGTATGGAACCGGAAAAGACCCCACATAGCCAGAGAAATGTTGAAAAAGAAAACCAAAACTGGGGGCATCAAAATACCTAACTTCAAGCTATATCACAAAGCTGTGACAGCATGGTATTGGCAAAAAAACAGACACATAGATCAGTGGAACAGAATAGAGAGCCCAGAAATGGACCCTCAACTCTATGGTCAACCAATCTTTGACAAAGCAGGAATGAATATCCAATGAAAAAAAGACAGTCTCTCCAATAAATGGTGCTGGGAAAATTGGACAGCCACATACAGAAGATTGAAACTCAACCATTCTCTTACACCAACACAAAGATAAACTCAAAATGGATGAAAGATGTCAATGTGAGACAGGAATCTGTCAAAATCCTAGAGGAGAACATAGATAGTAACCTCTCGACATCGGCCACAGCAGCTTACAAGACACATTGCTAAAGACAAGGGTAACAAAAACAAAAATGAACTTTTGGAACTTCATCAAGATAAAAAGCTTCTGCACATCAAAGGAAAGAGTCAACAAAACTAAGAAGCAACCCATGGAATGGGAGAAGATATTTGCAAATGACATTATAGACTAAGGGCTAGTATCCAAGATCTATAAAGAACTTCTCAAACTCAACACCCAAAAAACAAATAATCCAGTCAAGAAATGCGCAGAAGACAATTATCATATGGTTTCGCTCATATGTGGAATGTAAGGAATAGCGTGGAGGGTCATAAGGGAAGGGAGGGGAAAATGAATGGAAAGAAATCAGAGAGGGAGACAAACCATGAGAGACTCTGGATTCCAGGAAACAAACTGAGGGTTACAGAAGGGAGGGGGTGGGGGATGAGACAGCTAGGTGATGGTTATTAAGGAGGGCATGTGTGGTGATGAACACTGGGTGTCAAACACAATTAATGAATCACTGAACACTACATCAAAAACTAATGATGTACTATATAATGGCTAACTGAACGTAATGAATAAATAAATATGCATTCTACATGAAAAACTAATAATAGGTACAGAATTTCAGATTTGCAAGAAGAAATATTCTCATGATCTGTTTCACAGCACTGTAAAGATACTTAACACCACTGAACTTTATACTGAAATGTTTAAAATGGCAAAAACAATGTTATGATTTCTTACAATTTTTTAAAAGTACATTCTGTATATGCGGCCCACATCTTCTTTTAATTTTTTTTAAAGATTTTATTTATTTATTTGACAGAGAGGAGAAAGATCACCAGTAGGCAGAGAGGCAGGCAGAGACAGGGGGAAGCAGGCTCCCCGCTGAGCAGAGAGCCCGGTGCGGGGCTTGATCCCAGGACCCTGAGATCATGACCTGAGCCGAAGACAGAGGCTTTAACCCACTGAGCCACCCAGGTGCCCCTGGACCACATCTTCTTTGATGTGGTGCAAAAACAATGAATCTTGGAACACTAAAAAAATTTTTTTAAAAAGTCCTGGGGTGCCTGGGTGGCTCAGTGGGTTAAGCCTCTGCCTTCAGCTCAGGTCATGATCTCAAAGTCCTGGGATCGAGCCCCACATCGGGCTCTCTGCTCAGCGGGGAGCCTGCTTCCCCTTCTCTCTCTGCCTGCCTCTCTGCCTACTTGTGATCTCTCTCTCTCTGTCAAATAAATAAAAATAAAATATTTAAAAAAAAAAAAGTCCTTACAACAACAACAAAAAAA
>CM053603.1:80240843-80298211 GCA_028646535.1 Procyon lotor
GTGTGGGAAGGGTGGCATCAGTGTTTCATCTACACTCCACTCCCCTACAAATAGCTACTAAAAGCTTTTCTTTAGCCCATTAGCAATTAAAATTTGAGGCCAGTACCAATCAGGAGAGACAGTAGCAGTCCCCTCTACTTCACAGTGAGCTTATTTCTTTTGAGATGAGCATCCAGTAGCGCCCACCCCTTCCCCATCAGTTTCTCTTTCTAGATTCAATTTTAAAAAAAGACTACAACTCCCAGAAGACTCCTGGACAGGAATAGGGGCAGGGCGGGGGGTGGGGGGGTGAAGGTGTGCCTGACACTAAAGCGTGGTCTCAGCTCCACTCACCCTGCCTTAACATCCTTCTCCCGGAAAAGCACCTGGCAGCCCAAGAAACCTCCTCTTCACACTGGTCTTGAAGGATGTGCTCTAGTCAACAGGAGTGAAGACGTAGGGTTATAAAAGAGCAGAACTTCAGCAAGCAGGACATCCAACCCCACCCTGGATCTCCACAAGAATGGTGACCTCTGCAATCACAGGCCTGTGGGCGGTCCCCATGACGTACCAGCCGACCGTGCAAGGGGCAGACTCTCCTTCCACGAAGGCATCTGAAGGAAGTTCAAAAGGAAAGGGTCACAAATGAACTGTTGTTATTGCTCATTAGGGAAATACCTGTTACACATAGGATCTCTGGCTCCCTCCTTAGCGGCTTTAGAAGCTTCATTAAATGTAATTACTATGACATTCACTATGTCAAAAATGGAGCTAGAGCTGTTGTCTTAAAAGAAATACATCTAAAATGGTGCAGTTACTTTGGTAAATGGTCTGGCAGGTATTCAAAGCGTTAAACATAAGAGTTCTAAAATCCAGCAATTCCACTCCCAAGCATATTACCAAGAGAATTAAAAATGTATGTTCATGGGGGCACCTGGGTGGCTCAGTGGGTTAAACCTCTGCCTTTGGCTCAGGTCATGATCTCAGGGTCCTGGGATCGAGCCCCGCATCGGGCTCTCTGCTCAGCAGGGATCCTGCTTCCCCCTCTCTCTCTGCCTGTCTCTCTGCCTACTTGTGATCTCTCTCTCTGTCAAATAAATAAATAAAATCTTTAAAAAAAAAAAAAATGTATGTTCATGCACAAATGTTCCTGGCAGCATTATTCATGAGAGCCAAAAAATAGAAGCAATCCAAAGAGCCATCAGGTAAGAAAAGATCAACAGAATGGGGTATATCCATACAATGGAATATTATCGCTCAATTGTAAAAGGGAATGAAACACTGATGCATACTACAACCTGGATGAAACTTGGAAACGTTATGCTTTTTTTTTTTTTTTAAAGATTTTATTTATTTATTTGACAGAAAGAAAGAAAGAGATCCCAAGTAGGCAGAGGCAGGCAGAAGGAGAGGGGGAAGCAGGCTCCCTGCTGAGCAGAGAGCCCAAGGTGGGGCTTAATCTCAGGACCCTGGGATCATGACTTGAGCTGAAGGCAGAGGATTAACCCACTGAGCCACTTAGGCACCCCGGAAACATTATGCTTAGTGAAAGAAACCAGATACAAAAGGCCACATATTGTATGTTTTTTTATATTAAAAGTCCAGATTAGGCAAATTCAGAAAGATAGAAAGTAAATTAGTGGTTGTCAGAAGACAGGGAGAAGAGAATGGAAGCGACTCCTAGCAAATGTAGGGGTTTTTTTGGGTGCGGAAAATGCTCTAGAATCAGATAGTCATGATTTGTACACCTATGAGGATAAAAACCACATTAGGCACTTCAGGTGGCTGATGGCATGTAAATGATATCCCCAAAAACCTGCTATAAAAAAGAAGGGGTCCTTAAATGCTAATGCAATTGTTTTAGGGTAGTACACCTGAGTGTCTATTTTTATTTTTACTTTTCTGGGGGTTTTTGTTTGTTTTTTTGTTTGTTTGTTTTTGTTTTTTTCAAAATGTCCCTCCTCCGGTGGGAAGTTATTCACCAACTGAAGCTCCAGAATCAGACACACTCTGCTGCATTCAAATCCAAGCTCCTTCTGAATGAACTGGTTAATCTTGGGCAAGTTAATTATTCTACACCTCAGGCTCTTCGTGGAAAATTGGGGCAATAATATTGCTTACCACAGGGTAGTTGTGAGAATTTAATAAGAAAGTGCTGTAAAGCACTTAAATCGGAGCTTGGCATATTAGTAAGCATTGAAGAAATATCAGCTGCCATTTTTTGTTTAGCTTTTTTTTTTTAAGTAATCTCTATATCTAACATGGAGCTCGAACTCCCCACCCAGAACCCGAGAGTCTCATGCTATACCTACTCAAACAGCCAGATGCCGCCCCCCCACCCCCAATAGTTAAGAATACAAGACAGTAAAATAATACTACTAATTTTTACAGATAGTACTTACACAGCACTGCTGTCGATGCTTACACATTTTAATGCATTTAGTCCTCACAACTACCTTAGGAAGTGGGGTACTCATATGCTCATTTTACAGATGAATATTAACTGTGGCATTTGCCAATGGCATGCAGCTTGTACATTCTGTAGCAATTTAGGGGTCCATGAGCTGAGACAATCAAGGAGGACTCCATGAAGAGAGTGGCCCTGGAAGGAAAGTAAGGGGGGTCCTGGATAAGCCCTCATGGGTGGGGAAGGGTGGTGAGGGCCTTGCAGGTTGAAGGGAAGTTACCCAAGGAGATGGAAAATATTAACTTTTGTTCGGGGTGGGTACAGATTATGTGATGAGTACAGATTATGTGTTATATTATTTCCTGTACTTTTGTGCACCTTAAAAATAATTACTAATTAATACAGTAAAAAATATTTTAGTCACTGTGTTCTGGAGAAACAAAACACTTGCTTTCCCTGAGTCTTTGACTTATGTAGTATAAATAACACATTTGCTGGTTAGAAGAACTAGTAAATGTTAGTTCTCTTTATTCTTTCTAAAACAAACGTTAGTTTTTACATTCTATTTGGCTGTCACTACACCTTAGAGTTTTTTTCCATATGGATCTGTCTTACTCTTTGTCACAACTGCACATTGCACAAGAGGAATGGTCAATGCCTTATTTCTCCATTCCCTACTGATCCCAATTTTCTATTACAAGCACTGTTTGTAAACATTTTACCCTTGTAAAAGTCTTTCCCAAGCACTACCTAAGGTAGATACTAGGAAGCAGAAATGCCATAAATCCAATTTTCAAAAAGTAAATGAAAGAGGGTGTGAATGCAAAATCTCTGTACTACCCTCTCAATTTTGCTGTAAACCTAGAACTGCCTTTTAAGAAAAAAAATTGTCTTAAAAAAAAAAGTCAGCGACCGGGCTCACTGGCGAACTGGGAGTCCAGATGGTTTCTCACGTGGTCCAGGCTGGAGCGTGGGCCTCCCATCAGCCTGCCGGGCCCGAGCCCAGGTGGCAGCGATGCAGCCTCCCCGCCCCAGATTAGGTGCAAGAGCACGGTGACCTACTACCCTTAGGACACGCACGCCGCCAGTCCTCATGGCCCCTTCCATTGAAGACAGAAAAAAAAAACAAAAAACCAACTTGGCGATCACGTGAAAGCGGCGTGCTGGCCGCCTGACGTCACGCAGCGCGGGCCAATGGAAGCTTCTGTTTATGTCGGGGGTCACCGGAATATCCGATCCCCCGCACGCAGCCTCGCCCCGCCGCCGCTGCGCCGCTCTCCGGCTCAGGTCGCGAGCGCCCAGCTGGAGCGGGAGGCGGCGCGGCTGCAGCGCCGCGGGGAGGGCCGCTCCGTTGCTTCGTGCAGCCGCGTCTCCGCTAGCCGGCCCCCAGCCGTCTCCGGGGTGCCGTGCGGCTCTAAACCGGGACCGAAAGTGCCGGCCGTCGCGGGTGGCCGGATCCGCGTCCCGCCTCAGCGTTCGGAGGACATGCAGGAGAGAGAATGACCCAGAGGGACACGCTGGTGCATCTGTTTGCCGGGGGGTACGGTCTGGATAGGGCGTGCAGGGCTGGGGCCGAGGTGCTGGGTTGAAGGCCGAGGTCTGACGCGTGGGCCAGAGGGTCGAGGGGGCTCCAGCCCGCTGGGCAGAGAGGGCGAGGCCCGAGCGGGGAGCTGCGAGGGGCTTGAGCCGGGGATGCTGAGGAGGCTGAGGCCCGGCGGGGGCGGCGGGAGATGAGGGACGAAGCTGGGGCGGGACGTCAGCCTTGGGGCCCGCGGAGCTGGGGCTAGGCTGGGGCGGGAGCCACGAGCTCGAGTAGCCGCGGGCGGGACTGGGGAGACGGGGACGGGGCCGCGAGTCGCGGCCTAGCGGGTGTTGGGGATGCGAGGCCGCGGGAAGGAGCGTGACTGCAGGCCTAGCGGAGGCTTCTAGGCCTGGGGGACGGGGCGGAGGTGCGGAGGCCGAGGACAAAATGGGCGCCGGGGCCGCCTCCTCCCTCCCGCCTTGCCGCGCAGGCTGCGAGGCCTCCTCACGTCGCTCACGCCCCACCTCGGACCTCGGGGAGCTGATTTCCCGGCCAGCGCTGCGCGGGTGGGCCCGGGGGGTTGCGGGGGGGTCCTGCATCCGCCGGGAGGCTTTGCTGCTCACCGCTGGAGCCGTAGGATCCTTGCTCTTGGAAAATTTTCTGCCCGAGTTTCTCCAGTTTGCCAGATGCAGTGCAAAACAGCATTGCCTTTGGGGTCAGATTCTTTTCTTGAAAACCAACCGTCTTGTGCACCCGCTGCTTTTCGTCTGCTTAAAGGAGAAAGTCGGGGATAGGGAGAGGTCAAATGCTTTGGCAATAGTTACTGTATGTACGAGATTAGGACTAAGGCTAAAGCCTCCCTGATTGCCAACCTAAATGCTACAGATATTTTGTTGAGCCAGTTAGTCTCTTTTTTAGGTTTGTTCCTTCCAAATTATTTGGGGAATCCTAGCCTTTTTAAGTGTAAGAGTTACTTATCTGTAGGATCATAGTCATCAAAAAATGGCTACGATGAATTATGCTGAGGCTTTTTTCTGTCTATATGACCATGTAAAGTCGCATCCCCTTAAAGCGTGGTTTATTTTTCAGTCACTCACTTTAAGACTTTATTGCCAATGATGGTAATACTTTCCTTGGGTTGGCACATTCAGCCAACAAACTTCTATTTGTACACTAGTCATGGGCCAGCCACTGATCTGGAATAAAAAAAAAATTTTCCTTTTAATCCGTGAGGCGAAGTTCAAACGAAGTTTACTTTCCATTATCTCTGACACTTTTGCCAGTAATCTATATTTCTGGTACGTTAACCAATAATATTGGCAAATTAAATCATTAAAAAAAACATTAGCCTTGTAGATGTTCTTGTAAAGATGTGTTGTTAGGCAAATTATCAGGCTTTCTCATGTAATTTAGGGTAATATCTGAAAGGAGAGGGCACATCTACTTCTGGCTGCTATTTTAATTTCAGTGACAAATGGACAAAATCTTTTATTTTTAATTGGCTTCATTTGTAAATTGAGGAAGGTGTACTATATGAACTCTAAGGCCCTTCCCAGGTCCTAACATTTCTATTACTCTGCATTCAAAATTCAATACCAAGTTTTGTTAAAAGTAGGGCATGTTAGCTTGATTGCACTAAATTCCCCGTTTGGATTAAGATCATCTGTCACTTTTTTGGTACTAATACATGTAAAGGACCTCCTGGTTAGCTTTTTCTTTAAAAGCGGAAATGGAGTTTTTGCAACATCTAAACACCAATAGATTTAGAAGCCTCCCCTCCTCCAAAAAACCTAGCACTTGCAGGTTATTTAGAGTATTAAATGAGGTACTCGGATAAAGCCTGACACAACATAGGTGATCATCCTTGTAAATTCCTTTGTATCTCTTGATTTTATAGTTACATGTGGTTGCATAATTTGTTGCAGTAAAACCTGGTTTATCTTTTTTTTCCTGATTTATCATTTTTAGAGAAATATTAGGACTAGGATGGTAAGGATCATCTGGTTTAGTCCCTTTAAAAATATGGAAAATTACTGAGGTGTATTGATTTACCCAAGGTCAAACAGCTTTCTATACATGTAAAACGAGAGGTAAATAATCTCTACAGATCCTTCCAGCTTTATATTCTATAAAGCCAATTTTGTAGAATATCCTGGAGGTCTATATGATAACCTTTTGGAAATGCATGTGTCAGTTACATTGTTCTTAATTGAAGATGTTGAATTCTTTTATATATGAAAGTTGCTTATTTAGGCAATCACTTCTGGTACATTCTTCATAGAAAACTAGATTTCATTTTTTATCCTGATAGAATTATGTTAATTAGGAGTTAGGAAAGTTATTTTTTACTTAACCAATAATAAGTAGTTACAGAAAAGGAGAGAGATCTTTTTATTAGCTGTTGTGACTGGGCTGCTTCACACACAGGTATCATTTAGATTAAGTTCTGAAAACTCAATAATTTTAATAGAACTAAATAACATTTTGCAGCGGCATTTAATTTTAGGCAAAAATCGTCTGACTATGGGGCCTTTGGATTGTTTCCCTGGTGGTTATGATTGTTTTCAAGTATGTGTTTATCAGGATGTAGGAGATTTCTAATGGCCTGGTAGCTGTATTAAATCAGGAACATTTGCAACAGACTAGAGCTGGACCTTGGGTGTGGGTGACGTACTCACATTCCTAACATATGCTTTCTTTAAGACACCCTTTGGTCCCATTATATTTTTTGCCAGAGTTAATATTCAGAGTTTGTGAGGTCATTGGTTAGGTCAATTGTGTTATGGAGGCAACTCCTAAAAACCTGCCAAAAGGATGTAAGTAAGATTTAATTTAAGCTGTATTTTTAATGACACTATATATTAAACTTTTTTTTTAAGATTTTATTTATTTACTTGACAGGTTGATCACAAGCAGGCCAGAGAGGCAGGCAAAGGGAGAGGAGGAAGCAGGCTCCCTGCTGAGCAGAGAGCCGGAGGCGAGGCTCAATCCCAGGACCCTGATATCATGACCTGAGCTGAAGGCAGAGGCTTTAACCCACTGAGCCACCCAGGCGCCCCTATATTAAACTCATTAATAGAACTCTATATTATGTAGATTTGGGCAGCTGTCCACCAAGAGGCAGTTTGCTTTTTTCTTTTTTGAGGAAGAGATTGTCTCAGATAGAAGGACTAAACCTTAAAAGCTGTCCTTTCTAGGTTTTTGATGTTATAGAATAATTCGTATGCTCTTCCGCTATCAAACTTGACTATTGTTTCCTTGGAATTCTTTGCCAGTCTAAGCACTTAAAGCAAATGAGCAAGCAACTTTGCATTGTAACTTTTTCTTTTAACAGTAAAGCTACAACTTAGTACTTTATTATTAGTACCCAATTACATTATTGATAACTTAGAACTGATCTTAACTCATTGGCCACATCATGGAAAGAGGGACTCAGGAGCAGTTAGAAGGCAAAAAAAAAGAAAGTGAAGGCCTGCTTAAGGCACTTGGAGTGGGGATGGTGAGGGGAAATGTGAGAGGAAGTTTAGAGTGTAGAACCAGAGAGACTTGAGGATAATTGGATGTTAGTAAGCCTCTATATGCCTTTGTCACCCTTGTTAGCCTTCAGTACCTCATGCTAAGGTAATCATAGGAGTTTCTTCACATGGTCTTTTCTAAATTATATATATTTAAGGTGTACAACATGATGATTTGATAGTATGTATACATAGTGAAATGATTATGACATGACATCTGGTGTAGTTAACCATTTTTTGTATGCGAGAGCACCTGAAATCTACTCTTAGCAAATTTCCAGTATTCAGTACAGTAGTATTAATTTTAGTCATTATGCTATACATTAGAACTTTAGATTTATTCATCCTACATAACTGCAGATTTGTACCATTTCCCACACCTTGCCCCTGCTGACTACCCTGTATGTTTCTATCTTATTTGACTTAGATTTTATATAAAAGTGAGATCATGCAGTTTTTTTCTTTCTATATCTGGCTTATTTCACTTAGCATAATGTCTTCTATGTTCATTTGTGTTGTTGTAAATGGAAGGATTTTTCCACATGGCCTTCTTGATCCTGGAGTCTTCCTAGCCCCACTTCATTCTACATTTCTGTCTTGCTAGTAGTTTTTTTTGTTTTGTTTTGTTTTGTGTTGTTTAAGATTCTGTATTTATTTAAGAGAGAGTTCAAGCACAAACAGTCAGGGAGTGGCAGAGGAAGAGAAGTAGACTCCCCGCTGAGCAGGGAGCCTAATCCACTGGATCCCAGACCAGAGCCACCCAGGCACCCTATCTTGCTAGTTTTTTAAAGCATTGTCTTGGCTGTGCAAATCAGTATTCTTGTAGAGTTTGCTTATTATAAATATTGAAAAGATTTAAATCAGTATTCATTGTTAAGAAACTTTCTTTGTGGTAGAGTAGAATAAAACTGAAACAATTTTAAATGTTACAGTTTTTACATAGAACGTTTAAGAAATTATTTCCAGTCTTTTGTTTTATGACTTGCTTAATAAAATAATTGTACTGTCCAAAGTCTTGTAGATTAATAAATGAGACACACAGTATATATTTAATATATTTTAGTTGTACTCCTATCCCTTTAGTTTTGATGCTGAGAATGCATTGTCTCTAGCATCCAGCTATTAAGAAGCATGCTTCTTTAATCTTGCACTAAATTGACCGATAGGTAGAAGATATCTCTACTCACAAGCTACTTAAGATGTGTAATAATAACAACACAGGAGAGGGGTGCCTGGGTAGCTCAGTTGGTTAAGCATCCAACTCTTGATTAGACACTCAGGTTATGATCTCAGGGTCGTGAGATTAAAGCATGTGTCAGGCTCAGCGGTGGACCTGGAGCCTGTTTAGGATTCTCTCTCCCCCATCTCTGTCCCATCCTTCCCCCCCCCCCCAAAAAAAAACAAGAACAAATTTTTCCCTTTATATCCTTCCTGGTTAAATTGCATCTAATTTAGTATAAAACAGCATGCTTCAAATTGTATAGTAACCTATTTGTGGATTATGAAATAAATTTGGTTGGTTTGTGACCAACCTTCTAAAAATATTAAGTATTCTGTGAAATGCTTGTGCATGTGGATATACTGTGTCTTCATATAAAATATTTCTTGTGGAATCGAAGTCAGAGATTTGAAAGGGAAAGAGCTGGGCTTAGAATCAGCAGATTTGGTTTGTTCTTTAGTTGACTGTCAACTTGGAGTGAGTAATTTTCCCTTGCAGGATTTTTGTTTCCTCATCTGCAAAATAAGGAAGTTCAGCCAAATACACTGTTTCCTACCTCCTTAAAAAAAAACCTTTTTTTTTTTTTTTTTAAAGATTTTTATTTGAGAGAGAGAGAGCAGGAGATGGGGGAGGGTCAGAGGGAGAAGCAAACTCCCTGCTGAGCAGGGAGTCCCATGTGGGACTCAGTCTGGGGACTCCAGGATCAAGACCTGAGCTGAAGGCAGCCTGTAGTAAGTGGATATAAATTGCTGATTTCCTGATACTTATATTGTAGCATCAGAGAGCACAGAAGATAAAGTAAATAAAATACTTAGTATTTTAAGTGGCAATATGGGCTGTAGAGAAGAGTAATGCAAGAAAGGTGGCTAAAGAGTCCGTGTGAAGGATTTATATATAGTGATTAGAGAGGACATAACTGAGAAGTGACAACTGAGCAAAGATAAAGAGGTGAGGTAGTAACCGGTTCTTCTATTCAAGGCAAGAATATTCCAGATGAAACGGCAATAATAGAAATCCTGAGATAGGAGCATGGTTCATGTATTAAATTCTAATTAGAATTACAGCAGAGGCCGGTGGCTTAGATCAGGATAGAAACGATGAGCAGTGAGTGGTTAAGATTCTGGATTTATTTTGGAGTACTGAGTCAAAGGCATTTGCATACTGCCCGCCCGCCCCCCCCCCGCCCCCCGCAGGGTCCAGTGAGTGGGTCCCAGAAGCATCAAAGCATCAACCACATTCTCCAGTTAAAAACTGCTGCCATTAAAAAAAAAAAAACTGATAAAATTTTTATTAAATTTATTTTAAAAATAAATGTATGCATATAGTATTTTTTAAAAAGCTGCTTTAAGATTTTTATTAAACAGCATTCCCCCAACTCCCCTCCCCCCACCCCACATCTCCTTCCTAGTGGGAACTTCTTTATGTCTCAGCTGTGTAGAATTTTCTTCATCCTTCTGGTAGATGAGGATTTAGTTATACGATTCCCTATTTCCCCTTTCTTTCTGTCCTCTCAATATATAGTTAGTTACATCACAAAATTTTAGTTAAATCAATAGGTAATACTTAGCTTATTGTGACAGTATATATATCGTTGATAGGAGGGCTCAGTTGTTGACCTTTTCTTTCTTGAATATCTTCATTTCCTCCCCTTGGAGTTAATAATTCCTACACATTTCAAAGTGTTTGTTTAGTTATGTGAGTACTTGAATATTTAGTTTCATATCATCAAATATATTCATTTTTTCCTGAACATCCTTCATCCCTCTGAACTCCTTTCTGGGCTGATTATTTTCTAAAGATTTTGTTTATTTAAAAAAAAAAAAGATTTTGTTTATTTATTTGACAGAGAGAGATCCCAAGTAGGCAGAGAGGCAGGCAGAGAGAGGGGGGGGAAGCAGGCTCCCCGCTGAGCAGAGAGCCCGATGCGGGACTCGATCCCAGGACCCTGAGATCATGACCTGAGCTGAAAGCAGAGGCTTTAACCCACTGAGCCACCCAGGTGCCCCTGGCTGATTATTTTCTGAGCCTGACATTTCACTCTGTCTTGGGATTCCTTTCTCCCTCTCCTAGTTTACTATTTCTTTTCCTAAATTTAATCCCCACTCCCCATTTTATTGAGATGTAACTGACCTATAACACTTTATTAGTTTTTTCCTTTTTTTAAAGATTTACTTATTTGTTTATTTATTTATCTATTTGACAGAGAGAAGGAGATTACAAATGGGCAGAGAGGCAGGCAGAGAGAGGCAGGGAGGCAGGCTCCCTGCTGAGCAGAGAGCCCAATCCCAGGACCCTGAGATCATGACCTGAGCCAAAAGCAGAGGTTTTAACCCACTGAGCCACCCAGGAGCCCCAACACTGTATTAGTTTTAGGTATGCAACATAATTACTTGGAATATTCCCTCCAATTTTTTTGGATTGGATTTTTTTTTTAGATTAATCCCTTAATTTGTAGGACACATTCTTTAGTAGCTAAGATAAAGTATAAGGTAGGAAATTTCTTAATTTTCTAAATGTTTGTTTGTCTGCAGTGTATTTATTTTTTCTGCTTGACAGGTAGGTTTGGTATATAGAATTCTAGAATCAGTAATCTTCTGCAGTTGGGAATTCTGATGCTATTTTGACATTTCCTGTGTATATAACCTTCTATGCTTTCTGTGAAAGTTGATGAGATCTTTGTTCCCAGTATTTTAAAAGATTGTAGTAGCTTACCTTGGTGTATGGGATGGTTTTGGGTTTTGTTTTTTTGTGATTTTTTTGGTTTTCTTTGGTATTTATTGATTCTACCTGTGAAGCCTGACCTCAGAGATTTTTTTTTTTGACCTCAGAGATTCTTGAATTCTCATGTTCTTTAGAGAATTAGGCTTCTGACTGAGAATACAGTTTTGTTTTGTTTTGTTTTTTAAAGATTTTATTCATTTATTTGACCGAGAGAGAGATCACAAGCAGGCAGAGAGGCAGGCAGAGAGAGAGGGGGAAGCAGGCTCCCTGCTGAACAGAGAGCCCGATGTGGGGGTCCTGGGATCACGACCCGGATCATGACCCGAGCCCAAGGCAGACGCTTAACAACTGAGCCACCCAGGTGCCCCGAGAATACAGTTTTACCCAGTGTGTGGGGGTGGGGTAGATCCCACTTGGGTATCCCACCTTCGCTGTATAACCTATCAGCCAGTCCCTCTGTTTTCAGTTCTTTGCCTCACCTCCATCTTGAATACTTTGTATACTAATCTTAGGGCCTCTGAGATTCTGCTGGGCTTTCCGTATTTCCTTCTGCAGTTCTTTTTCCCTCTTTGCTAATAAGTCATCCCTTCCTATATGCTTCATTGCTTGAAATCTCGGGTCTTGTTCGTTTCTCTCCTGGTGCTCTCTGTCCTTGTGGCATATTTCTTGAAACAATGCGATTTTTGACATGGAGAGGAAATATTGTATAGTTAACCCTGTTTTCATAAGGAGAGATTTTAAATGTTTGACTCCAGTAGTTTTGTTCCCTGCATCAGTTCTTCTGATTGCAGCATGTGTAGTAACTTTAAATGACTGGAAGATAAAAACAGCGTGAGAGATACTGGAGTGTCAACCCTATGCTTACATACCTATTGAATTTCATAACTTAAAATTGCTTCAGGACAGCCTAAGTGCTTGTGTGTACACTTGCTTGAACCATCCCCCAGCTCTGTATAACTTAGATCCTCATTACTTGTTGAATTGTTTTTAAGAGGGAGAATTGTTTTTAAGTTTTAAAGATTACTTCTAAATTGTGTTTTAAGGAATCAGTATATATCTTGTCTGTGGGCTGGCCATAAAGTGTTTGTAATGGTTATGTTGGAATTTCTGTTACTGCTATCTGTAATAAATGCTGATAACTTCAGTAGCTACTATTTATTGAGCATTTTCTGTGTGCCATGTCATGAAATACTTTACATGGGTCATATCATATATCATCTTTACAACAAGGCTGTTTTCCCCCAGTAGATTGTGGTCTTTTATATAAAGCTGACCCTTGAACCACATGGATTTGAACTGATAGAGTCCACTTATATGCAGATGTTTTGAATAAATACAGTACTGTAAATGTAGTTTCCTTAACATGATTTTCTTAATGTTTTCTTTAGCTTTACATAGTAAGAATACAATATATAGTACATATACAAAATATATGTTACATTTTTAAGTTTTTGGTAAGGCTTTAGTCAATAGTAGGCTCTTAGGAATTAAGTTTTGGGGGAGTCAGAAGTTATATGTGGATTTTTAACTCCATGGGGTGGGGGAGGTTGGTGCCCCTAACCCCCTGTTGCTTGCGAGTCAACTGTAATGAGGTTTGTTTTTTTTTTTAAAGATTTTATTTATTTGATAGAGATCACAAGTAGGCAGAGAGACAGGTAGAGAGGAGGAAGCAGGCTCCCTGCTGAGCAGAGAGCCCGACTTGGGGCTCTATCCCAGGACACTGAGACCATGACCTGAGCCAAAGGCAGAGGCCTTAACCCACTGAGCCACCCAGGTGCCCCCCAGTTGGTCTTTATCAGCACTTGACTTTTTCATTCTTTTTCATTTTCGCCATTAATGGATGTATCATTATAGCTCGTTGTGGTTTTTCGCATTTACCTGATAAATAATTTTGAAAAAATCTTTCAGTGTTTATTTGCATCCATATACATATGGATGTTCTCTGTTTTTAAGTTGTATTTTTCACTTCTGTTGCACAAAATTTGTTTCAGTTTTATTTTCTTGATGGCATGTACTGTTACATCAATATGAAATACTTTACCTTATTTAATAATTTGTCTTAAATTTTATTGGGAGTAATATTGTTGCCATGCTGCTTTTTTTATTATGTGGTACACACACACACTTTTTTTTTTATTCTAGAGGTAGAATTGTTTAGTATATTTCTGTGGTGGGCTGCTTTTCTTTTTTTCCTTTCATGCCCATTTAGAGGTTCAGGTTACTTCTGATTTAGTCTGCTTTTCTCTTTGACTTTTTGGTAAGGGGTCTCCTGAGTGATTTTCCTCTGGTTAGAAAGCAGTTCTCAAGGTTTCACGAGGTTTCAGTGCATAGTTATTAGCACTTTAAGACAAAATTATTTCCCATTCTTGCATTTAAAAAGAATACTTAGCTTATCTCTTACATTCCTTGAAAAAGTTTATATGATGTCATTTGTTTAGAGCTTTTATTTTGTTTTGATGATCAGTTTTTGTTTATTAATCCAATTTAAATTGGATTCTTCTAGCTAAGCCTATCTGCTTTGTACAGATTTCTACATGCGGGCCTAATATACTGATTTTGAGATATAAATATCATTTTTTGTAAGTAAAACACTTCTCTGAGTATTTGAATATTTAAAATAGGAAACATGATTATCCATCAGTGGTTAATTTTTATTTCTCTGAAGACCATAGCTTGAGTTTTGAGAGATAGTTTGAGAGATAGGATATACTTCGGACAGCGACCTAGGTGTCAACAACCACAATAATATCTGGCAAGGAGCACCAAATAAACCCTTAGGATACGATTTAAAACTATGAGGGTGCCTCGCGTTGGGCTCTCTGCTTAGGGGGGAGCCTGCCCTCCCCTCCCCCCACCTGCTCTCTGCCTACTTGTGATCTCTCTCTCTCTCTGTCAAAGAATAAAATCTTTAAAAAAAAAAAACAAAAAACTATGATGTGACTTCCCAGTGAATTTTAGTAAAAATACCCACCATTTGGAGTCTTCTTTAATTATCCTTGCTAGGTAAATATTAAGCTCAGTTGTTTTTAGCTACTAAAGGTGTATGCAGTCAAATAAACATTAAAATTTTTAGTCTTTTAAAAAAAAAAATCTTAACATTTTAGTACCTTGGTGAAGCCCCAGTTGCCCACTCATTATACAGTCTAAATGTGTGTACTAATTTATGGAGTAAGTAGATTTGTTCTTTTCATTTTTTCATAGATGTGGTGGTACAGTAGGAGCTATTCTGACATGTCCACTGGAAGTTGTGAAAACACGGCTGCAGTCATCTTCTGTGACACTTTATATCTCTGAAGTTCAGTTGAACACCATGGCTGGAGCCAGTGTCAACCGAGTAGTGTCTCCTGGACCTCTCCATTGCCTCAAGTGAGAGCACAATTTTCGTGAATTTGTTCTTTTCAGTCTGTTTACCTTAATAATACCAATGTGTTTTGTTTGTTTATATTCTGCCACATTTTAAGAAGCTTTTTTACAAACTTATTAACAGAGTTACTCTGAATTATATTCATCAGAAGTGCTAATCCCTAATGGAGAGGAACAGTTAGTTGGATGATATAAAATGTAATATTATTTCCAAATCATGTGTATTTGGATTATTTTTCTATATTTAGTCAGTGGATTTGTTTTCTGAAGGTGTTACAAGTGTCCTATTTTGGATCATTTATTTCTTTGAAATGTGATAGTGTTAAATGCCAACTTTTTGTGTGTTTTTTAATTTTCCAAGTACTGACACAGTAAGTACATCCACTTAATGGCAATCTGTGATTTTTACATGACCTAAACATAACTGAAATTTAAAGTAGTATTCTGATTTTAAGAGGTGATTCACTGTTTGACATTCTTGGTGGTTTGGAAAGATTTTGTTTTTACATTTTACTGTACTTCATTATGTTGCACATTGGACATGTTCAAACTTAGGTATGTAACTTTTATCTGCCTTATCAGGTCACTTGATACATAATCTATTTGAACTTAGTTCAGTAGTGTTTATTTTGTGGCAGCAAATAAACTCAATACTGTGTGTTTACCTTAGTTACCAAGAGTTCATCAGTCTTTTTACAGTTTACCTAGTACATGATAGGGAGAATAAAATTGTTAACAATTTTGGATTAAAATGCCATAATTATAGGGTGCCTGGGTGGCTTAGTCAGTTAAGCATTTGCCTTAGGCTCAGATCATGATCCCCAGGTTCTGGGATCAAGTCCCAGGTCAGGCTTTCTGCTCAGCAGGGAGCCTGCTTCTCCGTCTCCCTGTGCGCATCCTCCAGCTTGTACTCTCTCTCCCCATCACTCTCTGTCTGTCAAATAAATAAAATCTTTAAAAATAAATTAATAAAACAAAATGCTGTAATTATAGAGGCAACTGGTGATTCTGTCAGTTAAGTGTCTGAATCTTGATTTCGACTCAGGTCATTGATCTCAGGGTTGTGAGATATAGCCCTGTGATGGTCTCTGTGCTGGGTGTGGAGACTACTTGAGATTCTCTCTCTCTCCCTCTGCCCCTCCCCCCTTCTTAAATAAAATTTATTATATTTGAATTATAGATGAATATCTGATAAGAGTATTATCAATCTGATTAATATCTTGATAAAAATAGAATATTTTACTTGTTAATAATAGGTCATTTCAGTATCATGATTTTGACTTTTATTACCACTGATCACCTCTCCTTAAACTTCTTTCTTTGATCTTTGTGACAGTACTGTATATTTTTTATTTATTTAAGAGCAAGCAGGAGTGTATGCAAGCAGAGGGAGGGGCTGAGGGAGAGGAAGAGGGACAAAAGGACTCTGAGCTGAGTGCACAGCCACTGTGGGGTGCAGAGCTCATGACCCTGAGATCATGACCTGAGCTGAAATCAAGCCAGATGCCTAACCAACTGAGACACCAGGGTCCCCACAGTAGTACTATATTTTTTATTCTTATTTTTCAGTGGTTTTGCCTTCTCTGATTTTTCTCAGCAGGAGTCCCTCTCAGCTTTGTTTTAATTTCTCAGTTTTTCTGACCCTCTTTTAAGAGTTTAACATGTGTCACCTGTCATTAGTATATAGGTGACTTCTAAGTTTACATTCTCTGCCTTAAAACCTTTTTACTCATTCCCATTGTTTCCCTACTCAGGGGCTCCATCCCAAGCAATCTGTTCCATGGCTTCTTTTTTTTTTCCCCTAACATCTTTTTTTGAGGTGTAAGTCATATACCATAAAATTAACCCATGTAAAGTGTACAATTTGATTGTTTTTAGTATATGCAGAGAGTTGTGCGACCCTTATCACCTTCTAAATTTCAAAGTTTTCATCATCACAAAATAAATCTGTTAGCAGTCACTCCTCATTTTCTCCCTTCTCTGTCCCTCCATCCTCTAGCTCTAGGCAACTATAAACTGCTTTCTGTCACTATAGATTTGCTTATTCTGGACATTCTGTATAAATGGAATTATATAATACACAGTCTTTTGTGATTGGTTTCTTTCACTTAGCATAATGTTTTCAAGGTTCATCCGTGTTGTAACAAGTATCTTTTTATTGTCAAGTATTGCTTTATATGGATATATACCACATTTTGTTTATCCACTCATCAGTTAGTAGACATTGGTTTGTTTCCACTTTAACAGTATTCTGAATGATGCTATTATAGAGATGTATGTTTTCATTTTGGGGGCGTATGCTAGGAGTAGAGTTGCTGGGTCATATAATAACTTGATATTTAACATTTTGAGGAACTATCACACTGTTTTCCGAAGTGGCTGCATCATTTTACATTCCTACCACCAATGCATGAAATTTTCAATTTCTGCATAGCCTCACCGACCCTGGTATTTTGTTTTTTTGGTTTTTTTCTAAGTAGGCTCCATCAGCTCGGGGCTAACACAACCCTGATTCAAGACCTCAGCTGAGATCATCAGTCGGACACCTAAGAGATCAAGCCACCCAGGCACCCCCACCAATCCTTGTTTTACAATGTCTGTCTTTTTTATTATAATCATTCTAGTGAGTGAAGCATTTCATGCCTTACCCACGAACTTTAGGAATTCTCCCACCACCACCACCAGGGCTTAGTTTCCAAGGTGGCTCATGGGTGAACTTCAAGAGGTCTATAAATTACATGAAATTGTATGCAAAATTATGTTTGCAAATGTTTTGGGGTTTTTTTTTTTTTGAAGATTTTATTTATTTATTAGAGAGGGAGCACAAGTGAGTGTGAGCAGAGGTTTCTTGAAGAACGTTTACCTTTCTTAATTCTTCAGAGAGACAATACAAAAAAGGCTGCAACTTCAAAATGTTCTCTATAATTTGTTAGTTTGAACTCTTCTTCTGTCTTATCTAGTTTTATCAGATGTGGTTCTGTATCACCTGTGTCAGTCACCTGGCAACATGGTAAAAATGCAAATTACCCAAGCATTGTCCTATACCTATTGAATCAGAATACTTGGAGGGTGAGATCAGAGAAATAAGCGTTTTAAACAAATGCTCCATTAGTAATCATAATATTAAGTTTATCAAGTACTTACTGGGAGCCAGATTTCTTTTAAGTTCTTTATATGTTAATTTATTTATTCCTCACAGTAACCCAGAAAAAGAGTACTGTTTTTCTCTGTTTACTGCTGATGAAAATAAAGATAAGAGAAAAGTTACTACTTTATGTTCTTATAGCTAGTGATTTACCAAAATTGGCCTTATTAAGAACTCTGGCCCCATATCTCAGGCCCTTATTTAACCATTATGCCCACGTCTTTAAAGAATTCATTCTTAAGCATATAGGTGGTTAAGAACCACTGCCCTAGCCTGTTAACTCTTAAGTTAAAATACTTTTCTCCAGTTCCCATTTCTTCTCACTTCCAAACTTAATTTAATAACTCACTCTCAGAAAGCATTCCATGGCTTAGACATGCCTCTTCCTTTCTCTGCTGGGCATATGTATCTAGCTTGTATAGTATTTGCTTATTAATATAGTCTGTTGAATTATTTGTTTCATTATAATTCTTTTTTCCATAACTGCACATCAAATTTCTCATTGGCAGGTGTCTCACCTTCTTTTCTGTCTTTTTACTCTGCTTAGTTTTTATGCAGTAAGTATTCAATATAGTAAATGTTAACTGCAAAAAGGGAGAAATGATCACTGGCTAACCACTTTGGTACCCTAAAGGAGGTTAAGTTGCCAGATTTTGACAGCATTTCATTGGAATGATTGAGTGAGATAATGCTGCATTACTGAGAATTGTCTGATACCAAGAAAGAACCTCAAATACTAGACGGAGGGCTACATTTTTTATTGGGAATTGAATTTGTTGGTAAAAATTGTAAAATGGAGAATATTGAAGATAAAAGTAACATGATTGTATGAAAATGTAGAAATTACACTGTAGTCTTTTAAAACTTTTAAAAAAGAATCTGATTAGAATTCTCTTTATTATCATTTAAGATTATCAGTTTATGCTGTATCAAGAAAAATGGATTTTCATAAGTAAGAAAAACTGGCCAGAGCAGCACATTATAGCAGAAACCTACAGTTTAAAAGTCTTAAGTTTGCTATACAAATAAAGTACTAGACTTTGAAGGACATTCCTTTCTAAATAATATTTTTCTCTTTCAGAGTGATCTTGGAAAAAGAAGGGCCTCGTTCCTTATTCAGAGGATTAGGTCCCAATTTAGTGGGGGTGGCTCCTTCCAGGTAAAAATAATTTTTTTTAAGTTAAACAAAATCGTGGCAGTCTTTCTTGTTTCAAGTTTAATGATGGAAGATGCTGAAGAAAAGTCAAGGTGGTAAGGATTAAAGCACCATGGTATAAAAACTGGTATCTAGTAACCATGTGAAAGGTTGGGCAGTTTGCTCTGTGTGGCAGTGCAAAGGACCTCTTAGTGAAATCATTGTGGTGCAGTTTTTGTACCAAGTTCAAAAGGCAGAGAACAAACTAAGGGAACCAACAGTGAGAAAGAGGAATACCTAGATCTCTAAAACTAACCCTATTTTTTGGCTTGGAGGACAAGCTAAATAGAATAATTTCATTCCCTATTAAAAGGGCCAAAAAAGACCTTAGTACATTAATTTGTCATTTTTCTCTGATACCCTTTTATCTTAGATTTACTGTTTCTGTAATAAAATACTATAGAGTTCCCATTCCGAGTGAAAATGGCTCTCTGTATCCCATGTACTGGACACATGTCTTATTATTTATTGGGTTTCAAGTTTTTATGGGCTCTTTTCTCTTGAAAAATTATCTGGGGTGGGGAGTGAGCCTGGGTGGCTCAGTCATTAAGCGTCTGCCTTCAGCTCAGGTCATGATCCCAGGATCCTGGGATCCAGCCCCACATCCAGCTCCCTGCTCAAGCGGAGAGCCTGCTTCTCCTTCTCCTACTTCTCCCGCTTGTGTTCCTGCTCTTGCTGTCTCTTTCTCTGTCAAATAAATAAAATCTTTTTTAAAAAATTTATTTTGGAACACCTGGGTGGCTCTTTTGGTTAATGACTCTTGGTTTCACGTCAGGTCATGACATCACAGTCGTGAGATGAGCCTGGCTTGGGGCTCCGTGCTCAGTGTGGAGTCTACTTGAGATTCTTTTCCTCTCTCCTTCTCCCTCCCCTTCTGTTCCTCATCTCCCACTTGTGTGCTTTTGCACTCACCCGCACATGTGCACGCTCTCTCTCAAATAAATAAATCTTAAAAATTTTTATCCTTACTGTAAAAATTAAAAATGTATAGCATAAAGGCTGACATTCCGTCACCTCTCATGCTATATGCCTTCTCGTAGGCACTTACTCATCTCTGCACAGATAAGTGTTATTAATAAAACAGTTTGGTGTGTATAGTCTTTTAATTTTTCTGGCTTATTTTGTATATAAAATGTATATCATGTATACTTAACTATTGTTTACATTCATTTAATCGTATTAAAATATTTCACCAAATTTGTCTTTAAGCTATTTCCATCAAAATATGTAGTTTTTGTTTAATCACATAGTATGGCTACTCTATCATTAATAAGCATTCCCTTATTGGTAAAGCTTTAGGTTTATTTCTGCATTTTGTCTGTTGAAAACAGTGGTTTTGTGAACATAGCTATATTTTTATCTTTGAATACTTAAGCAAGTGTATTTCTTTAGAATAGTTATTCATAAGTAGAATTTCTGTATAAAAGAACATATACACATTTGAAATTAATACTGCTCAATTGCCTTCTGAAAAGGCATCCCATATTTTTATTCTCAAGTAGTGAATTAGTTGCTCTTTATCACATATTACTCATGTTGGTTACTATTCATGTCTTTTAAACTAGTCTAATAGACTAAACATGATTTTCTGTGTTTTTTTTTCTCTTAAGATTTTATTTATTTGTTAGCGAACACAAGGGGGATGGGAAGGAAGGATCAGAGAGAGAGGGAGAAGCCAGCTCCCCACTAAGCAGGGAGCCTGGTGCAGGGCTCTGTCCCAGGACCCCGAGATCACAACTTAAGCCGAAGGCAGACACTTAAACAATTAGGAGGTGGTGGGGATGCATGAAATCATAGTCAATAAGTTAAGAGGGGAAATATTTACGGATGTAATGGAATGTTTACAAACGTAGAAGACATGACCCGATGGGGCTCATTTCTTCTGGAATTATTTTGTCTAAGGATATTGTGAACTACTCTGTATAATATAGCTTAGAATATACCATGGTATCTCAAAATTGTTTAACGTACTTTGATGAATTGGGTCAGTTCTACCACCCTCTCCCCACTTAAAAAAAATTATATATATAACATACATGTTCTATATTAATAGTAGTTAATGATAATATCTTTATATTAATATCAACTGATCATAATAATGATATATTTAGCAATTTTTTAAAGTGCTCGTACTATATTTACTTAACTCAAGTGTGTTTAATTTAACCTTACCATTACTTAAGCTTTCCAGCCTTATTCATATGTTTCCAAACATCTCTTAATACAAATAGTTTTTATTTCATTCAGTCAGTTGCTGTAAAAGTGTTGGGTCAGGGTGGTAGGTGTCTTTTTGTTGGAGGATGCGTTACATTTGAAGAACTTTACATTGAAGTTTGTCTTTTACTGAGTCAATGCAAACTGTGCTTCAGAATCTACAAGGAAAAATATGTAAATTAACTTGACGTTACATGAGAATGTGGTTAAGACTTTGTTTTTAGACTTTTCTAAAATTAGATCAATTTACTTGTCATTTAAGTCTTATGAATTACATAACACGCTTATTGATAAAATTTAAATCTTTATTTTAGAGCAATATACTTTGCTGCTTATTCAAACTGCAAGGAAAAGCTGAATGGTGTATTTGATCCGGATTCTACCCAGGTACACATGATTTCAGCTGCAATGGCAGGTATGAATATATAATATTAAAAAGCAAAAAATTTTCTAAAACCTAGAGGCTTAATGTTGAATTATGATTTTACATTATATAGCTAAGACACTGTGCTTTTCATTGATTAGCATCTATATACATGATTCTTAATATTTATTAGTATTACAGTAAATTTGATCAGGAAATATACTTAAAATCTGTTATAAGTTGGCATTTTTGTAATCAGGGGTTTGTGATAGCATACAGGTAATATAATATTTACATTGTCTTGTGTAGTCCACTGAATATTTAGTGATCACTTTTGACAGTTTAAAGAATCCAACCATAATTACACTATAAGTTATGCAGCTATAATTTACTCTTCTCTCCTCAATTTCTGTTAGTGCCTTTTCCCTTTTTGCTGCATGTTTTGGCTTCTGTCTGAAATGTGCCGGCAGTTCTTGGTAAAGTATTCATTTTGTCCTGTGCTCAAATGCTGAAATTTTTGTGATGTATTACTGATAACTGAGAGTTTCTATAATGTGTGTATTTTGAAAAATATGTTTAGCATTCCATATAAATAACACTAGATAATACTTGAAATTTAGGCACTGGCTATGTGTACATGCTTGCTATAGAAATGTTTTCCAGGGACTTTTCTATCATCATTGTTGAGTATATATGATTCTGAATTAAAGCAACTAGTTCTGGGCCTCTGTGCTGCCTTAAAGATAAACTAGGAGACTGATTTGACCAGTCTGGTTCTGGAATCATTTGTTGCAATGCGTGTTAGACAAAGCCGTGACCTTTGGTTCATTCTCTGCAGTTTCCTGAGATTCCTTGTATATTTAACCATACGTCACATTTACAAATTATGCTATGAGTATAAAGCAAATTTTTACCACTTTCGTCAACTGTTGAGCAATAAATTGAATGTCAGTTATATGTTTAATAATGAGTGCCTTAAACTGTTAACCGTTTTCTGTTTAGAAATAAATTGGATCAATTTGAACCACATACTTTAACGAACTAAGTGTAAGTTGGAATAACTAATTTCTGAAAGGGTCACTAGCCATATAATCTACCATATACCTCAAAAATTATTTTCAAGGCTTTTTATATTTGGTAATTGACTGACTCACTGAAGCTTTAAAGCTAAAAGGTAAAAACCTTAGAGGTCAGGGTGGTGAAATACTCTTATTTATCCATGAGGAGAGATCTTGGGCAAGTTAATGTAATTTATGCAAATTTCTCTTACCTTATTCTTGCACTGTAGGTTGCTCTACAAAGATTTGGATTTTGAGAATTAGTTCTTTAGTACCATAGCGATCATCTAGTTACAACTAGAAATTTTTAATTTACTTTTTATAGATGTTGAATACAGATACGATTTTTCCTCTTCAAATTTGAGTGGGTATAAGGTAAAAATTAGTGGTTAATTTCAAATATATAACTGTTGTATTAGGATCTTTAAGAATACATTTCTGGACTACCAGTGTTTGTTTTTTAACCGCAGAAAATTATTAAAGAAATGTTAATATTTTTTTGTTCGTTTTGGAAGACTTGAAGTCAAGAAGGTAGATGAGCAGTCATTTTTAGTAGAGGATAGTTGTTATGTATTCAGTAATGCAAATTTAGGGTTTCAAAATATCTTTTTTTTTTTTTTTTTCAAAATATCTTAATTCCCAATGGAACATCTTTTTTTATTAGAATATCTCATCAGAGTTTATTACTATTTTTGTATCATGTGGTAAAGAATTTCAGTGGAATTGTCATTTTGCACTTTTCTCTCAAATGTGTACAAATGTCAACTCACAGTTTGTTTTTATATTGATAACTATTTTCCAACTTGAATTCTTTGAATTTTTGTAAATTGATAGTCTTACCTTGCTTAGATTATTGCACTGTATACTTATTATGTAATTTGAAAATACCTCTTCCATTTGTTTGCAGTTATATTTTTCTGACAATTGTGCTTTCAGAGCTTCCTTGCACTATTCATGAGCATTAACACTTAGCTTTGCAGTTTTTGTACATAACTACGTGGTTGGTGAAACTGAATGGTCCCATGCTAAGTCATTAAGGTAGTCTTTTGCCCCCTTCATTCTTGAAATTATCTAGACCAGATTGCTCTGGTTTTTCTTCAGGATCATTTTTAGAAGTCTTTTAAATATGAATTGGGGGTGCAAAGTGCTTAGAGGCAGTCATGTGGAAAATCGTTTTTTAACTGGCTATTAAAAAAATGCTAACCTTGTCACTTTGGTATCAAAAAGTACACTAAAATAGACCGTTTAATGATATTGCCTGTAAGATTTTGCCACATCAAACCACATATACATTAAGGATTTTAATAACAGACCTTGGACATAATTTTTATTCCAGGTAGCCCATTGATTTTGCATTTTATCCATATGAACTCAAGTGTTTAGGTAGTAAACTTTTTTTTTTAATAAAAATAAACAGTTTATTTAAAGTAGATCTTTCTTTGTTTTGTTGTAGTAGGGAATACTCTAAGAATTTATAAACCTAAATTTAGAGATGTAATTGAAAAATTATTTCCAGTTGGAAGGCTATTTAATAAAATTAAGTAATGTTAACTCTGTTTATCTGCTTTTTTTTTCTTCCCTACATGTAACCTTTGTTAGACTGAGAGTATTTGTTTTGTCGAGATTACTCGTATGTTTTTGTTTAAATGAACTTGTGTATCCCACTCTATTACCTAGATGCAAGTGTGCATACAAAAAATAGTATGATTTCTTTATAGTAATTCCCAGTTTTCAGAAATTTTTATCTGGGACATACAGACTTTTATATACAACATTATAGATTTAACTGAAAAGAATTTTGATTTTTATTGGATTATATATTCAAACAGTTATTGTGTAATTTTTACAATACCAACAATATAATTTTTTAACTTTTACTACATACCTAGTGGGTTTTATTTGCTTACAGCATTCACTGTTATTTTTCAAAATATATTTTTCTGTTTGACTTAAAGTTTATGATAAACTTTAAACTTTAAAGATTAAGTTTTTACTCATTAAAGAGAAATTTTGTCTTGCCTATATATAATATTTTTTAATATTTTATTTTCCATGGCAGTTTATTCAACCAAATGGGTGGTTGGACAGTTGTTTTGTGTGTTTGTATATAAACATTCTTCTTGTTTTTTATTTTGTAGCACACAAGAAATTAAATACAAAATAATACAAAATATTCCATAAAAATGAATGTGCAATATTACTGGCCATAGTACAAAAGGTGTGAAAGGTACAATTGTAGCAACATATACTTTAATTTTAAAAAATTATAATTACAAAATGTTACTCAATATTCTGGGTTTTTTTTTTAAGATTTAAGAAAAAAAAAGATTTGCTAAGAAGCTATTAAGGTATAGAAAATTGAAATTTCACCTCTGATCATGGTTATAAAACGACTAGAAAAATGGGATATGATGATCCCTTCTAAATATTAATCTATTCCCCATTGACAAGGTTAGCATTTTTTTTCTTTAAGGCAAAGTTCGTCTTTTAGGTAAGTATTTGGATTCTGAAACTGCTGCAGATGGCAGAATTTTCAGTACTCGGTGCACTTTTTTTTAAATTATGGCCCATTCTGATCTTCCTTTTTGTTTTTTAACTTAAAATTTTCAAAAAAGTTAGATCTCACAGTAAATATTTCTGAAATCCTTCCAATGGGATTCATTTTGTACACATGTTTCTGATGAGGTCACTGCTTGTTGTTATGATACAGAAAAGCCTGTGTCTATTTTAGGCATTTACTGTACATTTCTCCCGAGAAAAGAGTGAGATCGTGTCATCTCATGCTCCCCATCCGCAGGTCACTTCCTGTAGAAATATGGACTAACTTAAACCTCGTGAGTACTGATCTGAGCGTCTCTTGCAGCCTCTAGTTATAAGAAACACACCCTGGGAATTTATAATAGCTGTGGAATTAATAGAAGGCGGGAAATGAACTTTTATTTCCTGAATTTGTGTGTGCGTTCTGAGTATTTCATAAAACTTTAATTCTGATCCCTTTAGAATATTCCTTCTAGAAGGAAGAATGGGGTAACTTTTCAGTCATCGTGTAATAAAAGCCTGGGGTCTTCAGCTTGGCCATAATAGCCTTGACCTCGAAAAAATTTGATGACAATATTTAAGATATACATAGTTATAAATGGTATCATACCATCCTACAACTTTTAGGGGAAAATAGTAGTTCTCTTTGCTTAGCATAACATATTTTAAAAGTCTAATACAGTGCTTTCCATTCTCTTGTCTGTTTATACTTAGCTTTCTACTTTCTTGCAAAAACATTGATCTTAATACCTACCATTACTTTTCTATAAATGCAGGGTAAGAATATATGGGATCTAAGCTGTTTTTGTTTTAATTGGGTTTTTGGTTTTGGGTTTTTTTGTTTTTGTTTTGTAGTTTTAATGTATTTCTCTTAGAAAGTTAGGTGGGCTTTGTTCTGCTTACAGAACTTGATGAGATAAATACTAAAAATGCAACACTACAGGTATCACTCACTTAATGAAATAGACATTTTCAGCAAGTTTCTGATAAGCAGGATTTCTTTTAATCTGGTTTACATTATGAGATGGAATCTTAGATAAAGCAAAACTTTAAAAGTTGCATTTTGAAAGTTTAAAAAAAATTTTCTAATAAAACTCTAACCGCACCTACTAACTATATGGCCAATACACTGCTACTTTGCGTTTAATGACTAGAGCAGTATTAATTCTTAACCTACAAATAGCTCCTTCATATGCCTCTAAGTCAGCTTTAATGTTTAACAGGATGCTCACAATATTAACATGATCTAGCATTATTATCAAAATATCACAAACTTTAAATGCCAAAAGTAATAGACTTCTAAACTTCAGGGAAACTATTCCCAGTGTCTTTGTATATGTTTGTTTTAGAAGTAGGAAGATCTGTTTAGTTTTGGCTGTTGGCCAACTTCAGATTGCCTTACCATATATGATTAAGTTAGTGATAAATTTTTGCTTCTTCCCACTCTTGATTTCTTGAATTAATAGACTACATTTTTGTAGGATTAATTAGCTTAATAATGTCCAGTAGTTTATTAAGTAGCATGTCTGTGGCTAAGAGAATGTAAGAGCATAAAATTCTAGGACCAGAGTTTTAACTGTGGTAAAGACCAATCGCTAAAAACCTATGGGTTATCCCTAGAATCTCTCTAATCTAGTGGTTTGCTGGCATTTAGGCTCGTATATTAAAAGCTGGCTTATATTGGGAGAGTTGAGCCAGAACAACTGTAGTAAGCACAAATTACTGGTAGTAACAGTTATAGAGGGATAAGATGACAACACTCTGTTGAATTTTAATGTTTCCTGTCCCATAGGTTAATTTGTATTTGGAAATGAATTTTAGTTAAGTGAGAAATACCTGTTGTTTGCGTCCTGTCGTTCATTAATATGTATAGAGGATAATTAAAAATTTTATTCATGGATATTTGAAAAATTCACTTCTAGTAATATTTATAAATATTGCAGTATTTTAAAGTGTACGTATATGGAGTTTTTTCAGACTTTAATTGAGGAATTCTGTGACTTGGAAGAGTATTAAGCTTGAGTATTAGTAACTAAGTTTATATTTTTAGAAATAGAATACTTCTACTAAAAAACTTTAATGTTCATCTTTTCTTTTTTTTTAAGATTTTATTTATTTATTTGACAGAGAGAGATCACAAGTAGACAGAGAGACGGGGGGCTGGGGGGGGAGCAGGCTCCCTGCTGAGCAGACAGCCCGATGTGGAGCTCAATCCCAGGACCCTGAGATCATGACCTGAGCCGAAGGCAGAGGCCTTAACCCACTGAGCCACCCTGGCGCCCCAATGTTCATCTTTTCAAATGAAGTATAGTAGATTGAGATTTTTACCTAAACAGGCCTTTTTTTTTTTTTTTTTTTTTTTTTTTTTAAGCTTGGTGTAAGGATTCCCAGTTTTAGGCTTTCAAAATTTAATGAAAAACAACATTTTTTTCTTAATTTCCACAGGATAATTAATAATAACCATCATGAATAATGTAGACTATTTTGTTGCCTGAGGCTGCTTTGCAGCCTTTCACTAACAAACCCCCAATACTGCTATACAGACATTCAACTGATACAGATGTTTAAGTTTAAAAACAAAGTCATCGAATTAGGAGTATAGCCAGAATACCGATGTCTGGTGCACAGTTGCTTTAAAATATAATTTGAATGTATTTAGTTTGAGTTTTTCAGTTAGGAAAATGAAAGTCAAGAAAAGAAAAAAAATTCTTTAGCTTTATTCTCATTTAAACCAGGACATGCAAGAAAAATCTTTTCCTAGTAAAATATTTAAACAGATCTAACAATTTCATATTTTTCTTCTCCTTTCCTTTTACCAAGAATTTATATATGAAAAGAAACTCTTATTTAAAATGTTCCTGATAACATGTCCAACACTTTAAATTTTTATTATTTTAATACTGGCACATACAAAATTGTTGGTCCAGTACTAGCTTTATACATATGTAGGTAGTATTAAAAACACTTGAGAGAAATGGAGACTATAGAATTATTACAAAATTGTGAAAGGAGTTATCAGACCCAATTTTTATTCCATTTATCATGTTTCCTAAATAGATACAATTTAAGCATCCCTTTGTGAGACATCTGGCTATTCTACAGTGTTAAAACAGTGACTTAAGGAAATAAAATTTGAGTTAGCTAATTATCTGACATTATAGAGGGGCAAAAAACCTGTGAGATCAAATTCTGCTTTGTAAACAATTTAGTAAAATGATTTTGCATTTTAGATACACCCCTAGTGACTTTGAAAGCCAAGAAAAGGTTTATGGATTGGTTTTGCACTTTATGTTAACTTCAAAAACAAATTATTTTTAAGTGCACTACATCATTTTTCTTCCTGAAATAACTTTATTCATATTCAATGTGCTGGTTATATTCCACCTTTCTAAAATGTGCTTCACCTGCCTATTATTTGATAGAAAGTATTAAAATAGTTAAGAACCTTAGACATTTCTGCATGTAACTTTTCACTGAATTTAAAGGCCAATTGAATAAATACAGTTTGATGTAAGTAGTTCTATGAAGTTTGTGTAGTGATCTTAAATGTTCACAAGCAATACATTAAAACCCCGTTTTGTATAGATGAAGCAATTTTCATAAATTCCCATTATCATGATTGCATTTCATGTGCTATTTTCCATAACAGGAAGATAGAAAGTAAAAGATATGCACTAGTCTAGAAACAACTGTTCCAGATATCTTAATTTACTAACTGGAATGAGCCATCTTAGGAGACCACCCTTCTGCACTGACAGTACCTAGTACTTAGGTTTTAAAGTAAACTAGAACTACATTCTACTCTAATTTCTCTCTTGAGTGTCTGTAAACGTGAGGGAGAAGGTCCAGTGTGTAACTTTTTGAACTTTTGAGTTTTTTATGTGGTTAAGTGGTTGAGAAATACATCTGTCCTATTAACCCTAACAGAAAGCTTACTTCTGTGATACCATTATTTTAACAGTATTAGTAAGAATAGGTTCATGTAAAGCATTCACAAAGGCAAACAACAGTCCTTGCTATTATACAGCCAACCTAAGATCAAAAGTAAATGCTGACCTTTAGGTAGAATCCACTTTGAACATAGGGATTTGGACCTTAAGTTGCTGGGTAGAGTTTGCATGCTAAAAAGCCTTAGAATACACCAAATTTCTGTATATTTGTAGAAATGGGCTTCTAAATTTAGCTTAGAGTGTAGAGGGCACCCCAGAGAATATTCTGAATATGTTGGGAGAGGAATTTATATATAATCAGATTTTGCTCTTTAAAGAATTTTTTAGTTATGGTCAGAATTTGAGAATGTAGATTGGAAATAAACTACAAATGTTCATGATTGTATGTGCTTGTAAAATAGAAGTGTATAGCCTACATCAATAATAGTTTATACATTTTCTTTAATATAGATTTATATGATTTTTAAAACCTTAAAGTTAATAGCGTATTCTTCATTTTTACCAGAGTTCATTTTAAACATGTTTGTTTAGGTTTTACTGCAATCACAGCGACCAACCCCATTTGGCTTATAAAGACTCGGTTACAGCTTGATGCAAGGTATGTTAATTCATTAAAACAAAGTTGGTTTCAACTAATTTTTTCCTGTAAATTTATATCTGTGATATTTCAGTGCCATGTACCTAGCCATGTCTTTCCCCTCTTTTGCTTCTGATTTTTTTTTGTTTGTTTGATTTTTGAAACTTGGGTTTACCGTCAAAAGCAAGTGATACGATAGTTGGCAATGTGAGACTTTCTAGGGAAGAAAGAATATTATGTGTTGTGTTTTTACATAAAAGAAAAAGAATATATATTAGCCTAGCCCAAGCAGTGATAATTTCACTATGAATGATTTTAATTGGTCTCCCAACAGTTAAACAACTCATGATCAACTGGTCTAGATTAAATCTTGAAGGATCATTGCTCAAATTTGGTAAACCTTACATACAGTCTAGAGACCTGGCCTGGGATTTACTTCTCATATATTCATAAACTTCATCTGTTACCAATGACCATTTTATGGTAGCAGAATTCATTGATTTGATAAATGTATGTTGAGCAGATACACTGCTTGGTTCTAGAGATATACCAAGAACCTTTGAGGACCAACTTTAAGTGGAATAGTTGGGGAATGTTTTTTTTGAACCCATTTTAAGCAGAAGCAGTGGTTGTTGCAAACCTCATAGGTCTTAAGGTTAGGGCCTTTGGCGTGTTTCGGAACTGAGCAAGGGCCACAAGCTGTACAGCTTAGAGTCTAGCCATCTCTATTCCTGTTGGCCTGTAGAATGGAGGGTGGGGAAGAGGAAATACTTTTTTAGAGAGGCGATCCTAGTGCTGTATTATAATAATAATACTTTTGAAACTTTTAGCCTTTTGGTATGGAGTAGACTTGTAACAAATTTTCGCTGTCATATTTTAGGGCTTGGGGAGTAGTCTGTGTATCTCATAGACTATAAAAGTGATCTAAGAAATCATTAATAATTATGCCTGTTTATTTCCCACATTCTGTCACGTTGAACTATATGCTATTTGGAGACTGGAAACATCTCTAATTCTTGTTTCATCCAGAATAATTGAAATGAAATCTTAACTGTTGTGAAGCGAAACTCAAAGTTTATTCCTTAAAACCAAAGATCTGAACGGTAGTAGTAGTTAAAACAACCCAAAGGTTAGAGAAATGTGAAGATTCCAGTCCATTTTATACTATTATAGACTACCAGGGGTATGCTTCAGTATCTTGTAGGGTGGATCTGTGGGGGGTTCCTGAGAAAAGTATAACTTAAAACTCTATTATTTTTTCCCTTACAGTTGTAACACAAGCAAATGCAAGTTCTTAGGCTTGGGAGGTGATGGGGAATGGGATGAGGTTGGGGTAATAGTTAAAGGTTGGTTTGAGGGTGCTAATGTATAACCGTGAAATCAAGAATAGGGCTGATGTGTTTGCATGTTACCCTTTGGGACTTGTAGCATTTTAACTTCGTGTAAGGAAGTCTCTGGTAGAAACTGATTAGAGATAGTTTCATGGATCATTCAAATAAGAAAGTTTTCATTCAGTGTCATTAGTTGAGGATAGTTTACTAGTTCAAGACAGTAATTAGGTCATAAAACTGGAGGAATTTATAGGTTGTCAGGTAGGTGTCTTAATTGTGTTTTTGTTATGTCAGAAACAGGTTGTATATAATTTATAAATAGGTAAATTTTCCGTTTCTTTCCCTGTTGGTAGCATTTAAACCTATTTCTTATAGATAAGGGTCTATTGGGAGAATCATAGTGTAAGGTAATATTTTTACAAACTCAGAATTATATGCTTGTATAAGAATAGGTACACCGCCCATATAGCACTAAGGAAGTTTTACTGGGCACAATGCTCAATAAATATTTTATAATTATATTTTATAAAATTATATAATTTTATAAATTATAATTTATAATTATACTGTTCACCATGATACCGACATCAAAGATAGGACTGTTGCCTTCAAAGGATCATAGGAAATTTGACTTAACTTCACACAGTCATTTTTGGGGAAGAACTGAGTGGTTTGGAAGAATCCGGCATATGTACAAGTATTGGATTAATTGTATTCCTTGCTTTGTAATGTACTGTCATCATTGGTGTCTCAGTCACTCTTATGTTATTAAGTGCAGAAGAAATCTTCTCAACTTAGAACTGGATTTAATGACTTAATGTAATGTGAGAATTTGTTTTTATCTTGAGCTGCAGTCACAATGTTTTTGGACTATTTTATTTCTTATCCCTACAATGCAAACTTAATGAGTACTTGAAACTGAAGATTTAATGTATTGTATTTTGCATTAGTAAAATAAACTTGCATGTTACTCATCTAATGTGACAAACTTGGGATAAAAGAATAAAGTCTAAAATGAATGTTTTAAAATTCTGGTTTCACTTCTCCATGAATTAAAGAGGATCATCCTCTATTTAGAGTGGCATATTTCTACTGCTTTTTATTGACTTTATTTAAAAACCTATACTACTTTGTAAATAAGATTTTTCCTTTTTGCTTTTCAGGAACCGTGGGGAAAAGCGAATGGGCGCTTTTGAATGTATTCGTAAAGTGTATCAGACAGATGGACTTAGAGGATTTTATAGGGGCATGTCTGCTTCATATGCTGGCATATCAGAGACGGTTATCCATTTTGTTATTTATGAAAGTATTAAGCAAAAACTACTGGAATATAAGATTGCTTCTACAATGGAAAATGATGAAGAGTCTGTAAAAGAAGCATCCGATTTTGTGGGAATGATGCTAGCTGCTGCCACCTCGAAAACTTGTGCCACAACTATAGCATATCCACATGGTAAGAGGAGTGGAGTTTCTATGAGTGAAAGTCTGTTAATTTACAAATATTTTCCCACGTCAGCCAATGGCCCATTTATTAGAACATTTAGAATTTTATTGGTAAAATTTATTGAAATCGGTAAAACAAAATACAGTTCTTAGGAGTTCATAATGGAATTAAATCTGTGTAAGTAACTTTTAATAGGTCAGTATATATTACAGTAGCATGATGGAGACTTAGCACGCCCTCTGGACTGTCACATTTTAGCCCTGAGTCAGTCAGATTCCAGCCAGGTGTTGTTTGAGCAAGTTTTAAAAAAAAAAAAAAAAAGAAGGGGATGGCTATAGATGGTATACTAGATACTTTACATACATTATTGCTGATCTACAAAAAAATTCCTGCAAAGTACTTACCTTCTCCATTTAAGTCTAAGTATGCTAGAATATAACCAGAATTTGTCTTCATTTTCAAATGGGAAACAAGAAGTGTTAAGATTAAGTTGCTAAAGGTCACAGAGCTTACTCAGTGGAGGAGCCCAAATTTGAAATTAGAGTCTATAATTCGAAAGGCCAGCCTATTTTACATTATTTCCTGTTGGCAAATAAGTATATATGAATGATTTATTTCTATCTTTAAGTTTTATAGTGTTAGCCTGTTTCATTAATAGATAACAAAATCACTTAAAAATTTCTCTGCAAGATGCTGAGGGTTTTTGGTAAGTTGTTTTTAAGTGTAGCCTTTCATTTTGTTGTATTTGGGGTTTGTTTTTCTTTTTTTTTTTTAATTTTATTTATTTGTCACAAAGAGCACAAGCAGTGGGAGCAGTAGGCAGAGGGAGAAGCAGGCTCCCCATTGAGCAGGGAGCCCCGGTGCAGGACTTAGTCCTGGGATCTCAGACCCTGGGATCATGACCTGAGCTGAAGGCGGAGCCTTTAACCCACTGAGCTACCCAGGTACCCTGAAGGCGGACTTTTAACTGACTGACTGAACCTTAGGGGTCCCAGGATTTTTTTTTTTTTAAGATTTTTTTTTTTTTTTTTTTTTTTTCAAGTAATCTCTACACCAAGATGGGACTTGAGATTAAGAATTGCATGCTACACTGACTGACCTATCCAGGCACCGCCATTTTGGGTTTTTAATCTAAATGCTTCACTTTTGTTACACTGATTAATATTTACATTCATCCTTGTAAGTCTAAGCCTCTGTGATTAAAGCTATATCAAGACAAGTGAAACAAGGCTATGAGGAAATGAGTATTTGCTCTAAAATGTAATTTATGAGTAAAACCAACTCTAATCAAGTTGGACCGTGAACTTATCTCCATTTCCTGAGGGAAGTTCCTAACTTCTCTCTCTAAGAGAAGTCAAAAGAGGACAGTATCAGCAGCATTGTTTAGGTTTTGGCTACTATGGGATACCTAGAACCGTGGCCTGCTAAGGGTAAGAGACAGTTTTAGAGTTATAAGCATCCTGTCCCCTCAAGTGAGATAATGTCATTACATGAAGAATAGTTTATAAACAGTATTTTGGAGTGGAATATATGAATGGCATGACTTTTTAAGATAGGACACAAGAAATTTCAAATATTAACATTTGCAGTGAAAATAGTTCTAGGCCATTTCCCTCAGGCCCATCAGGAGTAGTGTGTTGGAAAAACAGACTCTTTAGTAGAGAGCTCCGAAATCTTGTCCCAGCCTCTACCCCCAACTGACTAAAACCTCTCAGTAATCCAATTTCCTCACCTTTCAAAACTAAGAAATAATGGACTAACCATAATCTTTTATATCTTTTAGAGCTCTAAAATTTTATGAATTGTGCATAGCTGCTTCCCAGATGGGGCCTTTTAGCTAACAGCTGATATTTTGAATATTTTAAGGCTCATGCACATGAAATTTCATGTTTGTATCTGTGGACCATTGTGAATAGATTATTAATTCTGTTTCCTTGTGGGGTTCACTTAAGAGCTTTTGTGTTTATTTCTCACCCTATCTTTGTGTATTCATTTTTAATGCCACCTGCATTCCCTTTTCTGTTTCTTCACCTTTTCCTTACCACATGTATTCTCCCTTTTAGCTATATCTAGTATACAGCTCACACTTTTGTTTTATTCTTTAACCGTTCAGGAACCTGTGAAATTTTATAATTGGTATTATTAGTGATTTTAACTGGCTATCTTAGAAGTTGGGTGCTACTCTAATAAGACCAATTTCAATAAGTTACACATTAAAAATCACTCCCATATTTATTCTGAGCTTACACTTAAAGACTGGTAAATGGGATGTGCTCAGCATTAGGAGGGTATAAAGATATCACTAATGTTTTAAAATGACTTTTTCCCCCCCTAAACAGAAGTTGTAAGAACAAGACTACGTGAAGAGGGAACAAAATATAGATCTTTCTTTCAGACACTGTCTTTGGTTGTTCAAGAAGAAGGTTATGGGTCTCTTTACCGTGGTCTAACAACTCATCTGGTGAGACAGATTCCAAACACAGCCATTATGATGGCCACCTATGAATTGGTGGTCTACCTTCTCAATGGATAGCAACTTCAAGCTGCTGTACTATGAAGAGGGAAGACCAAAAGATTACAGTGGACCATGCAGTATCGAAGCCAGCATGGTGGACAGAAGAAAAACGTTTGGGAACATGTTACTATGCCTAAGTGGAAGTTTGGTTGTAGGAATTAAAGTAATCATAACCACATTACTTGGTCTTTTTCAGTAATGTGAAAAAAAAAAACAAACCTAGGCTGCCTCTAAGAAAAACCCTTTAGAAGCACTCCTTCCTCCAAGTTGCCATTTTCTCTACCATGTCCACGGGACACAGTTGCATTTTGTTGATTTATGGCAGTCAGAGTATAGTGTGTATTCATGAGCACTTTTCCAGTCTTCTAAACAAAGCCATCCCTAATTGTATAAATATTATAACTGTCCAAAGATAGTATTGACAGTCATAAATGTCTTACCTCTGGCTTCTGTGTAATTCCTGTAAAATTGTAAAATAACAAGAATAAGTAAGATCCTTAGTATTACTTTTCCATTTCCTTGAGAGGATCTGGAATATTTTAAAATTAATTTTTTGGCATTAGTTTTGACAACTAATGAAATAATGTCAAAAGATCTTGCACATTTTTAGCTTTAAAATGTTTGGTTTCCACTGCTAACAGGTGCTTGATGTTGAGCATGATGTGGACACTTAAATTGTTCATTAATGTATCAAGCCCAGTGGTAATAGTTTGGGACAGAAGAAACCAGTGAAATGTTGATTCTTGGCCATTTGAATAACTTGAGCACGTCCTCATATCTTCTCTACCTTTACAATACATGAATGAATGCAGTTGTCTTCTCAGTGACTTATTAGTTACGAACTTGAATTATCATCTGTCATATCAAGTGGAAGAAATTCACCACTTCTGAATCTTTCTGTTTGCCTTTACATTAGGAATTTGAACCATTGATTTCCAGAAGATAATATAGATTGCATTTATTTTGTAGAGAAAATGGTAATTTTCAGCTTTGCCCTAATCGGTTTTTTAACGTGACATTATAAATATCTGGGGCAGTATAAACATAGAAGAGGGGCCCTCTGCTGTCTGAGCAGGTAGTGATTCTAAATGATCAGTTTTGTAAATGAACAAAGTGCTTTTGACAAATTTATGTTATCCTGATTTCTTAAATGGTAAATCATACAAAGATTCAAGTTAATTCAGATTAAGTGTGCTAACAGGATATAGCTTTTACATTTTGCTGTTGAGTTCAACTATACCTTTTAATACCTAAATGTATATATGTATGGCCCTTATGAAGATGTTTGCTGTAAATTTGTTAAGAGACTTTTGCTTATGGATATTGCTATACTGGTGTATAAAACATCTACAATTAAACTCCAGTGTGGTACTCATTTCAGTATAGATGAACTGTACATTTTGTGCAATGGCTTTATTTTAAGAATGACTCTTTGTGAATGCACTTTGTGGCCTTTTTTTGGAGGGGGCTGAGAGTAGAGAATTCCATGTTAAGATTTTTTTTTTTTAAACATTGGTCATGTATTAGGCAGAAACCATGTTCAAAACATTTTTCTGGGTTTTAGATATGGTGTTTGGAGATCTTTAATAATATAAATGTTTTATGTATTCTGTGTACACTCTAATGTCCCTAACACAGAAAATTGTAGCATGTCATTGCAAGCTTTCTCAGCTATCACCAGTGAAACACAGTGCCCTCTTAAATTCTTTCACCTTCTTAACTCCTTATAATCAACAGTAACTGGATGTTTTTGAGGTGCTTCGATTGGAATTAAAAAATATTCCAATCTCTTTGGAGACCAAAGGCAAATTCAGTTTCATTACCTTTGGGATTATTCGTACCTTTTATGGTGAATTTTAGCTTTGACATTTATTGTGAGAAACATGCCAAAAAAAAAAAAAATCTAGGGGTTTCTAACTTAAATCTGTAGAGAAAGTCTCATCTATAGTGTTTGCCTTTTCAGGTGCCACTTACACTGCCTAATACAGTGCCATTTGCCTTGCAAAGATTCGTAAACATTAATTGTGTTGAATGTAAGACAGAGATTCTCCCTAATGGTAATGATCTCAGTACATCACAAATGATTAAGAATGATATGAAAACCAGCAGCTACAGAACATCTTATTATTTAGTGTTAGCAAATTCATAATAAGTGTCCTTCAAGGATGAACATGTATTCTATTCCTGTTTGTATTTAGCAAGTGACACTCATGTTGACCTATCGTGCGTTATATTCAGCTTTTAAAAGTGAGTATTCTCTATGTACTGGAAGAAAAGATCTTAGAGTCTTGGATAATGTTTCTTTGTGCAACAACTGGAAAGGAGCAATGAAGCTTATTTTAATTTTTTTTTCCAAAGCACAATCTGCCATAGTTTACTTTATGTATGACAGAGCTAATTTAAAAACAAAAACTATATATAAAAGTTGTATATAAAGTTTGTCTCTGAAACATTTCTTTGGAGATTTTTTTAATTGATGCAAATGTTTAAAAAGAAAACACATACTTAAAGCATTGAATTTTTTTTTTTAAGCTGTGTTTTGTTATCTGTTTTCTATCATGACTTTTTATTTCTAGTATAGAGATTGGCAGCACTCTTCAGATTTGTCTGTACTTTTGTTATAGAATTTTATCAGGAAATTGAATTGAACTTACTCATGTTAAAGCAGTAGATACTGAAAGAGTGTGCTCATAGAGCAGCAGATAGAACTTTGGTACCAGTGGCTCATACACAGTTTACTAAATTTCAAAGTCCAAATCTGAGAATTATCAACCCTGTGACTGTGGGGTGGTATACAGTGCTTTTGAATCCAGGAAAGAAAAAAAAAAAAACAAAAACTATAGCACCAAAGCTTTGTCTTAATTTTCATTATGTATGTAATTTTGTGGAACCAGTGTTACTAGGTGGGGCTCACTAGTAATTTATTTGTGACTTTGAAGCCAGGATAGAATATTATTAAATTATTTGATCCAGCCTTTGTCTCCTAAAACCTAGTACCCATTGTGGAATAGCATGACTGTATTAGGACCAGGGTGTTAAAAATAATGAGTGTTTATTCTTTTACTGGAGTAAACATGTCGGCATTTTTAGATTTAAGTCACTAAAAATACTGATTTGAACTTGAAGGACTTAAGTGCTAGAAGTCAATCTATCCTTTACTCTTCCAGCATTGTTCATGCCTGTCTTTTGTTGTTTACATGCTCTTCTGCCCAGACTATTAGTACTGTTGGGACCCCTTTGGGGCTGATAAATAAAATAGTTGAGCCTTTCTGTCTACTGATCATGACTTAAACATTCCTAAGAATGAAGGTATTTCTGAATGATTTAAATTAAAAGGAATTTTAATTATATGAAAACATTTCATACCATGTGCTCTTTCTGCCCACTCAAGTCTTTTCTCCATCTTGCACTTATATTTCTTATTAATCTATACACTGCTTTTTATGCTACTCCTTTTAGAAACTGAAAATTTTAGTTTCACTCAGTTTTTTTGTTAATAAACATTTGAATGTGTACCCCTCATATGTGAACAATTAAATTATGATCTATTAGTCATAACTAAATAATCAACTTCAAAAGAGTTGATATCTTTTGACCATTTATGTGAGGTTTGCTATTCTTGCATTTTGTGTACATGGCTGTGAATTATGTGCATTCTATTTATGTTAAGTAGCTGAATTTGAATTGTTAAAATTAAAAAATTAAAATATCCTTATGAAAATATGGGGTTTTTTTCCTATAATGTATTCTGATATTTTGGTTTGGTGAGAATGTAATCACACTCTTTAGGACTATGTAAAGAACAAAAGTGCATTGCCATTTTCCAGTTAAGTGTTAGACTCCGATCTGCTAGACATAATGATTTCTCTATAGGAAATAAAAGGTCAAATTATCTAATTTCCTCATAGGTCAGTAAGATATTTCTGTTCTGCCATATATTCCACAGGTTTATTGATAAGTTAGGTACCATACTTCTCATGTATCAAAACATCCAGTTTGAAAAGAATATCTGAAAAATTTGAGCCTAATGAGGTTATTTGATACCTCCCTAGGTTGTAATGATTTTTTTTTTTGACATTTTACTTTATCTTACATCATTAGTTTTTGATGTAGTATTCAACGATTCATTATTTGCATATAACACCCAGTGCCCATCACAATACGTGCCCTTCTTAATACCCAACACCCGGCTACCCCTCCTCCCACCCTCACCCTCCTCCACCCCCGGTAGTAATGATATTTTAACACCATGACATTGTATTAGTTTTGGTTTTTGCCTTTCAGAAAGCTAAGAATATTAACAGTTAAAACTTGTTAAAATAACCAAATGAGTCCTCATATGATAGGTTGAAACAGTTGACACGGATGTAAGTGTTCTGTAGTACCCATTTTATGTTTTGTCTCTTTTATTGAAGTTTTCACAAGTTGTAGCTTCCATCAGACATCACCTAGTTTTTTAGGTGAGGAAACCAGGACAGATTTGTCATTTCCCTTTTCTCAAACATAAAACTGAAAGCTTTTGGACTACTTCCCACAAAAGACTGAAATGGTGAGGTGAGGACATTGGCAAAATAATGGTTGTGGTTGGTATGCCAGGTATTTTTTCCTGCTTAGTGTCTCAAGTGTGTATGTGTGTGTATTACTGAATATTAGAAACCGTGGTAGAGGAGGGAATTTGTGAGTGTATGACTTCTTAAGCTTCAAGTATGAAATCCACACAACTGATAAACTCAGGCAAGAAAGCAAAGTATAGTTAAATAATTTCCTTTATTTTCCTAATTTTTTTTCCACATTGCACAAACCAGCTGGCTACATTAATGTATATGGAATCAGTTAAGTAATTTAAATTTGTAGAGTGCTATGTTTATACAGTGATTTTTCATGTGGCTTTCCAACAGCCTATAGATTGGGTGAATGGGCAAGTGATATTTAGAGGGATATTAGTCGTAGGGTTTTTTTGACTTGCTGTTTTGAATCTTAATTCTGTGTCTATTTACTACACTAGTGTTTAACAGCCTTTGGAATGAACACTAGAATGAGTAACAAAACAAAAGATGATTTAGATGAAAAATATATGGGGGTTGGCTCAAGATGAAACATGCTGAGGGATAATAAGAAACAGAAGTATGTGAACTGGAGCAGTGAACTGTTGAAGCTGGTCTGTATAGACACTCAGGTGACTTCTGAGGCTGGGAGGGAAACGCTGGATTCCGCCACCGCCACCACCAAAGCATTCTTGTAACAACATAGCGAATCAAACTTAAACATTAGGTTAAGTGCTTTTTAGGTGAGCTGTTCTCATTTATGCTATCTCCACACTGGGTGTGGAACCTGCTTGGGATTCTCGCCCTTTTCCTTTGCCCCTCCCTGTGCTCGTGCTTGTGTGTGCTCTCTCAAATAATTTTTTTTTTTTAAGTGTCTTGAGATTTTCAAATTAGTGGTAGACCTAGGATTCTAAACCTAGTCTCATTCAAAGGAACTCATCACATCCAGCTCAACAAAATTGAGTGTTAGATTCCTGTTTTCTGTGTCCTGGTCCCTCATACTTTCAAAGCACGTCAATTCTTAAGTCTTTTAAATTGTCAAGAAATAAAGGCCCACTTTCAATTGCTATTTCTGAATCTTACCTTTCAAGATTATCCAGTAAGATTGATACCCATTGTATGAACTTTCTCAGATGTTTTAGTGGTGTAGGTTATTTTATCTGAATTTTCCTATATTTCTAAGTCAAACATCACCTAGTTCTGACTTGTTTTTTGTTGTCCCTGTCCCCATAGGAGCAACTGGGCATCAGTAGGAAAGGTGAGCCATTACCTCACCATACTCAAAATGATGAATATGGGTCTAAAGGTAAAAATTAAAATTGCAAACTTTCAAGGGAAAAAAAGGAGTATGTTTGCAAACTTGGAGTAGGCAGGGATTAGAATCCACAGAAAGCACCAACCGTTAAGAAAAAACCCTCAAAATTAAAAACATCATTAAAGTAAAAGTGCGGGGGCACCTGGGTGGCTCAGTGGGTTAAGGCCTCTGCCTTCCGCTCGGGTCGTGATTTCAGGGTCCTGCAATCAACTCCCGCATTGGGCTCCCTGCTCAGCGGAGAGCCTGCTTCTCCCTCTCCCTCTGCCTGCTACTCCACCTGCTAGTGCTCTCTCCATCAAATAAATAAAATATTTAAAAAAAGAAAAAAGTAAAAGTGCAGGTACAGACTGCAAGAAAATATTTACAATATATCTGACAGGATATATAATAAAATATACACACAGTCAATGACCTAAACACTTTTAAAAATAAATGTATGTAAAGATGCTTAACATGGTTAGTAATATGAATTAGAGACACAAATAAGATAACACAATATAGCCAATACATTGACAAGTAGACAATACCAAGGATGTAGAAAAAACTGGGACTCCTACATTGCTGTTGAGAATGTAAAATGGTATAGCTACCTTGGAACGACTAGGGGTTTTTGTTGTTTGTTTTGTTTTTTATGTTTTGAAAGGTGTTTATATAAGCTAAGTGTCTCTCCACATTTAAACACAGTGACCTTTTGTATCATGATACTAACATTCCAGAATCAGCAATAGAAGCCACTCCAAAAGATAAGAACAGTAGCACTGCTATCAAGTAGAAATGGTGTCCTTTCTCACCCCGAATTTAAAAGAGTTCATCCTTGATGATCTCATGTGTTTGGTAGGTAGGCTCCTTATAGTCACTCATTCAGCAGATGTATATTTTATGCCTTCTCATTCCTGGTGTAATTAGTGTTGGATGAGCATACATTGTCTTCTCTTGGAGCTAACATGTAAAACTCCCTCTAGGTCAAAGCTTCTAGATTGCTTGATAAAAGAGATGACTGAGAACCCTCAGTGGCCACACCAGTATCCAGTCCTCAATAACTAAGGTGAACATCAGGATTGCACAAAATCCTATATAGCACAAATGTTAAGGTGAAACACCTCAGCTCTGATTAGGCAATTAGGTACTCATTACAAAAGGACTTTGTAGAATGTTCAACAATAGGTAATTCTTAAAAGGCAACCTTCAGAGAACATCGGAGAGAAGAATGCAAACCAAGTTGGGAAAGACTAATTTTTAAGAACAAAGTTTAAAATGATTTCTATGCTATAACCCAGAATTACTACTGGTAGGGAAGGGGGAGTTGGGAAAATCTCCACAAACGTTCATAGCTCTTTTATTTCTCAAGGTGGATATCAAGGGAAAGTTGATTGTAAATATGCCGTGAAATGCTACATAGTAAAAAAGCAAAGTAGGAATTACAGATACATGCAATAATGTAAATGAGTATTAAAGACATGTTAGAAGAAAGAAGTCGGGCACAGAATAGTATACACTGTATTCCATTTATATGAAGGTCAAGAGCAGGAAAATGTAGCCAGCTCGATAGAAGTCAAATTAGTGTACCTGGAGTTGGAGAGGAGTTGACTGGCAGGGGCCTGGTGAGTTTCTGGAGTAATGGGAAAGTCTTACATGTTGGTCTGGGTAGGGTTAAACAGGTGTGTACATAATGTGAAGATACGTTTTCTGTAGATGTAAGATTTGTTCACTTCAAACCTGTTTTGTTTTTTTCCAAGCCTGTTTTTTTAAAAATCTAATGCAAAGTAAAAAAAAAAAAAAAAAAATGTTTGACTGCTACGTAATGAAACCCATGAAGACTTGAGGTACTGGAATTACCAAAGTACAGTTCATAAAATAGTCATGCTTAGTATGTTTCAAGAAATAAAATGGAGGTCTTAAAAGTAAGTATCCAATTTTGGTATCACGTAAGCAGGACCTCTGAGCTACTCACCTCCATGACAACTGGATCTCAGAATGTACTTTTTGAGGCATAGCTCACAAAACGTAGAAGGGTTCCCCAAGGACTTTTTCTTTTCCCTCCCCCATGTCAAGTCCAAAGCTAAGCAATTGGAACTGAAACTGGATTAATAAGTATGGGGACTGGTGCCTGGGCTTAGCTCTCCAGGAGCAATTGTATCTGGGGCCCAGTCCTGAAGAACAGGGGTGTCAGCAGACTGAGGTGCTCCCAGGATGGGTGGGGGTACTCCCCTGGATACCAGTAAAAGCAGAGTCAAGTCAGGTGGGGGAAAACTCTCCAAGTTGGGCCTACAGACTCATAGCATTGCTTAATGATTACCAAACACAAGACCTGGCCACTGTGAGTGATCACAGAAACAAGGAAACAGATTGACACCATCAAGGACTTATGAGATAAAATGTAGAGTAGCTAGTAGTTACAAAGATGAGCATACAATATGAAATAAGGACTAAACAGACTTTAATAGTTAACCCTAAAAATGAAAACTATAGAGCAGTGAACACAGGTTTGGAAACATGAGGGACAGAGCAAGAACAAAGAAAAAAGGTCCCTCTGGTTCCAGAAAAGCTAAAAAAAGAGGATGGTTTATCAGGCCCTTAAAGACTCTCAAGCAAAGCAGGCACTTTTGGACAAGAAGGAGCAGAAGAAAGGAAAAGAGCTCAAGTTTAAGGGACCAGAATGGTTCTTACATGATTCCTGGTGACAGCAACATGACAGGTTGCGCCTCAGACGACTAAAAGTGAAAGCTCATGGCTTGAAAGTGCCAAATAAATATTCCTTGGCCTCTGTTGTATGCATCCAAAGGATGAATGGGGTGAGTTCACTGGTGCAGAGGACCACTGCAAGACTTCTCCCGGAGAAGATTTTCAGTGGTGCCTTTTTCAGAGTAACTCCCCAGACCATAAAAACACTACATATAGTGGAACCTTATGTGACCTGAGGACTTCCAAATCTGAAGTCTGTCCAGGAACTCATGAAACATGGACAAGACAAGGTCAAGAATAAAACCATCCCTTTGACAGCACAGTGATTGAGGAGCACCTGGGGAAGTAGGGTGGTATTTGCTTGGAAGACCTCATTCATGAAATTGCCTTTCCAGAGAAGAATTTCCAGATCTCAGCATTCTTACGTCCTTTCCATCTCTCAGTGGCCCTTCATGCTGCCAAGAATAGAGTGGGCTTCCTCAAGGAGGTGATGGGCTTGCCTAGCTATTGAGGGGACACATCAATCAGCTCATTTGTCAACTGGATTAAACCCAGAATATCTGAAAGCACAGTGCACTGGTGGCATGTGTTTTGTCTTTTGGAATTGTTACCAGTATTTTCAAAAAAGATTGTTTTCTGTTATATCTTTAGAAACTAGAGGGAGGGTCAAGGACAAGATGATGATGCTCCTGGCAGGCACTTGTCATCATCACAGCTCAGTTCCAAGGGAAATTTCCAGTGTGTTTTTCCCACTGGCCGCCCCCCTCCCGCCACCACCTCTGAGGTCATCGGAGGACTCCTGCCAAGGAAGAGGAAGTCCTGCTATGTCCTATCTTCTATCCCAGTGTTTAATGTTGGTGAACAAATACCCAAACATGAACACAAGACTGCAGTGGACCAAGCTCAGGGACATACTCGATCCTGGGGGTTCCTGGGCCTTGTTTTGGAAGGACACTGAAATATAGTTACAAAGAAGAGCACAAAAAACAGTGCTTAGTTGTCAAAAAAAAAGGGGGGGAGGGAGAACTATAGGCACTGAAATCAAGAACTCAATGGTGAATAAAAATAGATGTAACTGAAGTGATTTAAACTTGAACATCTATCTAAATTATCTGAAACACAAGAAAGGTAAAGAGAAGGACTGTGAACTATCAGGAGATGAGGATGGAATGAGAATGTTGAATATACTTCATTATATTTAGTAAACGAGCAGAATAGAGAAGAGGCAACATTTTAAAAGGTAATTGGAAAATTCCCAGAGTTGATAAACATGAATCCGTAGCTCCACAGATCACAATGTATCCTGATTTGGATTAAGAGATGCCTACAGACATAGTGATATGAAGAACATCAAAGCAAAGTGAAGATTTTGATTTCTGTTACCAGTAGTGGGTTAGGTTTTAGGGCCAGTGCTCCTAGTGAGTGCAATTAAAATGCTCGGTAAAATATTCTAAAAATCTTACTATCTGAGAGGGAACATAATGAGGTATGAGAAAGCCGAACTCCCAAGACATGATAAGAGCCTAGAAAGTCAAGAGGGCACGCCGAGCCACCTAGGACCTAGAAGCAAGTGAGGCAGAAGTAGATGACCAGGTCCCATTTAAGTCAACGAGTCTGATAGACCCGTCCCATTAAGTTGGGGCCCCAGTAGTAAATTTGGATTCTTTCTTCCGTGTCCCTGGGAGTGGACAAAGTTTCCTTGGTGCTGAACAGAGCACAGAAGTAGAACACAGAAGCCCTGAGACAGTACTGATGCCTGAGCAGAGTTAAAGCCCCACCTCGCATTGCTAGAGTGGGGAGGGGTGCCAAGATCATGAACTGAAGCGGTTCCAGACACATGGGATCCCAAATGCACGGTAGAAGCAAAAACCATTGTTTTCTGGAAAAAGCAGTCCTCATCTATGGTCATGGTGCAAATACATCAATAATTTCCAGGACTGTGAGCAGCACACGGTCGATAAGCACACAAGGAAGCCGCGCCACTAGTGACAACCCTTAAAAGCAAAAGCAGCCCACTGCCAAAGAGAAAAGCAACTCTGGAGTTCCCAAATATAAATTAAAATGCAAATGAGTACAGTTTTAAAAATATAAGACATGCTTGAAAATAGGAGAGTAGGACACTAAAAAATGGTTGAGCAGATTTGAAAACCAAATATATCTCCTAGAAGTGAAAACTAAAGTTTAAAGCACAGTTGGACAAAGCAGGGAAGCGTGGTTTTGCGGCAGGCTAGAGCACGTGCTGTCCGGAGGAAGGGGGACATACAGGGGAGATGGTAGGGTGGAGACAGGATGCCCCAGAGGCCCGGGCCGGGCGGCTGCTGGCCCAGAGAAGCAGAAAGAGTGGATCAAAGGTGTCATCTTGAGTGAGGGAGGCTGAGGGTTTTCTAAAACTGATGAAGAACTGATTGCTCAGATTGACAATCCCAAACAGAACACATAAAAAGGAACTCCTATCCACACACAGTATCACGAAACTACTTAACCGAAGGCAGAGAAGATTTGGGGATCAAAACATCCAGACTTTGCCCTCTGACAGGACGAACCTTCAAAGTAACGACAGCCAGTCTGACAAATGACTTAACAGGCAGAACAGAAGAGAGGGGAGCAATTCCTTCTGATGTGCTGCCAAGCTAGACAGTAACAATCCTTCAGGCATGAGGAGGGAATACCGACCTTCCAGAAAAGTTAAAACGGGGACTGCGCTCTCATCAGGTCATCAAAGGAAATCCTCGAAGGTGTACATCAGGCAGAAGGAATTCGTCGTATCAGATGGAAGGCCTGAGACGCAAGAAAAATGCTGAACAAAAAAGCAAGCAGTTAGGTGGACAAATGGAAAAGGTGGTTCACCATATAAAAGAGTAATGACAATGGGATTTAAAAAAAAAATGACAAAAATATAGCACATTACAATTTTACTAAAGGAGGGAAGGAGATAAATGGAGTTGAAGTGTTCTATAAACTTACCCAGGTAGAAGATGGAGATTTTGGCTCATTTTATTTTTTTTCTTTAAGATTTTTTTATTTACTTATTTGAGATAGAGCGAGAGAATGAGAGAGAGCAGGAGCAGAGGGAGGGAGAGCGGCAGGCAGAGGAAGAGGGAGAAGCAGGCTCCCCGCTGAGCAGGGAGCCCAACATGGGGCTCGATCCCAGGACCCTGGGATCATGACCTGAAGCCAAAGGCAGACGCTTAACTGACTGAGTCACCCAGGTGGCCCAATTTTGGTTCATTTTAAATGTTAAGTACTTAACATTTAAATAAAATGTTACTGTCCTTCAGTAAAATGGAGGACAACTGATGAAAGAACAGAAATAGCACCACTTCCATACTAGTAGAAGGGGAAAACGTGAAATTATTCTTTACGAACGTCAGTTTAAAAGGAGTACCAGAAAGGAGAGACAAACAGCATGAAATTAAATTTTTCTAAAGTAAACTCTATGCCCAAAGTGGGGCTCAAAGTCATGACGTCAAGATCAGGAGTCATATGTTGAGCCAGCCAGGCACTCCAGAAATAAGATGGTTTTAAATCCAAATATCTCAGTCATTACATTAGTGGAAATGGAATAAATGCTCCAGTGTAAAGATTGTCAAACTGGGTTTAAAAACAGCCAAAAGCTACTTGTGAGAGACATGGCTACACCCTTAAGGACTTGTTAAGGTTGGAAGGAAAAGGCTAAGACTTGAAAATACTACCCAAAGGAAACAGGTGTCCCTATATTACTCCCAGAGAAAACAGACATGAAGGCCAGAAAGCATTGCCAGAATTCAGGATGTTTGGTCACCGCATGGTCATAAAAGATTTATTTCATCAAGGATACAATGATATAAAATTTTCATATGCCTGATAAAATTTCCTCATCATGTAGAGCCAGAATTGAAAGAACCTCAAGAAGAAACAGAGAGGGGCGCCTGGGTGGCTCAGTGGGTTAAAGCCTCTGCCTTCGGCTCAGGTCATGATCTCAGGGTCCTGGGATCGAGCCCCGCATCGGGCTCTCTGCTCAGCGGGGAGCCTGCTTCCCCCTCTCTCTCTGCCTGCCTCTCTGCCTACTTGGGATCTCTCTCTCTCTCTCTCTCTCTGTCAAATAAATAAATAAAATCTTAAAAAAAAAAGTAGAAACAGACAAATCTGCAATAGTGGGTATCTTCAACAAACCTCTCGCAGAAATTGATACAAGAAAATGGTAAGCATATAGATTTTCAAGAGTATGGTTAACAACCTTGACCCAATGGAAATGCATAGAACACTGCACTTAACATCTGCAGGATATACATCGCTATTTATAGAAATTGAACCAAGCAATCTCATACAGAGGATGTTCAATGACCACAAAGCAATTAAACTGGAAATCACTAAAGAACTTCCTAAGTTTGGAAATTTAGACACATGCTTCCAAATAACCCACAGGTCTGCTCAACAACATGGCAAAATATTTTGAGCTGAATGATAATAAAAATTCTAAATGTCAAAACTGGTGGATGCAGCTTAGGCAGTCCTTAGAGAAAATTTAAAATTGTAAGTTCATGTATTAGAAAGGAAAAAGGGCTGAAAATTAATGAGGTAAGCGTTTGTATTAGTTAGAGTTGGCTAGGGCACAGTAGAGACTCAGATTCATAATGGCTCAACCTAATAGACATTTTATGGCTTGTTCATTTAATGATCTTAGAGGAACAGGTCGGCTCTGCTCTAACAGTTCTTCAGGGACTCAGCTGACTGAGGCTCTGCTATTCTCGACATTTGCCTTCCAAGGTGGGCGGGGGCTGTGGTTCTCAGACTTCAGCCTGTATCCAAATCTCGCGGAGGGCTTGTTTTGTTTCTCTGGTGTTGTTTAAAGGAAAAGTTAGGAGCACCTGGGTGGCTCAGGGTCCTGGGATGGAGCCCCATGTCTCCCCGCTGAGCAGGGAGCCCATTTCTCCCTCTGCCCCCCACCCTGCTCATGCTCTCTCTATCAAATAAATCAATAAAATCTTAAAAAAATAAAGATTAATTGTTCCTTATCTTAGATAAACTGTAAGTAGATGGGCAAAATTCCATCATTTGGGGAAATAATTCAGAGAATAGAACTACTAGATGTATTTTCCCCATACCATTAGCAAAGTATTTTCTCCCCGCCCCCCAGCTTTGCGATATCATTGACATATAATATTGCGTAAGTTTGAGGTGTACTACATGATGATTTGATACACTTACATATTGTGAAGTGATTACCACAAGAAAGTTAACACCTCCCTCCGCTCACGTAATTATCATTTTTGTATGTATGTGGTTAGAGCATTTAAGATCTCCCTTTCAACTCTCAAAGATATAATACAGCGTTGTTAACTATAGTCACCATGCTGTACTTTAGATCCCCAGAACCTGTTCATCTCATAACTGGAAGTCCCTACCCTTTGACTAACGTGTCTGTTACATCCATCCCTTGTACCGCATTCCAAGTCCCTGGTAACCACCACTCCACTCTCTATTTCTGAGAGTTCAGCTTTTTTAGATATGATGAAATCACGCAGTATTTGTCTTTCCTTGTCTGACTTACTTCACTTAGCATGTTGTCACAAAAAGGCAGGAGTTCTGTCTTCTCTAGGGCTGAATAAGATTCCATTGTGTATGCATACCAAATCTCTCCATCTGCTTGTCCATTGTTTTTAGGACTTGACTATTGTGAATAATACCACAATGAACATCAGGGTGCAGCTATCTCGTTGCGAAAATTATTTCATTTATTTTCCTATATACCCAGAAGTGGGATTGCTGGATCATATGGTAGTTCTATTTTTAATATTTTGAGGAACCACCATCCTGTTTTTAATAGTGGCTGCACCAATTTACATTCCCGCCAACACACAGGGGTTCTTTTTTCTCCACATCCTCACCAACACTTGTTATCTCTTATCTTTTTGATGCTAGCCATTCTAACAGGTGTGAAGTGATCTCTCATTGTAGCCTTGATTTGCATTTCCCTGTTATTTAGTGACGCTGAGCCTATTTTCATATGCCTGTCTGCTATGTGTATGCCTTCTTTGGAAAAATGTCTACTCAGTTCATTTGCCCATTTTAATCAGATTATTTGTCCTCTTGTTGTTTTGGGGTTGTATGAGTTCCTTATGTATTTTGGATATTAACCCCTTACCAGATATGTAGTTTGCAAATATTTTCTCCTGTTCCCATTTTGCTTGTTGTTTCTTTTGCTGTGTAAAAGCTTTTTATTTTTTTTTATTTATTTTTTTGGGCGGGGCAGCAAATCAAAGCTTATTGAATGATAGTACAAAGCTCCCAAAGAGGGAGAGGACCCGAGAGGGTTGCCAGTATGCAGAAGCTTTTTAGTTTGAGGTAGTCCCACCTATTAATTTTGACCTATAAATAATAATTTACCTATAAATTTTGTCATATCCAAGAAGTTATTGCCAAGATCAATGTCAAGGAGCTTTTTTCCCCTATGTTTTCTTCTAGGAATTTTACAGTTTCGGGTTTTACATTTAAGTCTTTAATCCATTTTGACTTAATTTTTGTAAGTGGTGGCAAATAGGAGTCCGATTTCATTCTTTTGCATGTGAATATCCTGTTTTCTCAACACCATTTATTTAAAAAGACAATCTTTCCCCCACTAAGCATTCTTGGCCCTTTGTTGAATATTAGTTAACCGTATATGCATGAGTTAATTTCTGGGCTCTTGATTCTCTTCCCCTGGTCTAATGCATCTGTTTTTATGCCAACACAATACTGTTTTAATTGCTATAGCTTTAAAATGCAGTAGTTTTTCTGGATTCTTTTTCTGTTTTTTTTTTGTTTTGTTTTGTTTTTTTTGTTTTTTTTTTTTTTCTGGATTCTGGATTTTCTGGATTTCCTGGAATCAGAAGGTGTGATTTCTCCAGCTTTGTTTCTTCTTCTTTCACAGGATTGCTTTGGCTCTTTGGGGGTTTTTGTGGTTCCACATGAATTCCAAGATTGTTTTTCTTATTTCTGTGAAAATTGACATTGGAATTTTGCTAGCAATTGCATTGAATCTATAGATGGCTTGAGTGTTATGGACATTTTAATATTAATTTTTCTGATCCATGAACACAAGATTTTTCCATTTGTGTCATCTTCCACGTCCTTCATCAAAGTCTTACAGTTTTTAGTATACAGACCTGCAACCTCCTCAGTTAAACTTATTCCTAAGTATTTTATATTGTTTTTGATGCTACTGTGGGGTCCTCGACTTCTTTTTCAGATATTTCCTTTTTACATTTAGAGTAATTATTGATAGGTAAGGACTATTAATGCCATCTAATTAATTGTTTGATGGTTGTCTGTCGTTCCCAGGAACGATATCCCCTGTCGTTCCGTTCTTTCCTTTCTTCCTCTTTCTGCTTTCCTTGGTGGATTAATAATTTCCATCATCACATGCTTTGATTTCCTTCTCTTTACCTTTTGTGAGTCTACTGTAGGTTTTTGCTTTGTGGTTACCCCAAGGCTGACATGAAACAGCCTATAGATACAAATCTATTTTACACTGTTAACAATTAACTTTGATTGCATGTCAAAACTTTACCCGTTTACTCCACCACCTTTTATGTTTTTGAGGTTACAATTTACCTCCTTTCATATTGTGTATTTACTAACAAATTGTTATTTTTAACATTCTTGTCCTTTAACCTTTATGCTAGAATTAAGTGGTTAGCATTCTATCGTATTTCAGTATTAGAGTATAATGAATTTGACTGTATACTTACTCGTATCAGTGTTGTATATTTTTGTATGTTTTCATGTTATTAAGTAGCTGAATATCATTTCAGCTTGAAATTCTAGAGGGCTTGTTAAAACAGTGATTGCTGGGTATCATCCCCAGAATTTGATTCAGTAGGCTTCACCGAAGTCTGTGCCCCAAGAATTTGCATTTCTAACAGCCTGCCAAGTAATGCTGCTTTTGGTTCAAAGACCACAGTCTGAGTCCCACTGAACTTTGGATTATCTATACCAAGTCAGCTGGAAAGTAGAATGAGCATGGATGGGTATATGACTTCTGCTCACATTTCACTGGCCAGAACCCAGTCATGTGATATCTGATACCCAGACCTATCTGATAGGGAAGCTGAGAAAATCAAATAGAGTAGCTGTGGGCCCAGGAAGAAAAGGAAACATTTTACGAAGAGCTCTGTGACAACATACTTTGCAGTGAATCAGAAAAAGAAAATAGAATAAACGCAAATAACTTAAAAACAATAGAATAATTAAGAGCAGTACTTGATGAGTTAAAATCTTAAAATACAATAGAAAATCAACAAAGCCAAAACTGGTTTTCTACTAAGACTAATAATACTGATATTTTAGAATACTATAAATTCTACAATAGCTAAAATTAAATAAAACCAAAAGGTATAGTTAATAAGCCAATAGTGGAGATAAAATAGAATATTAAAGTATACTCAGTCAAAAAAAAAAAAGCTAGGAGAGGAAGTTCTCAGAAGATATAGAATAAAGGAGATAAACAGAAAGCAAATAACAAGATGGCATATATAAACCTAACAATTTCAGTAAGTACATCAAATATAAGTAGTCTGAACAGTTGATTAAAAGACAGAGATTGTCAGACTGGGTAGCAATGCAAAATTCAATTATGTGCTGTCTGTGTTTATTTTTAAAAACCTTTTGATTCGGGGGATGCCTGGGCGGCTCAGTCGGTTGGGCATCTGCCTTTGGCTTGGGTCATGGTCCTGGGATTCTGGGATCAAGTCCCAGTTATTCTATTTTTTTTTTTTTAAATCAAGTTCTTTTTTTTTTTTTTAAAGATTTTATTTATTTGACAGAGAAACACAACGAGATAGGGAACACAAGCAGAGGGAGTGGTAGCAAGAGAAGCAGGCTTCCTGCCGAGCAGGGAGCCCGATGCGGGGCTCGATCTCAGGACTCTGGGATCATGACCTGAGCCGAAGGCAGACGCTTAACGACTGAGCCACCCAGGCGCTCCTCTATTTTCTTTTAAAGATCTGGGATCGAGTCCCATGTCAGGCTTTCTGCTCAGTGGGGAGCTTGCTTCTCACTCTGCCTGCCACTCGCTCTGCTTGTGCTCTCCCTCTCTCTGACAAATAAATAAATAAATAAAATCTTAAAAAAAAAAAAAACCCTAACCCTTTTGATTTTGAAATAATATACTTACAAAAAAGTTGCAAATATAGAAAAAAGAGTTCCCATATACTTTCATCTACCTTCCCCAAAAGGTAACATACTGTACAGTTATCAAAACTGGGAAGTTAACATTGAAACAACATTATTTACTAATTTATAGGCCCTATTTAAATTTTGGTACTTATCTCACTAATGCTATTTCTCTGACCCAGAATTTAATCTAGGATGCCACATTGCATTTAATTATCATGTCTCTTCATTGCCTCTAATCTTGGATGGTTCTTTAGTATTTCTTATTCATGACCTAGCCACTGGTAAAAAGCCCTGGTTGGTTATTTTGTAAACTTCTCTCAGTTTAGGCTCATCTGACATTTCTTCATGTGTAGTCAGGTTATGCAGTTTTGGCAAGAGTATCAAGAAACAATGATGGAAAGAAAACATCCATGATACCAAAAACTGGTTTTAAAAAAATCAATATAAGATTGATAAAATTCTAGCTAGACTAAAAAAAAAAGAGTAAGACTCAAATAAGTGATACTAGAAGTAGAGCAGAGTTATCCTTTTTTAAAAGATTTTATTTATTTATTTATTTATTTATTTATTTATTTAATTATTTGACAGAGAAAGAGCGAGCACAAACAGGGGGAGGGGCAGGCAGAGGGAGAGGGAGAAGCAGGCCCCCTGCTGAGCAGAGAGCCAGATCCCAGCACCTTGGGATCATGACCTGAGCCAAAGGCAGACACGTAACTGACTGAGCCACCCAGGCACCTCTAAAGCAGAGTTATCCTACGAAGACTAAGCTACTGAAAGGATAAGAAGAAATTATAAAAAAAATATGCCAAATAAATGCAGCAACTTAGACAACATGAATCCATTCCTTGAAATGAGAATGTGTGACGCATCTCTCTGTCCATTACACTTTATCCCCTCAGACCCATTTCTTCCCCCATGTTCTGAAAGCAGCTCTAGAATACCAGGGCTGCTCTTCGTGAGGGAAACTTAACGGGAAGGTTAGTGTGGTGAATTCAAACCCCAGGTCTTGGAGCTGCAATGAATACTCATCGTTCTATCCATTCTAGATTTTCCTCACTTTCAAGTCATACTTATGTTGGTCTCAGTGGCTTATATGATGGCACGACCCAGACTCTCATCTCTAAAGGGTCTGGGTCTGTGGTGACCGTGCCCATTTCAGGACGGGTTTGCTGTACTTGTCCAAGTGCCATCAAAATTGGGTAAGGGAGAGCCAAGAGGCACCTGAGTAGGTCTGGGTCCACCTCATAGTCCTCCCTGCCTTCACCATGCAACAGAAACCCACCTCTCTTCTACTGTTTAGGGTCAATATCCCTTGACAAAATTCTCCACCAAAAATGGTGACTCCTCCCTTTTGCCCCGTGGTCCCAAGCCACAAAGATCTTGAAATGCCCGGGTGGCAGGTGTGGCTTATAGCTCAAATGGAGTCTTGCTGTATATGCTGACCAAAGTGTACCTCCTTTTGGGAACCAGGACCTCTAAATTTGCAGAGCCAGAATTGTGAGAACATGAGACTCACTAGCTATGAGTGATGTTAAGTGGGATTGTGGAGTTCAGTTTTAAGTTCCTCCAAGACAGGCCTAAGGGTACAAAGTAGGGGTGCGCCAGAAAAACACAGGCCTAAGGGTATGGGCGTGAAACTATTCCTGGAATTTATCTAGCCTGCGTAATGCCTAGCCCCTGAGTTGTTCAAATGCACCAATGAAATGCATAGATTTAGGTAATTGCCATATAAAGAATAAGGAACTCGCCTACGTGTAGTGACATAAGTGCTTGTTTACTCAAATGCATAAAAATGCTGGGAAGGGGAGAGGCGGGGCTTCTCGCCTTGGCACTGCGTTGCGTTGTGTGTGCCGGTGGGAGCCCCAGCTAGCTGGAAATAAACCCTCTTGCTCTTGCATCCAGCCTGCCTTTTGTGGGTTCTTTTGGGAGGGTCTCGATCCAGACATAACAGGATCACCCTCCTTTGGACCCATGAGGATGGTTGGTACCCAATCCAGATAAAATTTTACCTGAGAACTGTAGCTTCAGTGGTGACGTCAGCAGGCTGACACAATGCTCAGTAGGGCCAGGGGCTCTTGGGTGGTGCGGTGCCTGATATGACCAGTAAACCCCATGATCGTGCACCCACTCCCACACCTCTTCACTGGAAAGTGGCCCTGGCCTGGCGTGACGTGCTGGGTCATCAAACTCCATACATTCTTGGATGGTGGTGCTGGTGAGGCTTACAGGCAGGAAAGGCAAACTCACAGCTGAAGTATGCATCTATGCCTGTCGGAACAAGTTGCTGGCTTTTCCCAAAGGCAAGACACCAACTAGATTCGACTTCCCACTTGGTGGTTGTTTGGTCCTCTCGTGGAATGCTGCCATGTTGGGCACTCGGCAGCAGGAATAGCTAGATTAGCCTTGATAAGGAGGGGCTCATTCTCAGGGGCATCAACCCAGAGAACCCTAGATACATGTGTCAAGGTCCCCTTCTTTCCAAGTCCTATGTGGGGACGGCAGACCTGCCTTGGTTGGGAATTCAGTCTTCTTGGGAGCTGGACTATGATGATGAAGTCCTGGACCTGGGCCTCAGCTTTCTCTGCCGTCCCACTGCAGAGAGGAGCCCTTTGTGTGCTGCCAAGGAAGCCCTCCGGCTTTCAATTACATGTTAATCACCCGTAGCCTTTTGTTAATTGTCTCTTCTAGAGCTGCAATAGAGCTTAGCAATAGGCACTCATTTCCATTTCCATTTCCTCCTGGTTACCAGTTCCTCCATGTTTGTCCAATGCATGATATGTCACACCACATAGTACGTTCACTTCCACAGTCTCTATGGTGGAATGGAAACCTCGTGCCAGGCGTCCATGTCTTAGTCCCTTTACCTTTCACTTCATCCTGCCTGGAATGCAGTCATCATGCTTGGGGGCAACCAACTTGTGACAGCCAGTTACAAGCACAGAGTATGTGACTAAGTGAAAGACAAAGGAATTTAAGTCCCAGGTGGCACTGTGGGACTGGAACCATTCTGGGCAACGATTGCTCTTATCACCACATGAAAAAAAAAAAAAAGCCTGCTTCATTAAAGCTACTAGATTTTGCATTTTTGTTACAAACACATGTAATTCTTAACTCTATGATTATGAAAGTGTTAGGCTAACAAATTTGCAAATTCAATGAAATGAACAAATTTAAAATAAAAGCCATTTTCCAAAGCTATCAAAACGGACTTATGGAAAGAAATTTAATCTATTGTTAAAAGTTAAAAAAAAAGTTTTTATAGCACACAAAAGTCCTAAAAGGTTTTAATCATCAAATCTTATCAATCACTTAAGGAATAGATAATTTCAAGTTTACATATATTTTTCCAGAGACAATAAAACAAGTGTTTACTCTCTAATTCATTTTTTTTAGTTCCTACACCTTGATTGGAAAAGCAGGCAACAAGAGTACAGTAAGAAAAATGGCAGGCCAACCTCACTCATGGATTTCATAAACTCAACCCGCATTAATCAATAGTATTGTTTTAAAAAAGATTATGACCCAATTGGATTAATCCCAACAACATAAGGTTAGTTTAACATTAAAGAATTTATTAATGTAATTTTACCACATCACAGATTAGTGAAGAAAAACCATATGAGCATCACAGATATGGAAAAGCATTCAGTGAAATTTAATATTCATTCATGATAAAACTTTTCATAAGGAAATCCTATTTCATAGGAATAGAAGGAGAGAGTTTTCCTTTTTGTTTTAAGTAATCTCTATTTATTTGGGGCTCTAACTCATGACCCAGAGAGTCGAGTACTCCACTGACTAAGCCATCCAGGTGCCCCCAAAGGAGTTTTTTAATGTGATAAAAAAAAATCTTCAATAATTGGGGCACCTGGGTGGCTCAGTGGGTTAAAGCCTCTGCCTTCAACTCAGGTCATGATCTCAGGGATCGAGCCCCGCATCGGGCTCTCTGCTCAGCAGGGAGCCTGCTTCCCCTTCTCCCTGCCTACTTGTGATCTCTCTCACTGTCAAATCAATAAAATCTTAAAAAAAAATCTTCAATAAACCTGTAGCAAATACCACATTTATAAGTGAAATATTACAGTAGCTCTTCTAAAATAAAAAACAAGTCAAGAATGCCTGCTATTACCACTTTTATATAACATTGTACTTAAGATCCTAGTCAGAAATGATTAGAAAAAAAGACATTTTGACTGTCCACATGCTAAATTCAAAACAATCTGTAGGTTAATTATTAGAGATAATGTATGTTTAATAATTATTACTGGATATACAGCAATAATTGTGTTTTATGGAAGCAATAAGAAATATAAATTTTAGGGACACCTAGGTGGCTCATCGGTTAGGCGTCTGCTTTCAGCTCAGATCGTGATCCCAGGGTCATGGGATCGAGTCCCGCATTGGGCTCCTTGCTCAGCAGGGAGCCTGCTTCTCCCTCTCCCTCTGCCTGCTGCTCGCCCTGCTTGTGCTCTCTCTCTGTCAAAATAAATAAAAATCTTAAAAAGTATATATATATATATAGAGAGAGAGAGAGAGTCATATATATATAAATTTTAAATAATATCTTTATAATAGCAAGTGAAAAACAATGTGCTGAACCTAGAGCTCAGAAAATACGGAGGGGGGAGCCTGGGTGGC
>CM053603.1:80298711-80324913 GCA_028646535.1 Procyon lotor
GCAGCTCTGGCCGCACTTCCGGTGTTCGCAGCTCTGAAGGCCTACATCAGACAAGACAAGTGGTCACACATCAATGAGCTTAACCTTCACCTTAAGAGACTAGAAAAAGAGAAGTGGATGCAAAAGTAAGCCGAAGAAAGGACGCAGTAAAAGATCAGAGCAAAAATCAGGGGCACCTGGGTGGCTCAGTCGTTAAGCATCTGCCTTCAGCTCAGGTCATGATCCCGGAGTCCTGGGATCGAGCCCCACATCAGGCTCCCTGCTCAGCAGGAAGCCTGCTTCTCCTGCTACCATTCCCTCTGCTTGTGTTCCCTCTCCTGCTGTGTTTCTCTCTGTCAAATAAATAAAATCTTTAAAAAAAAAAAGATCAGAGCAAAAATCAATGGAATCAAAGCCAGAAAAGCTGAGAAAATACATGAAACCAAAGGCTGATTCTTAGGGAATATGAATGAAATTAATAAACTGCTGGCTAGACTGAACAGGCAAAAAGGAAAGAGAAGGCCCAAATTACCACTATCAGAAACGTGAGAGGTGTGACCACTACAGAGTCCACATATATTAAAAGGATGATAAGGAAATATTACAGGGCACCCGGGTGGCTCGGGTGGTTGGGTGACTACCTTTGGCTCAGGTCACAATCCTGGAGTCCCAGGATCCAGTTCTGCATCGGGCTCCCTGTTCGATGGGGAGCCTGCCTCTCTCTCTGACCCTTTCCCCTCTCATGCTCTCTCACTCTCAAATAAATTTAAAAAATCTTTTTTTAAAAAAAGAAATATTATAGACAACTTAATGCCAATATTTATAACATCTAATTGTTGTAATGCAGTAATTGTTTCATCTAATGAAATAACAAATCTCTTGAAAGATATCAACTACCACAGTTCACTAAAAAAGAGAGAGAATAGGTCTGTATCTACTGAAGTAATTGAATTTCTATTTAAAAATCTCTTCACAAAGAAAACTCCAGGGCCAGAGTACTTCACTGGTGGATTCCACGAAGTGTTCAAAGAGGAATAATACCAATATTACATACACTCTTCCAGAAAATAGGAGAAATAGAAGCAAAGGGAACACCTTAACTCACTTTCAAAGGCCAGCATGAATTTGATGCCAAAGCCAGGAAAAGATAACTAGGGGGGAAAAAGCTCAGACCAGTATCCCTCATAAACACAGATGTAAATGAGACCCTGCAGTGTATTAAAAGGGTAGTACATTATGGCCAAGTGGGATTTATCCCCAGAATGCAAAGCTAGTACCACATTCAAAATTCAGTTGATATAATTCGCTGTATGACCAGACTCAAAAGGAAAGGAAATCAGGAAGTCACAGAATGACTGGGAAGTCTGGAGAAGCAGATCCAGAAAAACACAGGCAGGAACAACAACAACAAATGCAGGGCAGCAGAACCACAGCTGGAATCATGCCCCAAACACAATCTGTTGTGGACACTTCCGCCCCTGCCAGGTCACTGGACACAGGGGTGGGCACCGCGGCTAATGCCATCACTGGGGGCGGGATGTTGCTGCTGCTAACTCTGCTTCCATCAGAATGCATTCTCCACCATCCACCATCCCTGCTTCTTTGATTGGCTGGTACCAGCTTTGAAGACCCAGGAGTGAGGTTCTGACTGGCCCAACTGTCAAGAAGACTGGAAAAGACAAGGTAACAGAAGAGGTTCTTAGTTGCCAACAGTGGAATCCATGCCACCAACTTCATGCAGCTGGGGACTTGGTAAGACAGACTGAACAGCTCACAGGATCACTGGGATTATTGATAGGCTATGGACCTAGCTTTCGGGAAAATACCTGCAATGACACAGGGCCTGGTAAGGGAGATCCTGCCACATTTGAGATCGGGAAGCTGCCATGCTTTCCCCTGATCCCAGAAAAGAGCAGCCTCTACTTCCCCAGAAGTACCAGCCAGAATGGATGTCCTAGGCCCAGACAGTTTCCCCAAGTAGCTCACCTCTGAATTAGACTGGTATGTCTATTTGACAGAATCCAGATTATATCCCATATTCAGTGGCAAGGAAGGCTAGGAAATGAAGGGGTTTTGTTTGGTTTTACCAAAAATAAAATGTGAGGAGGGTTTGCAAGGGATCCGAGAGCCATGACTGAGTGCTGGGTTTTTTTGTCCCCTGGTGAGAAGTGACTCTGCTTCCTATCCTTCACGGGGAGGGAAGTTCCTCAAACTTAGAAAGGTAGTTCAGCTGCTCAACTTCCAAAAGTGACCAGTGGAGAAGCACTAGAGAAAGATGTTTCTATTACTTCCATTTTACAGATTGGAAACTGAGCTTCCCAGACATTTGGTAACTTGTGCAAGATCACAGTTTGAAGAACGAACATTGGCCAAACCCTTATATAGATTTCACCTCCCTTAGTCTTCACAACTCTCCATGTTAGTTATGATCACCCCATTTTATATAAGAAAAAAAATGGAAATCAATTAAGAAGCTAAAAGTCCTGTGGTGTGACCCTGCTGTGATTTGCCTTCTATCCCACCACCTTAACCCAGTACCAAGGTGTTACATGACAACAGAGCTCTCCAGGCCTCTGGGTGTTGGTGCGCAGGTGCATGTGAGTTTGTGCGTCCTTACTGTCTTGTCCTGCATCAAGGTCAATGTTCATTAGATAAATTTGGGTGTCTCTGTCACTACGTCTCATCTCTTCTTACACTAACTCAGGTGTATTCTAGAGTCTCTTGGGCCCCACCAGCTCTAATTATCTAAAAAATAAAGGGCAATGGGATGGAGCATGATATGGCCTGGGATCTGTAGCTCTGTCAGTATGCAAATCATTTATCTGTATTCAAATTACTCCAAGGAAATGGTATTTGGGATCCCTGGGTCAATCTTCCTCTCCTGTAAATGATGCAAAATATTTTCGGTTCATATGACCCTCTACGGCTAGATTCAAACCATTTTTTGTTTTTTTTTTTTAACAGACTTGCTTTTTTGGAGCAGTTTTAGGGACACAGCAAAATTGAGTAGATTTTTTTTTTTTTGCACATACATAGCCTCCCCCATTGTTGACATCCCCCACTGTAACATTTGTTACAACTGATAAACCTACGTTGACACATCATTGTCCCTCAAAGTCCAGTTTCCCCTATGGTCATTCTTGTTGATGTTCCAAATAAGATGAACTTAAAGAGATTCAAATGAAAACACATTATAATTTAAATGTTGAAAGTTAAAAGCAAGGAGAGAATATTGAAAGCAGCAAGAGAAAAACTTTTATGTACAAGGGAACCTCCATAAAACTATCAGCAGATTATTCATCAGAAACTTTGCAGGCCAGAAAGGCATGGCCTGCAATATATTTAAAGTGCTGAAAGAAAGAACCTCCAACCAAGAATACTCTACTGGCAAAGTTATCATTAAGAATTGGAGGAAAGACAAGCAAAAGATAAAGGAGCTCATCATCACTAGGCTGGCCTTATAAAAAATGTTAAAGGGATTTCATTTTTTTTTTTTAAAGATTTTATTTATTTGACAGAGAGAAACACAGCGAGAGAGGGAACACAAGCAGAGGGAATGGTAGCAGGAGAAGCAGGCTTCCCTCCGAGCAGGGAGCCCGATGCGGGGCTTGATCCCAGGACCCTGGGATCATGACCTGAGCTGAAGGCAGATGCTTAACGACTGAGCCACCCAGGCGCCCCTAAAGGGATTTCTTTTAAACTGAAAAGAAAGGGTACTGATTAATCACAATGAAAAAATAAATCTCACTGGAAAGGTAAATATATAGTAAAGGTAGTGGATTAATCACTTATAATGCTAATATGAAAGTTTAAAGACAAAAGCAGTAAAAATAACTATAATTATAATAATTATTTAAAGGACACACAAGATAAAAAGATGTAAAATGTGGCATCAAAAACATAAAATAGGGGGACTGTAAAAATGCTGAGCTTTAGAATGGGATCAGACTTAAGTTATTATCAACTTAAAATAGACTATTATAGTTATAAGCTGTTATATGTAAGTCTCATGGTAATCACAAAGCAAAAACTTATAGTAAATACACAAAAGGTGAAGAGAAAGGATTCTAAGTATACCACTAAAGAAAGTCATCAAACCACAAAGGAAGAGAGCAAGAGAAGAAAGGAGCTGAGAGGAGCTACAAAAAGAGCTAAAAGCAATTAACAATATGGCAATAAGTACATACCTGTCAATAATTATTTTAAATGTAAGTGGACTAAACTTTTTAACCAAAAGACATCGAGTGGCTGAATGGATTAAAAAACAAGGCTCATCTATATGCTACCCATAAGATATACACTTTAGATGTAAGGATACACATGGGCTGAAAGTGAAGGGATGCAAAAAAAGTATTGCATGCAAATGGAAACCAAAAGAAAGTTGGAGTAGCTACACTTAAATCAGACAAAATAGCCTTTTAAAACAAAACTGTAATAAGAGACAAACATGGGTGTTATATAATGATAAAGGGGTCAAACAAACAATATTTATAACCAACATTTATAAATATTTGTGCACCCAACATAGGAGCACCTAAATATATGAAGTGAACATTATCAGACATAAAAGGAGAAATAGGGATGCCTGAGTGGCTCAGTCGGTTAAGCCTCTGCCCAGGGTCCTGGGATCAAGTCCTACATCAGGCTCCTTGCTCAGCAGGGAGCCTGCTTCTCTCTCTCTCTATCTCTGCCTCTGCCTGTCACTCTGCCTGCTTGTGCTCTATCTCTTTCTCTGGCAAATAAATAAACAAAATCTTAAAAAAAAAACAAAAAACAGAGTTAAAAAACTAATAAAAATAAATAAATAAAAGGAGAAATAGATAGCAATACGATAATAGTAGGAGATTTTAATACCCTACTTACATCACTGGATAGATCACTCAGACAGAAAATCAATTAGGAAACATTAGCCTTAAATGACATATAAGACCAGATGTACTGACAGATAATATACAGAATATTGCATCCAAATGCAACAGAATACACATTCTTCTTAAGTGCTCATGAAACATTTCATTTTCCCAGATAGATCCTATGTTAGGCCACAAAACAAGTCTTTTTTTTTTTAAGATTTTATTTATTTAACAGAGAGAGAGATCACAAGCAGGCAGAGAGGCAGCAGGGGGTTGGGGGAAGCAGGCTCCCTGCTGAGCAAGGAGTTCAATCCCAGTACCCTGAGATCATGACCTGAGCAGAAGGCAGAGGCTATAAACCACTGAGCCACCCAGGCGCCCCCGCAAAGCAAGTCTTAATACATTTAAGAAGACTGAAATCATAGGAAGCATCTTTTTTTTACCACAATGTATGAAACAAGAAAATAATTACATGCAGAAAACTGGAAAATTCATAAATATGTTGAGATTAAACACAAGTTATTGAAAACCAACGGGTCAAAGAAGAAAGCAAAGGAGAAATACAAAAATAATCTCAAGACAAACAAAAATAGAAATATACCAAAATTTGTGGGATGCAGCAAAAGCAGTTCTAAGAGGGAAATTCATAGTGATAAATGCCTACCTCAGGAAAAAAAGAAGTTATTTTTTTAGAGATTTTATCATTATTATTATGTATTTGAGAGAGTGCGCCTGCGTGCACATGCAAGTGGAGGATGGGCAGAGGGAAAGGGAGAAACAGCCTCCCCCACTGAGTGGGGAGTGGGGGCGGAGCTCCAGTCCCAGGGCTCTGAGTTCATGTCATAAGCTGAAACCAAGAGTTGCACACTCAACCTACTGAGCCATCTAGAAAAAGAAAAGTGTTAAATAACCTAACTTTGTACTTCAAGGAACTAGAAACAGAAAAACAAATGAAGCCCAAATAACAACACCAGAGCAGAAATAGAGACTAAGAACATGTATGAACAATTACACACCAACAAAGTGGATAATCTAGAAGAAATGGATAAATTCCCAGAAACATACAACCTACCAAGACTGAATCATGATGAAATTAAAAGATTTGAACAGACCAATGACTAATAAGGAAATTGAATCAGTAATAAAAAAACTCCAGATAAAAGCCCAGCAGCAGAGGGATTCACTGGGAAATCCTGCCAAACATTCAGAACATGTGATGCAAAAATCCTTAACAAGGGGCACCTGGGTGGCTCAGTGGGTTAAAGCTATCTGCCTTCGGCTCAGATCATGATCTCAGGGTCCTGGGTCCCTGCTCAGCAGGGAGCCTGCTTCCCCCCACCCCCTTTGCCTGCCTCTCTGCCTACTTGTGATCTCTCTCTCCCTCTGTCAAATAAAGAAATAAAAATCTTTATTTAAAAAAAATCCTTAACAAAATATTAGCAAACTGAATTCAACAATACATTAAAAGGACCATACATCATGATCAAGTGGGACTTATTTTAGGGATATGAGGATGGTTCCCTATCTGCAAATCAGTCATTGTGATACAGCACATTAACAAAATGAAGGAGGAAAACCATATGATCATCTCAATAGATGCCGAAAAATCATTTGACAAAATTCAAATTTTTTAAAAAAGATTTTATCTATTTATTTAAGAGAGAGAGAGTGCAAGCGGTGGGGAGGGGCCGAGGGAGAAGCAGGCTCCCGGCTGAGCAGGGAGTCCAGCGCAGCCTGATCCCAGGCTCCTGAGATCATGACCTGAGCCGAAGGCAGACACTTAATTGACTGAGGCACCCAGGGGCCTCTCAACATCTATTTTCAATAAAAATTCTCAACCAAGAATTTATATGGGTATAGAGGGAACGTATGGGTATAGAGGGAATTTATATGGGGATAGAGGGAACGTACGTCAACATAATAAAGGCCATATATGATAAACCTGCAGCTTCACACTCAATAGTGAAAAGCTGAAAGCCTTTCCACTAAGATCAGGAACAAGACAAATATGCCTACTCTTGACACTTTTATTCAACATAGTATTTGGAAGTCCTAACTACAGCAAATAGGCAAGAAAAAATAAAAGGCATCCAAATTGGAAAGGAAGAAGTAAAACTGTCAATATTTACAGATGACATGATGTTTTATACAGAAAATCCTAAAGATTCCATCAAAAACTGTTAGAACTAATAAGTGAATCCAGTACAGTTGCAGGATACAAAAGCAATATACAAACATCTGTTGCATTTCTATACACTAAGAAACTATCAGAGAAAAACCCATTTACAATTGCATCAAAAAGAACAAAATACCTAGAAGTAAATTTAGCCAAAGAGATGAAAGACCTGTATATTGAAAACTATAAGACATTAATAAAAGGAATTGAAGAAGACACAAATAAATGGAAAGATCTTCTGTGCTCATGGACTGGAGAAATCACTATTGGTAAAAGTAGTCTGAAGATTTAATGCAATCCCTACCAAAATTCCAATAGCATTTTTAAAAAGATTTTATTTATTTATTTGGCAGAGAGAGAGATCACAAGTAGGCAGAGAGGCAGGCAGAGAGAGAAGGGGAAGCAGGCTCCCTGTTGAGCAGAGAGCCCACCCGACAGAGGCCTCGATCCCAGGACCCTGAGCTCATGACCTGAGCCGAAGGCAGAGGCTTTAAACTGCTTTAACCTGCTGAACCACCCAGGCGCCCTCCCAATAGCATTTTTCATGGAAATAGAACAAATGATCCTAAAATGTGTAAGGAACCCTAAAAGACCCTAAGTAGCCAAAACAATGTATGAACAATTTCCAGCAAAGCTGGAGGTATCACACTCCCTGATTTCAAACTATATTACAAAGCTATAGTAATTGAAACAGTATGATATTGTCATAAAAACACCTAGATTAAAGGAACAGAATAGAGAGCCAAGAAGTAAACCCATGTATATATGATTAATTAACTTACAGCAAAGGAGCAAAAAATACACAGTGAGGAAAGGACAGTCTCTTTAACAAACGGTGCTGAGACCTGGGTGGCTCAGTTGGTAAAGCCTCTGCCTTCAGCTCAGGTCATGATCCTGGGGTCCTGGGATCAAGCCCCATATCGGGCTCCCTACTCAGTGGGGGTTTGCTTCTCCTTCTGCCCCTCCTCCTGCTTATGAATGCTGTGTCTCTCAAAAAAATAAATACTTAAAAAAAAAATAAACGGTGCTGAGATAACTGGACAGCCACATGTAAAAGAATGAAACTTGACCACTATCTTACAGTATACACACAAAAAATCACTCAAAATGGATTAATGACTTGAACGTAAGACATGAAAGCATAAAACTCCTAGAAGAAAATAGTGGGAGTAAACCCCTCGACATGGGTCTTGGTGGTGATTTTCTGAATCTGACATCAAAAGTAAAAGCAACAAAAGTAAAATAACTAAGTGGGACTACATCATACTAAAAACCTTATGCATAGCAGCAGAAAGCATTGGCAAAATGAAAAGGCAACCTACAGAATGGGAGAAAATATTGACAAATCCTGTGTTTGCTAAAGGGCTAATATCCAAAATCTATAAAGAACTCATTCAGCTCAACAGCAAAAAACAATCCTATTTATTTATTTAAAGATTTTATTTATTTATTTGACAGAGAGGAGAGAGATCACAAGTAGGCAGAGAGACAGGCAGAGAGAGAGAGGGAAACAGGCTCCCCGCTGAGCAGAGAGCCCGATGCGGGGCTCGATCCCAGAACCCTGAGATCATGACCTGAGCCAAAGGCAGAGGCTTTAACCCACTGAGCCACCCAGGTGCCCCCAATCCTATTTAAAGACAGGCAGAAGTTTAAAAAAAAAAACTCAAAAAATTAAAAAAAATATAGCCAGAAGATCTGGAAAGATATTTTCCCAAAGAAGACAAACAGATGGCCAACAGGCATGTGAGAAGATGTTCAGCATCAGTAATAATCAGGGAAATGCAAATCAAAATCTCAATGAGGTGTCCTCTCGTTCCTGTCTGAACGGCTATTGTAAGAAAGGTAAGAGATAAGTAAGCACTGGCGAGGATGTGGAGAAGAGGGAACTCTTGCGCTCTGCTCATGGGAATGAAAACTGGTGCAGTCATAAGAGAAAACAGGATGGAGGTTCCTCAAAAAATTAAAAATAGGACTACCACATGATCCAGGAATTCCAATTCTGGGTATTTATCTGGAGAAAATGAAAACACTAACTCAAAAAGATATCTGGACCCATAGTAGTCTGAAGATTTCAGTTCACTGCAGCATTGTCTGCAATAGTCAAGATATGGAAACAACCCAAGTGTCCACCGATGAATGAACGGATAAAGACATTGTGTTATATACATGAAATGGGATAGTATTCAGCCATAAAAAATGAAATCTTGTCATTTTTGGCAACATGGATGGACGTACAGGGCTTATGCTAAATGAAATGAACCAAAGAAAGGCAAATACTCCATGATCTTTTTTATATGTGGAACCTAAAAAAATAAGAATAAAAATAAAACAAGCTTGTACAGAGAACAGACTGGTGGTTGTCAGACGTGGTGGATGGAGATTGAAGAAATGAGTGAAGGGGGTAAAAAAGAGAAAAAAACAAGTAAATCTCCAGCCCTAGTAATAAACAAAGACAGTGTCCATGTTCTATTTTACTACTTTTTTTTTTTTAAAGATTTTTTTTATTTATTTGACAGAGAGAAACACAGCGAGAGAGGGAACAGAAGCAGAGGGAATGGTAGCGGGAGAAGCAGGCTTCCTGCCGAGCAAGGAGCCTGATCCCAGGAGGCTGGGATCATGACCTGAGCCGAAGGCAGACGCTTAATGACAGAGCCACCCAGGCGCCCCTATTTTACTACTTTTTCACTTTAAATCTACTATTGCATTCTCAGTGTATGAGCATGTATCTTTCCACGTTGTCTAAATTGAACTTCAATATTTAGTAATTAAAATAAAGAATTATATATATTCTTATGCATAGATCATGCCATACACTGATAATCAATATAAAATAGTACTTTGGGTCATTTCTGAGTTCCTGAAAAGGCTCATCGTTAAATACGTTGGATTGTGCCCTGTAGAAATCATGTTATGGAGTCTGAAAAAAATTAAATGTTTTAATGGAATGTGGTAGATGTAATGTAGTCCCTTACATCAGTTATTACAAAAATACCTTTAAAAAAAAGATGCTTTGAAACTACTAGAAATTATTGGTGCTGAGAATACATTTGATTAGAAAAAAATCCCATCTGTTTTCAAGTGTAAAGCTAAACTTCTAAACAGATACTCTTTTCACAGACTCTGAGTTATGATTAAATATATAGTTGGGCTGACACAGTTTAGCAATTGAGGTAGAATCTTCATCTAAAAAAAAAAGGTGGGAAAGAAAAAGGACTCGTGTGAAGTCAGTTACTGAAAATCTCCCAGTCCGGTATCTGACCACCCTCTATAACTGAACAAATCCCTCGTCCCTCACCGTGGTCCGCCTTCAGTGACAACCCTGTCACATCTGTCCAGCAAGAACCCGCCTCACCCCTGCTGTGTGCTCTTAGTAATTCTCTACCCACTGCCCCTGACCCCAGCTCTTTGGCTATAAATTCCACTTGTCCTTGAGTTCAGAGTTGAACCTAATCTCTCTCCCCTATGACAAAACCCCATTGTATAGCCCCCCCCAGAACAAAGTCTTACGGTCTTTAAGAAGTGTGAAGAATATTTTTTTTTAACATTGTGTTTGTTCCCCCAATGAATTATTATAAGCCATGAAAATGAAGAAACTACAGTTGCATGCATCACTGTGGATGTGGATGAATCCTGTTGAGTCAAAATAGCAAGTCCTAGAAAACAAGATATAGTTTAGCATTAATAAAGGTCCAAACAAGTACATAAAACTAAATAAAATAGTACGTGTTTAGGCATATATATATTTAACTTTTCTCAAGTGTCTGTATATATCATTTCCAAGGAAATGATAAACCTTAACTATCAGAATAGTGGTTTTATGTGAAGCAGAAGTGCACATAGGGGGGTGTAGCCTGGGGCTGGATGGTGGGATCATGGTGTTTATTGTGAATAAACACAGAAATAAATGTGGGTGCCAAGAAGAGTCCCTGGAGCAGACCACGGGTGTACATACAGGCAGAGAGCTGATGGGTAGATCGGGGTTGGCTGGGGTCAGGCTGTACCAGGGACAAAGGTCAGAGTGTGCAAAGGCCTGTGTCAGGGAGAGAGAGCTTGATTTGCTGGAGCTGCTCCCGGGGTCCCAGGTGGGCCTGGCCCAGGGCAACGCTGCCAGACAGGGAGACGAGAGGGCAGGCATCAGAGTCAGCTAAGACGCCTGTAGGCCATGGGACACCGTGAAGCGGGGGAGGGAAGGGAGACACGACACTGACTTTATGAAGACAGCTCTGGCAGTATAGGGGAAGTACGTGGCCTGTCCCCAGGCAGCCTAACCACTGTCTCGCCAGCCTCATCATACCACCTTTGGCTATACTCCAGTTACGCAATAGGCACCTAGCCAGGTCACTCTCCCGCCCCCCCCCACCCCACCCCCCCCTCCAGGAGCGAAGTCTGTAACCACCTCCACCGGGAATCTTTCCCAGGCTGCCCTTCCCAGTCTGGGAAAGGAGCCCCAGAACCTCCATCAAAACATTTCCCTCACGGGTTTGAATTGTCTTCACCTGTGTCCTCGACGACGTGGGCGCTGTGCATTTAGGCTCTTTGGTGCCTGGCACGGAGAGGGTTGGGGTCAGACCAAATGACTGTGGAAGGGAACAGAAGTCAGCTCCGGGACCACAGAGGGGGACACCCAGACCAGGAACTTTCAATTTCCCCCGAGGAAGCACAGATGCTTGGATGCACCCTCTGGGCCTCCGCTCTGGCCACGCCCTCTTCCTTATCTCTGGCTCGGGCGGGCTGGGAAGCGGCCCACCGTCTTCAGCTCTATAGTCACCCGCAGAGCAGAGAGGCTCACCTCCCTGCGGCTCGGGTGGGCGGGGAAGGCTCCGTGAAGCAGGTGTAGTGTGAAATTGGAATTTAAAAAGATGAGTTGAAGCCTGCTCTATAAAAATAAAGTGTGGACACGTGTCTAAGGGAGAGGATATTAAACCATTCTCTTTCCCTGGCTGCTACTTCCCACGTGCGTTGGGAAGAAACCCCAAAGCTGCCGAGTGACCGTGGGTGTCTCCTCCCTCTCAGGGGCACCCACCCCGGAGCTCCCCGCGCTTGAATGAATGGGGGAGGACCCGTGCACATGAATGAGTGCGGGAGTGAGGGAGTGCGCGGGCCAGCGGGCGGGTGAATGGCGACCGCGCCGACTCGGCACAGGGGCGCGGGCGCGGGCTCCGGCTCCACTTCCCTCTCCCGCCAGCTGGTGGCCTAGGGAAGGTGGCGGCGCCGGCAGCGGCCCGAGCTGGGACGGGCCGGGGCGCGGGATGGTGGGGGAAGGGGCGTTCCCGGCGGCCGCGCCTTCCGCGGCTATTGGATTAGTGGCCTTCAGGGATGAGCTCAGCCGGATCGGCTTTCAGCTGCAGCCTCCGGGCCGGCCGGGAAGGCGGGGAGCGGGCGGCGGCGGCGGAGGAGGGGGAGGCGGCGGCGGCTGCAGCATCCAGTGCTGGCCGCGGCGGCCGGCGCGCCCCGCGCACAAAGGCGCCCAGCCCCTGGGGAGGGCGATGAGCGCACCGCAGCCTGGGCTCGGACCCCAGCTCCAACTACCACTGCGTGCGCCCAGGGCTCTGGGGAAGACGCAGGGCGCGCCGGGGGCCAACGGCCGAGGCGCGGCCCGTGAGCCCTGAGCTCGGGACTCGCCGCCTTCCCGGTCCGGCGCGGAGCTCCGGCGGGGCTAGAGCGCGGGCCTTGGCGCGCCCCCGGGATCCGCGAAGGAAGGCGCTGCCCCACTCCCACCCGACCTCTCGCGCCCTCCCGCCGTGCCCGAGCGCCAACTTCCCCAAGAACGCTCCAACTCCAGGCCACCCTGCCGGGCAGAGGGGGCGCTGCTGCTGGGCACCCTCGGTGAGGACGCGCCCCTGGCCCTGGGGAGCCAGCCGGCATCTTCTGGGTCGTTCGGGCGCCCCTGAGTGGGCGGCGGCGGCGGCGGCGCCAGCAAACGGCTCTTAGCGGAGTGCAGGACCTGCCAGCCCCGGCGATTCCTCCCGGCAGGCGCTCGCCCTCTCTTTTATGGTGAGTATCGTCCAGCTTCTGGTGAGGGGCGCCCTTGGGCACGCGGGAGCCGGGCGCCGAGATCTGGCAGCGCAGACCTCGTGCGGGCCAGCACTCACCACAACTGGAGCTCCTGGCATGGGTCCTGTCCGGGTTCCCGGGAATTCCTCTCTGCAGGCTGTGGCAGTCCCAACTGGCTGGTCTGCGTGCAGGCTTGGGGCATTTGGGGCTGGCCCCTGGTGTTAAAGGTTCGAAGCCTACTGCTTCTCTGTGTAATGGAGACAGCATGGAAGACTGCCCTCCGAGTTGCCCTGCCTGGGTTTGGGCGCAAGATCCGTCATTCACTCGCTAGGTGACCTTGGGCAAGGCGCCAAACCTCAGTTTCCTCATCCGTAGGATGGGAAGATCATAGTACCCGTTTTATAAGGGTATTGGCAGGATCTATGAGGCGATGCTTGTAACGTATGCAGACCTGTGCCTCGCACATAGGAAGTACTCCGTCCAACGTTAGCTAGCATTATTATTAGCTGTGTGAGCCCAAGCGTGTCACAACTTTTCCGAGCTGTAGCAGCTCCCTCGTCTATACAATGGGGACTGAATAAATTCTGGGGGTGTGCTCGCCGGGGTGGGGTGGGGGAGGGGATTCGGAGCGGTGGGAATCAAGGGCCTGGCACGCAGTAGGCGGTGATGAAGTGGTGGCTGGTGTTACCGTTTACTTTAGACGCTGGGGTAGTGAGACTGGTCGCCCGGCCCGAGCGCTGCTCGAGGTGTTTCCGGCCTTGCTTGGAGACAAACTTGGTGATGCTCAGGAAGAGAGGGGGTCGCAAGCTCCGCGAGTCACAGGCGGGGAGGAGGTGGGCAGGTCTGGGAAGAAGGGAGGAGGGCGCCCTGGCAGCGCCGCAGGACGCGCCACGGGCTCCGAGCGGGGAGGGGACACTGAGCCCAGGACCTCTCCGTGGTGGGATAAACTGAGAAGTGGCCGCTCCAGCCTCGTTAAGGGCCGAGCATGGACGACTGAGGACTAGAACAGAGAGGAGGGTGCTTCTGTACCGCTGCCGCGAAGAGGTGGAGAACCTGGGCTCCGGAGTCAGGCTAGAGTTCGAATTCCGCCTCCACCATCAGCCCTCAGTGTGACCTTGGCCGAGTACTCTGATCCCTCCCTGCTCAGTTTCTTCATTGGCCCCATCCTCCGCGGGGGGGCGGTTGCGGGGTGAAGATGGGAGTTCTCTCCTCTCTAGGAATCTGAGCCCCCATCCTTCCACCCACCTTCTGCCCCTCCCCTCAATCTGATGAGCCTAAATCCGGAAGACGTGAAATGTTATGCCTGAGCCTTAGGGAAACGCTGTTAAAAGGAGAATCCAGGATCTGCTCATCCTCTTCCCCGCCGGTCAGGGCACCATGGAAAGAGGTCAGTGCACTAAATCTCAGTCCCTCTGTCCCTGCTTCCTCACCTTCTCCCCTCTATCCTCCAACCAAATCCTGCAGCTTCTGTCAGGCAGGCAAATGGGGGACGCCTCCTCATCCCCCAAAACCTTCATTTGTTTCTAGAGCTCTTCAGATTAATGGAGTTTGTGAAAAGACAGAGTGTCAATAGCGTGATCTAAGCTTGCTTTACACAAGGGCATATTCCTCTGAAACACATACCCTCTGATTGATTCAATTTTTTAAACTTCTTTAAATAGTAGTAATAAAAAGAATTTAAGCGACCTTTGGCAAACAACAAAATTCAACTGGCTGGCCATCTCACTCAAATATCCCTCTAGTTCGTATTTCTGTTTTCTTTCAAAGATTGATCAATTCAATTATATAAAAAGAAACTCTGCAGGGAAAAGAAATCACCATAAATAGTCAAGAGACATAGGACAAACTGGGGGGAGAATTGTCACTCCTATCACAAAGGGCTTATCTCTTTAATATGTAAAAGATTTCTCAAGTCAGTAAGCAAAACACCAAAACTGGACAAAGACTATTAACAGTCCACATAAACAAAATGAAATCAAAATGATACTTAAACATATGACAAGATGCCCTACCTCCCTCAGTAAGAAGAATGCAAGTTAAAACTATAATAAGACACATTTTTTTTCACCTATCAGGTTAGCAGATAAGAGCAGTAAGCATTTATCAGAAACATCTTTTAAAAATATAAGTGAAGGCCACTGGGATGGCTCAGTTGTTAGGCATTTGCCTTCGGCTCAGGTCATGATCCCAGGGTCCTGGGATGGAGTCCTGCATTGGGCTCCCTGCTCAGCGAGAGGCCTGCTTCTCCCTCTCCCACTCCCCCTGCTTGTGTTCTCTCTCACTGTGTCTCTCTCTGTCAAATATATAAATAAAAATAATAAATAAATAAATAAAATATAAGTGAATTGGGGCACCTAAGTAGCTTAGTCGGTTAAGCATCTGAGTTGATATCTGGTCAGGTCTTGATTTCAGGGCTGTGAGTTCAAGCCCCATGTTGAGCTCCAACACCGGCCTACCTGAAAAAAATCAGTCAAACAAACAAAGCCCTCTCTTAGAACCCCGCAAAGCTGTCCTTCAGTAAATTCCTAGGCACCCCAGGGTCTTCCAGGTCTGGTTACTGCCCTTTCTCCCTTTGTCATCATTTTCTTCTTTTACTGCCTTCCATTCCCTGGCCTTTCTAGTTTTGCTGCAACACTTGAAGGAATTCATTTGCTGTTCCCCCTGCTTTTTGTCTTTGCTTTTCTTTCTTTCTTTCTTTCTTTCTTTCTTTCTTTCTTTCTTTCTTTGAGAGAGAAAGGGTGTGAGTGGTGGGGATAGAGGAGAGAGAGGGAGAGAGAATCTCAAGCAGACTAAGTGCTGAGCAGGGCTTGATCTCACAACCCTGAGACCACGACCTGAGCAGAAATCAAGAGTTATAGTTTCTTAGGCGACTGAGCCACCCAGCCACCCTTCTTCCCTTTTCGTAAGACTTACTCTTTAAGTCTTAAGCTTAACCTTCTTACTCCTTACTCCTCTCCCAGGAAATGGGCAAGACCTGGGCCAGTACAGAGTTCCTCATCCCTCTGTGAAGACACCCAGTTAACTCACCATATGGGGGCTACTTAATTCTCCCTGAGTTGCCTGGCCTGTTGTCACATAGCCAGGCTCTTGAAAGGTCTCTTCTCTGTTGGTATAAGAATGAAGGGTCTCACACAACTCCCTGGGCTGGAGTGGAGTGATTAGAAGTTTCTGCTTCACAGTCATTTAAAGGCCATTGGATGTGGAAAATCCGGGCGGTGGTGGGACCTGGAGTGGAGTGATCAGAAGTTTCTGCTTCACAGTCATTTAAAAAAAAAAGGTCATAGGGGCGCCTTGGTGGCTTAGTCGGTTAAGCCTCTGACTCTTGGTTTGTTGTTGTTGTTTTTTTTAAAGATTTATTTATTCATTTATTTGACACAGAGAGAGAGAGAGATCACAAGTAGGCAGGCAGAGAGAGAGAGGGAAGCAGGCTCCCCGCTGAGCAGAGTGGCCAATGCGGGGCTCAATCCCATGACCCTGAGATCATGACCTGAGCTAAAGGCAGAGGCTTTAACCCACTGAGCCACCCAGGCGCCCCTGACTCTTGGTTTTGGCTCAGGTCGTGATCTCCTGGGTTGTGGGATTGAGCCCCACATTGGGCTCTGCTCTCAGCATGCATAGAGTCTGCTTGAGATTCTCTTTCTCTGCCCCTCCCCCTGCTCACTATCTAAATCTCTCTCCCAAATAAGTAAAAGCTTAGAAAAAAAAAATAAGTACATAAATAGCTGCACTTATGTGCACATAAACGTGCATATTTGGTAAAGAAGATCCACAGCAAAAAATACATAAAATATCAACACATTTTTAAATAAACATGGTGCCTAAATAAGTCAGCGAGCTTATCCACTGCTGCTCAGGTCAAGAACTACAGAGGCTGGGGGAAAAACAGTTGTCTGTGCTGAACCCTTTGGGAAAGAGGTTGGGGAACTCAAATCAGGTACCATGGGCCTTGTGGACCTTTCCAGGCCAGTGTTGACTGCATGTGATTTTTGCCTTACATATTGAATTTAGGACTCAATCCCCATTTCAAATGTGTACTATAATTATGAGAAAAAAAATGCTCGTTGTTAAAAATGCAAACTATATGGGAGATGTGGAGTAGATATCCCTTCTTCAACCCGACAGGTAGTTTCTCACCTAGCCAGAGGTAGCAGGTGCTGGCTGGATGCCGGCAGGAGATAAGGGAGAGCTGGGTGCTGGCTCTGCCAACAAGAAATGCAGCACGCGGTGCAGAAGACAACAAGGAGGGGGATGGAGGGCTGGCACAGAGGCTGCCTGGCCTGCTTGCGGGGAGAAATCAGCCAGGCAAGGGAAAGCGGGAAGGCTCCCAGGACAACAAGGTATGATGAGACATAGTGCTTGGGGGAGTCCGGCATGGCCACTCTGAGCTGGGAGGCAGGGTGGGAGAACTAAGCAGGAGCAGATCTCGGGGACTGTTGTGCCAAGCAATGGGGTGCAGCTTCCCCCTGAGAAGCCACCTGGAGAGGTGAATGAGAAGATGGGTGGTGGCTTGGTCACATTTACCCTTGGCAGCTTGAAGAGGGGTGAGGGGACACAGACTGAGTCAAGGAGTCCCGTTAGGAGACCATTGCAGTAATTCAGGCAACAGCTGAGCTAAGGGAGAGACGGAGAGATGGGGGGATCCACGGCAGAAATGGGGTATGCAGAGAGGAACTTGGTATGCTGGAGAGGGGTAAAGCTGAGGTTCAACCCTGGACATGTAGATTCTGAGGCGCCGGTGGGTCCCCAGATCTCTGACATCTGGAGAGGGTGAGCACACTGCCCCCAACTCCCCGGGGGGAGGCTTATGGTAGAAAGAGGCCTGCTGGCTTTACAAGGTTATTTGAACAAGCACTCAATCTGATGATGGTTAGAGACTTCCAGAAAGAGGGTTCTGGTGCTGAGGAGAGAAGGCAGGGCTGCAGACCCAGTTTGGAAGCATCGGCAGAGGCCAGAAAGGAGAGGAGCAGAACCTGAAGATGTGACCTAGGGGGCGCCCCATTTTTGGGGCAGCGAAAGTACGTGCTGGAGCCAGGAAGTTACCGGAAGCTGCCATGAGCTCCGGACCTCCATGGGTGCACAGAGGGAGAGGCCCAGAGCAGCTCCCAAGTCACCCATCCGGCTTAGTGCTAGGAAATGCCACTGATGGTGAACATGGAGCCCTGTCTTCTCCAGGAGGGAGCCAAGGTTGCTCTAGTCAGCCAGGCCACAGAGATGGCTCCTCTCTCAGCCACAGACCTGGAGATAGGTTAATCACACAGGTTCCTCGGGCCAGGGGCTTCCTCCCAATTGGCCCTCCTTCTCCTCTCTCTCTCCCTCCCAGGCCTCCCTGTTTTCCCTGCTTCCTTACCAGCCCCTTTTCCTCTCTTGTCCACTCCCTGGTCTCTCAAAAACGCTCCCAGAGACACCTCAGGCTTCACAGAGGGCCCCTCAGAAATCCCAGCAGGTGCCTATCATAATCTCCTGGATCAAGCCTGAGGCATGAATAAATTTGCTTTTTTTTTTTTTTCAGACATCCTGAGTTTTCCCACAACCAGTTATACCAAATGGAGATAAATGAGGGGCTGGACATGAAGGTTATTGTGTTTCTTCCCTCGTAGAATTTTCCCCAGGAGGGTCCCAATGTGTAGGGCCCTGCCCCACCCATGTTCCAGCTTTGCTCTAGCCCAGGCCACACCAGGCCTCACAGAGGCCAGCTGCCCCCAAGAACAAGCCACATGTGCCTGGGACCGCCCTCTGGGCACAGGGGCAGCTGCAGGGTGACCAGGCCTCTGACCTTGCTGCCTCCGAGGTGTGTCTCTTTCAAATGACCTTGTAGAGGGAGCATGCTGGCCTGCTCTCTGCCCAGCAACCTCTTTCGTCCCATCCTCGGCTCTCCTTGCTGGCTGACGGCCTGAGCTTCTGCCTTGGGGGCTCCTGGCTCAGTCACGCGTGGGAGGATTCCCATGGAAACCCCACAAGAAGGAGAGGCTCGGGGAAGCCTCATGGATTTGCACTCTAGGAAGGCGGGCGTGAGACGGTTCCACCTGGAACTGGGCAGATGGCTCTCTTTGTGAGCTCTGGGGAAGAAAAGGCTCGCCCAGCCCGTTGTAGCGCGAGCCCCACGCATGCTGGAGAGGGAAAAAGATAATGGAAGTCTGGGGGCAAGAACTTGGAGGCTCTTTGGTTCATTCGTCATTGGTGGTTTCGTGCTGAATGAGCGTCTTTTAATAAAACAACCCCCCGACTTCCTATTTGTGCTAAGAAAACCTTATAAACATCCCGGTCAAACCAGGGTCCGGTAGGTATCATTGGCGCCATCGTCCAGAGGCAAAAAACCGAAAGAATGACAATGGCAGATGGATTGGCTGGGCTCCTGGCACTCTGTACCTCCAGCTCATGCCTCCGTGGTGGCTTCTTTGGCTCCTTTGCTCAGGCTTGTGCATTGTGGAGGCATTGGCCTCACCCTTGCTCTGCACCGGCACCAATCGGGGGTCCTGGGGCTGCAATGGGGAGACCCAGCCCGGCTCTCGAGTCGTGTCCCAGCCGGCCAGAGGGAGGCAGCTAAGGAGACGCACGGCCTCCTGCGGTAAGGCTGATTGAGACAAGTCCAGCGGCTCTGGGAGCAGGGGAGGGGGCTCCCCCTAGGTGCTGATCCCTGAGCTGAATTACCCAGACGTGTGCACGCAGGGGTGTGCAGGGAGAGAGGAGGGACGAAGGCAGCAGCATGGTAGGACAGGCATGTGTGGGCTTACGTGCACCTGTTGGAAAGTTCTGGCAGGTTGGTGGGAATGCAGTGAAGGGGTTTGTGGAGGAGGGTGGGCCGGGGGAGCACTGGGGGAGGTTAGGGTTAGGGGTCTGCCCTTTATCCTTCTGTGAAGGATTATAAGCAGGGGTCTGTTTCTATTAGCTTTGGGTTTCACAACTGCTGTAGTATGTATTTGAAAGCAATGGGAGTCTACAAAAGGAATTCAAATAGTATCAGACTGCGCTGTTTTTTACAGTCCTTACCATTGTTCAGGCCTGTCACTGGGCATGACCCCTTTGGTGTGAGCTCTCCCTAGAGGGAAGGGATCTGGTTTTAGACCTTCCTATAGCCTCGGATCCCCAGGGAGGCAGCATTATTGTTGGCTAAAAGAAGGAATGAAATCCATACCCTCCCCTGAGTCTGAAGCCGGAGGCCACCCTGAGGGGAGGGCAGCTCACCAAGTCATTGCCAATTCCTGCAGCATTTGTCTCCGTGGCCAACCCCATGCCTGGGTGAGTCCAGCCAGCCGGGCCTCTGAGAATGGGGTTTCTGGTCCGCGCATCTGAAGCCTGAGCATCACGTTTTGCAGACTGCTGAGGCTCCTTCGGCGGGCCAGCCTGAACGCTTTACATTTCCTCATTTCTTTGCCGGGTTGCAACACCCCGCCAGGGTCCCCTGAAGGGTGATTGGCAATTTGGATTTTTGTTGTCTTGCTCAGCCGTCACTAAAGCCCTGGGGCGGACCCTGCCGGAGATGTCATCAAGCATCCCATCCAAGCAGAGACTAAGAGATGAAGTGTGGTTTGGGGGGAATGGGATGACAGAGGCCCCATTAGACAGTGTGCGGTGTGCCTTCTGCTTACTGGGTTGAGAGACGATGAGATTCCTAGCAGGGATTTGGACTTTGTTGTAGCTCCGCTGTGCCTAGCCCAGTGCCAGGGTCTGTGGTGGAGACAAGAGAAATGCGACAGGGACCCATTCCTTCTGGATGAAGGCTGAAGAGAGAAGGCAGGGACTGAGTCTGATGGCGCTCCTGCTCTATCCCTGGCTCCCAGCAGGGCACGTGGTAGCTAGCCTCCAAGTGTTTGTTGAGTGAATAAGTGAGGACCGAGGCAAGAAGCATGCTCAGCAGTATCTAGCAAAGGGGCAGACTGGAGATAGCCAAGAGTCAGCTGCTCAGAGGAGAGGACAGTGTTAGTGACAGAACTAGGCCCCGTGTCCCCATCTCCTGACTACATCCTCTAAAAAGAACAGAAGGTGAGCCCTCCCTGTAGCTCAGGGCTACCTCCCCACACTCATACAGATACTCTACCCTATCTTTAAAGCATGGTGCCTGTCTGTGCTGGGGGGAGCAGAGAAGCCTGGGGGGAGCAGGGCGAATGCTTCCCGTGCTCAGAGGAACAGTCCTCGAGGCAGAAAGAAATGCAGATCAGCAGGACCAGATAGATAGCCCAGGCCGGCTCTGGGCCAACAGAGCTGCGGGCAGGTTCCTTGAGGCCTGGTGGATCAGGGCAGGCTTCCTGGAGAAGGTGGAGCTGTCAGGCAGGATTGAGATGAAGAAGGAAGGGCTAGGGACTCCACCCACCTGGACAAAGACTTGAAGACTGACCTGTAGGCCGGGTTTGGGATCTGGGACTCCGTTACTAACTTCCTCCCAGCGCTGGCTTGGAGTCAGCTGGTCATTCTGTCCCCTGATTCTGACCCTGACTGTGGCCTCTGACAGTTTCCATGGGACTAAAACCAAATTATTTCGCCCCTCTTTTATTCATTGGCTATTCAGTGACCAGTTAAAGGGGACCGATCGTAGGAGCTGGGACTTCCCTGGGGCGAGGACTCCAGGAGCAGGGAGTCCGACCTGGGTACAGGGAAGGTGAGGGCAGAGTAGAGCCCGCACTGCAGACCAGGAGCCAGGCTAGAAGCTGAGACCTAGACCCTCTTGTTAAGCATGTGCACTGACCTCCATTCTTCGCTGCTCTAAACCACTCTGCCCTTTGCTCCATAGCAGAATCCTAGCGCGCACCCATGATCTTTTCTTTAGGATGCATTCAGGGGCTGAAATGGCCATGTCAGAGAACATACACAGTTTAAAGCAGCACTTCACATTGCCTGGGAGCTCCTGGGGGCCCTGTGCCATTCCAGACTTTACAGACACCCTTGCGAGAAAGGCAAGGTTAGCACAGAGTTAGTGGCACTTTTCAGGTGAGTCTCAGAGAGGTCATGTCCTGGCCCAGGGCCCAGTGGGCAGCTGGGCATTCAAATCCTGCCCTTCATTCCATTGCGCAGTCACGAGTTTTCCATTAGTGGACGTGGGCACTCCGGGCGGACCCTGCCAGGGGGTGAGCAACAAAGGGGGCCGTCTGGTAGAGGTCTGCCTTGCCTCGCCCCCAGTGTGGGCAGCCTTTGGGATCTGCACCTGTCCCTGATGGGGCAGAGGCCCTGAGGCCCTCAGTCACCCAGCGTGGGTGTCCTCTGGGGATATGACATGGCCGTTGTTTTCAAACACATTAAAGGTGTCTCTTAAACAGCAACAACTCCAAAGCTGGACTGGTTGTGTACAAGGATGAAGCAGTTGCCCTTAGACACGTCCTGTGCAGGCCACATGGCACTGATCACTGTCGCCATCATGCACAGGTCCCGTCCTTCGCAGTGTGGGGGAAGGTGGGAGAGCACAGGCTTGGCCGCCCGTGGCCCTGGGGTCTATCTCAGACCTGCCACTTGCTGGGAACCTCTCCACACCTGTTTCCTCTTTTGGATAAAGGGGCACGTGCCTTCCAGGTCCTGTGAAGCAGCTGTCAAGCCCCCTAGCGCAGAGTGAGAGCAGATGCCTACAGTTAGTGATGGAGAAAGACAGATGAGCACACGTCATGCGGACTCAGGGCTCAGGATGGGTACAGCGCGGCTATCTTTTAGCCAAGTCACTTTGCTCAGGCTGCTGCCTCTTGGTGCCTCAGTTTCCTGTTCTGTTAGAATGGGACTATAAGGTACCTTTAAGTGAATTATAAAAGCAGCAGATTCCAACCCCCTCGCAGTGAGGATGCGCGAGGGCAGACTGCACAGACTTACGGAGATGACCCTGGTTGAGTGTTGGTTCTCTTAGTTGAATCCCCATACACACCCTGCACCTCTCACAAGTTAGCTTGCTCATTTCTCGTAATTGGTTGAGGCCCAAGGGCTGGGTGAAGGTTGCTATGAAGCTCCAAGGTGAACAGAGGAAAAAGCAAGTTGTTTTGTTAACTGAATTACAGTGTCCAGCTTTCTTATAGACACAACTGGTCCTCATTTCCATTTGGGCCCTTTAGGTTAAATACCCCACCCCCACCCCGCTCCCCCACCTCCGCCTTCTTGCCCCTCCCCCACTCTCCACATTAATGGCAGCATACCACACAGAATGTTCTGCACCTTGTTTGTTCGACTTCATCTCTCTGTTGACTCTTCCATGTCAATACATTCTTTTCTCCAGCTGCGTAGTATTCCATCGTATGATTTACTGAAATTTATTTAGCCTCAGTTTGGGTTTTTTCCAATATTTTGCCATTACAAACAATGCCGCCTATGTATATATGTAGTGTATATATATATATATACACATTATTTTATATACACATGTATTGTTTTATATATAATACATAATATATGAGTATGATGTATTATACGTATGTATGTAGCTCTGCACACTTCATACTGAATAAATACCGGAAATGGAATTGCTAGGTCAAAGGGAATGTGCATTCGCCATTCTGAGAGATGGTGCTAATTCGTCCTCCACTGAGGTTACGCCATTTTACCTTCAGGTTAGCAATGTGTGAGCCTGTCTGCTTCTGCAAGAAGGTATTATCTAATTTTTTGAGCTTTGCTAATCTGATAAACAAAACCGGCGTTTCATTGTAGTTCTAACTTGTTTTTCTTTTAGTAGGCATTTGGTAGAACATCTTCTCAAAAGAGCCGTTTGTTTTTGTTTTTGTGTGAACTATTTGTTGTATCTTTCACATTCTGTATGTGGGTTGGTCTTCTCTTACCAATTTATAGTAGTTTGTCATATATTTGTAATTTGTGTCTTAAGTATTTCTCCATATTAAAACAAGCTAGTCTAATCTCTTATGAGTGCTTTTTGCTATGCCATCTGGTTATTTCCCATTTTCATTTCTTATTTCTTATGTTTGGGTCTTCTCTCCCCCTTAAATGATTAGATTGAGTGGTTCGTATGTTTTATTGTTTACTTTAGTCATCAAAGTCCTACATGTGAAAGTGTTAATTATTTAATTTTAGGTGAAATAACCTGAATAAAGGCCCATGATGCTATTTCTTTTATCTTTTTACATTTAAATTCAATTAGCCAACATATAAATAAAAAGAAAATTTTGTAGAAAATATTTTGTAGATTAAAAAAAGATAAAATGAAATAATTCAAATGCTAATAGTGTTTTACATCTGGTTAATGAGACAGGTGGTGATTTTTAAGTTTTGTACATTTTTTTAATTTTCTAGAATTTAAAAATTGATTTAGTGTTTTCTAATTAATGGGCTTTAATTTTTAAAATAGTTTTAGATTTGTACAAAAACTGCATAGGAAGTAGGTAGAGTTCCCCTATTCTCACATCTAGTTTTCCCTATTATTAACATCTTCCATTAACACGGTATATTTATCATATCTAATGAACCAGTACTGATACCTGGTTACCCAAAGGCCAGGCTTTATTCAGATTTCTTTAGTTTTCACCTAGTATTGTTTCTCTGTTCCAGGACACCATATTAAATTTAGTTGTCCTTGGGCTTCTCTTGGCTGTGACAGTTTGTCAGATGTTTCTTATCTTCAGTGGCCTTAACAGTGTTGAGGAGTATTGGTCAGGTCTTTTATTGGATGCCCCCCATTGGAATTTGTCCTATGTTTTTGCTATGGTTATTTTTTTTTAAAGATTTTATTTATTTATTTGACAGAGAGAGATCAAAAGTAGGCAGAGAGGCAGGCAGAGAGAGAGGGAGAAGCAGGCTCCCCACTGAGCAGAGAGCCCGATGTGGGGCTCGATCCCAGGACCCTGAGATTATGACCTGAGCCAAAGGCAGAGGCTTCAACCCACTGAGCCACCCAGGTACCCCGGTTTTCACTATGATTAGACTGAGGTTATGGGCTTTGGGGAAGAAGACCATGGATATAAAGTACTATTTCATTACATCATATTATGTCATTTCATGATGTACTGTCAATATGATAATGATATAATAAGTAATAACATTATAGTAGATAATATGGTAGATTAAATGATTGCATTAGAGAGGTTTTTTTTAAATTTTTATTAACATATAATGTATTATTTGCCCCAAGGTACATGTCTGTGAATCGTCAGGCTTACACTTTTCACAGCACTTAACATAGCACATACCCTCCCCAATGTCCACAACCCAGCCACCCTATCCCTACCCACCCCCCACCCCCCGCCTCCCAGCCACCCTTAGTTCGTTTCGTCAGTCTAGGAATCTCTTATGGTTTGTCTCCCTCCCCATCCCTTCCTGTTTCATTTCTCTCCCCCACCCCCCCAAACTCCCGCCTTGCCTCTCAAATTCTTCATATCAGAGAGATCATGTGATAATTGTCTTTTTATGTTTTTTTGGTTTGGTTTTGTGGTATTTTTTTTCCCCAAAGAACTAGTTCTCAGACTTATTATTTTTCTATTTTATTATACTTAATTTATGTATTTTTGCTTTTTAATATTTATTAGTATAAGTACACCAGCCATGATCTACTTTAGTAGGATCCCACAGGCTCTAAGATATGTGTTTTGTTATTCTCACTCTTTCTATATTCTGCAAATTCTATGTGGATTTTTTTTTTTTTAGTTGTTTAGAAGAGAGTTTTAAAAAATATCCAAGGGATGCCTGGGTGGCTGAGTCAGTTAAGCGTCCGTCTTTGGCTCAGGTCATGATCCCAGAATCCTGGGATCGAGTCCCACATCAGGCTCCCTGCTCAGCGGGGAATCTGCCTCTCCCCCTGCACCTCCTCCACTTATGCTCTCTCTCTGACAAATAAATAAACCTTTTAAAGAAAATATCCAAGTGGTAGTGTTCTGTATCATCATTTTGTGATTAGTTTTTAGTTTTTCTTTTGTGTTATTACATTCTGTATTATCTCTGCTTTTTTTGTTTGGTTTATTTGTGGCCTAATAAATGGGAAATGACCTGTCTTATTAGTTATGGAATTTTGATTTTTTTTATGTCTTTACTTAATTTGGTTCATTGATCTGTCATAAGCTAGAAAAAGCATATTAAAGTTATCTGCCTTGGGGCGCCTGGGTGGCTCAGTCGTTAAGCGTCTGCCTTCGGCTCAGGTCATGATCCCAGAGTCCTGGGATCGAGCCCCACATCGGGCTCCTTGCTTGGCAGGAAGCCTGCTTCTCCCGCTACCATTCCCTCTGCTTGTGTTCCCTCTCTCGCTGTGTTTCTCTCTGTCGAATAAATAAAATCTTTAAAAAAAAAAAAAAAAGT
>CM053603.1:80325013-80408832 GCA_028646535.1 Procyon lotor
TGTCTGTCCTTGTATTTGCTGTAGCTTTTGTGGTGAATTTTGATGCTATGACTTGGTGCGTTAGATCTTTAATACTGTTGAATCTCTCTGCTTTGGATAAATCTCTTATATGTAGCATACAGTTTGGAGTTTTGTCTTGATTTCCAAACTTAGAATTTTTGTTTTGTTTTGTTTGTTTGTTTTTGTTTTTGTTTATAGTTTACCATTCATTGACATCGCTAGAATTTCCGGCTTAGTTTTACTCTCATATTTTATGTCTTTGTGTCATTGTTTCTTTTGTTCCTCACAGCAAAATCTTTCATTGTGTGGTCTGTTTTATTTTGTGTTGTGTTCTTTCTGACAATGTGCAAGGTTTGTATTTTATTTTCAGTTCTTCCGGAGGTTTATAACTATGTAAGATGCATTTTAGCTTTTTTTTTTAGACTGTGCTCATTGTTTCCCTTCTGAAATAAGTAATCACCAAATTCCTTTACAAATTTCATCACAATTTTTATCTGTTTTGTGACAGCTTTTCTTCTGGTGAATTTTCTTGGTTTGCCCCCCCACACCCCCCTTTTCCTCCTTTATTTCTCCCGTAAGCATCTTTGACTCTACTCTGTGCCTGTTCCTCTTTGGAAGATGAGAAGCTTCTCTAGATTGACATTTTGCAGTGGATTTATGTAGAGGAAAGGCCACGAAGTATCTTTGGAGAACAGGATGGCTCCCTGGTTCCTGATAATTTCGTTCCCAGGACTGTGGCCATGATTTCTTTTGTCCTTGCTTCTACCCAGGTGACTGAGATCTGTAGCCCTGGGCTACCGCCCCAGCCACACCCCCCCCTGCAGGCCCCGCCTCCTGTTCTGCCTCACGGACACACTGCTTCCTGCCATGATGGCTGATGGCGGCAGTGGTTTCCTTTGCTGGCTCCACCCTCCTTTCCCCTCCAGGTGCCCGAGGGAGCTCCCTCGCTTCTGTTTGGGAACAGTTGGTTTTTTCCATCAGGGAGTGCCAGCTCCTGGTCGGCTCTGCCAGCTTTATCCCAGATCTGCGGCCACAGGTGCTCTTTCGCCCCCATTGGATATTCTCTGTTTTTGGCAGCCCTTTACTATTCTTGGCAGTCTTTCTCTAGAAGTTGTGCTTCGGGTTACAAATGTGTTCTAGTTTCGCTGAAGATAACATTTACATTTCTCTTGCTCTTTCTCCTTTATTGTAGGTGATTTGGGATATGAAAAGGAGTAACTGTATTCTACTATCTTAGAACTGTCTAGTGTTGCACATTTTTATGTGCTCTGGTTTCCACCAGATTAAACATCAGCCAGAGCTCTGGGGATAGTGTTGGCATGCACTGGAGCTGGGGTCTGCAAATAGAAAGGAAATGGGAGTGGAGAATAAACTAGGAGAGCTAACAAGGAATCCATGGTGTAGTTGGTGTGCCGTGCGGCAGCAGCATCCTTTCTGTCTCTACTTGGACTGTGGCTGGGACTGTGCCACTGTTTGGGTGGGAGGTGGTAGCCAGAAGGGCCGGGGCATGAAACAGGCCTGCCTCATGGTCCGCCCTGGGAAAAGTTGTTTAGAGCCCAGCAGTTCTTTGACCAGAGGGAAGGGCACACACCTCTGCTCTGGACAGGCTGCAGGGCTCACCTCTCCATCCTTCCCCACATCCAGGGCTTTCCAAGCAGCTCGGGCACCCTGGGTTCTGGCTGACCTCCTCAGATGGTGGCCAAATCCTCCTCCCTGAAAACCAGGATGCTGCCTCAGAGGAGGTTGTCTGGCGTCCATGTTGTTAACCAGTGTTTATGTGCCCAAAGAAAGAGCATGCCCATCCGAAGGGAAGGGGTACTTGTGGGATGCCCAGGGACACAGCCAGAGAGGAAAAACCTTGCCCACAGAATCTCAGGCTTGGCCCTTTATATTATTGTCTTGCAGATTACTGCACTACCCAGAGGGCGCTATTTATCCCCATTTTACAGATGAGGAAACTAGAGTCTAAGAGAGGCTAAGAGAATTTTCTTTGGACAAACAGCTTAGTGATGGAGACAGGGATTTGGATACAGTTCTCTCTGGGTCCAGAGCCCGGACACTAGCCCCTCCTTATTCCCCTGCCTCCCACTCACCTTGCCATGGAGACCCCACCCAATCCCCACATGGTTGGCTTGTGTCCATGCTCATGTCCCTGAGTGAAGTTGCTGGATCCTCACTCTGTGTCTTCCTTCTTGAGCCTGGCTACGCTTTAGATACTATTTAAGCTCCACAGGAAAGCCGAGGTGGGAACCAAAGGGCCACACCTTCTACTTCAACATTCCTATGTCCTGGGCCTTGTGTCCCCTAAGCCTTGGCACAGGCCTTGTCCCCTGGAACCAAATACACCTAGGTTCTTCTCCAGGCTCTGTGGTCTTGGGCAAATCACTTTACTTCTCTAGGCTCAGTCCTTATTTCTAAATTAAATTGTCTGTGATCGCTGGAAGAGTAGAACACAGACTGTGAAGCCAGATGATCTCAGTGTGAATCTGAGCTCAGCACATTATTAGCTGTGGGACTTTAGCTAATTCCCTATCCTTTCTCTTCTCTAGTTTTCGCAACTATAAAATGGGAATGATAACGTACATGTCTTGCAGGGAGGACTTAGGGATTAAATGATAACATATACTGTTTGAAACAGTGTCTGGCATGTGGAAAGTACTAGATTAATGCCAGATATTGTTATAGTACTTAATGTTATTATGAATGCATGCAAAGGACCCAGCCTCTGGGCGTCAATGGCTGTCGAGGCTGTTGTCATAACCGGTGCCCTTTGCTTTCTTCCAGGAGCTTGGGCCCCTGCCCCAGCCCGGTAGAGGCTGCGGAGGTATACGGTGCAGAAATCTGGTACGCAGCCCGGCGGCCCATCCCCGGCTGTGGGGAGCGGAAGCTCCCACGAGGTAGCAGTGGCCCGCAGCGGCCCCCTCCTGGCAGTGAACCATGGGCCAGAAGCTCTCGGGGAGCCTCAAGTCGGTGGAGGTGCGGGAGCCGGCGCTGCGGCCGGCCAAGCGGGAGCTGCAGGGGGCCGAGCCAGGGCGGCCGGCGCGGCTGGACCAGCTGTTGGACATGCCCGCGGCGGGGCCCGCAGTGCAGCTGCGGCACGCGTGGAACCCCGAGGACCGCTCGCTCAATGTCTTCGTCAAGGATGACGACCGGCTCACTTTCCACCGGCACCCGGTGGCCCAGAGCACTGACGGCATCCGCGGCAAGGTGGGCCATGCCCGCGGCCTGCACGCCTGGCAGATCCACTGGCCGGCGCGGCAGCGGGGCACCCATGCCGTAGTTGGCGTGGCCACGGCTCGGGCTCCCCTGCACTCAGTGGGCTACACGGCGTTGGTGGGCAGCGACGCCGAGTCGTGGGGCTGGGACCTGGGCCGCAGCCGCCTCTACCACGATGGAAAGAACAGGCCCGGAGTGGCCTACCCCGCCTTCCTGGGGCCCGAGGAGGCCTTCGCGCTGCCGGACTCACTGCTCGTGGTGCTGGACATGGATGAGGGCACGCTCAGCTTTGTCGTGGATGGCCAGTATCTGGGCGTGGCTTTCCGCGGCCTCAAGGGCAAGAAGCTATACCCGGTGGTGAGTGCCGTGTGGGGCCACTGCGAAGTCACCATGCGCTACATCAACGGCCTTGACCGTAAGTGCTGGAGGTGGGGGGGGGGGGCGGTGCTGGGGTTCCAGAGGCTGCCTGTCATTGGAGGCATTGCCGAGGGGGGCAGGGAGCAGGGGAGGCCCCGCTCTCTGTTGTCACTTGGGATGACCCTGCCACCTAGAAGAGGTGAACTCTGGGACTCTCATTGACTGGCTTGGTGGTCTAGCACTGTGCCTCAGTTTTCCCACCTGCAAAAGTGGCACAAGGAGAGTAATCTTGGTCAGGGTTGTTGTGGGGATCAACCAAGATAATAATGTAGGTGAAGTGCGTAGGCCAGTGACTGGCACCTAATTAGGGCTTCCTGCGTTGATGCGAATCGTGAACCTTGCTGTCTGCATAAGGGTCATGCAAAATGATGTCTCTGTGTGCCAGGCCTCAAGCTCACAGCCCGAGTGACAGTAGGAGGCATAGTGCCTGCCCTTGAATGCCCTGTGCTCTGAGTTACTGATAAATAGTAAGTGATGATAATAACAACTATCATTTATTGACTGCCTACTGAAGGCAGAGACTGAACATCCAATTTCCAGCTCTCCTGGGTGAACTGTCTATTAGAAGGGGTCACCTGCCCCTCATCTCTAGCTGATTACTGCCTCCTGGGAATGAGAACCAGAAGTCGTAGAATCTTTTGATTTTTCCTAGAGGATCCAGAAATCTAGATTTGTGTGCAAGAGCCCCATTTTTGAAGCTGGCCGCTACCGAGAATCCATGTGGGCAAACACACCCCCCTTGCAGGCTGTCGACAAGCCCCCAGGCTCCTGGAGGGGATCCCTGGCCGCTCCGGGCCTCCTCTCATTTAACCTGCACCAGGATGCTGTGAGGCAGCTTCAAAATCATGGCAACAACATTGGTTCTGGTTTGAGGAGGGAGCCGCTCAGGGAGGCAGGGTGGCCCCTTCGTGGAGGCGCCCATGGCCGCCCGCTTGTTGGAGCCTTTCGGACTCACCCACTCTGCGTCCACACGGGGCGCTTCCTGCCACACCCTGACGACGCTCGCAGAGGCAGGGGCTTCCTGCCAGCATCGCCGTTTATTCATGTCGGACAAGAGCTATAATCACCCCCACTTCAGAGAGTAGAGAAAGGAAGAACAAAGCTATAGAGTACCAACCCCCGCCCCCAGGTCTGTCCGCCTCCGAGGTCCATTCTTCTCCCAAGGGAGAAGTTGGGGGACTGGGAGTAACACCCCAGGAAAGAAGTCAAGAGCAAGATTTTACTCAAGTAAAATTTATGTTTAGCTCGAGTATAGGGTAGGTTGGCTGTTTTCAAGGTCGGTGGGCCAGCAGAGAGTGGCTGCTGTGCTCGGCTTTCCCATGCAATAGGCGACATTCTTGCTCAGATTTCATTTTCATGGTTGTTAGATGAAGATTGCCATTCATGGCAAAGCGTTGTTCTGTTTTCTCTGATTAACTGGTTGGATCTAGGAGCAGAGGAGTGTGACTTGAGAAGGGCTTGTTTAATCATCCCTGTGCCTTGGGGAGAGTGTCTGGAACCCTCATAGACACAAGGACCAGGCAAACCCCCATACCGAGAAAACCGACAGCAGCAACAAACACTCTTTTCAAGCAGAATTGGAAAATGTACCTGCCAGAATTTATCATGGGAGCAGAACAGTGGACTTGGCGTACAAGGCTTTGGAGTCTGATGTGCCTTAGTGCCGACTGCCTCCCCAGTGCTCAGTGGTTTTGTGTCTCTGGTGAGTCATTCTAATGCCTTACAACTCATTTGGGTTGTCGGTAAAATGGGACAGTATCAGGTCCCTTTCATAGCTGCTATGAGATTGGTATAGTGGTACCAATAATCTGGTAGCTGGGATTACAGGCTGACACTGATAGCCAGCAGGAGCTCTCTGAGCCAACAGTTGGGCCCCCAAGGTGGGCTTTCTCTTGGGTATTGGGTATTGGTTCACACTCAGCTATTATCCGTTGCTTGGTTTTTTGGTACAAAGCTAAGGTGCTAACGAGGCTCCCTCATGCATGTTAGGATCGGGAGCAGTCAAACCCTGGTATCCTCCTTGATGCAATGTTGGTGGGGCGCTGGGTGAGAAAGGACAGCTGTTCTTGGGGCAGTCTGCCCTCTTGGATCCTTCGGGTGGCTTGAGAAGCTTGATGTGGCTGAAACTTGGCTTGTTCCATCCTTCTCCCCACTGGCAGTGATTTTTGAGGTTGGTTGAAGCTGGATTGCGTATCAGGAGGCAAGGGAAGGCCAAGAGGTCATGTGATGGAAGTCTGTAGCATCTGTCGTTCCGTGTCAGGACTGGCTTGTCTTCTGTGTCTGCCTGTCCTTCAGATACGGGTGATGTTCTCTATTATGGGCAGGACATGACGGGAGAGAAGGAGACCTCAGCTTTTCTGGGCTTTGAAAGGTCATGGTCAGCCTAGGACAAGCCCTGACTACAGAGCGAGCCATGGGATGTGCTGCCATGGAGTCTGATGGGCTGATTGGGAGGGGACCGTGTGATGCCTGTAGCCGGTGACCTGGGCTGATGTTCCCCAGGGGCATCCCTGGGCACCAGGAAGACTTTGGCTCTAGGGAGTCCCTGGGCAGGGAAGGTGACCCACAGTGGGGTTCTATACGTGAGAATTCTGAGCCAGCATTGGTTGTGGACACGAGGTCAAGCCTCCACACTCAGACCTAATAGGGACATGGGGAAGCACAGTCAGAGACAGCCTCTGGAACAGGGAGGCAGGGCTGCTCTCTGGGGTCACCTCCCCAGAAGATCATCAGGGAGAGAAGGGTGCCCGAGGCCCCTCGCAGACTGTGTTTGACTCTGGCCCCAGTGCTCACCAGAAGGCTGGGCATAAGGATGACCTCACCTCTCTGACCCTCAGTGTTCTCCTCTGTAAAATGGGCATGATGAGGCTTGAGGGCACAGAGCAGACACACGGCAATGGGTGCTCACGGCTTCTGTTAACTAGGCGAGCTGAGCCAGGTCCTGGGCACACCTATGGGTTACAACAAAAGTGGCCAGAATAGAGAAGCTTCTCCTCTAATGTGACAGAAGTAAGTTGATGAATATCCTTTTCTCAGTGTTTGAATTTTTATGACTCTGAAAGCAAGACTCAAAAAGGACTAACCACATTTAACTGTGAAGCATGTGTTCGTTGGGGGTAGAGCTTCTAGATGCATGTTTTCTGGTTGCAAATATATTCTTCAGCCATAGCATGGAGTGAAACAGCTCTGCACCTCAGGGTTTCCCGCTTAGAGCTGTAGGATGCCCAGGGGCTCTGCCGTCTGAGCCAAGCCGGGGACCGAGACCAGGCAAGCTAGCAAGCTGTCTCCAGATGACCGGGTCCACAGCCCGGGTGATAACACACCAGCCATAACTACCTCTCACGTGGTGCTTAGCCTGTGCTGGCCTCTATTCTAGGCACTCCACACATTGTCACTCATTTAATCCCTGCAAATACTCTTTCAGCAAATGCCTGTATTATCTCCTTTTGCAATGAAGACATCGCAGCCCAGACAGCTTGAGTCAGCTGCTTGAGGTCGCACAGCTAGTGAGCGGGGCCAACTGGGTACTCAAACCGAGGCATGCTGGCCCAATGGGCCCCTTATGAAGATGTTTGCAGAAGGGGCAGGAAGGGAAGGAACAGGAGAGTCCGCTCCCCCGGACTGGACGGCCACACAGCCCACTGGACCTTTCTTCAGTGGCAGATCTGGGGAGACCCTGAGACGCTGTCCCTGACGTTCTCCTCCCTCCCACCTTCATCTCCAGCCCTCAAAGCTCTTGGCTCAGCACAGGGCTCCACGGGGTGCTCTGAAAAGTTAGCTGCATCAAGGCAGCCCCAGTGGCATCTGTGGATCAGGCGTGCTTTGGTCGCTGACGGGAGCATGTCACTGAAAATGTCCCCACTGCTGTGAGGTTCGACCCCACTGCTGTGAGGTGGGCCGGGCCTTTGGAATGGGCTCAAGGCTGGCTTCCAGAATCTCGGCTCCACTCCCTGGTCCCGCCCGCCACATGGTGGAGGTCAGGAGGGTTGACAGAACAGCTTTGTCTCCTGTCTTGGAGATCTTGGGTGGTGAGTGGTGCGTGAGCGACGCAGGAAGTGGGGAGGAGCCCCAGACAGAGACAGGCGGCCTGGGAGCCCTGCGCAGCCGTGATTTCGGAGTCACACGATTATACTTCATTTTATACCACCCATGTTTTGTGCTCTGGGCCAAGTGTTTTCTTCTCTTTCTCTCTCTCTCTTTTCATAACCCACACAATAAGGTTTGAGGCGATGTTGCTGTTATTTCCATTTGGCAGATGGGAAAATGGAATCTTGGAGGGGTTAAGAACTCACGAACTTGCTCATTGCCAAGCAGGTAGCCAGCGGGAGGGCCGGGCTTCACCCCAGTCAAGCAGCACCCCTGTGCCCAGCCTCCTGCCACCTGGGCCAGCCCTGACCCCATTTGCCCACCACCTCGGGCCTGATTCCACCAGGCACGTGTTGGCACCCGGCTCCTTCTCTGGGGGGTGGAGAGTGGAAAATGTGGGACCTCAGGCCTAACTGGCAGGGAGGGCTTGTCCACCTGCATCAAGCCGGGGAAGCTGTATTTCCAGACGTTATTCCTAGATGGCTTAATTGACCTGCCAACAAGTATTTATTGGCGCAGCAGCTCAGCAGAAGAGGCCGGCAGCCAGCCAAGGCTTCTGGTATTGATGAAGGCCAGACAGTCTTCTACCAGGCTGAGTACAAGGACACCATCCCCTTGCCAGAGCCATCCTCCAGTCTGCTCTGAACTCACCAGCTTCCTGCTCAACTCCCTCGTGTCTCCTGGGGGCCACGGTCCTCCCGACCTCCCTGACATTGAGACCCAGCTCCTCGGCCCTCTGGCCCCAGGCGTGGTCTCTCCTTCACCCCTCTGCCTTGACCCCAACCGCCCCCCCACCCCGCTCATGCTCTCTCTTGCAATCTCTTTCTCTCTCTCAAAAAAAAAAAATTTTTTTTTGGAAGATTTTATTTATTTATTTGACAGAGAGAGAGCACAAGCAGGGGGAGTGGCAGAGGGAGAAGCAAGCTTCCTGCCAATGGGGGGGGGCTCCATCCCAGGATCCCGGGATCACGACCTGAGCCAAAGTCAGACGCTTAACGACTGAGTCACCCAGGCGCCCCTCAGATAGATAAAATCTTTTTTTAAAATGTGCACATTCACTTTTGAAAGGCAAACTGTGCACATAGCAACAAATTTAAATATTACAATGAAATAACCTCCCTCCCATTGGCTCCCTAGCTCCTCTCCCTGCTGGCAACCACCATAATAGTTTCTCGTGTGTCCTTCCAGAAATTTATGACAGAGAAATTTTACATGAATGTGATCATGCTGTAAACAGTGCTCTGCATCTCACTTCCCCTCTCGTAGATCTTGGCGATTATTTAATATGAGTTGCCTCATTCTTTATTAACAGCTGCGTGGGTTTTCTTGGTATGGTTGTATCACAATTTATTTTATTCAGACCTCATTTTTTTTTTTTGTCATTTAGGTCGTTTCCAATCTTTGAGAATAAAGATTTAATTCCAGTTTACATTTCATTTCTGCCCCTTCCTGGCTAATTAACATCCTAAGCCTTGGTTTTCCCCTCTGTGCAGTGGGAATCATTATGTGTGCCTTGCGTAGTTGCCATGAGGATTAGAAATGAGGCAGAAATGAGGCACGGTCCAGCATGCGGCTCAGAGTGGGGGTGTATGCCGGAGGGCGCTCTGGGTCTGACCGTGTTCACCCGGCATCACTGACCGAGCCACATCCTGCGCCGAGCATGTCCGGGCAGCTTGATGAATCATCCTACGAGTGGTTTGGTTTCTAGTCTGAAGTACAGTAGAATCGCATTACTTTGCCATGATGGAGGCTTCAACCACAGCACTGGGCTAGGAGCCTCTGATTATAGAATCTGGTGAGTCCCTAAGTGGGGAGTGTGTCAGCACACCGAGTCCCCTCGCCCCTTACCTGTGCTGGGCACCTCTGTAGTGGGGGTGGGCTGCTATTGCTGCTCTTGCCAGGGCTGAGGCTTACAGCTCTTGGAGGCAGGGGCTCCCTCCGTGGCACCTTGTGGAGCTGAGCACATAGCAGGCGCTCAGTAAGCGTGTATGACTCTGCCGGCCTCCCGCCACCTGCCGAGCTTTTCTGTTCCCGTCTGCAATGGGGACCAAGTCACAGTTGGCTGGAACAGAGGGAGGCCCGCTAGGAGAGGCCGCCCCCTTGAAGCCTGACCCTCGGGTGACCCAGTCCCACCTCTCATTGTGTGTCGAGCACAGCACATCTGTCCCCACACTCCGGCCAGGCCTAAGCTGCGCGATGGGCTGGGCCATTCAATTCAGAATCTTGACACTCAGAAAGTGGCCCCTACGCTTTGTCTGCCACAAAAAGGAGCAGACTTTCAGCTGAAAGCAGTTTTTGTGGCCTTGCTCTGAGTGGGGGTGGGGGCGGTTCACATTTGAATGGTCGTGAGGGGGTTGACTCTTGGAAGTCCTGCCTGCAGGAAGGGGGCTTTGAAACATGGGCTCCATCAGGAGAGTGTCCGCCATGGGCCACAGCAGAGTTACACACAGGGGCACTGGAAATGATATGCATCTCAGATGCACATCATGGGAAGAGCTGGGGCTCACTCCCAACGGGGCTGCTCATGAGCTGTGACCCTGAGCAAGTCAGCTCACGCTGGAGCCTCAGTTTCTCCATTTGTAATAGTAATGGAAACATACTACGCCACAGGCGTCGGGATTGTGGGTGATAGAAAGTGAGTGGGCGCGTGCCTGGCCCGTAGTAGATACTGGAAAAAGTAGGTTTAAAAATCGCCAATCGTGACTATCACAGCTCCTGTAGATTGGTACTGTTCATGTTATTAAATGTGGAAATAATGATTATTATTAGTTTTTGGTCTGAGGGATCTCACATAAGGGAATATGTTGGTTTGGGGAGGTTTTTTACTCGTTTCCCTTTCAGATACTTGATGGAAATGCCGTCTGAGGTTCAGAGACCACTATGAGTATGTCATAAATGAGCCGGGAGTGTTGAGCCTTCCCCATGAGCAGTCTCAAAGGTTTCCAGCTAAGCGTCTGGTTTAAGTGTTTTGTAGTTTCTGATGGTGACTTGCTTGGTGAACGTGTATTCGGCGAGGATGTCCAAATAAACGGGCTCCTCGCCAGCTGTGGCCCACGTGTGTAGTTAGTGGGGACGAGCTGCTGCGGGGCCGGCCCTGAGGGGCAGCGTCTGCCTCTGAACAGATGGTCACAAGGCCCGGCTGTGGCTAGCCCCCGCTGGACCCTTGGAGGAAAGGGAAGGGGGAAGAGGTGGCCGGGAGGAGCTGGCAGGAGGGCAAGGGCAGGCCCCAGGCAATGGAGCGGGAACAGAGGCCTTCTGGCGGCCGGGGCCAGACCCCCACTTTACAGGTGGGAGCCGAATGGACCAGAGAGCTGGGAGGACTTGCCCAAGGTCACTGGCTAATGAGCAGCAGAACCAGAAGGCTTCCGATCCTCCTTGAAAATGCACCTCACCAGAAACAAGACAGAATTCAGTGCAGTTTGTGAGCCTGTGTTGAAAACCCTGACACAGATGAGAGAGGACATAGGCGTTTGGAGGAGAGTGGTGCCTTCCTGGGAAGTGGTCTTGGCAGCTTGGGCAGCGACGAGATCCTCCGTGGCTTCCCCGTGCCTCCCGCATGTCAGAGCCCCGGTCCCCACCCTGCTCAGAGCACAGAGCAAGGAGTCCCCTGCTCCCACTGTCCACCTCCCTAACCCGACTCTGATACCGCAGTCAAGCCAGTCTGCTTACTCCTCTGTGCCTCGCAGCATGCTGACCTCTTTGTTGGAAATGGCCTGTTTCCTCCCTACCCCCCAACGAGGCCTGCTGTGACCAAGCCTGGCTGTGCCCACCAGCCCTCCTGCCTGGCTGACCTGAGGGCCGGTCCTGCACCGTGTTTCCTCCCCCCGCCAACTCCCCACCCTTCCACTGTCCAGCTGTGCCTTCTGCACTTCCTCCCTCTCCTATCCAGCCCCACTTTCCTCTTGTTCTCATCCTCCCCAGCTGCCGTGTGACTCAGTTTCCCTGCCCTGGAGCCCAAATTCACCCAGTTGCCAGCAAGGTACACAGAAGGAAATCCATGACTTTTCCTTGCGGCCAACTTTGTTTGGGAAAGGATCACTGCAAATAGAAACAGCTCTTTGTTTAACAGTCATCGATTGAGCACCTACCAAAGGCCAAACACGGCTTGGAGCTGCTCATGTTGTCTCATTTAAACCCCCAAACCCCCATACAAATGCTCATAAGTGCTCTAGGCACAGCAGCTCATTTAATCCCCATAGATGAGGACCAGGTACTCATCTATGATGAGTTTGCCCACCCCCCACAGGAGGAGACTGAGGCCGAGGGGGATAGAGAGGCTGCTCCCAGCAGGAACTTGGAGGTAGCCATCCACACAGGGATCTGGGCAGCCTGCTGCGGCACCCCCACCTCTGACCTCCGGGCTCTGTCGGGTCCCGGCAAGCCTTCCTTCGGCCTTGCCGGTGGTCTCAGGCCCTAGCAGGAGGGTTTACTGAAAGCCAGCACCAGCAGTCCGGCTGCCACAGCATTCCCATAGCCCAAATGCAGGACATGCAGGCTGAGCTCCTCACCGGTGCCCTGGGAGCGGCGCGGCCATGGCGTGGGGGCTGCAGGGCTGGCGAGGAACAGGGTCAGCAGACCTGCGGGACGGGACTTAAACGACCGGGGAGGGCGAACAGCTTCCCTGGCTGGCAGCAGCATTTGTTTGCTGCGGTCGGGGAGCCCGCCGCACCTCCCAGTCGTGTCCCCTGGTAAGGCAAGGGGGCAGTTAGCATGACTTACAGCCCAGCCCAGATGCTAATAAGGCTGCTTGTCTGAAGCCTTCCATAATTCAAGTTAAGGCTGTGCTGTTTAATGGCCCTTCTTCATCAGATCCTCCAAGACTTGGTGCCTCCTTAATGATTTATTTGCTTGGGATGAAATTAAGCCGAGACAGCGTGAGCTTGGAAAATACTGCTGCGCTGGTTCTCCCCAGATCTTCATCCTCAGTGGTGGCCGCTTCTATAAATAGAGCTGTGAACCCCGCCTCGTGACCATCCTGCTGGGGGCCCCAGCTGGCACTGGCTGCCCATCATGAGCCTCCGAGACCCCAGCCGACGAGGCACCTGGTTCCCCTCATCTTTCCCACCGCCCAGGCTGGGGACCCCACTAGGGAGCTGCAAGGGGCCAGAGATGCCAGCAAGGAGGTCGTCGCCTTGGCTTTGGAGCCATCTAAATAGAAACGTTGGAGTTGACCATTGGGAGCTCCGGCCTCGTTCCAGATCTCACCCTGTTGATGTTTCTCCCTCCGAGTGCATTTCACTGGGTGTCCCAGTGAGGGCGGGTTTGCTTCTGGTGTCCAGTGAGGTGGAGGACAGCACCCTGCGCCGTGTCGCGGCCTGGCTCGGAAGGGCACAGGGGATCCCATTCATCTCCCTAAGCATGGCTGCCTCTGGGGTGAGGGATCAGCGTCACCATGGAGGGCACTCACGGGGCTCACCTGGGGGCCTGGGGCCGAGTGGGGGCGGGACGCTTAGTCCAGCTCCTCTGGCAGTCAGAAGACCCAGGTTGTCTCGGGACTGGGCTGAGTGTGGTGCTGTGCGAGGACCGAGCGGTCCAGGGACGGGGGCGTGCTCCGGCCCCCTGCTGCCGTCTCAACCGCACGGCTGCCCTAGGCTCCTTCCCACCCATCTGTTCCCAACCTCTCTGGCATCTTTTCTGGTTTCGTCATAATTCAGGCGCCTCTTGGGGTGGGCTGACTCGGACCCTGACCCGACTCCTGCGCCGTCAGCCAGCACCATGTTTTCCCAGGTCTTGGTTTAATAATCCTGAGAGTCTCTGATCAGCCCGGTGCTTCTCTTCAGGTGTAGGGAGAGGGTCCCCCCGGCCCCCTGATTAGCTGTTGCTGGGTCGGGTCCTACCTGCTGGTTCCCTTAGCTGGGGAGAGTCCTGGGGCTGGTCAGCTGGATGTCAGCATCCCTCAGGGGGCGTGTACAAACACAGATTTCAGGTGTCTCTCCTGTGTAGCATCAGTGGACCCAGGAGTGTGTGTGTGTGTGTGTGTGTGTGTGTGTGTGTGTGCGCGCGAGTGTGTGTGTGTGTGTGACCAACCTCCCACCTGATTATGCCATCAATCTAGCACTAGCTACAAGTCAGCTGCTTGGGACGCCTGGCTGGCGGGAGACTACTGGGGTGCAGTAGGGGGGTGCCGGGTCATGTAGAGGGAGAGTGTGCCACTTTAAGCAAGCAGTGACGCCCCAGACTTACTTCCCACGGTTATTGGGAACCATGGTCCAAGGCAAAAGCAGATGTCAGGCTCCGGTCTTAGCTGGCACAGATACGGGGCACCTGAAGATCATTCTTATTGGCTCCAGTACCAAGGAAATAGACGTTCGGTCCATGCAGCCAAAGTGTCAGTACTGGGGGCTGGAGTTTGGAGATGCTGCGTTACTCCCCTGGTTTCTTCCTGGGGTATCCAGAGGGGCATCAGGGTTGATTAGTGCATCGTGGAGACGCACGGCCCCAGTCAGCCTCCCAGCCAGGGGCCGGGAGGGGCAGTGTTCCCATGGGTGTGGGAGGGCCGAGGTGCGGTGCGGAGACCTCCCGAGTCACTACTGCTCTCCTTGCCAGTGAAGGCCAGGTCATCCCAGCCCCTCTGCCCTTGTGTCCCAGCATCTGGCCCAGGGTGGGTTCTCAGTGACCGACCATCACTGAATGAGTGACTAGATACCTCAGGGCCCACGTGGCAGGGTGAGAAAACACAGCTTCAGGGGGAGGACAAGCCCCAGAGAAAGAGCATATTCTTCCTACAGCCTCTGCGCAGAAGAAAGAGTTCACAGGCCTCCCGTTGAACCTTCGGGGAAGGGAATCCTAAGAAGTTCCCAATTAGCCAGGAATAGTAAGCTGGAATTAGTCGCACTCTACCCATAGCCGCTAATTTGATCTCAGTATAAATAAGCCATTGCTCTTCCCTCCGCCACAAACGGTCCTTCGTGAGCCAGTCTGCCCCGCAGTGTAAGGAGGTGATTTATCCTTCCACTCGGTGTTTGCGAAGAGCCTGACCTATGCTGACCTGGGCCGGGAGCTGGGCTGCGGTGCAGAGCAAGGCAGGCCCACTTTCCACTCCCCACGGAGCCCCAGTCCGCCGGACGGCCATGGTCACGATAAGAGAGGCTTGGTAACACTCAGCCAATCAGTCCTTGGCTATTTTTTTAAACATCTCCTGTGTGCCAGGCACGGGGGGTACTGTGATGACAACTTAGGGAGAGAGACAGAAACAGAAGAAAACAAATCTATGATGAATCCAGATATAGAGAAATGTGACGAAATGAGCAAAACAGGAGACCGTGATAGGGAGGGAGGGGTGTTTCCGGGCTGCTGCCGGGGAAGGGCATTGGAGACCTATATGGTAACGTGGAGACAGCCCTGGGAAGATCTGGGGGACACTGAGTTGGTGGGTGGGGCAAGGCCGGCACGGTGCAGGCCAGAGCAAGGGCTATGGGGCGAAGGGGTTGGCTGCGGCTGGGCTTAGGGACCTACAGGCTGTGACATTTTCTTCCATCCTACAGACTCAGATGACTCACTGTTTTTTAAAAAGTTGCAAACAGCCGTCTTTTAAAGAAACAATATTTAAAGTTCCTTTTCCACTGGGACATGCCTCCTGGTTCTACCAAATGACCCGTTGTTGGAACTTTGGTGAAGGTGGCCTTTGATTGAGATGGGTATTGACATTTCCATTTTATAGATGAGTTGATTGAGGCTCAGAAAGTTTAGGAGCCTTGCCTGGCTTGCACTGTGAGTGGGAGAGCTGATTTGAACCCCTTCTGTTATTTTTCCACCTTGTCACTGCTCCAGAAGCAGATTCTAGGTGTGTGTGTGTGTGTGTGTGTGTGAACACAACAGGGCTCCATGGGTCTACCAAGAGCCATCTGGCAGGCCAGCCAAGAGAGGGGGGCCTCTATGGCACAGGGAAACTCATGTGGGCCCGGGCAAGTCTCCGCCCTGCCGGGTTCTTTTGTTCCTTCAGGTTGTTGCGTGAACCGTGGCTGGGGATTTGTGGTTCACAGTCTTCCCTGTGTGGGTGGTAGGTGGGTGGGTGACGCAGGGCTTGGGGCCGACCCCGCCACCATGGCCAAGTCTGGGCCAGCCACTGTCCACTGTGCTATGGCTTCTCCATGCCCTTGGCTGCATCCTGGGGAGGGGGACGTGTGGTGGTTTCTGGACCAGTGGACTCTGCCTTCCCCTTCTGTCCCTTGGCATGGTAGAGCCCCAGGGTTCTGCCAGGTGTCTGTTGGCTTGGGCGCTTGTCTCTTCAGGCTGGGTGAGCGATCCAGGAAGTACACGGCTGGTGGGGGACTCTGTTTCCCTTTTTTGGCTGGCCTCCTTAGCCTCTCTTGGCTATTCAAGGTGTTGTGGCAAAATGGATTGTTCAGATATGTGAGAGCTGAAGAAGCATTCTCGAGCTCAACTGACTTGATTTACCCAGAGTCTGGTGTTGGGTGGAAAAGATGGAAGAAGAGGTCAGGTCCTAGAAAAAGTGCTAAACTTGGAGGCAGAAAAGCTGGCTCAGCCCATTCCAGCTTGGCCACTGGCTACGTGTGACCTTGGGCAAATCACCTCCCCTCTCTGTGCCTTTATTTCTCCACTGCAGGAGGGAGGGGATTGGACCTCAAAAGATCTCCGTTATTCTGTGCTAATATTCAGAGACTATTGAGAGGTCTGATTTTTTGGATAACAAACATGTCATACTGCCGTGCTGTCAGGTACAGCAGCCGCTAGCCACGTGCGGCTACTTACACTGAAGTTGAAATGAATTAAAGTTCAATGATAAATTCAGCCACGTTCACGTGCTCCCTAGCACCATGCAGCTGGTGGCTACCAGTCTGGCCATGCAGATGCAGAACATTTCCATCATTGCAAAGTTCTAGTGGTCAGCGCTGTCGTGGGGGCCCCTGGGGAGAAATGGGGAACATAATGGCAGGGTGTAGGCCCCTGTGTCCATCATGGGAAATTCTGGAGTCGGTGCCAGGAGGAGGGTCAGCTCTCTGGGCCCGACCTGAGCAGGATGGGCGTGGGAAGAGGATTCAGCACAGAGGCCCATGCAGAGTGTTGTCACACCCCGGAAGCTTCAGAGAAGGGCACAGGTCCTGGGTGGGGAGAGCCAGGAGGTGGGGCAGTGACGGGAGGTATGCCAGGAATGCCAGGGAGGAGGGCCTGGGGGCTGCAGCAGCCAGGAGCCCCATCTGGGGAGGGGCAGCTGCTGCAGGAAGGCCGAAGCGCAGCCCCCTGCCCCCGGTTTCAGGTTCGGGGAGCAGCTGCACCCCATGCTAGGTCTGCGTCCTTGGGCCAGTTCCTGAGCTCACAGAGCCTCTACCTCCTCGCGGGTGAAAGGGGAGAGATAAGAAAAGGCTTTTATGGAGACGAAATAACAGCAGACTCTCAAGCCTGCTGTAAATGCTAAGGCCAAATCATGTTGGAGCCTGCTTCACGGGGAGGGCTCTGTGGACTCTTTGTGTCACCTTGTAATTGTAGGCTGGCCCACGTCACGATTATAAGGTTCGGGGCTGTCTGGCCTGCCTTTCCAACTGGACAGTGGGCTCTTCGGAGAGGGGACTAGCACGTCCTCCGCGCGTCCACCCCACGCACACCGGCACTCTCCCTTCACGCAGCTGAACATGACGGCTCCTGTCGCCACCACCCAGCGAGCCCTCCTTGCTCCCGACCGACCGGGTGGCCTCTTGCCAGCACGCGATCGTGCTTCGAGAGTTGCTGAACACTTCCCTTGTCCCTAACACGTATGCACATCTGGCTGTCATTTTCCGAACCCACGGCGAATCTCAGGCTCTGACCCCCGCCCCACGGTGTGTAAACAAACCAAGGGCAGAGGTCAAAGGCCAGAGCTGGGCTTTGCCCGCACCTCACATAGCGCTCTTGGCAGGAAGGAGCCCGGTGTCTAGTTTCATCATGTGGGCCCCCTCCCCACGCAGAAATCAGCTTTTCATCTGCATTCCTAGCTGAGGTGACACTTCTGGCTGGCTTGTGGATGACAGATGGCCTGCTACGCACCAGCCCTGGGGGGCTTCATTGCTCGGGCAGCTCTGGCTTTTCATGAGGTCTGCTCTGTGGACGCGCAGAACGCGGAGAGGCAAGCTCGAGTCCCGCCGGAGCCACCTTTCCTGCCCCAGAACCAGGGTGCTTCTCAATAAGAGTGGCAGTGAAGATAAGTCAGAGAACCATTTGATAAACATCTCCCTGCCCCAGACAGTGTCTTACACATACACACACACACACACACATACACATACACATTCAATCCTTTTGGCCTCATGTGGGTGATGTCAACATCCCCATTTCATGGATGAGAAAACTGAGGCTGGGAGACGTTAAAAGGTCACAGGGCTAGAGCTGGAATTAGAGCCTTATCTGTCTGACCCCAAGTTCAAAGCCTCCCTTTCAGGATGTCCCAAAGGCCTCCTTTCTTGCTCCTGGTATCTTTCTTCTGATCACAGTGAGCTGTAGCAGTGTTTTTAAACCAACTGATATGCCCGATGGCAGCCCTGTTTTCCTTGCTTAGCCTCAGCTTGATGATCTGCACAGCTCTAGATGCGTGTTTAAGGCCAGGTTTTGCTGAGCTGTGTCACGTCAGCCAGCCACAGGGACCCCCTCCCCCGAGCCTCAGGTGTCCTCACTGGACATTGGGGACACCATGCATGTGCAAGGAGCTAGAGGGGTAGAGCATGGGTCCATGGCTTCCCCCAGCTGGTTTGGAGGGCCCATGGGAACTGTGCTCTGTGGCTTCTCTGGTGTCCCCGTGCTACCCAGCCCCCCACACCCCAAATAGAACCCTGGGTGGTGCCCCTCTTCATTCAGGACGTGTCTGGCCATGGACACGGGACAGGCATGGGCCCCCTGTTCTCAGCCTCCTGCTGGGAGGGAGCTCGAGCTGGCTTTGCCCTGGAGAGAGGGGGTCTCAGGAGTGCCCCTTTCTCCAGGCTGGCCAAGGAGATGTGCCCTGGGCGTGGCCTCCCTCAGCAGGGCCCCTCGAACCTCCAGCACCAGAGTAGGGCCCCCGGTCCTCAGACCAGCATGCCCACCTCACCAGGCACATTTCACCCCCACAACTTTGTTTCTGCTGTGCCTCTGCCTGGATGCCAGCCCTTTCTGCGGGCTCAGAGAGATGTCAACTTCGTTTCTGAAGTCCTCTCTGGGGATCTCAGTCCACAGTAACAACCCCATTGTGTGTTGTTGGGGCACATGTGGGTGGACAAGAGGAGTCTGCAGGGGTTTGTAACCCAGAAAAGATGAAGGCGCCACCACCTTCTTAGTGACTAATCTTCAGACGGCTTTTCTCTAGAGCTCCTCTTTGCTGGACTCTGGCCCCTGTTACCTCTCCCTCCGCCAACTCCAGACCCCTTGGGGCCCTTTGGGGCAGAGAGGAAAGGCTCTGAATTGGGTAGAAAGCCCGAGTCTGAATCCTACCTAGGCCATTCCAGGCTGGGGGACTCTGCGCTTTTGCTTGGTTGTCGTCATCCGTAAAATGGACTAATAGTGGCTCTGCTGAAGGGCGGCAGAGAGTGGCCAGGGAGCCCGCCAATGTGAAAAGCCTAGCACAGCGTCTGAGGCCTCATCACTGGATGGAGCTCGTGTGGGTCTGTGTCTTCTCCCAGAGCGTAACAGCATGTGACATAGTCCCAGGCAGATAGTGGGCACACAATAAAGACTTCTCAGTTTCTTTCAATACTTTATTTTGTAATGTTTCTCCATTAAATGCAGCCTGAGGCCTTCCAAGGTCCAGAGCAGAAGCCCCGTGCTTGCTCAGCCTTGGAGGGGGCCTCTGCCTGGCCCTGACCTCCTCTTCCCCCACACCCCTTCCCTGGCCTCTCTGTGCCCTCCCCTCCATACCGCCCAGGCCACTGCAGTGGCCTATAAATCAAACCTGTCCCTGGAGACCTCTGACCCAAACCAGATGGCCATACAAAGCCAGCACAGAGTAAGCTCAGCTTCCAACAATGCTTGACCCCTCCCCTGCCTGACCCAGGGCCTGGGAGCTCCTTCACGCAGCTGCCCTGTCAGTCACTCCTAATCGGTGGTCTAGGCTCCAGCTGGGGGCCGTGACCTGTCTTAGAGACATTCCATGGAGCCATATAAACATCTCTGGAGGGTTCGTGCCTACTTTCTGTGCCACAGGCAGGAGCTTGGCCCAATAGCCAGAGCTGGTGTACTGTGTGCCACTGTCTACCCCTCCTCCAGGAAGCCTTCCCTGGCTGCAGCAGGTACTGCAGCTTTGATGGTGCACAATGTTCCCCTGGCCCCAATCCCAGGCACTCCTTCATACATTGTTCATTCCTTTGACATTTCCCGTGCTTCCTCTGCCTGGTCCCACAGGGAAGGGTGGACATTGCCCTTGCCACCCAGAGCACCCAGGGACAGCTATGGATAATTACAGGACCGGGTGTTAAGGGCTGCAGTTGAGCTTGACCCAACCTATAGTACAACCTTGGAATCTAGGACAGCTTCCCAGGGAGGAACACTCAAGCTGAGTTTTGAAGGATGAGTTGGTATTTGCCAAACAAAAGGGAGTGCGTTTCAGAGAAAAGAAGAACAGACATGGCAGGGGCAGGCCTGGGGTGTGAAGCAGCATGATAGATTCAGGGGCCCACAAACTGGAGAGCCCGCTGGAAGTACATTGGGGGAGTTATTGGAGGCTAGATGTGTATCAGTATAAATTAGGTCTGGTTGTCTGGAACCAAAAATTCTCAATAAGATAGGCTTCAACAAGAATAGGGGTTCATAAAAAAGGGGTTCACTTCTCTCTCATTTAAGAGAAGTCAAGAAGCAGGCAGTCCAAGGATGTTGTGAGGTTCCACAAGGTGATTGGTGCTCCAGGTTCCTTCTACCTGCTACTTTAACTTCCCAGCTTGTGACTTCCATTCCCAAAGGTACATTACGGTCCAGAATGGCTGCCAGAGCTCCAGCTTTTGCACCCACACTTCAGGCAGTAGGACAGCAGAAGAGAAGAAGGAGGGCACATTGATTCTTTTAAAAACATGTCTCAGAAACAGCACACCATGCTTCCACATTATAGCTCAATGGCCAAAATGTGATGATATACCATTTTTAGCTGCAAGGAAGATAAGAACTGTAGTTCTTACCAGTAGGTGTTGCCTGTAACACTGTTCTTCTGCAAAGGATTCTGAGGCCCTACCTTGCCTCTGTGAGAAAGAACTCTCCTCGGTTAGCAATGCCTCCCTTCACCATGGGCATGGAGCCAACAGCACGCATCCCTGAGCTTGGCTTTCTGGTCTCCTGCCAGAAGGTCCTCTCCCCAGGGATCCCCAAGGTGTTTGGTGTGGTTCCTGCAAACAGAGCCGGGCACATGGTCAGTCCTTCTCCAAAGCCCCAAAGCTCAGCAGAATCCCAGGCAACTTTTCTGGGTGTTCTGCAGTCTGATTTTGTTTCTGACTTCCCACCGCCTTAACACACCCATTGCCCTTCTGCAAGCCTCGAGTCTGCGCAGAATGGTCTGTGCAGTTAAAGCGTGGACTAGTAGGACAAGAAAGAAATACAATGTCGCTAAATCCCCGCAGCCTCCTCCCTCAGTGCGAGGTCTTCCAGGATGTAATAATGCAGAAGGAATTTGAGGGAAGTTTGAAGCCATTTTATTTTCACAGCTGGAAATGCCTTGTCTCTTGGTTTAATTTCACACCTGCTGAGTGTCAGAGACCCACTCTCTTTAGCTGTGAAATGGGGCTAACACCACCTACCTTGAGGGGTGGTTGGGAGAATCACATGGAATTAGAGAGGGCACAGCAGGGAAGAGATACAAAGGATAACCATTAGGAGCTCTGGCCTCCAACTTCTTGGGTTCCAATCCTGACTCTGCTGCTGGTTACTGGGTGACCTTGCCTATTTGACTTAACTTCTCTGTGCCTTGGTTTCTTTTTGTGAAATGCGGATGCTAATAATAGTACCTACCTTGCTGAGCTGTTGTAAGGCTCCCGGGTATGATAATACACATAAAGGACTTAGAGCACGGCACATGGTGCGTGCTTACAAGAGGTTCTGTCTCTCAAGAGCACCAACTGTGGGATCCGGCAGGCCTGGGTTTTGATTCTGGGTAAATTACTCCTCTTTGCTCTTTCCTCATTTGTAAAGCAAGGATAACACAACCTGCCTTGCAGCCTGAGGGTTAGTGACAGAATAGCTATAAAGGAACACACACAACACCTGACGCGTCAGAACTCTGGAGAAGATTTTAATAATGATGATACTGTGTCTCAGGCTCTGTCAACAGCTCCCTTGCCAAAAAACACTTGAGAAGTAGGCTGCTCTTAACATTAGTCTTGGGACAACTGAGGTCAAAGGACTTGCCCAAGGTCACACAACGGGTGAGATAAGAAGTTGAAGTTTGATTTCCTGGGTGAACTGACCCAGAACTTATATTGTCCTGCTTGGGAACGTAAGGAGCAGCAGCCCTGGGCTTAAGAGGGGAAAGGCTGGGGGTGGGGAGGGCCCAGAGCTTCAGGGACAGCTGTCCTGAAGGGCACACACAGCAGAGGACCAGGGCTCCCGAGCTGTTGTCAGATTTGCACATAGGACCTTGACCCTGGCTCGGAGGACGAGCTCCCTGGGCCCGGCTCAGAGGAGGGCTGTTCTTGCAGGCCTCGTGTGGCTGGCGGTGTGGACGGCAGTATGGCTGCAGTAGGGTGACAGGCATGGAAGGCGATGGGGCGAGGCTAAGGCAGGCCCGGACCTGTCAGCTGCATTTAGACTTTAACTAAACAGGAGGAGCTGGAGGAGCATGAAGAAAGTCACATTTCTGGAGGACTCGCAGTACGTGGAGGGGTGGCAGGCACTGTGGACTCTGGGCAGACAAGGTTGGAGAGGCGAGTGGGGGAGGGGGAGGCCACGTAGGGAAGTACCGCAGGAGGACAGACCCGGCAGGAGGTGAAAAGTCTAGGGTGTGCTGGCAGAACCCCCATTTCTGGGTCCCCAATAGTGTCAGGACCTGTGATACCCACTTTACAGTATGATCTCGTTTGATCCTCAAATAATGCTGGGAAGTGAGTGTGACGTACCCATTTTCCAGATGAGGAAGCTGAGGCTCAGGAGGTGAAGTGGCTTGCCTGACGTTGCACAGTCCGTGGAGCTGGACCCAGAGCCGAGTGCAGGGCCGGGCCCTACGGTGCCCCTGCCCTCCCAGACCGCCCCCCCAGGGGAGGAGGTGAGGCAGAGCGCGAAGGGGCTGTGCCAAGTGAAGAGCTGCCGCCTTGTTTGCCGTGGGAGTGCAGGTGGGAGGGTGCTCCTGTGTTTACAACCTTAAGGAATAGACTTTTCTTTAGGAAGCAAAAGTTTGGTTGCGCTCAGTGAGCAGGAAAATGGAAGTGACCCTGGAGCAGAGATTTAAAGCCCTGTTGGCCGTTTAGGCAGCCCTGTGTTTAATAGCTTGGGAGCCCAGCGTCAGAGCGATAAATCCACTCTGCACCTCGAGGTGGGGAGCGGGCCTCCTGGGGTCTCCCTGCTCTCTGTGTTCCATCCCATCCAGACATAAACCTCCTGCCAGCCCGACTTGGAAGGGGACGGGGCGGCTGGCCACCCCGCTCCCCGGGACTGCAGGGGCCCTTAGCACCGGCTTCAAGGGAAGGTGTGACCAGCATTATTACATGGGGAACGCAGAAAGGACACAGGGTTATACATATATAGATGCACACGTACTAAATACATCTGTGCCAATTCAGACTCTAAAAAAATAATGCTAGAGCATTCTTCCCCAAACAGGTTATCAAAGGTTCCTTCTATATGGGCAGGGGGAGAGGTGAGCTTCCTGCTTCTTTGTGTTCACTGTACCCTGCACATCAGCACACCCACAGGGATATAAAAGGTACTCCCCATCTATGCCTGCTTCCTAGAAGATTCTCACGGTTCCCCCGCCTCATCCCCTGTGCCCCTGGGTTTCAGAGCCACTGGTGTGAGCAGTCCCCAGGCCAGCCGTTTGGGGCCACGCTGCTCTGTCCCAAGCTGTAGGCCGCCACTCTGTGGGATGCAGCTACAACTTGGGGCTACTCCTTAATCATTGCGGGGAGAGGGGCAGTGGATAAAGGCCCCTGGAGCCCCAGCTCCAGGATGGTTCTGAGGTATGTTTCACGCCTTTGCTCAGAGGGTCCTAGAAGGATAAGCCCCGTTGCCCCCGTCTGTGTCAGCTCGTTAACATACCCCTGCTTTTCTTCCTCCCGTCCCTTGTGCGCTCTGCCCTCTCCCTCGCGTCTTCAGAGATTCCCCCCCCTGACGACTGCCCGCTCCCAAAGCCTCATCTCAGGGGTGCCCCAACTAAGCCAAGCCCACCCTGACCAGTGTCTTATAGACCATGTTCTAGGTCAATACAAGCACATCTGTATCCGTATCTAAACACAAATGTGCCCATCTGCTTTTTTCACAAACCACAAATGGAACCAGACGGTCCTTACCACTCTGCGACTTGCTTCCTTGGTGACTCAGGGCCACACTGCAGTGGGATTTCAGGTACCGGCTGACGCACCTAGCAGCCCTTCCGGGCAGCCTTGATCCTCCTCTCCATGGGCACCCACATCCCCCGAGGATGGGACCAATCCCAGCTAGAGGTTATGGGTCCTCAAAGAAAGGAGATATGACACAGCCTCGTCCCTGTCTGAACACTGTCCAAACACAGGCTGAGCCTTCTCCACCTCCCCTGGGTCAGATCCGGGCTGGGCTTTGCAGCCGCCAAGATGGGCCCACATGTCCCCACCATTTGTCCAGCAGAAGGAGAACAGTCCAGTAGGAGCCGCAGGTTCCCAGAGACCTCAGACAGTGCAGAAAGGGCACCCCGGGGGCATGGATGGCAGATAAAGGAGAGCTCTGCAGAGGAAGGGACCTCTCAGTCCCGAAGCCTGGGCCTCCGCCAAGCGCAGTAGAGCCCGAAGGAGCGAGGCAGGCCAAGGTGTGGAGGCAAGAGAGAGGGTGTGGGGGAGGCAGGACAGGGAGCAGATGTGGTGTTTCTCATGACTCAGCCTATCCTTTTCCTTGACTGCTACGGATTCTTTGATCACGACTTTCACCAGCAGGCCTGTGTCTGCCAGCAGCCTTACGGTCAGGAACAGAGGGGATGATGGGCGCGTTTGGACAGAAGCCCTTCCTTCATTCTTTTTTTTTTTTTTTTTTTAAGATTTTATTTATTTGACAGAGAGAAACACAGCGAGAGAGGGAACACAAGCAGAGGGAATGGTAGCGGGAGAAGCAGGCTCCCTGCCGCGCAGAGAGCCTGATGCAGAGAGCCCGATGCGGGGCTCGATCCCAGGACCCTGGGATCATGACCTGAGCCGAAGGCAGACGCTTAACGACTGAGCCACCCAGGCGCCCCCCCTTCCTTCATTCTTTTTTTTTTTTTTTTTTTAAAGATTTTATTTATTTATTTGACAGAGAGAGAGAGAGAGAAAGATCACAAGTAAGCAGAGAGGCGGGCAGAGAGAGAGGCGGAAGCAGGCTCCCCGCTGAGCAGAGAGCCCGATGCGGGGCTCGATCCCAGGACCCTGAGATCATGACCTGAGCTGAAGGCAGAGGCTTTAACCCACTGGGCCACCCAGGCGCCCCCCCTTCCTTCATTCTTTAGGGAATTTGTCAGAAGCCAGTTATCTTTGAAAAACCAATTTTCAGGGATTTCATAGAAATCATTCCAGAATTTGTGAGTGTTGACAGTTCTGCCACTAATCCGCTGGGCGATCTTGGGAAGTCACTTTCGAGCCTTTTTTGCTTTTTCAAACGCAGCTGACCAAATCTGAGCGTAACCGTTTGTGCGGGGGACATTCCCGATACTTGTCGGAGGTGATGCTGGCTACCCACCCCTTGTTCCAGCTCCTGCCCCCCTTCCAGACTACTTATGAACTCAGGGATAAGCAGAGGAGTTTTCTCTCTCTCTTTCCCCTTGCCCCCCCAGATTGAGAATACACATTAGGATCAGCCCAGAAGTTAAACCCCAACTCTACCACCATGTGACTCTGGGCAAGTCATTTTTAAAGATTTTATTTATTTATTTGACAGAGAGAGATCACAAATAGGCAGAGAGACAGGCAGAGAGAGAAAGGGGGAAGCAGGCTCCTTGCTGAGCAGAGAGCCCAATGTGGGGCTCGATCCCAGGACCCTGAGATCATGACCTGAGCTGAAGGCAGAGGCTTAACCCGCTGAGCCACTCAGGCGCCCAATGGGCAAGTCATTTTTAAAAAATTCATTCATTCTGCCCATATTAATTGAGCTAGCCTACTATGTGACAATCACTAGTAGGCACTTGGGATACAAATGGCAGAGGCAAAACAGACTCAGTGCTTGTGAAGCTTATATTTTAGTAGGTGGAGATAGATGATCAGGCAATAAATAAATAAAATGTTAGCTAATGAAAGGGTTATGGAGAAAAATAAGGTAGAGAAAGGGCGAGAATGTGTTGCAGGAGGCCTTGTTGAGGGAGAGACATTTGAGCCAAGAACTTGAAACAGGAGCAGGAGTGAGCTATGTGGGTGTATCTGGGAAGGACCATCCAGGCAGCAGTAACAGCAAGTGCAAAGGCCCTGAGGCACATGTGCTGTGAAGGGTACAGGAGCAGGGTATAAAGCCAGAGAGGTATAGGCACAGGAATAGGCAGATTAGGTATGACATTTGGCTTTTTCTCTGAGTGGGGCGTCACTACAGACTCTGGGGAAGAGAGGTGACGTGATTTGCCTTAGGTTTTAGTGGGATGGCTTAAACTATGGTCTTGAGAACAGACTAGGGTGGCCCGGGAAGACAACGGAGATCACTTCAGAGGCTACTTCAGTACAAGTAAGAGATGCTGGTGGCCTGGGTCAGGAAGGTAACAGGTGATGAGTAGAAGTGGAATGCTGTGTATATTTTGAAAATTCCAACAGCATTTGCTGGAGTGGGTGAGAGAAAGAGAAGGGGGTCAAGGAGTCAGGGACGATCCCAGGTTTTGGTGCCAAGCCACTGGAAGGGTAGAGGTGCCATTAACTGAGATGAGGAATGCCCCAGGTTGGGGTGGCGATCAGGAGCCTGACCTTGGGCACGTGGGTGTTAAGACGCCCACAGGGCATTCAAGAGGAGGTGCTATGTGGGCAGATGTCTCTGGGGTGCAGGGGACAGGTCCGGCATATGGATGGCTTTTATAACCACGACATAGTGTGAAGCCCCCTGGGGAATGAGTGCAGCTACTGAAGGGAAGAGGTCACAGGACCAAGTCCTCGGACACTGTCATGCTTAGAAACCAAGCCTCAGTTTCTCTTCCTGTAAAATGGGAATCGAAACCAGAGTCACCTTACAAGGGCCACTGTACAGATCATGTGAGACCCGGCACGTATTATGCACATATTAACGAGGGCATGGGGAAGAGTGCCAGAAACACGAGTTGTTATTCATGATAGAAAGAGTTGTCATCAATGAGAAATTACAGTCTCAGCAAGCATAAGGCCTCTCACTTATAAATGCTGTTTAACTTTTATATCTACTCTCTGCTATTTTTGACCATCAAAAGTGTCGCGAGCCATGAGACAGGACACAATTGCTTCCATGTGGCAAGTGAGAAACCTGGGGTTCAGAGAGGTTACGTAAGGTATGTAGCTTTCCACCCCGTTAGTGACAGAGCCAGGGCTGGCATGGACCATCCCACCCCAACTCCCGCTTCTCTAATCCCCCTGCCACAGCCTGTTCAGGCTGACAAATGACTCGATTGATTAAGTAGCACAGGTGCTGCTCGCCAGTGAGAGCAGGGATGGCAGCTTTCCTCAGGACCAGCCCCAACGGCGGGGCTCCCCGTGGTAGTACCAGTGGCCCAGGTTCGTCCTCCATGGCTGGGGACACAGGCTGAAGCCTACAGAGACGGCGACAGGGCAGGGTACCTTCCTTCTGTCGGAAGACTTCCCTTTTCGAAGCGGCTGAGACGGTAGAGCTCATTCCCAGACTAGCTCTATTCAGCAAAACCGGCATGAACCAGAGCCGACCTCCCCACCCCCAACTCCCTGCCAGTGCTGCTCTTCTTAGCAGTCAGTGCATCGCCCAACTCAAAGAGGCTGTGAACCCAGACTTCACAGCCTGGGAGGTTTGTGGGGAGGCCGGGGTTGGCCTTGAGTCCAGCTGAGCTGGGTTCAGAACTCAACTTCCTTGATTCCCCGCTGGGGACCTGGTACGAGTTATTTGACCTCTTTGAGCTTCTGTTGTCTCTTCTGTAAGGTAGGGGGTCGCCCTTGGTTCCCAACATGTTTAGGGACTAGAAGTAACATGTAGAGTGAGTGGCACACAACAGGGATGATAAATAGTAGGTGATGATACGAAGATCATGATTAGCACTGACATTATCAGCCAACAAAATAAAGACATTCAGGGGGAAATCAACCTACCTACGTTCAACCAAAGCCCTTCCCCTTCACTAATCATATCTACTGTTCTCCGCTATCAACAGGGGATCAATTAGGAAGCACTGATTGGAATCCACTATAATCAAAGCCTCCATCACTGACACAGCCGGTACCCCCGTGTGCCCCTGGGCCCCAGGAGTGCAGCTGGAAGCAGGGAGACAGCCGCTGGCTTTGCCGCTGTCCTGCCCATGAGCTGGCCCTTGAGGGGGAATGACCCTCAGGGGAGCTCAGTCTCCCTCTCCAGGGGCCTCCCAAGCTTGCTGATCGCACTGGGGTGGGCCTCCAGCCGTCGGCACCCTGACACGGGGAGAGCAGGGAGGGAAGCTGAGGTTGGGTACGCAGCCTGGGCACGGGCTCAAGGCAAGGAGAGGGAGGGGGCCGTGCCCCCCTCTAGTTCCACTGGGAAGGACCCCCTTCCGTGACCAGCATACACTAGGTATATTATAGACTCCTTCACGCCTGCTCCCCTGCAGAGAGGGGCTGCTCTCCCCATTTTAAGAGGCTCAGAGAGGTGAAGCGACTTGCCTATGACCTCACAGTTGTCTCAAGGGCGCTCTGATGCTTGGGCTCCTGCTCTTTTTCCTCTGCCTCCCTCCCTCTGCCATCAGAGGGGGCTGTGGCCCACACTGTGGCCCCCAGCCTGCTGGGCAGGTTTCAGTGATGGGCTTGGGGGAGGGGGCAGTGGAGGGGCTAAGCCTGAGCTGCCTGGGGATGATAGGTGCCGGGATCCCTAATCGGAATGGAGAGGAGGAGGCTGAAGGCAGGGCAGCCCTGGGCATGTGGGAATGGTAGCAGAGGTCATGCAGGGAGATGAAATGTTCTTTCTCCTAATAGAGTCTGTAGGGAGAAATCCAGGCTTCTTGGAACCTAAACCTAAAAACACCAGCTGGCCGTAATGGCAACAACAATAATAAAATACGTAATGATGCCATATATTGTGGTAGGCACTTTTCATATTGTAAATCTTCCCAGCAAATCTGCCAAGTAGACGCTATTTCCTTTTCTTCTTTGTAGATGAGGTAATTGGGGCTCAGAGAGGTCACTTAATTTGCCCAAGGTCGCTCAGCTAATAAGTGGCAGAGTTAGGATCCAAACCCGGTCTGTCTCATTTCAAAAACATGCTCCTTCTGTTACACCAACTGAGGTATAATTTAATTCATCAGAATGTTTGATCTTATGTGACAAAGAGGAGGCCCGGAGAGGGTAAGCTGGGCCTGAGGCCCACAGTGGATTAGTCACAGCTGGGGAAGCTTCCGGATCTCCAGAGCCACCTTACCACCATGCACTGACGGAGAAGGGCTGTGTGCCAGCTGCCAGAGCCCGGCCGGGCTCCCTTCTCCCCTCCTTCCACATGCATATTTATCACACTCACATATATTTTTATGAGCAGCTCAAACGTCTGCAAGGGACTCAGACTGGAAGCCAAGGGTCTTCCCTACCAGCTGGGTATGAAGAGCCATGTGCCTACTCCCTGAACTCCGGCCAAATGGCCTCCTCCGCTAACACCAGAGAAACAGGTCTAAATGACCTTGGGCAAGTCATTGCCAAGTTCTGGGCCTCGGTTCCCTCTTCTGGCAGACAGGCGCTAGCAGCATCTCCCTCTGGGGTGGCAGGGGTGTTTAGTGTGGTGGTGTCTATAAAAAAGCCAGCCACGTGCCCAGCACCCAGTCAACATTTAACAAATGCCACCCAGGCTTGGCCTGGTCCTCTTTAGTGACTGGTAGCTGGGCACACTCATTCTGTTTCTAGAACAATGCTTGCGGCAGTCTTGCTGCCTGGGGCCCGTGAGAGTACAGTGGTCTCCCTCTGCACAGGGAGCTCGTGTCCCTCTTCCTCTTCCTCCTGTGGCTCCCCCGGCAGCCCCTGTTCTCCTGCCTCAGCTGTCTCCACTTGACCGGGCACCCCTCCTTCGTCCTCCGTGGCAAGGCACACAGTAGGTGCTGTGGAACTTGGGGAGTGCTCGAAATCGTGCTCTGGCTCCGCACAGATCTGTGCTGGCTACCACAGGGCATCCCAAGGAGCAAGTCCACCAGCCTCCCCCTCGTGGCAGTCCTCGCCTGCACACCCACCTGGGGGGGGGGGGGAGCCGAGCTGGGCAGCCATTCCTCCCACACACCCCTGTGCCCTGAACAGCGAAGGCCTCGCAGAGGAGGCAGTTGTATTGAGTTGGTCTGAAGAGAACACGGATCCCATTGGATCTTATGTTTGCTCCCGGCCTTTTTCTTTCAGCTGACCCCAAAAGTCTTGTAACAAAAGGCTTTCAGGCCGAAACCACTGTACTGCACCCTGAGGAGGAAGCTGTCACAGGCTAGGACTGACACTCTGGTGAGGGACCCGTCACCACTCCTGGGGCCTGAGCTGACTGGCCCGTACCCACCGCGCCCCATGGCCTGACTTCAGTGTCCCCCACCAGTACCGAAGGTGTCTTCCCGCTGAGGGAGCTGGCTGGGCCACCCGATTGCTCCTGGGAACAGCCTCTGTCACAGTCTGGAGGTTGGTATAGAGACGCCCCAGCTTCCCTGTCCTCAGGTAGGATCACTCTTAAGATGCCTTCCGGCTCCTTGGGGCACGCCCCGCCTCTCACAGCGAGCTGGCTAAGGTATGACAGTCGGCCCAAGTGGCCCTTTCCTGCCTACCTGCCTGTGACCCCCTTGTCCCCTATGCTGCACATTTTCTCTGTGGCCTCGGGGCCACCAAGGAAGCACTTGATGAGAAAAGGTGTTGAGGAAAGTCCCGACTATCCAGTCGCATAGCCCGCTCCCCAGCGGGGTGTCACTGGTGTGTCGTGCTCCCACTTCCTCTCGGGCCTGCTTCGAGGGCGCGGGGCTGGGGGCCTGCTGCGGGCGTGAGGGTGAGGAGGCAGGCCTGCGGCCTCTCGGGGAGGAGCACTCCGGGCGAGACTGTGGAGGGCATGTTCGGGAAGGGATTTCCAGGCTACTCTAAGGCGGAACATTTGAGACTGTAAGCTCCTCGACAGCTGTGCGCTCTGTACGGTTTGGGCCGCTGCCTGGAGCGCCATGGCTACGGGATAAATACAAATGCATAATGGAAGAGGCTGTCCTGGGGCTCAGAACAGACTTATTCATCCCTCGCTCCCCCACCTGCTCCCTGCCTGGCTCCCTTGAGACTTCTCTGGGACTTGGTGTTGTCAAAACTCATATAAATCCCAGGGTCATCTGGCTCTGTTGTCGGCAAGGCCCCAGACATCAGGGGAAAGAGGGAATTTCCACTTTCCTTCATAAATGAGGGGAATGAACGGGGAGGGCCCGTGTCCACCCAGACTTCCTGGGAAGCAGCTGGGGCCTAGAACCCAGGGATGGCGATGGATCCTTTGTGCCCTGTCCCTCTCGAACGTTTCAGGTCATGTGCGCCAGTGCCTTCTGCTCTAGAGGCTGGGCTGGGGGGTAACCTAGGTGGGGCTGGCAGTCTGGGCAGAGGGACTCTCCCAAGATGCCAGAGACCCTGGTTCCAGATTGGTGGACAGCCACGAGACCCCTGTGACCGAGTCTGGGCTGGGAGTCTGGGCCTGGATTTGGAAAAACCATAAGAAGGGCATAGAAGTAGAAATAACACCTAAGTGTTAGAAGTGGAGGCCCCGTCTATTCTTCACTCGGGAAGAGGAGCCAAATCTGGGAGGTGATGACCCCCCAGGGCTACAGGTAGAAGCAGCTGAATGGGTTCATAAGACAACAAGTGGGTTTAGTGACCAAAGGAAGTAGATAGTCAGGGCCTCTCCAACACAGGTTATAGTGGGACCTCACCTCCTTTCATCTGGACCTCATGCTTCTTTTGATGCAGCCTCTATTAGTCTCAGTTAATTAAGCAGCCAGCTCACATTGTCCAGTCTCGGAGCTTATGACTCTGTTTCACAGAAAATACTGCCAGGCCAGCTCTCCCTGTCCAGCCAGTTGGATTTATTTCCAGGGCTTAAAAGCAAGGCTTTATAGGAAACCCTAATGGGTTCCATCTTATTGCACTATGACACATTTCCTAGAGCGTGCAGATCATTTGGGTTTCTAATTCCGTACTGGGTGTCATCTATCATTTCCAGCTTGTGCTTCTTACATATTGGGTAACATCACAACAGACATGTTAAAATATACAACCTCCTTTGCCAAACCTAATGAAGGTGTAATGGTGAGTTGAGTTGTGTTGTACTCCATTTGACTTCCTGACACAGTGGTCTTTTTCTAGGGCAGATGTTTAGTTAAATGTGTTAACTTTAATTGTGCAGCCTTCTTTCAATAAATACGTTTACCAACAAATGAACCAATAAATTTACCCCGATCTCAAACATCTTTTAAGCACCTGTGATGTGTAAGGGAGAGGCGGGTGCCGGGAGTGCCATCATCTCACCCCCTCTTTCCAGGTCAGCTGCACTGGCCTCCCAGCTGAACTTCCTGTCTCTCAGTTCCCCGTCCGCGACCCGGTGTCTTCCATGCACGGCTTCCAGACTCATCACCCTGAAATACCATTTCTTTTTTGTCCCATCCCTTCTTGCCGGTCTGAGTTGGAGCTGGAACCAGGCCAGGCCACTCGGCCTGCATGGGGTGACCAGGGCGACCCAAGGTCCCCTCTGCCCTGACACAGGCCATCCCTGAAGTCAGGCCAGGGCCTCTGTTGGCCCTTGAGCCCACCATGCCGCTTCCTCCAAATCCGCCGTTGCCCTTGGTCTCTCTCAGCCCGGGAATGGGACGATCTGCAGTAATAGCATCTGGGCCCCTAACAGAGGCTTTCCAACAACAGAGACTGCTTCTGAGGCTGCTCACATTTCTCTCCGAAGACTCACATTTCCCGTGGTCTTGATGTTCTCTTGGGAATATCTCCTAAGGCCTCCACTTTGACTTTCTGCTTGTCCCCCTGGGAGAGAGAATCTGGCCTCGTCGCTGTTAAAGGCGGAGGGATGGGCGCAGGCACGTGCAGGTAGCCATACCTAGGCGGGAGGACCAGAGGCGCTGGGAGTGGCTGGTGAGCCTCTGACTGGGCGGCAATGTGGCCCTACTCCAAAAGTTAAATTCAATAACTTAACTCTTAGGGTGCCTTCCGGCTCCTTGGGGAGGAGTACTCCGATCACTAAACTAATTGTGTTTTTTAAAGATTTATGTATTTATTTTAAAAAGAGTCTGGAAGTTTTCCTTCTGTTTTTTTTGAAACAGTTTCAGGAGAATAGGTATTATTTCTTCCTTGAATGTTTGGTAGAATTATTTATTTGAGAGAGAGTGAGAGAGAGCGCGCATGTGAGTGGGGGAGGGGAGGACGGAGGAGAGAGAGAGAATCTCAGACGGACTCCCCTCTGAGCATGGAGCCTGACGTGGGGCTCGATTCCAGGACGCTGAGCTCGTAACCTGAGCCAAAAATCAAGAGCTGGCCGCTTAACTGACTGAGCCAACCAGGCACCCCCAATCATTAAAATAATTTTAAAATAAAAAAGAATGAATCACTGGTAATAATAGTGGCCCTTCAAGGAGTCCCCGTGACATCTGAGCCCCTACTCTGAGTTCACATTACCTTGAATTCTCCCCATACTCGCATGAAACCATAGGCTGAGAACAGGTACCACAGGCGACCGAGGCCACACGGGCTGGGAGGACAGCCCAGGTCTGTCTGCATCTCAGAGCCCTGTCCTTGTCTCCCCCACAGCCCACTTTCTCCCCCATCACAGGTATTTGCCATCAGTCTACCTAGACCTTCACCAGGGCCAAATGGTTTTCATTACAGCAATGCAATGATTACATATCTGTTTTAATAGCCTGTAGGATGGCATTCCCCCCTCATTATTCTTTTACTTTAGTATTTTTCTCTTTCTTCTTTTGTGTTTACTTTTCCAGATAAACTTTAGTTAATCATTTTGGTAAAGCGCCCCCCCCATCCCATCAGTATTTTAATTGAGATCATACTACATTTACAGATTGTTTTAGGGGACAATTGACATCTTTGAGTTATTGAGGACTGTGGTCCACACATTAAATATGTCTCTCCATTTATTCAGATTTTCTGTTGTGTCCTTTAATGTGATTCCTGTTTTTAACCTTACAAGCCTCACCCATTTCTTGTTGTGTTTATCCCTAAGTTTTTGGGGGTTTTTTTGTTTTTGTTTTTGTTTTTGCTGTTATTATGAAAGGAATCCTACCTTCCATTATTTTTCCCAACTTGTTATATGTCCACAGGGAAGCTGTTGATTTTTGATGACCAGTAATTTTCTGCCTCCCTGAATTCTTATTTCTCTCAAAGGTTCTCTTTTGGTTCTCTTGGGTGTTATAGGTATACAAGCAAATTGTCTGCAGAAAATGACAACTTGGCCGTCTTTCTCTTATCTAATTGTTTGGCTGGCACTTCCAGAGCAGTGATAAGTAGTGGTGGTGTTGGTAGGATGATACAGTGTTTAATAACTAAATCATATGTCACCATTTAATTATATCATAATTTAATTAGCTGTCCTCAATTGTATACATTTAAGTTGTTTCCAACTTTACCCTCTTATAAGTAACATTGCAGTGAATACATTTGCTTAACAACTGCTGTCCTTTTGATTTATATCAGCACAGTAGATGGTTAGGAGTAAAAATAATAGGTCAAGGAGTATGAACAGTTTCTGAGACTGTGGATACTAAGTGCCAATGGATTTTCCAGAAAGGATTTCTCTAATTAATTAAATATGTCTAGGTGAAAGCTTCGAACACTGGCTAGGGTCTTGCAGAATCTCAAGACTGGGGGACCACTTCCATAGAGGGGATGTATGCTAAGCGAGCTTGGTTTTTGGCCGGTCAGGAAGGCGTTTCATAGTCAACTCTGGCTTAGTTCAGAACAAGAGATTGTGGTATCAGAATGGGCTCGTGCTGAGGCCAAGTGTGGCCTCTTGGGGGTTCCCTGAGCTGCAGTGCAGCAAAGCCTAGGTTTACCTTGTGAGAATCCCCTCTGCTGGGGACAGTTGTGAACTACACTAGCATTGGGCACCTGTCCAGGATTGTCCCAACTAGTCTTGCCCAGGCCCCAGAAGCCCCAGGTCTGTGGCCTGGGTTATCGTCAGCCACACACAGGCTGTGGGGCTCTGCTCTGTGCTGCCCTTTGTGCATAGGTCTCCCTCTTTCCTGGCTCTGCAGAGGTGGCAGCCCCTGGGCCAGGCTTGTTCTTCCCAAGTAGCCCTCAGCTGTCCTTGCAGAAGGTAAACACAGTGGTATGGGCTTAATTGTGTTCCCCTAAAATTCTCGTGTTTAAGCTCTAACCCCCAGAATCGCAGAATATGAGCTTACTTGGCAATAAGATACAATAAGATATAGTACGTTAAGATGAGGTCACTAGTCTAACGTGACTGGTGTCCTTATAAAAAGGGAAATTTAGACACAGAGACCCAGACACTAGGAAAAGGCCATGTGAACAAGAAGGCGGGGGTCAAGGCGTAAGTCTACAAGCCGAGAACCACCAAAGATTGCCAGCAAACCACCAGAAGCTAGGTGAGAGGAGGAGACCAGATTCTCCTCACAGCCCCTGAGGGAGCCCTCCCTGCTGACTCCCTGATCTTGGACCTGTGGCCTCCAGAACAGTGAGACAATAAATTTCTGTGGCTTCAGCCCCCCGCCAGTCCGTGGCACTGTGTTCGGGCAGACTGAGCAGATGAATGCACAGGGTAAAGGCTCGTCTGCTCAAATGATGTGAAGCAAAGGCCTCCGTGTGCTCAGAAGGATGTGTGATGGCTTCAACAGGTGAGGCCGAGAGTGAGGAGGGGCATGGGAATGGCACCGCCCAGAGAGCGAGCATCCTGGGTGCCGGGCCTCAGCAGCCCCGAGGTGGGCCTAGAGCCTATTCAGCCTCTCTGAGCCTCCATCTTCTAGCTGTAAAATGGAGATAGATCCCCCCTGTCAAAGTTCTCCTGAGGATAAAGTGACATAATGGAAATCAACTGCCCAGCATGGCCCTGGCACATGGAAGCGATCACCACCGGGGAACTTTTATCATTACCTGCGTAATACTCCGTGAATGATGGACACCTAGGTTCTGTCCACCTCATGAATGTTTCCTTTCCCTTAAGCTGAACAGCAGACAGCTCGCCAAACATGAGGGGCATCAATGACGCATGCTCATCTTAAATTAATCATAATAGGTTCTGCACTATTCATTTCCACTCACCAGCCCTTGCTCACCAGAGACTTTTTAGGATTTCCCGAAAGCATTTTCAGGGATGCTTGTAAACTCATTCTGCTTTGTTACAAGCTACACTCCCACCCCAGGCTCTTTTCTCTGTGAATGCTCCACCAGCCACATGTTCAGAGCCTTTCCCGTGCAGTGGAGGACCTCATGATTTCCCTATAAATTAACTGAAATCCTGATAGTTTGTCCGTTTGTTCATGCTTTCACGGATTCACTCCTTCCTTCATCCAAGAGCGGGAATTACTTAGGCGAGAAAGGTGTAGCCAGGAAGAAAGAGCAAGAAATCACAGTCATGAGAGGACTCTGGGTCTGGGGCCAGCTCGGCTTGGCCAGGGCTGGAGTGGAGGGTGTAGCGATTGATTAACTATTTCCTGACCGTGTTCTATGTGCTGGGTCCTGTGCTACGTGCTGAGGCAGGGTAGCCATGGAACTGGGAAATCAGCAGGGAGACATGTCACAGCCGATGACTGAAATTATCCTGCAGTTACTGGGTGCTGGGTGGCACACAGGGCAAGCAGAGGGTGCTGGGAGAGTGCCGAGGGGGCTCTGGTGAGTCAGAAAAGGCCAATCTCAGGGACCTCTAAGTTTAGAGGAGAAATTAACTAACGAGGTGTCTGTTGCAGGGTGCAAGCAAGGGGTAAAGATATTCCAGGGAGAAGGAGCAAGATATGCAAAGGCCCCGAGGAGACAAGGAGCTTGGTATAATTTAGGAACTGAGATGACAAGAGATGTGCAAGGAGCGTGGCAGGAAACGAAGCTGGAGGGGCAGGCAGGGTCTCTGGAAGGTTAAAGGGAGCAAGCAGGAACTAAAGCTTTGTTTTAACTATAAGACTTTATTTTAACTATAAGACTTTCGAGTGAGGATAATTTGGGGTGTGATTGAGATTACAAACTCATGAACAGTGCCCAAGGCCAGGTGGCCAAGTGGCACCTTGGAGATGCCTCTTGGTCCAAGTGGCCACCTAAGGGAAGCATCTCCAGGGAGAACACTGCTTGGCAGAAGTCACCAAGTCTCGGGACAGCCAGGCATCTGCCTGTGCGTAAGAGGCCACCCATCAGCCTCCACCTCCTACCTGGGCTCCAAGGGCTTCCCAGACCCTTCCTAATCCTGCATGTGCAGTCACCACCATGCCCAGCCTGCTCTCTGGCCAGCCTCTCCATTCCCATGCCTTAAAAAAAGGACTTCCTGCAGCCTACGCCTGCTGTGGTAACTTACAAGAAATGAATGGCCACGCCTGTCCCCTATGTGGCATAAAGTTGTCTGACATCTCTGTTTTCTAACAACCAGAGACCAGACACAACAACTCGCTCCAGCAGGATTTAGAAATGTTGCCCGCATCCCAAATGGGCATCCCCTGGAGCCAGCAGCCACCGGCCACCTGCAGCCACGGCGCCTCCGAGGCACTGATGAGGCTGCGCCCGCCTGCCCTTTCAAGGCACAGTTGATTCTAAAACGAGAGCTGAGCACGGTGCGGTGGGGTGAGCCACAGCCCAGGCACACATCCCCCAGAGCAAGTCAGCTGGATGTTAGTCCCGAGTCGCTCGGGGCCACACACCGTGGGGGCCCCGCAGAGTGCACGCCTCAGCCGAAGGACACAGCCGCGTAGGAACCGCATGTGTGCTGGGCGTCCTCGGCTCCACACAACCTCACCCTTGAGAATGAATGGAAAGCCTTGGGGCCTTGAAAGGAACCCCATTTCTGTTTTGGAGTTTAAGAAAGATCTGAGACCCCATTTTCTGATCTCCTACACCTCAGTAGCGTGCACACGGGCCTGGTGGTTGGCCCCCACTCCCTTCCCCGAAGGGACAGCCCGGAATGGGCAGTGAGCCCGGAGGCAAGGGCGCAGGCGCAGGCCCGCAGCCTGGGCCACAGCCCACAGCCCGGCCCCCATCCCTGCACCCAGCGCTCCCCAGAGCCGCCAGAGCAGGAGCTCTCAGATCTCAGCACCTGGGTACGCAGTCCCCACCCGGTGGCCGAGAAGGACAGACACAGGGTCACCTGACGGAAAGGGGCACTTCCTTTTCCAACAGAATCCTCAAAAATGGATTCTGTTATGTTTATGGTGGCTGGCTTTGGATGGGGGGCAGAATCATCTCATGATCTGTGTGTGTATTTTTTTTTAAGATTTTTATTTATTTGACAGAGAGAAACAGTGAACGGTGAGAGAGGGAATATAAGCAGGGGGAGTGGGAGAGGGAGAAGCAGGCTTCCCGCTGAGCAAGGAGCCCGATGCGGATCCCAGGACCCCGGGACCATGACCTGAGCCGAAGGTAGCCGCTTAACGGCTGAGCCACCCAGGCGCCCCGATCTGTGTGTATATTAAGTCATGGTGGTTCACCTCAAATCTATTCGGTGTCGTATGTTCATTATACCTCAGTAAAACTGGACAATTTTTAAAGATGAAGGCGTAACGCGGTTGTAACGCGGTTTAGAAAAATTCCCACCCAAAGAGATCAAACTAAAAGGAGGTTGGTCCTTAAAAGGATAATTAATCAGAAGAATTCACTGATACTGAAAAAGCTCTTTCCCCTTTTCAAATAAATGAAGTATCAGTGAAATGATGCCAGCATTAAATAATAAAGGCACCCCAGGAAGGGTGTGATTAATTCTCTAATGAGGGCACAAGCAATGAGTGCTGTTGGCCTGTGGAAAGGCACGGGCCCCATGGGCGCGGAGCTCTCGAAGGACGGGCCTGGAGGAAGAGTTCGTGCAGGGCCCGGGCACAGTAGGAACGGGCTGGAGGGAGAGGGTGGGAGAGGTGCTCCAGGCAGGCCCATTGGCAGGAGCTGAGGCAGGGAGGCTGCAAAGCCCTTGAGTCTGCAGGAGGGAAGTTTGTGGGTGGGTTCCTTGAGGGGAGCCTGCCAGGGCCAGACTGTGACCCGGACATGCCACAGACAACTCCTGATGGCTGCCGCTGACCGGTCCACAGAAGCTTCTTTGAGGGCCTCGCAGTCATGCCCCTGAGAATGCCCTGTGGAGGGCTGAGGGCCGGGGTTGTTTTTGGCAGTTCAGGGTCGGGAAGTGCGTGGGAGGAGATGGCCCGGCGGGCTGGGAGGCTGCCAGGCCTCGTGGTCTGCACACAGGTGGCCGGTGTCAGGCAGGCAGTGGTGTCTGTGGGCCTCACTGCCCAGATGGGCAGGGCCGCCCATCACAAGTGAGCCTTTGTGGCCCTGGTTTACGAAACTGGCCAAATATTTTCCCTGTCACTTTATGAGGTGCTAGCTCTGCCCATTCAAGCTGGGAAAAATAAAGAGTCACATAATTTGCTCCGTTAGAGCTGAGGAAGTTTGAAGTTAGGGGAATTCTGCACCCCTGGGAAGGACTGTCAACCCGAGGGGGAGGCGTATTCCCAGGATCCCCCTCTGGAGGGGATGTGGGCACCATCCAAGTCAGCTGCAGGTTTTGCAGATGGAGAGAATGAGGCCATAAGCCTGGAAAGTCAGCCCTGGAGATGGTGTTAGACGAGGAGAGCCAGTTCCCTGAGAATCTTCTTTAGCACTGGGCTTTTGGAGACTGTTTAGCCCCTTATTCACAGGTAAAGCCAGGGAAGTCACAAAGAGGGGTAGATGGGAGTTCTCCTGCAGAATGTGCCCATAAGACACAGAAGTTTCTAGAAAGGTTTCAGAGCCAAGGTCCTGGTGGGAGAGGATATTGTACAGAGGTTGAAAAGCATCAGCCTTATGTGATTAGCAAGTGGGCAGCCACCAACATGCTGTGATTTCTAGCTTCCCAGTGAGTTCTTATGTCCCCTACAAAGCCCCCATTCTTACTGACCATGGCCTAGAATTTCACTGGTAGAACTACTTCCTTTTTGCCTCTAGGAGTAAGTGTCATCGGGTACTTGGTAGTCTGTGCCAAGCACTTCATTAGGCACCATGTCCTTGTCTTCACCTGAGGCTTATTGAAAACCTACTACATACAGGCCCCTGAGAACACGGTGATGAAAGTCTCCTTTACAAGAACCCTATTTGTAGTAGCAGTGAACCCATTGTTACAGATGAATAAGTTGAGCTCAGAGAGAAATGACTTGCCAGAAACAGGCAGCTACTCCTTGGCAGAGCTGTATTTGAAAGCGAGGCCAGTCTGACGTCAGTGCCTGGCTTCTCTCTACTCCCTCACTGGCCAGGTTAGAAAAGGCAAATAATGAGCAAAGAAGAAACAATGGATGTAGCCCCAGTTATAATTCTTTGGTTTGCCTTTGAAGTTATACTCAAATTAATCATAGTTTTGTATGCTAATTATCTTTTGAGATAAATAAAAATACATTTTCTTCAAAAGCAAATCCATGATGGCCACTGACCTCAAGGCCACAAGGCATGTGGTGACTCTGCATCGCCACCTGGTGGCAGAACTGTCACATAGCAAGGGAGAGAGATTTAGAAGAGCGAAGACTGAACTAGATAACAGCTATGGGTCAGTGGAAGGGACACCATGTCTCAGGGGTACTACCTTGTGATCTGGCCTAGACTGACCACGTGGGCACTGAGTCAGCCACTTCAGCTCCCTGCACAGCAGACCCTTGACTGTGCAGTGCCTGGTGGACTGGTATCCCTGGAGATCCCTTCTAACTCCTGCTTTCCCTGACTCCTTGTCTCTTAGGTTGCATTGAACTTGAGGGAGGAATGAATGCTCAGGTGGATTTTGAGGCACCAGTGGAAAAACTGGTGTTGGGCGAGCAGGGCTTTCCGGAGCTCTTCTCCTCCAAGTATGTGGACTGGCCTGCCATGAGTTTCTTCACCTCTCTGGAATCTTCTCTGACTCCAGGACTCTTAAGGCCCATTCTCACCCCTGCCTTTCTTCACTGGGCCAGAGATCCTCTTCCACCCACTGTGGTGTCTCCATCAGGAATTACCTCTGATCATAGTCCAGGAACTCAAGTCCAGGGTCAGAGAAGTCCTAACCCAGGAGGAATGGTTTATTAGTTGTATTCTCTTATAAGGAACAGCAAACCTCACCCAAAGTACCTTTTGTTAATAAAGGGAATGTGTACGCTTTTATCACTGACTAGTACTTGGGTAACTCGGGCTTCAGCCTCACCTACGTCCAGGGTTCAAATACCACCGCCAGGATCAAGTTTCTGTCTCACTCTTCATTTCTCAGCTCTTCTTCCTTCATGTCTAGTGGCGCCTTAGGGGTATTTCATGGGGCTTTGGGTTCTCATACTCTCACGCTATACGAAATGACACGATCTAAATAAGGACAGTGATTCTCCCTGATCCCTAGATCTCCCATTCCACAGAGCACACCATCCTTCAGCCCTTTCTCCGCACACATTCTGGAGGTCCCACGGTTGGGGTTTTCCTTCTCAAGTCCCAGAATGACTGCAAGGAGCCGCTGGGGCTAGCAGTTTCCTCCCTCTCTCGCAGGAGCCGGCACATTTGTAATTGCCTTGCCCAGCACGTCCTAGAATGCATTCTAATTGGCCCTGCTCGGGTCACATGCCCACTCCCGAACCAATCGCTGTGGTCACTGGGTTGGAATGCGCTGATTGGCTGAGCCCAGTCACAGTGTTCACCCACGCAGCCCGAATGCGGCCAACTTGGGAGCACGCAGGTTCCGTCCTCCAGGGAATCCCAAGAGGAGAGAAAAGATGCCGGAAGCAAAACTACCAAAGATCCATTCATAACTAACATAAGGGTTAACAGAATGAAAGTTTATAAATGATCTTTTGAACAGAGCAGGGTGATCATCAAGGCTATCCTTGTGATAACCTCACTTGGTCACCTCTGGAGTTCCATTCCATGGCAGGTGGATCCCGTCCTCCCCACACTGCCGTCCGCAGGGGGCAGGCCTGGTGAAGGCGCGTCTCAGTGATGACTTCAATGCAGAGACCTGGAAAAAGGGAGACATTTCTTGACGTTTCTGAGTTCACCCATGGGAACGTGTCTTGTGTGTGATACCATCCTGTAACTATTGAGACATCCTTACATCCCCTCCTCTGGTCTCTGGTGTTCACTCAGAGATTTTGTCTGTCTGGAGTAGGGTCCACTCACTGTGCTGCCCTGCCTGGACCAATGTTGAAAATTCCAGAGAGAGATTTCGAATGGGCAGGGCGTGGTGCTGCGAGAGTGGGGGGCTTGCCAAGGCCACTCAACCAGTTAGGTTGCAGAGCCAAGACCCTGTGCCTGGGAACCCTTCCTGCACCTGCCTCATGACCATGGGATCGCTGAGTCGGCAGGCAGGAAGGCAGCCGAGGTGAAGGCTGGGATAACACCTTTGTCATGAATACTCTGCAGAATCATTTCTCTTCCATCAGGCAGAAGCATGGGGCAGACCCTCACTGTGTCTGGGTGCATCTCCTGCGATTGTTTCTGGCTACAGGGCAACACTTCCCAATTGTATTTTGCTCAGACGAATGTTAAAAATGAACATTTCCTAGCACATTCAAATGAGGCCAAGAGAGGAGGGGGTGTGAAAGCAGAGATCTGATTTTTAGCAGATAAATCCTGGGGAATCATCTGGAATAGATGCTCTGTGTGTGTTTGATCCCTCAGAGATGCAGAGTGTTGGACTGAGCAGCGTTCTGTGCTAGGGCCTGGGATACACTCTGAAATGAGATGTGGGCCCAGCCTCAAAAAGCTCCTCGTTTATTGGAGCAGCCATACAGATCATGATAATTCAGTGCGGTCGGATTAATCCAGTGCTCTAGGAAGTGCAGTGGAGAGAGTAACAGGTGTTTGGGGAAGCCCTGGCATCTAGAAAGTGCTCACAGAGGAGGGAGAGTGGAGCTGAGATTTAAAGATGGTACTAGATGGAAAGGCTGAGAAAGGCATTTCGGGGGTGGGTACTGCACGTGCAGAGGCCCCAAGGCATCAAAACACACAGCCGAGAGCAGCACACTGCAAGTTCAAGGAGCATATAAGGCAGAGAGGAGTCATGTAGGATGACCTTACTGGTCTAGTCAGTCATTTATGCATTCATTAAAACCTAGGGCTTCTGAAGTCCTGTATTTTTTTAATTTAGATTTTATTTATATTAAATACACTTACAAAGTTGAATTAAAATATGACCGTGATAAGTCCCCTGCCCATCATTTTCCCCCCTACCCTCCCCAGAGGCAGCCATGGCTGTCGGATTCTTGCATTTTCTTCCAGGATATTTTTCACAAATACACAAACAGTGGCATTCCCCTCATGCCCTGATGTGCACCTTGTTTCTTCACTTCACATATGTTTTTTTTTTTAAGATTTTATTTATTTATTTGAGAGAGAGTGAGCAAGAGAGAGAGCACACACAAGCGAGGGGAGAGGTAGGGAGGAGCAAAGGGAGAGGGAGAAGCAGACTCCTCACGAAGCAGGGAGCCCAAGGTGGGACTAAATCCCAGGACCCCGGGATCATGACCTGAGCTGCAGGCAGACGCTTAACTGACTGAACCACCCAGGCATCCCTCCACTTCATGTATCTTGGAGGTGACTCAGCTCATAGAGGGCTTCTTCATTCTTCTTGACAGTGGTGGGAGTTCAGCTGTAGAGCCCCAGCTTAGAGACCTTCTCATCCAGTCCCTTGTTGCTGGTGGCTAAGACCGGAGGCCCAGAGAAGTAGGAAGCCCACCCGAGATCTCCCAGCTGTTGGGTGACTGAGCCAGAACTCAAACTTGAGTCTTCTGCTTCTCATATGTACCCAAGGCCAGCCAGGCCCACGTCCTTGTCTCAATGGTCCTCACTGTCAGGCCATCAGTCGGAAAAGGTGATGGGTGAGCCTAACAGTTTTTTTGTCATTGGGGCCCTGGGCTGATGGAGCCACCAGCGCTGTGCTTCCAGACTTCCATAGTGACCTTTGTCAGCCTTCCCTCCCCTCCTCCTTTCCCTCCCTTCCCTTCCTCCTGCTCAGCTTCCTCCACCCACCTCAGCAGCCCTGTGTCGAGCCTCTGGACCCTCCCTAGCCCAGCAACCGGTCACTATGACAACAAGAGCCTTCCATCAAAAAGTGGCCTTCCAGGTATTTTATTTTGAGCTCCAATTAAGCAGGGCAGGCTGCAGACTGGGAGCAGTGCAGGGAAGTGTGTTTTATGGCCTGTGAGAGAGCCCGGGTGCTATTTATAGCTCCTTAATCGGTGTTGCTAAATGGGGTCTTAATGCAAGGCCTGTGGCAACTGCACATTTTCATCATGGAGAATCTCCTCCCCACAGCCTCGCTCCCTCCCTCCGTCGGCCTGAGCAGCCCTGCCTGGCAGCCCCGCCTGGGGAAACGGTGCCTTCTCTGGGCTCGGCAGCTGTCAACGGGCTGCCTGGCCCTCCTGACCTCCTCCTGACACAAGCGGGCCCTTTGCGGTCCCGTCTCTGGGGATATTTGGTCCCCAGCTGTCACTTCCATCAGGAGCCTGAAGTCCCTAGGTGGCTGGCCATTTGTCTCAGGGCTGGGATTCTGTCCCCAACCTCCCCTCCCTCCACCCCCCTGGCCTCTCCGTCAAAGCCAGAGTGGGGTGAGGGGCACGTAGGACTGAACACGTAAGTACACATCCACAGAAGCCTTTGCATTACTACCTCATGGTATTAACAAGCAGTTTTACTCCTTCCAACAGAGCAGGAGAGCTCTTAGGCCCATTCCTCGCAGCCGGGGAATCCACGCTGGGGAAGGCAGAGGAGCTAGCTAGCCAGCAGTCCTTGCCAGGCACTGTCTTGGAGTGCCACAATGTGCCACTTCATTCAGTCTTCACACCGTATCTTCTAGAAAGAAGGAGCCTGTTTCAGTCAGGGTAGGCCAAGCCTCCCTGCTGTAATGGACAGACCCCACATTGCACTGGCTTTGAACAACTGTGATTTGTTTTTGCCCTTGCCGCATGCCCATCGGTGCTCGGCTAGAGGCTCTATTCCACAAGGTCTGTGTCCTTCGGGTCCAGGGCGAAGGGAATAACCTCGAGTGGTCACTAAGGGAAAAGAGGCGGCGGCAATGCACGGACCGGTTCCTCGAGCCTCCACTTGGAGGCGATAAGCGGCACGGCTGCCGACCTTCATTAGCTAAAGTCAGTGCGTGGCCACAGCTACCTTCAAATGTGCAGGGAAGGGGGAAGCTGGAATATTTGAAAACAGCCCTAATGACCTCACAGAAGCTCAAGGTCAATGGTAGTGATTTCCCCAGAGCTTCTATGTAGCAGAGCAGGGATTTGAACATTTAGCTCTTTCCCCCAGAAATCTGGGCTCTTTCCCCATGTCACAAAGTGATTATAGACACGGGTGCTAAAGAGAGACTTCTAGCTTGAATTTTATCTCCAGTATTCACCAGCTGTGTTACCCCAGGTAGCAAGTCATGTAGCCTCTCAGAGCCCCATTTCTCTGTAAAATAAAGACCCTAGGGCAGGACTGTGGTCTGAAAACCATAACTTGATTCCTAAGCTTGGGGCAAACTCATTTGGCAGCCAGACTCTATCCGAACGGGTGTGAGCCTATTTATAGCCATTCCTTCTTTCACTCGGTGTGAATATTCATAGGTTTCACTATAGAAATATTAATGTATTTGATTGCAAGCACGGCCCCAGACCACAGGGATGTTATGCAGTGCTTGGCGTAAGCAGCTTCATTACTAAGCTCTGGAACTCTCTCAATTCTGGAACAGTCTGGCCCCTGGGTTTTGGATAAGAGACCATGGATCTGTAGCACTTCCCTCAAAGGGTTGCAGTGAGGATTACGGGAAATGATGTGTCGCAAGTTCTGAGCGCCAGGCCCAGCGTGTAGTAAGTGCTCAAATAATTGGTGATTATTCTAGGTCCCATGATCGAACTGACAAGACAGGAAAGAGGTGCCTGCCTGGGGGAGATTGCCCCAGGAGCTGAAACCAAAGCACGAAAAGAGTGGCAATACTCCGGTTTGCCCTTCACTAAAATCAGATCTCCCAGGTTCCTGAAAATTCTATCCTAGGAAATAGACATTCTTGAGGGTCTCATAAATCCTTGAGTGTGATTTTGGAATGATTCACCCTGATAGCAAATAGGGTGTTTGTGAAAGTCCTCAGAGAAGTGGCAACACAGTTTGTGTAAGTGTAAGATATATCAAATAAGGCGTGATTGGGCAAGAGCCTGAGTTTTTGTCTTATCGTTCGCATCTCAGGATGGTGGATCTTGGAAGGGAGTTCCGAAACCCTGTTCCTCTGAAGTCCTCAGGCAGAACCTGAGACCCCACTCTTCGCTCTGATCAGCTTCCCTTCTGTCTGCTAAATAGACTGGAGTTTAACCTAAAAATTCATCTGGCAGCAAATTCTGCTGCTTTGGCCCAGAGTCCTGCCCTTTCCCCTCACACAGGCCGAGAACTCCAGCCCAGAGAGGCAGGGCATGCGGCGCGCGTGGACCCTCAGGTGATGCCTCGGGGGCTGGAATCCCTCCTCAGCCCCTCACCAGCTTCGAGATCTCGGGCAGGTTGTGAGCTCCGTGGGACTTCCTTTCCTCGTCTGTAAAGGAGGGTATATTGATGGTTGCTGGGAGGATTAAACGAGGTAATTTGTGGAAAGGCCTTGAAACGGGGCCTGGTGCCGCACACACACACTAGAAAGGTGGGCTGCTATTCATATTATGTCATAGAAAGTTCATGGCAGAGTCGACACTTGGGTCTTCTGTCTCTCACTCCAGAGGTCTTGTCCAACGAAACACACATTTTTGAAAATAAGTGTTGACAAGGATGTGGGGAAATTGCTGGTGGAGATGGAAAATGACAGCGTGGAAGACAGTTTGGTGCCTCCTCAAAAGGTTAAACATAGAATCTACATATGACCCAGCAATCCCACTCCTTGCTATATACCCAAGAGAAATGAAAGTAGGTATTCAAACAAATAATTGTCCCCAAATACACACAGATGCACTACTCACAATAGCCAAAACGTAGAAACCACCTGAAATGTGCACCACTGGATGGATAAGCAAAATGTGGAGCATGAGTACAACTGAATATTATTTAGCCCCAAAAAGGAAGGAAAATCTGCCCCACCTGCCGCAGCATGGAGGAGTTGCGGGGACATTGTGGCTGAGTGAAAGGAGCTGCGAGAGGCCATTACCGTCTGATTCCATTTATACGGAATATCCAAAACAGATAAATTCATAGAGGGAGGAAGGCGGTTAGTGGCTGCCAGAGGCTGGAGCAAGGAGGAAAGAGGGGGGAGGAACTGCTTTGTGGGTACAGGGTTTACTGTGGGGTGATCAAGAAGTTCGGAACTTCAGGGGCGCCAGGGTGGCTCAGTCGTTGAGCGTCTGCCTTGGGCTCACGTCATGATCCCAGGATCCTGGGATCGAGCCCCACATCGGGCTCTCTGCTCAGCGGGGAGCCTGCTTCTCCCGCTACCATTCCCTCTGCTTGTGTTCCCTCTCTAGCTATGTTTCTCACTGTCAAATAAATAAAATCTTTAAAAAAAAAAAAAAAGTTCAGAACTTCAGAGAGGCAGTGGTCATACAACACTGAATGCATTAAATGCCAATGAATTATAGTTAAAACAGTTAATTTTATATTATATAAACCTCCCTTCAATTAAAAAATAAGTTTATCAGCGCGCCTGGGTGGCTCAGTCATTGGGCATCTGCCTTCAGCTGAGGTCATGATCTCAGGGTCCTGGGATCGAGCCCTGCATCGGGCTCCCCATTCCCTCTCCCACTCCCCCTACTTGTGTTCCCTCTCTCACTGTGTCTCCTTCTGTCAAATAAATAAGTTAAATCTTTAAATAAACAAACTTATTTATTTATTTATTTATTTATTTATCCCAAGGAAGCTGTCCACCCACTTCAGTCAACAGGGCAACTGTGCTGATGCAGAACATATTCGCGGGGGGTGGGGGTGGGGACTCACTCCCCCTGAGCCTGGCCCTGGGGAGTTCCCTTTATCCCCCGTGACCCCCAGGAAACTGTGCTCCCCAAACTGAGCGTGTCTGACTCATTTCCGATTCCCCAGCCCCTGGCTTTGCACACAGTGGATCCTCAGGAAACATGGGACTCCGGGGCATAGTTGAATACACTCCTGCGCCATCCGCCACTCGCTGGGTCTGCCTGTGGTGACGTTCCTCCCTGAGAAACGGCCCGGCAGGACGGTGCTGTGTGTGGACTCGCCGTGCTGGCCCAGTGAGGTGACGCCTCTCACACAGGTGGGGCCCAGCAGAGGGCGGGTGCTCGCCTTAGGTGGTGGGGGTGGGGTGGTATTATTATTATTATTATTATTATTATTATTATTATTTTAATTGAGAAAGAAGCCTTCCCCCGCCCAGCTTTCTTGAGCTATAATTGACATACAACATCGCGTTAAGTTCAAAGTGAACTGCACGTCCATTTGATACACTGACATAGGGCGAAAGGGTTCCCTCTGCAGGGTAAGCTGATACCTCCGTCATCACCTAATTACCTGCTCTCTTTGGTGGTGGGAACATTCAAGATCTATTCTCTTGGCCACTTGCAAGATTGGTCAAGAGAATTCTCAGTCTAAGTTCCTTTAGGAAACTGGTTTTGCCGCAGCCGGAACTAAGATATTTTCCTGCCTTTTTCCAGCTTGTGCCAGCAAAAAAAGTTAATTTTGTCTGTCATTTTTCTCTACTAATATGTTTTTGTTCATAAACCTCCACCATCTGCTACCCCTTGTCTGGAGTGAAATAAGAAATAAGCAGGTGTCTGAATTTGTGGGAAAAGAGATATGGGCATTTTACACCAAATATATCAGTGTACTGTCTGGGCATTGCACAGTGCCTTGTGGGGAACAGACTCTGGAGTCCACAGCTCTGCCCTTTACCCCTGGGTGACCTTGGGAATCACAGGACCTCGCTCCGCCTGAGTCTCTCGGCTCTGAAATGAAGGTGAACATGGTGCCTGCTTCCCTATGATGCTGTGAGGACTGAATGAGTTACCAAAGGGCAGGTGTCCGGTGCGTGGGGTGAGCTCCGTGTTAACTGTGATTATCGCTGGTGGGGTAGAGGCAGTGGTGTTCTTCCTGTTACTCTGTGGCGCTCCCTGAGATGCCCCCTGACTCGAGGGTGTCCGATCCCCGCCCAGCGGGTTGTGCATTTTACCCACCTGGTGTCCACACAAGGAAACCCAGGTGTGAAGAAGGAAGGGATACATTCGGTGTCCAAGGGAATGCAGTCTTGCCCAATCTGGATGCTCATCAGAATCCATGCTGAGGGACCACGGGGAGAGAGAATGGGTGTTCAGGCAGTTCGGGTCTCTTGCGTGTGATTGTGGCTATCACAGCTGGAGTCCTCCTCACTGCGGAAGCACCGGGAGCCAACCACTGGACCCCACTGAGTCTGTGCCTCCACAGTCGGCTCAGACCTGCCGGCAGCTTGTGCCGCCGGGCTGCCCCCCACCCCCGGCTGATAAATTCTGACAAGGTGGTGAAGGAGCATCCCTGCCCAGGACAGGCGACCCTGCAAGCCCAGGTCTGTGTCTGAGGCTCGAAATGTCACGTTTGGAGACATTAAATTAAAATTAGATTAACTAAATTTACTAAATTAACTAAATTTAATTAACTACTAAGTTAACTAAATTTGTTAAATTAAAATAACCCAAAATGTCCCATAAAAATCTGGATTTCAGGTTTTTTGGAAAGAGCGGGAAATCTGTAACACCAGGCCCACCTTCCTTCTTGGAGCCCAGGCCAGAGCTTGTGTGTGTCCTCTGGTGTCCTCATCCCCCTAGCCCCCTACCCCCAGCTCTCCCACACCCCCTGCTGACCCCTGCTCCTGCCAGTCACTTAGGTTACCCCACCTGGCCCCTAGGCCTTGGAGTTGGCAGCCTCTAGTCTAAAATCCAAACATATCTGTCATACTGGACAGTGATTTTCGTTTGGGCACTGACCATTAACTTTTTTTTAAAAAAGTTACCTAAAGCAAGAAGCCATTTGCCTTGAGAAACAAATAGGGCAGTAGTTTCCAAATTTGCTAGCTATTATGCTGTATCATAACTTTTTACACACAGAAAATGTTTATCTACAGACCCCCTCACTTCCCACTTTTTACTAGACACTGTTCCCCTTCCCAAGCTATCCCCTAAATACGGGGCTCCTCTTGGGCTCCTTGGATCCTCTGCCTAAAGAAGCACAGAGCCAGGCTGAGAAAACTAGGCGCACTCCATCCAAGAATTCAATTTACTCATCAATTTTGCTTAACTTAAGAAAAACAAGTTTCCACCATCCTCCTTGGGGCCTGTTTCTGAGCTCACACTTGGAAAGGTCAAATAAACACAATACATCCATTAGAAGGCCTTCCTATTAAACCCCCGGGACTTATGCTGTTTGGCAAGAGGCTGGAGTAATGACGTTTCCCAAGTGGAAGGAAGTTTGCCTGACCTTGGCTATTTGCTAGGAAGCAGGAGTCCACTGTGCCAGTCAGCCTTGCTGGTTGCCGGGTGCACGGCCCAGGGCTGCTTCGAGAAGGGATGGTGGCATTGCTGGTGGTTGCTCCTGAAGGGGAGAAGCCCTCTTGAGCAGGCTGCTTTGGCTCCCTTCTTTCCAAATTGTTGAGGCCAAATCCCAGGTGGAACCGGGGGATTGGATGACCCATTAGTGGCTGTCCCCTCCTGGGCAGGGTCCCCCGTCTGTGCCCAGTCGCACCACTTGCCTGCCGGCCAGGGGCTGACCTCCAGTCCGTCCAGGATCTCCATGCACAGAGACAGAGCTAGCCGCCCGCCCCCCCCCCCCACACACACAGGGAGCAAGGCTAAGGGACGGGGGTGTGGAGGCACCAAGACTGGGTGACAATCAACAGACCTGGGTTTCTTTCCCAGTGCCTATCACTCCACCTCCCCAGGAGCCTGCCAACAAAAACCATGTCCCAGACCACGCTGCCCCGAGTTGTGGCCCCATTTCACCGCTTTACTGTGGCTCTAAGCAAGCTGCCTGACTTCTCTCTGTGCCTCAGTTCCCTCAGCAGTAAGCGGGCCTTCATGATAGCGGCTACTTCACTGAGTCACAGCAAGGAGTAAGTACAAAGACTTGGACCATCTCCCGGCTTAAGAAGTGCTATGTGCGCCCTTGCTCTGACCATTTACATTTTTACTGCTATTATTCCCCAAAAATCCAAAGAGCCCAGGAGAGCACCAAGACAGCTTTTGAAAATGAATAGATCCACACTCATGGCTTTCCTCACGCTTCTGCTTCTGGTGACAAGACGGGCAGGAAGAGCCCCAGAGTAGAAGGGTCCGGTGGGCAGGGCTGGAGCATGGGACTCCACAGAGCTAGATTCACACCCCAGCTTCCGGGAGCACGAGCAGCTCTGGCCTCCTCCAACCTGTGGTCAGAATCATCTCTGGTTACTGACGTGGAGACATCCTTCAGGGGGGTCCGTCCTGCTTGCCATACCTGCTTCCTGTTTCCACTTTGTTCTAAAGGGGCAGCTAAAACAACGGGAGCTGTCACGCGTGATGGCCCAGCGACGCCAGGGCCAGAGCCCATGGCCCTCATCTTGTGCCCCCACGCCCCCCGAGGCAGGCGGCGTCCCCACTCTACAGGGGAAGCAGCCGGCCATTTAGAGCCAGAAGTCAGTTCCAGGCCTGGGCTGCCTCTCCTTCCAGCGGCGCCTTCCCCCAAGCAGTGCTAAGTTCCCGGCAGGCCAGAGTGACCCCATTATTACTCATCAGCTAGCATTCAGCTGTAATCCGTCTTCGGGCCAAGCTTCTGGCCAGGGAGGGGCCAGTCCATAGCTTTTCTCTCTCACTTTTACTCTCCTTCTCTCTCTTTGTTTTTGGCAGGACCTCTGATACAAAGAATTGGATTCAACATGATCCTTACTTGTAATACCCCGTCCTTGGTCCCTCTTTCATTCTAATCTGCTCATTTAGGTATTTGCTTCTTTATAATTTAATGCTACCTTGAATCCATCCCCCAACCCAACGACTGGAATATGGGCAGTTGGGTACCTGTGTGTCCATCCCTGTTTCAGCCCTGCCAGCCTTCACTTCTCTGAGTTTGGTGTTTATTGTTCCTTATAGATTTTTCACTTGCTTGTCTGAATAATGACTCACTTAGTTTTAGTTGTCCTTGAACTTTCTAGTTTGTTCCAATACCACACTGGATTCATTACTACGGCTTTAAGTAGGTCTTGCTTTCTGGTCAGCACACCCTGCTTCTCCCACACTCCTCCTTCTTTAGAAGGGGACACCTAAGGGCCCCAACACTGCCCTGGATGGGGCATGTCCCAGCTCTCTCTGAAGGGCCATTCTGCTCCCTTCTGAGGTCATCCCGTGTGAGATATGTTTTTTCCAACATCTATAGGGCAGCCAGGTTTCCCAGGACTGCAGCAGCAGAAGAAAACTTCTGGAGACATTGGGACAATGCATGGTGTAGGGTGGATAGCGACCAGAGAGCTCCCCGCACCTCCCTGAGGCTCTCCCTGCGTGCCCACGGGCTGTCCTCGGCCAAAGCCGGGGTGTCCGGCCATCATGTGCAGCTCCCCAGGGCAACCTCCAAGTTGAAAACAGTCAGATTTTCTGGGAAATTTTTCAGCTGAGTCAGGAACATCCCTCCACCAGACCAAGGAACTGGCGCAGTGTGTTACTAATTCTGTCTGCCTGCGGGGACCTCGCTGGAGGGTTCTTTAGCCGGCTCAGGGCAGTGTAAAGGGGCTGCTTTTTTAAATTCGTTCCTCGTACCAGAAGAGCTGGGCTGTAGTTGCATTTGAAAGACGAGACTTAAGAGCAGCTGCGTCCTTTCTTCCAGACGCTGGCCTGCTCATTCCCATGGACACAGACCAAGCGCCAGTGACGTCCAGAGCAGGGCCATAAGGGCTGGGCGGCAGGGACAAGAGCCGGTCCCTACTACCTGTGGGAGCCCACAGTCTGCAGGGGTGAAGGCAGCACCAACGAGAGGAAATGATTCTAGAGCAATTCAGGGTGGCCTGGGACTTATCACAGGTGGGGAGTAGGGAAGCTGCACTTCCCCATCTGAAAATTAGACAATGATGTCTGGCCCCAGGACAGAATGTTTCCGACAGGGGTTGTCTCATAAACTCCTCAGGTGAGTCACCATAATGATGCGAACCACTCCAAGGGACGAAGTCTCACCCAGCACAGGGAGGGAGCCGTGCTGGATGGCGAGAGGGCAGACACGGGGAGACCCTCAGGAGGCTGCTTTTCATGGCGGAGTCAGGAAGTGACCAGAGGGCTGGTGGTGAAGGTCCAAAGTCAGGATGGATAACAGATGTTTAGAAGATAGGCACGGAAGGGCTTGCTGGTGGGGCCAATTTGGAGGGCAGAGGAGGGCTTGGGAGCCTAAGACATGGTCCCTAGGATAGGGGTCCCACCAGCGAAGCACAGCGCTGAGGGGGATGGGCCTGGATAAGTGTTCGGTTTCTCTGCTGGGCATTGGGATGTGTGTGGAGCAAGCCCGTTGTCCACGCCTGACCACTGTGTTGGAATCACTGGGGATCTTGTGAAATTGCTGGTTCTGAGGGAATTGTGCTGGGTGGGCTTGGGATCCTCCACTCCCAGCAGGCTCCCCAGGGAAGCTGATGCTCACTGGGGTCTCAGACTGGAGCTGGGGGTGCAGGTGGTGGAACACTATCCCCAGTTCACGTAATACGGGTGCCCAGTCCCTGTTGAGTTGAGGTCTGTAATCACTTTAGTTCCCCTCCAAAATGAAACTACCTCAGGCTTCAGGAATACCAGTAGGGATCATTCCAGTCAGAATTCAGGGACATGAAACTGGAAAGGGACGCGTGCCTTTCTGGAAATATTTTCATTAGAAGAGTGAGGCACACGCCACTTCACAGTGCGCTTTCATCCCTGGGACACGCATGGTCACCCGTATGGACACTTGGCCAGGATCCAGGGTACAGCCTCTGCTCCCAGTGAGGTGAGGACACTGACTTTTTATTTTAACAGACTAGATCTTCTTGGACAACCGAAACTTGTTTCCTCAAAGCGTCATTTGAGAAATGATGTTTCCCGTTGTTACACAAATGAGATTCTTTGAACACTTCTAAGAGATGGGCTTTTGGAGCCAATAAGCATCCTCACGCCACAGTAGAGCTAACTCTTATTCATTTTCTAAAACTCCTCTTACCTGCTGCCTCCTCCAGGAAGCCATCCTGGGTACCCCCAGGCTGGGTTAGGTGCTCTTCTTCCTGGCTCTCACAACTCTCCTTGCAGTTCCTGCTAGTAAACACAAACCTGTCTGGGCTGCCACCATGTTTTCTGGTCTCTCCGTTCCATCTGCAGCCCTGTGAGCCCCTGGGTGCCTAGCTCCCTCCTCATCGTAAGTAGTACGATGACTGCATGTGTATGTGATTCATCATCACACCAGAGGGACAAGACTTTATCCTCAAAGTCCAAAAAATGATACTGGGACTCTGGTATCCCTCCAAACCCTTATTAGTTTTTTTAAGATTGTATTTATTTATTGGGGGGTGGGGGGAGAACACAGGCAAGGGGAGTGGCAGGCAGAGGGAGAAGCAGGCTCCCTGCTGAGCAAGGATCCTGAGGTGGGACTCGATCCCAGGATTCCAGGACCCTGGGATCATGACCTGAGCCGAGGGCAGATGCTTAACTGACTGAGCCACCCAGGCTTTCCCCCCCAAACCCTTCTTAAGAAGACTTTGATTAAAACAGTGATGTTCTCATGCTTTGATTTCCCCATCGGCAGAATGGGCCAATGAAGATGTCTTACACTGCTTGGGGAAATTTCAAGTTTGCTGGCAATAGAGCCTGGCCTTGGCCTTGGCCTTGGCCTTGGACTAGGGTAGAAGCCACGCTAGGATTTCTCTCCGGTACAGCTCTCCACAGCACTGCCAGGCTCTGAGTCTGGGCAGGTGAGAGGACCTCTTCCCATTTCCCCAGTCCTCCCCGGCCTAAACACAAAGAGGTTTCTGCAGGCTGCACTGCCTAGAGGCTGAGGGGGCCCAAAAGGAGCTGAGGCCACAGATCCCCAGGGAGTCCCCAACACCTGCCTGGAGCCATCCATTCTTCCTCACAGCTGGGTGAGGGCCCTGGCTCCACCCACTCACTGGCTTTGGTGGGACCAGGGCACAGCAGCCAAGTGAGCAGACAGCCCCGGCCCTGCTGAGATCTTGGCCAAGAGGGCAGGGGACACCCGTGGAGGAAAGGCCCTCAGATGAAGGATTCAGGTCACCAGATTCTTCATTCCTTCGACTGTGCTAATGTGAGCCTGCGGCTAAAACGAGCCTCACTTGGTAAACCTGAGTGCGGCCTCTGGGCAGCCAGCCCTGCCTTTGATAATATGGCAGGTTACGGTCAGCTAGGTATCACCTCCCCCAGGAAGCCCACCTGGCCTGTGCCAGCAGCCTAGGAGCCACAGCCCTAGGTCTCCAAAGCTCATCTAACGTTCATCTCACAGGCTTCACTGGCCTCGCCATTCACTTGTTCGTGTACATTTAAGCCTAATCTGGGTTCAGTTAGAATCTTTCCACTGCCAGGATTCAGTGTGATTTCTGTTCTGCCAAGTGTCAGCTGTAGAAGGGATCCCGAGCCTTCTTGCCAAACCCCTTACCACACTGAGGGGTGGGGGGGGGCCCTAGGACCCTCTGAAGGCAAAGCTACTCTGCCAGCCGGTGGCTGAGGCCAGCCCGGGCCCTGGGCTGCCAGCTGTCCGGCCGCTTCGCACTGAGCTGTGCGGCAGGGTCGGGGCAAGGAGGGCCTGCAGAGGGACTGAATAGAGGCGAAGCGAGCTCAAGGTGCTCCCTGTTCAGTGTGTTCCCAGCCCCCAGCCACCCGCTGGCTACCCATCCCTCACCTGCCTCCAAACCCTTTGTCATTCAGCTGGGTGAGGAGGAAGGTGAAGGAGAGGGATGTGGATGGTGGAGCACAAAAGGAGAGCGTCCTGGGGCCCAGAGGCTTCCACGAGAGCGGGGAGTGGCCACAGTGGAGGTGGCTGACCCAGGGGTCAGAGACTGGGGTGCCAGAATGGGCTTTGAGGAACGTGCCTGAGCTCCATGGCCTGGCCCAGGGGTGGGCAGCTGGGTGGAGGAGAGTGTCCCGAGCATGAGGCAGTGCAGAACCAGGAGGCTGAGCGATGAGAGGCTGCGCCTGTGGAGGAATCCATCAGTCGGGGGCAGGGAGCCCAGTGCACGTGCGGGCCAGAGCCCTGACGAGAGGTCAGCGAGCGCTGTGAGCCCTGGAGGGGTGCGGGCTTCTCACACGCAGAGGGACAGAGGGGCAGAGGGTGGCTGCAGAGCTTCGGATGTGGCAAGAAGGAGAGAGAGGTCCCGTCCCGCCTCCTGAGCCTGAAGGTCCTCAGAGGGGAGGCTGAGGGGCAGGGGAGTCTGGGGCAGAAGGTTCCGTGCACTTAAGGCGAGAAGTGGGGGGAGCTCTCAGAGAAGTCGGGGTACAACTTTCTGGTTGTAAAGCTGCAGTTCCCAAGAGCACAGTGGGCGATGCGCTGAGGGCCGGGGTCAGATGTGAGGAGGCACAGAGCATGGCGGGGAGGATGGCACTTGAGACAGGCGACGGCCATAGAGACAGGAGATCCAATTGCTCTTCACAGCCATCTCTCTACCTTCCTTTGCATCCATGTTTCATTTTTTCCCCTCTTGTCCCGGAAGCTCGTACCATCCTGTTTGTTGGATTCTTTTTTTCATTTTGCTGGGGTTCGTCCCTGTGTGCTGTGTGGGGCAGTTCCCCTGCACCTGGGAGCACCGTGGAGTCTTGGGGGCGTTCTGCTGGGACCAGTACTGAGCCGGGGAGTTGGAGGGCTGGCCGGACCCACCGGGACCCCATCCAGATGGAGGCCTCCTCCCACTAGCTCCCAGGCCCTCCGAGGCGGAGAAGGGCTGGCTTGGGCTCCACGGGGCCTCTCTATTCGACCTCCGCGCCGAGCAGGACCTTTCCACAGGCTGCCCACCTGATGCAGAGCGCAGGCCCGGGCTCCCGCTGCCCCCGATGCCGAGCTCAGAGTTCTTCAAGGGAGTACCCCGATGTTTGCTCCATGCCCAGTCCGCCCTCTGTTGCTGGAGCTCGGGGCTTCTCCAGGGCTCCTCGGGTGAGAGCCCTGGCATACAAGGCTGCCAGTTCTGTTCGACTTTCCCACCAACCTGTCCCACCTGCCTGTGTCTTCCCAGAATTTACCTGAACATCTCGGCTGCTGATTGCCTTTCTTGCTTTCCAGTATTGTTGTCAGATCCTTTAAACACATACATGCACACATGTGTGCATCTCTTCTGCCCTTTCGTGGAGACAGGGCTGGGATGGGTATAAGTGCGTGGCCCAGGCTGCCCCCTGGAGCACGGTCCCATACAATTCAGGTGGCATTTTCTAGCACTCTTTGTTCTGGGTTCTCCCCTTTGGAAGTTTCCCACGTCCTCCCGTTGCTAGGGAAGACCATGCATTATTTAGGACGAGTCTGCTGTGCGGCACTCCTATGCGCGCAAAGGGACTCTGCTCACTCTCTATCCCAGGGAAAAATGTGGGGCCCATCTGTGCCAGGGACGCTTGCTGGCCCAGAGTTCATCAGGAAACACTGCTTATGTCCCAGCTGCGTCTCAGCCCTTTTGACTGGAGAGACAGGCTTGCAAAGAGAAAACCCCAGATTCTAAATGCTTTCTAGGTAAGAGCTGAGGTCCCTGTTGACCATGACAGGGCTAGTCGGTATGGGGATGCCATATATTTTGGAAGTGATCGGGTGATGATGTATTTGTCCATGGGTGTAATTAGCCAAGTGGAGTGACATCTGACAGATGTGGATGCCAAGGGCGGGGGAGCCAAGTCTTTGGGGAGGAGGTGACCCTTGGCGGGGGTCCTACCGAGGAGGCAGGTTTCTGGCAGGCGGTGTAGGGGAGGGTCTTCCAGCTGGAGGTGGTGTAGGGGAGGCCCAGGGGCATGCAGGCAATCCTCTGAGTCTTCTGAAACCGAAACCATTGTCTATGGATAAGCGATTAGCGCAGTGCGTGGTGCATGGAGTGCGTGTGTGCTTGCCCGCATGCGTGTCTTCTCATTTCTTTTCCTGAAAACAAAAGGTACCCAGGTCTACTTGAGCTCATGTGTCAAGGCAGTCACTCAGACCTTCCTCCATCTGCTGACCATTGTCTAAAACTGTTGCAAAAGAATTTCACCTCCTGACCTTAAAATGTTGCGCTTTTTTTCCAAATAGAAACATAGGGATGGGGGCAGGGTCTGGTGACTCCCCTCTCGGCATCTTCTGCTGCAGGAAAAGGAGACTGTCAAGGGGCCAAGGAGAGCTGCTTCAGCCACCAGTCCCTGAGGGAAATCTCTGCATTTCCATCACAGACATGGGCCGTCTAAGCCAGATGACCTAACTTCCCCCATTTTATTGACAGCAAAACAGAGTCCCCGGGAAGTTCGATGGCTTCCTTGGGGTCGGTTGTACAGGAGGTTCATGGCGGAGAATTATGGAAAATCCAGGTCACTGTGGAACCTTGGAGATGATTGCCTTGAGGTATTTTTAGCTTGGAACCGGCCATTCAGCCCCAGCTCCAATAAATCTTCATCAAGAGCCGAGTGTTGCTGTCAATTAGGACGACGTACTGAGGCATTTTTCGAACCACAATAAGTAAACTATTACTATTTTTAAAGGTACCTCTTGGGCTGATGGCCTGGAATAAGACATCCTGTAAAGAGAGGGCCTTTGAGGCAAGGAGCCCGTGGTGCCATGCCATCCTCGCCACACGGGGACGGAGGTGTTGCTCTCCCCTTCCTTCCAGAGGAGGAAAATATGGGTCTAAGAAGGTGAGCCAGCCGTCTGCCCACGGGTGGTGGGAGCAGGAGCAGGGGCTCCACGCCGGCCTCTTCTCCGCACTTTAGCCGTTGGGGCGAGGGGGGAGGGGAAGATGCCTGGCTTATGTTGGATCCACGCGCACCCAGCAGGGGGGTAGAGGCCCCTCCCCAATTCAGCTGGTGACTTCTTATTTTTCTTAACTTACATGTGTTTTTGAAGTATAAATAGACAGAAAGTATATGAATCTCAGGGGCCCGAGCTTGATGGTTTTCACCAACTGAACACACCAGTATAGCCAGAACTCGAGAGAACAGTGTCCACCCCCCAGCAGCGTCCTCCTGCCCCCCTCATCACCTCCTGCCTAGTGTCGGCACCGCCCTCGCTTCATCATCCCGGCTGTGGAAGCTTATAAGCGAAGTCACACACGATGTACTTTTCTTTCGCTCAGTTATGTTGGTGATTCATCCACGTGTTTGCGTGTCCTCGTGGGTCCTCCCTTCTGTGGCTGCTTAGTGTTCCGCTCTGGAGGAGACACAGTTTACGCATTCGGTCCCCTGCTGGCGGACTGCAGAACGGTCGTTTCCAGATTCGTGCTCTTACAAATAATGCTTCTGTGAGCATTCGTGCAGATGCATTTGGGACCCCTGTGTGCACCTGAAGTCTAACTGCAGGTGAGAGGCTCAGCTTTAGGGGCCCCGAGCGGTTGTGCCCGCTCGTGTGCTCTTGTGTCACTCTCAGCGTTACAAGAGTCCCCGCATCCTTGCCTGCACCTGCTGCTGTTTTGTTTGCATTTGGGCCCTTCCGGTTGGCGTGTGGCAGACTCACGTCCTGGTGCTCGTCTGCACTCCTCCGGTGAGTCATGAAGTCGAGTGCTTTTTTCAGGGGCTTATTGGCCATTTGGTTATTCACTTTTGGGGAACAAGGATCCGTTTCAAAAATTTCTGTTTTAGTTGGAAAACATTTCTGAAAATGACTCCTCTGCTGAAAGATCCTGGGTTTCTCTTGCCACCTGGTTGGTCATTTCTGAGCCTCAGCATTTGGCGGCTCAAAGAAGGCTTCTGAAGCCAAGGGAAGTCAGCAAGAAGAGTCAGAGGGCGGGCCCAGCCACCACAGGGTGTCCCCGGGGCTTTGGGAGTTTCACAGCTGGAGCAAGGACTTGCCCTGTGCACTTGGGCACTGCTGTGCAGCTGTCTGTGTAAAAGTCCCTCAAGAAGTGAGAAGAGATGATTTATATCACACTTAACGCTAACAATGTGCCCTGGGCTCTGCCCCAAACCCTTTCTCGCTTCCTTTAGAGTTGGGTTCTGGAATCGATCTCCGTGACTGCAGAGGAATAACAATAAACAGAGTTCTTCCCTTCTCCCCAGCCCCTAACTAGGCAGGGAACACAAAGGGAATTGGGCTTGCTGACAAGGCTTAGCATTTGGGGCACTGAGGACTTAATGCGTGCCTAGAGCTTCAAAATATTTAAGAAAGCTCTCAAGCTCTGGCAGTGATTATCAGCTCAAAATTTTCCTGATGCAAAGTGCAAGCCCATCTCCCCTCATTCAGAGAAGGAACCGCTGGCCTCCCGGCCAGAGCCTATTGTGTTACCAGCCCTCCCCAAGCTTATCCTCCCCAAGAGCAACCACGCAAATGCCCAGATGGGAAGGAGAGCGCTAGAAGTGGCTTACGGTGAGCACCTACTACGTGCAGGGCACTGTGCTAAGGGCATCACACTTCCTAGCTCACTGACTCCTCACCACAAGCCTCTCGTCAATTAAAACCTGCCCAGTTCTCAGGGGATTTATAGAGGAGTGGGGAGCTAAGATGGAAATGCTGCCAGGCGAGATTAATTTATTCCAATTGCTTAAAACATCTGGAGAAGACACGCCCAGGAGCAAAACATCAACTCATTCATTTAGCAGACAGTTCCTGGGCCATCCCCCTGTTAGCGTGCACACTGAGGGCTGTAGGTCCTAAGACTAGGTGAGTCAGGGTCACATCCTGTAAGAAGCTTAAAGGCAGGTTGTTCCGTGAATGGGACTGAGCATCCTTGCCACATCTATGTAGAAGGAGAGCACACTTCCTGCACGGTACACCTTGTGCACTGTGCCCACCCATGTCCTGCCGACATATCATGCATGGGGACCAGTCCTGGCTCGGGCTTTTCTCAACTGTGTGTCCTTGGGCAAGTGACTCACCCTCTTTGTGTTTCAGTTTCCTCCTCCTTAAAATGGGGATAAGAGTAATAGTCGTAAGAGCAATCCTACCCCAAAGGGTCATTATGATATGCGTTTGACACATTTATGCATGTGAGCAGCTACAAATAGTTTAGGACACCACCTGACCCCATAATAAGTTTTTTTTTTTTTCAAGATTTTATTTACTTATTTGAGAGAGATACAGGGGGAGAGCACAAGCAGGGGGAGGGACAGGCAGACACCCGGCTGGGCGCAGAACCCACCACGGGGCTCGATCCCAGGACCCTGAGATCATGACCTGAGCCGAAGTCAGACACATAACTGACTGAGCCACCCAGGCGCCCCTGTGATAATTCTTCAATGAAGAGTAACTACAATTAACCTGAAACTAATGTAAATTGTGTGTCAGCAATAATCGAATACAAAAATAAATAAATAAATAAGCGAAAATTTAAAAGTAACTATGATCAGACAGGAGGATTTGGGTTTGGGAAGGGAGGCGTTCACAGAGGCATGATCTGGACAGCAGCGCAAAGCTTGGCTCAGAACCAGGTGGGGGACAGGGAGAACGAGCGCTGGGTAGAGGGGTGTAGCTGAGGGAGGGTGGCGGCACGTCAAGAGGGCTGTGAAGCATTGGTCCGGGCATGGTGACTCTGGGGCCATGTGCCTCGGGGTGAATGACCTGCTTTCTGGGCCTGACAAACAGGACACCCGGTCCTCCCTGGCCAACGGCGAGCGTTTGTATGAGGATAAGAGGGTACGGAGGGGAGAGTGTTTAAAGCTGCCATACCCCCTGCAGATATGCGACCATGCAGCCTCGCCTCTGGCGAAGAGCCAGACACACTCCGGGGCGAGGCTTCCGGGGCACCAGCCAAGTCCTGCCTCAGTTCTAATGGCTCTCTATGCGAGCTCTGCAGCTTTAGTAAATGAAAGTTTCCATAAAACATACTCTTGACTGCTTTCCCATCCCTTGTGATATTACTCCTCTCACAGCTTTTGTGTTAGTATTTGCTACTTACGGTTTGACTGTATCTTGGTACGTCACAGAATGCTTTAAACTATCACTTATTATGTTACCAAAAAAAATAAGTGGGAAGACTCAGCTTCCGGCCTCTAGCATGTTCCTGTAGGCTTGGGGAAACTAAGCCTGCACAAGCCAGGTGAGATAACTGTAATCATCACCATCCCCATTCTCAATCTAGCAGACCAGCAGCGTTCCTCTCTCTCTAGACCTCCCAGCCTGTCCTGTCCTATGCCTCTCTGCCTTTGCCTGTTTTCTTGGCCTAGAGCACTCCCCTCCCTGACATCGTATAAAACTCCTATTCACCCTGTAAAACCTCATTCAGTTATCCTCCTCTGAAGCTTTCAGACAGTCCTCATTCAGTTATCCTCCTCTGAAGCTTTCAGACAGTTCTTCCATAGGAACTGCCCAATTTCTGTCCCCTGTGCATTAAAGAATTATTGTGTATATTATAACTCTATTCAGATTATTTACCTATTTAAATTTGGGACCTTGAACCCTCCCCTACTTCCAGGGCTGCCTCTGTTCTTGGCTTTGTTAACTCTGTGTCCCTGGGTCTAATCAGAGGGCCTGGAAGAGAGTAAGAGCTTACTAAACATGTCTCCAGTAAAACTAACTAAACGTGGCCCTCTATCCAGAGGTTCTATGGCTTATGGACTTTAATTCATGAATTTTTCTAGAACTGGATATTAGAAGAAAATGTATCCTCTGCTGATTATCAAAAGATGCTACAAGAGAAGTGTGAGGGTTCAAAGGAATTTCAAACAGCCTCCCTAAGCCCAACCTGTTTCTAAGAGGAAGGCCCCTGCAGATCCATCCCCTCCTAGGTCAGAGGCTTTCATTTTTACCACGACCTGCAACAAGAGTTTTTTCCATTGAGACACACTGAACACCCACATAAGAGACAAAGTTTTCATGGAATGATATTTACCCTCGCTATGGTCATTGCTCTCCATTTACTTTTTCTTTTGATTTTTCTTTCCCTCCCTCCCTCCCTTCCTCCCTCCCTCCCTCCCTTCCTTCCTTCGTTACCATCCAGTGAACTGATTTCACCATTCTTTAGTCTAACTGGTTGCTTCCCACAGTTTGAAAAACACTGCTCTAAGCCCTCAGCTCATATAACCAGAGGCGGCTTCTCGGAGGAGGAGCCCCAGGCCCGGAAGGTCAGCTGTGAGGAGCAGCTGCGCCATGGTGGGCAGAGGGTAGGCGGGGGCCAGCAGGTGTGCAAGGCACCAGCGAGACTAACCCACTCCCCTCTCTTTGCAGCCGAGCCCCTGCCGCTGATGGACCTGTGCCGGAGATCCATCCGCCTGGCCCTGGGCCGCCAGCGCCTGCGGGACATCGGCGCCCTGCCCCTGCCTCAGTCTCTCAAAAACTATCTGCAGTACCAGTGAGGCTGCGGAGCAGCAGTAGGTACGCGCACACAGCAGGGCCTGGCATTCCCTGGTCACGCGGTCCCTTCAGGAAGGGGTGCCCCTCCTCGCTCCAGAGCGCCAGGACACTCAGTTCTTTGAAAAGACCGGGCCGCGCTCCCACCTCGGAAAATGAAATGTCTCTCGCCATCAGTATCGGCTGCCTCGGGGGCGGCCCTTCTAAGTCAGGCACCTCCTCGGAAGCCGCGAAGAGCCAAGAGCCGCGAGCCCGGGCCATGCCGGGCGAAGATCCTGCCCACCCGCCGAGACCCAGCGGCCGCCGGTATGACCCGAGTGCCTGTCTCCTCATTCAGGAGAATGAACACAACATGTGGGCAGGAGACTTGTGTTGCGCGCCCTGGTGCAGACGGCCTGGGGAAGCTGGCCGGCTTGGGGAGCAAATTGCCTCTGAATAAGGAATGACGAAAGCAGCTGGACGCGGGTGCCCCCCTGGGCCCCCACCCCTTGACACTTTAGGACTTTGGGCCCCTTTGCAAGACTCTCACCCAGGGTTGTCCGACTGCAGAAGGGGCACGTGGACAGAGCCGTGTTTCCACACCTTCCAGCTTACCTCTTGGAACGTTGTTTACTTGCCCCCCTCACCGCCCTCCGATCCCGATCCCACCCCCACCCCCGCGCCGGCCCTCAGTTCTCTGGCTCCCCCAGGCACCTCTATTCAGGGAAGCTGAGTCTGACTAATTCACCCCAGGGACAGAGTGTATCCTTATTGTTACTATTATTATTATTATCTTGAGTCGCGCTGCATTTTAAAAGAGGAATGTGGTGAGGGCAGTACTTAGTCCAAAGGTGCTAATGGGGGGATTTGGGGCACTGTGCCACCGAGCGATGATGTCCTCAGGCTGGGGAACCTTCCCTGAGTGCTGGGGGTCTCTAGGCAACCGCCCATCTCGGAGGTGCCTCTCCGTCACAGAGCTTTATTTGAGCGAATTATTTTTTCACTTTAGGAGACATTTACGAGTTTGTTTCCAGTGTGTGTGTGATGTGCTGTTTATTTATCAGCTTGGGGCCGAACGGGCAGCCCTGTCATTGGCAGGGTGGCCGTGAGCAGCAGCTTCTCCGCCTGCTCCCAACCGGGTCCCCTGCTGGAGAGGATGCTGCTGCCACCCCCACCGCCTTTGCCATCCGGCATCTCTCGCGTGTTTCTGAAGCTCTCGGCCCAGACCTGTTTTTAACTGGAAATTGTCACAGCAGTGGGATTCCAGAGCCCCAGACGGCACTGTCCCCCCCCCCCACACTTTAATGTGAATTTGACCTATGAATGAAGAGCGTTTCTAATAAAGTTTGTCGTTCGGTCCTTCAGCCGCTCAGTACATGTTCTGTGGGGAGGGGTGGGTAGGGGCCTTGTGTCAGCCTGCCTGGTGTGTCCCCAGACCCTCAGGAGGCAGCAACCCAAACCCTTCCCCAGGCTCTTCTCGCCTCTTCTGTCTTGCTGTTCCCACTTGAGCCCAAACCCAAGTCATTTTACAAAGGCCTGCCCTGGGAGAATGAATGGGCCCGGGTCCCGCGTCCACACCAGCTAGGCGTGGTGGTGGAAAACCAGGATGAACTCCTGATGCCTGCGTGGGGGGTGTCCTAGGGGTGGCTCTTCAGGGGACACAGGGTCATTGCAAACTGGACCCAAAGGTGAGGCCGGATGTGACTTTGGAAGTGCGTGTCATCATCAAGGAGCAGTGCCAACTGCTGAGGGTCAGTGTGCAGCCTAGGCAGGCTTGGGGCCGTAAGTAAGTCGGGCTAAGGTCCAGGTGGGGACTGACCCAGCATTCACTCAGCAGGACAGGTCCAAAGTGCACCATGCCAACCTCTGAGGACCCAGGGCTCAGGCAGATCTGTCCCTCCAGGGAGACGTTTGCAGATGTTACAGACTAACAAAGTGAGAGGGAGATCATGAGGGGGATGCGAGGAGATAGGACCTGAAGGGAAGGATTCCGGAAAAGACTGACCTAAAGCATCAGACGTGCTAAACCCACCACCAGGGGCAGTGTTCTTCCCTCGCACTAACCTCAGGGCTGGAGATGGGGGCTCAGCTTTGGAGTCAGGAGGCCTGGGTTTGAGTCCCAGCTTTGTCACTTATATGTTGTGACCTTGGGTACATCGTGTCCTTCTCTACACACAGCAGGGGCTGGACCAGGTGGCCAGTGGTTGAGGACTCTCTTTCCAACTCCTAGGGTCCCAGCAATGCTCTCCCCATCTGACATTACCTTCTCCAGGACTGCTTAGACTGACCCTCCTCCGGGAAGCCCTCCCCCACAACCTTGCTTGCTCTGAGAGTCCACTTCTCACCTCCCAGGCTCGAGTGTGCCTCTCAGCCAGCCGCTTGGGCTAGAGCCCCTCTCTGCCCTGTGGGCTGTGAGTCTGGGGATGGTAGAGCCCGGGCCTGTTGTTTCCACACAGCCCTGGACCAGACACATGACCTCAGCAAAGACCAGTGAGGTGGAGATGTGTGGGGAAGTGCCCCCTCATAGCTGGGACGCCCGTGGAACCTGCGAGGAAAGTCTCGGGGTGGGGGTGGGGGGGGGAGGCAAGAAATTCCTGCTAGAGCCGAGACCCTGGCCAGGGGGCCTCTGGGACATCAGGCCCTTCCATTCCCTTAGTCATTCCATAGATATTGTGGGGCACTGGGGGGGTGCCCCACACTGCCGGAACAGGAAGGAGGGGGTGCGGTCCTGCCCTGCTGGAGCTCACGTTCTAAGGGGAGACAGGTAAGGCGAAGCAGCGCCACAGACCAATGTCAGAGGGAAAAAGGAGACAGGTGAGGCTGGAGAGCAGGGAGTGGAAAGCACCCAGGACCGACGGTGACGAGGAAAACCAGCGCAGAGACACAGAGCTGTGAGCAAGTGAGAGGGAGCCAGACGCAGGAAAGGGGGGGTTCTCTGGGCAGGGGCTCTTTCTGCTGTCCCAGCCTTCTCAAGGCGGGAGCTTCTGTGTCGGGGGGCGAGCTGGGCTGAGGTCAGGAGCCGCTGTAGCTCCCCAGTTGAGTCCACCTGTGTGTGCACCCCCACAAGGTCCTGGGGCTCCTGGTGTGTTTTAGTACCTCCTGCACGCATACACACACACACACACACACACACACACACACACACACACACACACACCCCGGCCGGGCCCCTCCCAGCAGGCAGCCCTCCCCTGAGCCCGTGCCCATCATAACCCAGCCCCCAGCCCCGTCTCATCCCGGCACGTTCTCTGAGGTTCAGCCTTTCTCTCCATGACCCCTTTCTGGCGGAGTCTCTTGCTGAGACAGTCCCACTAACAGCTCTGTAATCATCGAAGACCAGAGCACATGGGGGGCCCAGTCCCCCAGAGCCGAGCCCTGCTGAGCTCCCTGGTTCACGCTTTACCCCATCTCCCACTGCCACTTTCTGCACAAAAGCCACCCTCTCTCCCTTGTTTCCTCCTCAGGCCCTCATGCCCCAGCCGGCCTCTTTGGGGGCCATCTTTCACTGAGAAACAAGTACTTCACCACCTCACGATGTGGCAGCCAAAGTGGCAGCGGTGACAGGTAACACAATGGTGGTTGATTTGTGCCAGGACAGCTGTGCCTGCTCCCCAAGACCCCGCTCCCAGCTGCAGCTTCGGAACACACTGAAAACTACAGAACCCTTTCAAGAGACATTGAAGGAAGCTAAATAAACGGAGAGCTGGACCATGTCACTCAGAAGATGAAAGAGTGATGGGCGCCTGGGTGGCTCAGTTGGCTAAGCGTTGGACTCTTGATTGCGACTCAGGTCATGATCTCAGGGTCATGAGATCGAGCCCGGCGCCGGGCTCCGCACTCAGTATGGAGCCTGCTTGGGATTCTCTAGCTCCCTCTGCCCCTCCCCACCACGAAAAAAAAATTTTTTAAAGAAGATACAATATTGTTAATATTCATATTAATATTGTTAATAACTTCTGCCCAAAATGACCTAAAGTCAATCCAATAGCAATAAAAATTCTGAGTTTGTCGTGGGAATTGACAAGTTGATTCTAAATTCATCTGGAAACACAAAGGACCTAAAATAACTGTAATGATTTTAAAAAAGAAAAGCGAAGTAGAAGGACTTAGGTTACCAGATACTGAGAGCTGCTCTAAAGATACAATAATTAAGACGGTTTGCTGGTGGTGTTAGGATGAGCAAAGAGATCATGACTAGAATATAGTTCAGAAACAGACCCACGCTTGCGTGGTCCTTGATCGTGTCCCTGAAATTCAGTGGGGGAAAGACGGCCTTCTCAGTAAGTGGTGCGGGGTCAGATGGATATCTGTATGGAAAAAGCAAGAATCATCACCCCTACCGCTCACATCGCAGACGAAATTACTGTGAAAGTGATTAGAGGCCTAAATGTGAAAGTAAAACAACAACAACAGCAGCATATGTTTTCCAGAGAAAGTAAGTGAGGCTTCCTGAAGGCACAAAATGAAGTAACTATAAAACAATAGACATGTAGCACTTTATTAAAATTAACTGTTTTCATCAAAGGACGGGTTAAGGGGTGGAAAGGCAAGGCATAGGCTGGAAGAAGCTCATTGCAACACACAGAACTGAACGTGTCATAGCTCCTCCTAACAGGCCCAAACTGGAAACGGCCCCAACACCCAAAAAATAAACTGTGGCACATTCATACGGTGAAATACCACATAGTAATTTTTAATAAAAGAAAGGGACTATTGCTACACATGACCTGAGTGGATCTTAGGACAATGATGAGCGAAAGAAGTTAGACAGAAAAGAATGAGTAATTCCACGTAGGTGAGCTCAACAATAGACAGAAGTATCTCTGATTGTAGAAGTCAGAAGGGTGTTACTTTGGAGGGACCCTAGGGGGGCATGTCACTGATCTCGGGGATGAGCATGAGGGAGCTTGCTAGGGTCCTGGAAAAAATCCACATTTTCACCCAAGTGATGGTTCCATGAATATATACATATGTACAAACTCACCAAACCATATGCTTAAGATTCACGTACTTTGTGTGTATGTAAACCTATATTTTAAAAAACTAAATTAAGAAAAAGAGAGAGAGGGGAGCATATTCCTTCAAAAGTCACTTCCTTTTCACTGGAAATGCTTTGGATTCAATGCAGTAGTACCCTTGGCAGCAATTAGTAGTTATATCACATCTGAGCAGGGAGATGGTTCTGAAGAAGGAGGAGGAGGAAGAAGAAGAAGGAAGAAAGGGGAGGAGGAGGAAAAGAAAGAAGGAAGGCAGGAGGAGGAGGAAAAGGAAGGAGGAGGAGGAGGAAAGAAGACTGAGAGACTTGAAGGTTTTAAAGAACAAAGAATCTCATTCTCATGAAAACATTTGCAGAGAACTGAGGTCCTAGAAGCACCCCCAGGAGTGCAGGGTCTGTTCAGGGATTTCCCATTCCCAGTGGCCTCCTATAAAGCAAGTGTGGATGCCCTCACGAGCCCGATCGCACACAGGGGAGAGGTCTCACGTTTCCATCTAAAAATGCCCATTCTTCCCTGGAAAATGGTCATGTTACACAGCAGCCCCTGGGACTGTCACATTGAGCCTAATAGGATGGCACTGCCTACCAGTTACAGGAAAATCAAGCTTTTTTTTTTTTTTTTAACAGAGAAGAGAAGACAAGCCTTTTCTTGAGAAAGCTGTCTTGGCCGGTAAATCGTTTCTCCTTTATCAATGTGTGGGCAGTCCTACATTCCTCCCCAACTCCTCCAAGATTTTCAGATGAAGTTGCCAGGACTGGTTCTGAATTCTTAGAAATTTAAAACGGAAACTGAAAATAATCTTTTTTTGTAGAAATACAAACAAATAGTTCCAGATGGAATGGCATGATGTTGGGCCTGGAGTCACAGGGAGTGGAAGAGGATATATAGAAGAAACAAAATAGGCAACGAGTAGAAAATTGTTGGAGCTGAGTAATAGGAACATGAGAGTTTATTATACCGTCCATTCTACTCTTATTCTTTGAAATTGTCCATAATAATAACAACAAAAAAAAAGAACAGATTATCTGCAGGTGAATTGATTTGGAAGAATGAGCATTTATATCCGATCACACAGATTAACAATCAGGGAGATTCTGATTGTTGAAATCAACTTGCCATTTCTCATCTACCTTAGAAAATGAAAATAAAATTTCCTGATTTGCCCTCCAGGTCACTAACAATTTTCTATCATCAATGTGTCCTTCATTACCTGGAATCTAAGCTTAGGGCTGAATAGCTTGTTGCTTTCCTTTTTGATTGCGCAGATATATTCGGTTTTTATGTGCTCTTTTTTATCTGGATTCTTTCATTCAGCGTAATTCTTTTTAAGATGCATGCATGGTTTTACGTGCAGCAATAGTTCATTCGTTTTTCCTGCTGAGTAGCATTCCGTTGGATGTATACACCACAACATGTTTATCCATCCACTACTGATGAACATTGGGGATGCTTCTGGATTGAGACAATTACAAATAAAGGTACCATGAATATTCATCTGCGGGCATATGCTAATTTCTCTTGGGTAAATACATAGGAGTGGAATGCTGGACTGTATCGTAGGAGTATATTGAACTTTTTAAGAAACTGCCAAATTATTTTCTAAGTTTGTTGGATCATTTTACATTCCCAGTGTGTGAGTGCCAGTTCCTTTGCGTGATTGCTAGCATTTGATATCATCAGCCTTCATAACTTTAGGTGTGAAGCACTATCTCATTAAGGTTTTAATTAGATTTCTAAGGACCAAATACATTGAACATCTTTTCATATGCTTATTTACCATCCATACATCTTCTTAGCTAAAGTATTTGTTCCAATCTTTTGCACTTTCTTAATTGACTTGTTTGGTTTTTATTATTTAATTTTGAGAGTTCTTTACACATTCTGGATACACGCTCTTTATCAGATGTATGCTTTATTTTCTCCCAGTGTGTGGCTTGTCTTTTCATTCCCTTTGCAGTGTCCTTTAGGAGCAGAATTTTTTAACTTCAGCACAGTCTAAATCATTAATTTTTTCTTTGACACCCTGTGCTGTTGGTGTCTTATTTAAAAATCTTTGCTTTACCACACACTCACAAAGATTTTTTTCCATGTTTTCTTCTAGAAGTTTTAATTTTTTTAAAGATCTTATTTATTTATTTGACACAGAGAGAGAGAGAGAGAGAGAGAGAGAGATCACAAGTAGGCAGAGGCAGGCAGAGAAAGAGAGGGAAGCAGGCTCCCCGCTGAGCAGAGAGCCCAATGCGGGGCTCGATCCCAGGACCCTGAGATCATGACCTGAGCCTGAGCCAAAGGCAGAGGCTTAATCCACTGAGCCACCCAGGCCACCCCTCTTCTAGAAGTTTTATAGCTTTAGAATTTAAATTTAGGTTTTTGATCCACTTCAAGTTAATTTTTGTATGTTGGGTAAGTCATTGAACAAAATCACGCTGTTGTATATAGATATCCAAAAGTTTTAGCACCATTTCTTGAAAACATTATCCTTTCTCCACCCAATTGCCTTTGCATCTTTGTAGAAGTGTAGTTGTTCATATATGTGTATGGTGTTTTTCTGGACTCTGTGTTCTGTTCCATTGATCTGTTTGTCTTGATGCCAATATTACACTGTGTTGGCTTCTATAGCTTTATAATAAGTCTTGCAATCAGTATTAATCCCTCAACTTTGTTCTTTATGAAACTCATTTTGGCTATCCTAAGTTTTTTTGTATTTCCATATAAATTTTAGAATCAGCTTCTTAATTTCTACCAAAAAGAAAATTTGCTTGGTTTCAGTAGAGATTGCATTGACTCTGTGGCCCATTTGGGGGAATAAATGACATCTTAACAATTTTGAGTCTTCCAACTCATGAAAAACATACATCTGTCCATTTATTTAGGTCCTTTTTAATTTTTCTCAAAAGTGTTTGATACTTTTAGTGGATAAGTCTTGCACATCTTTTGTGAGATTCACCCCCTCAATATTTATTTGTTGATGTGTTGTAATGTTTAAAAACATTTCTGCTTCAGATCATTGGTACCCGGTGTATAGAAATACAATTGATTTTTGTATATAGATCTTGTATCCTACAACATTGCTATACTCACACGTTGATTCCAATGTCTTCTGTAAGTTTCATTTGATTTTCTACCTAATGGATCATGCTGTCTGCAAATAAAGACAGCTCTACTTCTTAATTACTAATCTGGATACCTTTTATTTTTATTCCTTGACTTATTGCACTGGCTAGGCCCTCCAGTACAAGATTAAATAGAAGCAATGAGAACAGAAATTTTTGTTTTGCTCTTGATCTTAAGGGCGTAAGTATTCGGTTTTTCACCTTAACCAAGATGCCGTCTATAGGTTTCTCATAAATGTTCTTTAACATGTTGAAAAAGTTCCCTCAGGAATAATTGCTATTTGCTGTGAGTTTTTATGTGGAATGGATGTTAGATATTGTCAAATGTTCTTCCACATGTAGTGAGATAATTATGTGGTTTTTCTTTTTTAGTTTATTAATATGGTTAATTGCATTGATCAGTCGACACATGCATTCCTTGGATAAACTCACCAGTGATATATTATCCCTTTTTAATTACTTTTGAATTTGATTTACTAACATTTTATTTTGGATTTTTGCATTCATTTTGTGAGGTATAGTCAGTATCTTTTTTTTTCTTGTGATGTCTTTTCTCTGGTTTTGGTGTCAGGATAATACTGACCTCATAGAATGAATTGGAAAGGATTCTCTCCTTTTCACTTATCTTGAAAAATTTGTGTAGAATTGATATTCTTTCTTCCTTAAATGTTTCATAAAATTTATCAGTGAATTCATCTGTGCCTGGATTCTACTTTGTGGGTAAAAAAGCAAGTCCAACTTTAAACATTTTACTGCCTACAAGAAATATGTGTGCTTTTTTTTTTTTTTTGAAAGGGAGTTCATGTTCCATCTGTTCTTTATTCCCTTTTTCTTCTTTTTTCTGCCTTCTTTGGGATGAGTTGAGTATTGTTTATGCTTCATTTTATCTTATTGTTTTTGCTTATAAACTGTAGCTTTTTGTTTTGTTATGTTAGTAGTTGCTCTAAGGTTTATACATTTTTAACTCATGCAGTACCTCCAAGCGGTATTTTACCACTACTTACATTGTATGAGAACCTTGCAATCGTGTGCTCTCATTTCACCCATCCTAGCCTTTCTGCTTTTGTTGTCAAAAATTGTATTTATACATGTATAAACCCCACAAACCATTGTGTTTTATGGTTATTGTCGTTGTTTAGATAATTATCTTTTCCATGAGATAAATAAGAAGAAAAAAATCTCATATACTCACCTTTTTAGTTACCATTTCCAGTTTTCTTCATAAAGGTACAGATCTACATATCTGAATTAGGATTGCATATTTTCATACTGACCATCTGTTAGCAAATCCCATTTCTATCTTTCATCCTTTCTATTGTTTGTTGCTTTGCAAGCTTTGAACATCTTGAGGCTCTTTCCATCTGTGGGGTGCCACGTCGCTCTCTGATTTCTATAAGAACACTATTTTATTCAAGTATGCTTTGGAATGTTTTAGAAAGATAGCCGGTTCTACCCTCTGTATGAAAGAGAATGTGCCAGGAGCTGCTGATAAAATGAATAAATGGAGTTTAACAATTTGGTGCAAGTGAATTGAGGTCAGAACAGAAATTCAAAGGGATCACGGATGCCAGGAAAACTTCCCTTTCCTAAAAGAGATCATTCCCATGATTTCTGCAGGTCAGAGAAAAATCATAAGCCTGGGGAAAATTGTAGAGAGATATTTGGAGCCTAGTTCCTGACCAGATGGTATGATGAACACAGGATACTAGCCCCCTTAGTGATTTGCTTATAGTATACACTCAGTAAATAGCCATGTGCTTCTTTAATGGAGGAATAAAAAATTACTACTGGCCCTCACACATTTGAGTTGATGTGTTCCTCCTCCTAGAAGTTTCCCCATTTTAAATCTTATTGGTTGCTAGGGGATTGTACACATTGCACCCAAGAGGGGGATGTCATTCTTTCTGGCCATCCAGCCCTTTGAGCTGAGTGTAGGAGGTCCTCCGCTGTGTGGGTCGGGGCTTCCTGACTAGAAGAGCTGGGGCAGCTCTCTTTCCCAGCTTCCCTTGAAACAAGAGACCACCCTGACCCCCACTCTGCCGGTCAGACGCCCCACGCCACACTGTGAAACTGAAGTTCATGATGTGAAGAAACAAGCCCCTGTGCAATCCACTCAGCAAGAGTAGCAGCAGCAGGAGACTCCGGGGCAGAGTGCAGGGCTCAGCGCCAGTGTTCCCAGTGGGGTCCCCATAGCTCCTGTGCCTGCTCCCCAGATTCCACTTGACCATGAGGCCACCTTGCCTGGTTTTCTGGTTCTGGAAATTCTGTGAGTGATTTAATGTTTTCTACGTTTTGCTCCTCTCTGTGTGATCCATGGGCCAGCAGCAGACAGGCATCCCCGGGGAACTTAGAAAAATGCAGACTCTTGGGCCCTATGCCTGACCTACTGAAACAGAATGTGTATTTTAACAAGATCAAATTCAACCCCAGTGGCCTGAATTTGGATTAAAGTTATGGAGCACTAACAGATTTCTCAACTATCCATATAAATCTCCCATCATTTGTGATAAAGAATCTGCTGGTGAGGGGCACCTGGGTGCCTCAGTCAGTTAAACATCTACCTTCCGCTCAGGTCATGATCTCAGGGTCCTGGGATCGAGCCCCGAGTCAGGCTCCCTGCTCAGCAGGGAGTCTGTTTCTCCCTCTCCTGCTCCTCTCCCAAGTCATACGTGCTCTCTCTCTTTTCTCTCTCTCAAATAAATAAACTATATATCTATATCTATATAGTTTACATAGATATCTATATAGATATAGATATATTTTTTTTAAGAATCTATTGAAGGAGCATATCTCTGTGCCCCAGTATACTCACCCATATTTCAAGATGGTTGGACTCAACAACTTTTGAGGCCTCTTCCCACCCTGACATCCTGTGGTTCTTTGAGTTTTAGAAGCCCCCTGCCCTCCACTTAAAGGGGTCCCTCCTCTGAGTTTGACCCTTCCAATCCGTTCACCTAAATCTCATCTTAGTTGTTCACTTAATTATCACCACTAGAAGAAATGATAATTATGTGACCTCATAGAGGTGTTAGCTAAATCTACAGTGGCAATCATAGTACAATATAAATGCATCAAATCAATGCGTTTTACGCCTTCAACTTACACAATGCTATATGTCAATTATTTCTCAATTAAAACAAATAATGAGGACAACACCAAATATTGGTGAGGATGCCAAAGAGTTAGATCACTTGCATGCTATTGGGAATGTAAAACAGCATAGAGTTCCTTGAACTCTGGGACACAGTTTAGGCAATTTCTCCAAACACTAGACATGCAACATCCGTAAGATTTGGTGGTTGCACTCCTGGGTATAGTTTCCAGAGAAATGAAGACTCACATTCACATAAAAGCCTATACATGAGTATTTACGGCCCCTGTGGCCATAACAGTCCAAGCATGGAAACAATCCAGGTATTCTACAACAGGCGGATGGGTGAATAATCCAGCCACACGGTGGAATACGACCCAGCAAGAAATAAGGCTGAACAGTGGGTACGTGTGACGACCTGGATGAATCAAGAGAATGGTGCTGAGCACAAAGAGCCAATCCCAAAGTTACACACTGTATGCCTCCATCCATGTAACATTCTCAAAATGGCAAAACTATAGAAACAGAGAATAATGGTTGTCAGAAGTGAAAGAGACAGTCCGCGGAAGGGAACCAGACGTGGCTCGGAAAGGCAGTATGGGGACCCTGAGCTTCAAGCATCTGTGGACCCTGGGTCAGGGTCCAGAGCGGACCCAGAGCGGACCCTGACGGGAACGCTCTGAGCTTCAACCATTTGTGTATCTATCCCATTTGTGATGTCCTGCTGTAGTTTTGCAAACATTACCGTGGGGGGAAACTGGAGCAAGGATACGTAGGACTTCCCTGTATTATCTCTTACAACTGCGTACACATCGATAATTACCTCAAAATTAAAAGTTTAATTTTTTTTTTTTTTTAAGATTCTATTTATTTGACAGAGAGAAACACAGCGAGAGAGGGAACACAAACAGAGGGAATGGTAGCGGGAGAAGCAGGCTTCCTGCAGAGCAGGGAGCCCGATGCGGGGCTCAAGCCCAGGACCCTGGGATCCTGACCTGAGCCGAAGGCAGACGCTCAACAACTGAGCCACCCAGGTGCCCCTAAAAGTTTAATTTTTAAAAAGCATCCCAATTCAAAGATAGTATACGGTTCTCATACTGCAGGGCCCACTGTGATCGGACCTTTGTTTTAGGTCTCCCACTTCATATCCTGAAACTTCCCGCTTGTCTTTCCAGCCACACAGAACTGCTGGGGCTCCCCCGCACCCCCCAGCAGGCCCCACCTGCTCCCAGAGGTCTACTCTGCTCCCCGTGCCTCCGCTGGAAACATGGCTGCCTTCCAGAGCCTGCTTCCCTAGAGACACCTCCATCATCCAGGGGATTACAATTACCATCTCTGGGTTGGCCCGGGACACGTGTGCGTCTCCAACAGGCTGATACACAGGGGCTGCTTTGATATTTTCACAGTATTTGTTTCACATGTCGTAGGTGAATGTACTCCATGGGTATTTTTAATTTCCCCTGCAGGGCGCCGTGGGCCTCAACAAAAGTCGGACGGCGGTGCATATTGTCAAGCGGGGACATCTGAGTTACCGGTGTCATGGTTTCAATTATTCCACGGACATCTTAGCACGACTATGAAGTGATAGCTCTATAGACTGGTACCCGGGGCCCACTGGCCTGCCCTTCCCTATGGCTCTGCTCGCTGTGGTGGGTTTGTGAAGGTCAGGAATGTCCTTGCATCAGGCCCGGTGACCCTAAACTTTGCATTCCTCAAGGAACATGCTGGCCTTGGTCAATTTTGTGAATTCCTCCCAGCTTTCTTTAACCTGTCTCCGTTTCCAGCCTGCGGCCATCTCTCAAAGTGACAGGCCGCCCTTAGGGAAACAGGATGTCCTGCTCTGTGATTTAAAGCTCCCCTGAGGGTCTAGACTTTGTCCCAAGATCCAAGCCTTATTCTTCATCTTCTCCATGACCTCACGTACTTCGAGAGTCTTTTAAGGAGGAAGAGGCACTTTTTATCTATCTATCTATCATCTATCTATCTATCTATCTATTTATTTATTTATTGGTCTCTGTCACTTAAAACCACTTTGCTCTGTGTTCTAGCCTCAGGATGCTATCCCACTTGCTGCGAGGGGACGGCTTCCTTTCATGTGCCTCGGCAGGACACACAGCCTTTAACTACAACAGCTCGCCCTTGGGGTCAGGGCCCCACAGTTCCAGCTTCACTCCCACCTGATTTTAAAACTCTATTCACTGCAACCGCTGAAATAGGTTTGCATTTGCTCCAAAGCACTCAAGAACCAGAAGCGTCATATTACCACTCTTTTCCTTGTTCGAGCTGCATCAGGATCTCAGCCCCCGCTTACCAGGGCAGTGAGGTGCTCAATAGAACCCGTTGTTGGGGACCCTCTCTCTTCCCGAGGGTCACCAGAGGAGCTGGTGGAACTTGCAGAGTCCTGAAAACCTGAGGAAGTATCTCTGGTCTTCAAGCCATTACAGTCGCTGAGATCCTCATCACCTATGTTGCCCACTTGTTTATTTGTTTGTTTTTAAAGACTCATTTATTTATTTGAGAGAGAGAGAGAGAGGGCGAACAGGGGAAGGGCCAGAGGGAGAGATTATCCAAGCAGACTCCCGCTGAGCATGAGCCGGGAGGTGGGGCTCCATCTCAGGAGCCATGAGATCAGGACCTGAGCCAAAACCAAGAGCCGGACGCTCAACCGACGGAGCCACTCAGGTGCCCCGCCCCCCCAAGTTAAAAAGGGTAATGTTACCTCCTCTCCAGCTTGGGCAGTTTATTCCCTGCTATTCCTCAGAGTCATACCTCTCAGGATCCAGGACTGGATGTCTGCGTGCCATCTCTCAGAGGCCTGCTGTGAAAGTGAGGCATCCTTCTCACTTTGCTTGGACTCACCTTCTTCCCCTTGGTCCCCAGAAGTTACAGGAAGCCCCGAGCTCTAGCCTCCATTCCCTTCCCCTCGGGGAGAACCAAGCTTTCCCCCCTCAGTGTGCAGGAGCTCTCTTCCAGGTGTTAGATGGAGCTGTCACTGTAGGGACCCTGCCCCTCACCCTGAGCTCACCTTTCTGGGGAAGCCAACAGCGTCTTCCTGCAGGCCCCTGACACTCTGCTCGAGGATTTCCCCAGCTGCAGGAGGCTGCCTGGCCCAGAGTGAAGGCCAGAAGTACGCAGAAGCTGGTGCCCTGGGAGCAACTTCAACTGATGGTGAAGAGGATTTGGTGGCTAATTACACCAGCTCTGGGCCCCGAGGGTGGGACAGCGCACATCTATGTTTCCCACAATCTCCCGGATGTCCACATAGGAGGGAGCCCACGTGCTCGTCGGCACACCAACTTTCGCTCCCTTTCCCTCCACTCCCTTACTTGTGCCTCCTGGGATCACCTTTCAGAGTGCTCGCAAATCCTCATCTTGGGGATGGCTTCCGGGGACCCCAGCCTGAGGCTCCTGGTAGCTTCTGTCCTGGGCTCTAAAACCCAAAAGCTCTCAACACCCCCAGAGGCAAAGAAGTCCAGACCCAGTGTGCCCTTATCTGTTAAAAGAGGCACAAGAAGAGAGAAAAATTACCTCTTCTTATTTGGGAGAGTCTCCTACCACAGAAAGAATGTGAGGAGAGGGTGCTGCCATCCGTTCCCTGCCACAGAGCAATCACATACTGAACACCGTGCCCGGCCTGACCCATGGCCATGCACTTGGGGTGGAGAAAGAAGAAAAACCAGAAGCTGCTGCCGACCCCAATCTCAGGAGCAGAAAATCAGCATTCAAGGAGTGGGAATGTACCTGGTTTGGGTCATGTGTCTTATGCTCACAGACACAGGTATTTATTGGGAAAGTTGGGGTTCAGAGGCCTGCAGTTATTATGCTCAAGCTGAAGGTCACACGGTCTGACCTTGGTGTGATGAGACATTGGCCGGCAGAGCCTCCTGCCCCGATACGGGGGCATCTGGGCCAAGAGGAGAGGACATTGGCAGTAGTAGGCCCCACATTTGACAGGACTTCTGGGCCTTGACAGAGCGTTTTAGAACCACAGACTCCAGCCCCACCCACTCCTGCCAGGAGGGAGGGTCTGGCGCAGGGAAGAGGAAAGGAACACTCAGGAAATGGGGAACACGTGCTTCAGCGCCCACCCAAACGACCCAGGGGTTACTAGGAGTGACATGGAGTGGAGAGAATTGGGGGCCACCCTCTCTGTATTTAAGTCAACAGGGTCAAAAATCACTGCAGTTAAGGACCCAAAGGCCTCCTAGAGCCAGAATTGGTGGCAGTCACCTTATTCCGGCCTCCTTGCCATAGCCGTAGCTCATGTGAGAGAGCCTGGTGTGGCTGGAAGTCATTGCGGAGACAAAATGCGAGTTGTGTTTGTGAGCACGGCGGGCACCTTCTCAAAGGCACAGTCTGTTCGGAGCTTGGTTTCCCTGGCTTTCCTCTCCTAAAGGCCAAGAGCTTGCAAATACTGCAATGTGAATGATGCATTAAAATTTTATATACTAATATATATTTTACTGAACTTTTTAATAACCCAGGGAGAAATGGCTTTAAATAATTCAATATGGTGTTGGCCCCGAGCTGAACTATGCTACAAGTAACCATGTATAAAATATGACACTAATATTGCATACCTTAATATAATAAATGTGTATCTTGATAATAAGCCATTTGAATTCTAGTAATGTGGGAGTTACGGTTGCCATGGCCTGGTCTTGTTAAGTTCTTAAATGAGACGTCAACAGCAACAGCCACATAAATGCACACGTTCACCTACTTGCTGTTTGTAAATGAACCAACTGGACGGTGAATAGCTTATTCATCAATAAAACTTTTAAATGCTATTTATGAAGCAATTGAATGACTGGAGGAAGTGTGTTGCCAGTAATGTATGTTCCTTCTCAGAGCCAGCCTTGGGGTTTTACAGAAAGTCGGCGTGAGGACCGAGGTCACCCTCCCTGCTCAACAAGAAGGCCATTGTCAAAAGAAGGGGCCACTGGCGCATAGTAGGTGCTCGATAAATCCTCATTGGGCAGATCTTTAAATGGCCGCCTTAGGAAAAAGAAGAATTCAAGAGTCTGAGTGGTCTCCCAACCTGGCTGTGTAACAAAACCACCTGGACATTGCATTAAAAATATAGACGTGTATAAAATATATATATATACGTGTATATATATATATATATACACGTATATATATATATATACATGTAAGCCCCACCCAGACACAGAGTCAGAATCTCCAGATATGCAGCCCGTGGATCCCACCCCAAGTCTATGGTAGACTTGCCTTTTATTAAATCTCTACAAGATTTTTTAGGCAGAGGATCTCAGAGTTGGAAGAACCCCTGGAGATGACCTCATTCAACCCTTAAAATCACATAGCAAGTTTGTGGGAAAGCTAGGACCCAAATCCAGTCTTCTGGCTCCCGTGCCAAAGCTCTGAAATTCTTTCCAGTAGGCCTGGCCTCTAAACTGGGGCATGTTCCCACTGGTTGAATTAGTCAGAACTCTTTCAGTTACAAGTGAAAGGAACCTGATGCAAACCAGTCTCACCAAAAAATTACACAGCTTCAGGTATAGCTAGATCCAGGGACTTACATGGCCCACTGGTATATGGCCTGTGTCCAGGTTTCAGCTCTGCTTTCCTTTGGGTTGGTTCATTCCCAGGCAGCTTTTCTCTACCAGGTGGCCTCAAAACTTCCAGGCTGTCTCCCAGCAATGTAGCCTTCCCAGCTGAAATAGGCCTTCTCTGTCCCAAGCAGCAGCCGAAAGCCCCTGGGGTGCAGGCTGTGGAGGCTTCCACTCCCAAAGCAATCACTGTGCTCAGAAGAATGTAAACTACATTTTGGGTCCACCCCCGTGACAGAGGGCAGAGTCTGACTATAGACGGAGGATGAGGGGGATGGGTCCCCCAAAGGGAAACTGAGTCACTAGAAGCAGAAAAAGATGGAGGCAGGGCAGGAAAAACTACAGAACGTTGTCTCCTCCCCACAACCAAGACGGCACCAACAGAATGCAAAGTCACAGGGCAACTCAGGCTTGTCTCTGCGGCTTCTGTTTTACTCACAGAAAGTAATTTCACACACGATGTTACATTAAAACAAGCCCAGAACTAGAGTGCAAAATTCTCATGAATTTTTAAGACGAAACAGGTCATTTCAAAGAGCCCTCGAGCTTGTAGCAGGCAGCTCAGGCTCACCCCAGACTCCCAGGGGCCCCAGGCAGGAGGAGCTCGGTGGACACACTCACTGCTGGAGTCCAGGGAGCCGGAACACAGGCCCTGAAATGATCTGCAGGTTGAATTATTCATTATTTGTTCTCGTGATGGATCTAATATCTCCCCATGCTGGCTATCACTCCCTGATGGCTCTGTCTGTCCCTTATCCCTCCTCGGCTATGGAGAGCAAATCTTCCTGTGGGTAGAAGGGCCTAGAAGGCCCCACTCCTACTTCCGGCCTCAGGTACTTTGCCGAGACTGGGTCCCATTGCAGGACAGAAATGGCATTACTCAAGTAGCTCTGAACCCAGACAGGAGAGAGCTGGAGGCTGAAACAAGTTTAGCTTTACCCCACCAGGCAGGCTATGCAGTGCATCTCTTTTCCCTAAGCCTGGCAGTTGAGCTGGAGGATGTGAGTGTGAGGCCATCCATTCATCCCCCTGAGTGGCAAGCCCTGTTCCTGGACACTGGGCGTCAGAGACAGTCCCAAGTTGCCCCCAGTCTGAGCAGAGAACAAGGCAGGTTCTTAAGCGTCAGGATCATCATGTATGGTTGTGCAGGTTAAACACTGCGCAAAGGCACCTGAGGAGTGAGTGAAGCTGAAGCCCAGTCAGCACTCTGCTTGCTTATCTGTAATCCCCGCTCAGGGCTATGTCTGCCCACCCAGAGGCAGAGGCACAAAACCCACATGTTCACGTGCAAGAGGGGTACCATGTTGCCAAGGCCTGGGTTAGATCTGATGAGGGAGCTGGGAAGAAGAATTGTGGGGGTCTGAAGTGTTAGCCAAAAAACTGGGTGTCCAAACCCAGCAGCAGGGAGAGGAGAGAGCAATTGTGTGTCAGTGAAGACAGTAAAAGCCTTAGTCAGAAAGAGCCTGGAAGCCTAGAGAGACAATGAAAAGTCAGAGGAAGCAGGTGGTGGGTAAAGGCCTGGAGCAATCCGCTTAGGAGGGGCAGGTAAACAGGGCCTTTGCTCTCTGACCTTTGCCCTGACCTTTGCCTGCCCAGCACTGTGTTGTGGGGACTGCCTTCCCTGGCGGCTGGACGGGGTTGTGTGCTGACTGCCGTTCCAGCCTTGGCAATATGGCACTCCCTCCATCTAGATCTCTCTCCTCCAAGAGCCTGGCTCTTCAGACTCAACCCTGGGCTTGCCTCCTGTAGGGAAGCATTTCCTTTTGCACAGAGGGGATTGTACATTTCTCCTGTGGCTCCTTAGCCCCCAGGTTTCCCTGGAGTAATAGACATGCTGGATTGTTGTAAATCAGGGGAGATAGGTCAGTTTCCCCCTGGGTCTGAACTCTCAGGGGTCAGAGTGTCACCTCCCGATTTCTACATCCCAGCATCTGGTACTGACCTCGAACAGGGGGAGCAAATAATGTCCAAAGCCCACTGCTAGTAAAAGGCTGTGCATACAGAAACCATCTTATTTTCATTCCACAGATGTGGCTAAGTGACTTGCTCAAAGTCACGCTCTTAAACAGTGGTTCTTGAATCCACATCCCCTCCCCTCCTGTTTTCAGCTCTTCCCAGCTCCCGAACAGCTTCTCCTGCTTGAAAGTTTTTCTAAGACCTTTTAGAATAAGCACAAACCCTCCCCAGATGGATAATGTCATTGTTAACCTTGGTCTTGAGACCTAAGAGTTTTTTGGAGTTGGATTGCCTGGCTTCAAATCCCAGTTCAGTTCCAGTAATCTTAGGCAAGTCGATTGATCTCTCTGAACTTCAGCTTCTTCATCTGTAAAATGGGTTCAAGAGAGTCTCTACCTTGTCAAGTTGTGTGAAAGTTAAATTAGACGAGACATGCGAAGTCTTAGCCTGCAGCCCACATCACAAGAAGGATTTTTTTTTAAATGTCAGCTGGTATTAATAAGGTCAATTGATAGATTTAGATAGTGTATTCTAACTCGCTGCTTATCAATGTTAATGCGCGAGTCACTTGGGGTTGTCAATTTTCTTTTTTAAGGGGTATTTATCTTAGAGAAAGCGAGCTAGTAGGGGGGCGGGGCAGAGGGAGAGGGTCCTCAAGCAGACTCCTCGCTGAGCGCAGAGCCTGACTCGGGGCTTGATCTTGCCACAGATGAGATTATGACCTGAGCTGAAACCAAGAGTCGGACCCTCAACTGACTGAGCCACCAAGGTGCCCCCTCTTGGAGATTTCCTTAAAAATGCAGGATCTAAAGCAGGAACCCAAGATTGCGCGTTTCCAGTAAGCTCCCTGGTGGTGTCTGTGCTGTTGGCCCAAGAATCAGCCTTTGAGCAGCAAGCCTGCAGGTCAGGGTGGAGCAGGACCTTGAGAGTCTGGGTTTGATTGAGGATGAGTAGTGTATTATTTTGGAATTAGGGGCCCTGCCCAAGGTGGGAGGAATCTGGGGATCTATGCAGGGTCACTGTGGGCAGAAAGGGGAGTAGGAGAAGGGGCAGGAGGGGCCCTGCACGGTGGTATCTTCAGCTCTACAGATTGGGGCAGAGGAGAGGAGGAAAGGGTCAGGCTTCCCTTCCTGGGTGCTGCCCTCCCTGCAACAGATGGACGGTCTTCATCCCACCTGTGTGGGTGTCCGCCTGCCAGCTGCTACCTCCCTCCGCCCTCAGGGAGGGAGGCCAGCACTGTGGAATGGCCCAGGGGCTGAGGGCAGCTGGTCTACCACGCAAGCAGCCCTGGGTTCCTACTCACGGAGCAAGAATGACCCTGCCCCAGGGTTCCCCAGCCCTACATCCCAGCCAGGGCTGTGCAGGAGCTGCGGGGCCCCTGGAGTGCTGAGCTCCTGCTGCCTGGGCTGCGGTCTGGTCCCTGCCCTGCCGCCCACAGACAGCACACATCCCCCATCCAGAGAAGGACCCTGGATCCCCTTCGGAACTCAGCAGCAGACTTCCAGCTTCGGGACCCCACCTGGTCACCTCTTTCAGACCTGATGAGACCCAACAGGGGAGAGAGGGGAGGTTTTGGGGGTTTTTTTGTTTTTGTTTTAAATTAACATATAATGTATATTTGCTTCAGGGGCACAGGTCTGTGACTCATCAGCCCTACACAGCTCACAGCACTCACCATAGCTCATACCCTTCCCCATGTCTGTCACCCCGCCACCCCGCTCTTCCCACCCACCCCTCCAGCTACCCTC
>CM053603.1:80408932-80434467 GCA_028646535.1 Procyon lotor
CACTTAGGGGACTGCTTTCAAGTAGTCTTCACCTCATCCACTTTAATCACGGGAAAGCTCCTTTTGCTGGCTTTAAGTTTTTAGCAGATGCACGTTTTTAGCAGATGATAAAATGTCGAGGAGCACAGAAGAGCTTGGAGGGGAAGGCCCAGCCACCCTTCCCAGCTGTTCCCAGTGGGGCCATTCTGAACTCTGCCAGGTACTTTTGCTGGGCATTCTTTCCGTATCTCCGGACGGTATGATTCTCTTCTCTGCATTTAGTCGTGGAGTTTGTCTGCCAGTCTTCAGACTGCTTTCCTGTTTATTTACTCAGATGTGAGTGATACCTGGTTGTAAACATGGGAGACGTGAGCTTACTCTGCCATCTTTCCAAGCCTCTTTGAGACAGTATGACTTTAACATGCTTTCTAGACTTATCAATTGTAGGCATATGATTCTCTAAATTCAGGTTAACTAGGAAGGTAACATATGCATTCCTCATTTGGATGTCTTTGTAAGTATAAATACGACCTTTTTATATCTACTCTTAGGCCCACTAGCCCTTCACAGTGTATTCTGACTCTCCATTAGATGCAGCTTAATTTCTCTCCCTATTCCTTCCTCCTTACGCTGGTCAGCTTTACCTTATGTTTTCAGGACTGATGTTCTATTTCACAACTACAAATAAGGTTTCTGTTCTTTGTTTACAGGCTGAATCTAAAAATTGAAAATCGGGCAACAGTATTTACATGATTATGACTAGGCAAATATTGATGGTGGCTCAGCCAATTATGATCACATACTATAAACACACTGTCTTTCTTGGAAGTCATTTGTTTGTTCAGGAGTTTCTATTCGCCTTTCTTTTCCTCGTCCCATTTGCCTATATCATATCCTAGTTTTCTTTCAAACTTTCCATCATATAAGATAGTCTAATAAGCAGAGAATGATACTAAAAATATTCAATCAAAAACCAACCTAATTTAATTCAATATGTGGGGATGATTCACAGCGGAGAGCAATCAAAATGGACAAAGCCATCAAAGCACAGGGTAGGTACTGGAAGCCCCCTGCTGTGCCAGGCATCAGCTCCTAAAGGTCTGGGTCATGGTGAGGTCCAGAGGACCCGACTGGGCAGTGAAAAAAGTGTGGTTCATGTTAGCTGCTATTTAATAAGCACTTAAGAAATACTTCAACTGGCACATTTGGCTAAATATCAGGCCTGCTAACAAGTTGTTTTCCTCTGAGTCATTCAGCCCTCAGTTTCATTGGACCTGCCTGCTTTCTGACCCTGCTGCCCATCAGCCATTCTGGACCTCCTCCACCCAGCTGTGCTGTGCAGTCCCCTGGGTCCTAGATCCTATGTGTTCTTTCTAGTTTTACCCACTTGTTTTGCTAAATATAATACCCAGCTTTACCATTTGATCTTAAATTCAGGGGATGAGATTAACCATATTTAAACACCAACGAACTCAAAATTTTTAGTCACCCGACATCTTGTTACAAGACTCTGATATTTGAAAATCTCACTTTTGTAAAATTAGCATCAGTGGACGTACTATAGTTGAAATACTACATTTGCAATTGCTTGAAAGCCAGCAAATGAGCGTGGGACTCCTGTTCTCCTTTCAGGATGCCGGGAGCAATGCCGGATTGTCTAATACCTCAGCTGCATCAGGATCCAGCTAGAGATAATTACATTCTTATTTAATTTAAAAATAAGTGCAAATAGAAGTTCTTTTTGTAAGATTTTATTTATTTATTTGACACAGTGAGGGAGAGCACAAGCTGGGGGAGCAGGAGGCGGGGGGATTGGGGGGGAAGCAGACTCCCCACTGAGCAGGGAGCCTGATGTGGGGCTTGATCCCAGGACCCTGGATCATCAATGAGCCAAAGGCAGATGCTTAACCGACCGAGCCCTCCAGGCACCCCACAAATGGAAGTTCTAAAATTGTCCTCCTGCCTTCCAGTGGATCGTCTTGCACAAACCCTGAGGCGACCAGCTCCCACTTTGGGCGCCACTACTTTACGCAGTGAGCATTTGCTGAGTGTCTCTACACTCCGGTCTCCTGTTCTCGGGGAGCCCACTGTTGAGAAGGGCATACAGGTAAGAGAAGAGACCATTACAACCAGAGTGATAGGTGATGTGACAGAACATGAACGACTGCGGGGGCACAAGGAAGGGGACTCCACCCAGAGAAAAGATGGTCTAAACAACTGCTTAAATGGATGTACTAATAAGTGGGTGGATGGATGGGTGGATGATGGATGGATGAGTAGACAGGTGGGTGGATGGATGAGTCCATGAATGGGGGAGTCGGTAGGGGGTCCATGACTGGATATATGGGTGAGGTGACATCACAGAAGGCAGCGGGGAATGACAGCACAGTTCTGATCAGAGCAATCATCCTTTCCCTCGACTGTGAACACCTGCGGGAGACTGCTCCTGGCCTGTTTCAGACTTCGCTCTGTGACAGACCTCAGGTACGTAGCATCTTTTACTTCACCCACTCGAGTGCTCCCGCCTGTGCCGCTCCATGGGCATGACCCTATTCAACACTGGCATAGGTCTTGTTATCATTGGGTCCATTGAGCAGATGAGGCTACTGAGGCTCAGGGAGGTTACGAAATTTTGAAGTCGGTTTGATTGGGATTGCAGTCTTGTAAACTTGAGCAAGTCACTTCCCTTCTCGGAACCTCTGGAAGAGGTGAAGATCAAATGCAATAAAGCATGTAAAGCATCCGCACACACGAGGTACTTTGTGATGATTCTCTTTGTCGCTCAAGCCCCGAGCAACAGAGGGGCTGCAGGGAGGATGCTGTTCATTCTATCGTTATGCTGATGACTTCCAGTGAACAAAAAAGAGTAAAATTCTGCTTAGGCTAGGGTGCTTTGCTGTATGTAAGGAAGACTAGAACTAAAATAATCAGCGCCCTGCGGCGGCCTTCCCCAGCCCTAAGGTAACGCTGCTCCCTAGGCCCCAGGCGCCATTTCTTTCTCCCGCCTGCCCCCTGGTGGTAAAGGTGGGCATTACCGGCTCGGCCTCCCGCCCAGGGCCCTTCCAGGGGAGCCCGGCTCGCGGCTGCCTCGCGACACCATCTAGTGACTATTGTTAACACTGCAGAGCAAGAAAGGGCTGAGGAAATGATTGAAAACGCCTCTGCGGGACCTCACTGCCCTGCTCCATCACCCACCCACCGCACGGTCTTGAGCATATCGCTTAACTTCTCTGCATGTTAGTTTCCGCACTGCTAAAACAGCTAATGCACCTATCTCAAAGAGTTTTTGTAATAAATGAAATAACCGAGGTAAAACACCTAGCCACGGACAATGCTGCATAAAATGTAGCGCGTCTCCTAATGCCTGGGGGCCCGGATGGCTATTACAAACTGGATCATTGGTTTCTCAGCAGAGTAAAGGGTCATAAGGCAGGTCAGTTCTGAGGGCAGGGAGGAAAGGGCTAAGGGATTTGCTGGGACAATGCAGGCCTGGGGCCATGGCTCAGGAGTGCAGATGTGGAGTCCAGAAGACATTCAAGACCCAGCCGATGACCTTAAGAAGCAACCTGTGCTGTGTCCTTAGGCTGCAGATGTGTGGAGGTCACAGGACACAGCGGAGCAGAAGACATGAACAGCAGGGAAGTTCTAGCGGGGCCAGGAAGGACTATAACCAGACCAATCTAGGAGAGCTCCCTGAAGGAAAGGATAGGGTAGGATCTGGAGAATGAGGAAGAGTTTGGGAATAGGGGTGCTGGTTCTACATCAGGGAAGGGGAGAAAGGAGAAGCGCAGCAAAGGGGCTTTGTGAAGGACACCAGCCAGAGGGGATCAGGAACAAGAAGTCAGGCCAGACCGCCCTGGGGCCAAGAGCTTCACCAGGACCCTGTGGAATGGGAGGAGCCCACGAAGATATTTGAACACAGACTGACATAGGCAGATGCTGTGCACAAACTTGGCAACTCTGTGTAAGGCAAATGGCAAAAACAATCAGATTGGTCAAATGCACAAAGAATTCAAAGCAATGGTCCCTGAAACTGGTATTATTAGGCAAGAACAGCTGTCTCCTGGCACCAGCACTCTTCAGCAGGCTCTGCAGGGCCTACTGTGGGGTGTGATTCTTTCATGCTTTGCCGGACCCCTGTGCAGGGCTGCAGCTGCCTCATCCAGCGGCCCCTCCTCCCCACTGTGCAGGCTGGGGTTGGGGGCCGCTTGGCAGCAGTTCCCAGCTCCAAGAGGCAGCAGGACTTGGTGCAGCTCCAACCTTAGACCAGCTGAGCATCAGAATTACCTGGGAATCTGGAGCACATGTGAAAAAAAACAAAAACAAAAACTCCCCAGCCTAGAACAGTTGGGAGACAATCTTTGGGGTTTGACCCTAGAAACAGAATTTTTTTTGTTTTTCAAAGATTTTATTTATTTATTTATTTATTTATTTATTTATTTATTTGAGATTACACGAGTGGAGGAGAGGAGGAACACGGGATGAGGGACAAGCAGACTCCATGCTGAGCTCTGAGCCCAACGCGAGGCTTGATCCCATGACCCTGAGACCATGACCCATGCCGAAATCAAGGGTCGGACGCTTAACGGACTGAGCCACCCAGGCGCCCCTAGAATCAGACTTTTTTTTTTTTAAAGATTTTATTTTTTTATTTGACAGAGAGAGATCACAAGTTGGCAGAGAGGCAGGCAGAGGGAGAGGGGGAAGCAGGCTTCCCGCTGAGCAGAGAGCCCAATGCAGAGCTTGATCCCAGGACCCTGAGATCATGACCTGAGCCGAAGGCAAAGGCTTTAACCCACTGAGCCACCCAGGTGCCCCTAGAATCAGACTTTTAATGCTCTGCAGGTGATGGAGATATTTATCCAGGCTTAGGGGTACCAGTGAGCAGGGATTTGGAGTCAGACAGTCCCAGTACAAATCCCAAGCCCATTCCTTTTCAGCTGTGCTGCCTTGGGCCAGTCATTTTACCTCTGTGAGTTCCAGTGTCCAGCCTAGAAAGTGGGCATGAAAAACTCTCCGCAAAGGATGGTGGAGGCTCCTAGCACAGTGCCAAGCACACAGCAGGGGCTTAGTAGATGGAAGACTAGGCCCAGGGATGCCTGGGGGCCCGGATGTCCTTACCTGAGCCACACACACACAGACTGTGAGTTGATAACTAAGCCTCCCCAAGAAGTGGCTGTAAATGGCTTTGGGGGGAAAGGGAAGTCCCCAGGCAGACACTGCTGCAGCAGTTCCAGAAAGCAAATGTTGAGACTTGGCCGGGATCTTCTTCCCTTGCCCTTGACACCATCCCAGCCGTGGAGGCAAGGGTGGGGCATCCCGGTCTTGTCCCTGGGGCCTCGCATCCCTTCAGGGCTCTCTTCCTCCCTCCATCCAAGCACCCTCACCTCCCTCTTTCCCCTTTGTCTCTGGCAAACAGGACCAAGCTCCCAGAATTACTGAGGGCATTTGGCGGTTCCCCGGCCCCCTGGGGCTCCCAGGTGTATGGGTGCTTGTGGGGTGATGGTTTATGCTGGCTTGAACCAGGGCCTGGAGGCAGAGCATGGATCCTGAGGTGTGGCGAGGGGACAGGAATGACAGGGTTCCATCACTGGGTGTGTGTTAAGGAGACGCTCAGCAGTGAAAGGTGACTCCCTGGTTTCTGGTCCAGAGAAAGCCAGAGGGAGGAGTGCACCTTTACCTGTGTTGGACATGCAGTGGGAGGAGCAGGTGGACAGAAGAAGATTGCTAACTTCTTAATGGTCAGTCATGTGGGAAACAAAGACAAAAGAAAAAATTAAATTTCCTTACTACTTACAGCCCACTGACAGGTCCTTGAAAAGGCAGAGTGACATTCCTCTAGGAACTCAGCAGCCTCGATGTTAATTTGCTGAGGGCAAAAGGCAACCTTAGCTCAACATTATCCTGACCTAAGTCTTCTTTAACATATAAAAATTCCTTTGGAAGCTTCCTTTATCTCTACTCCCCAAGATACATGTTAGCAATCATCCCCCCAGCATGTGGCCCACTGATAGGCTTCTGAAGTCTCATGACTGGGGTTTTACTAGACAGTAATAAGTGACTTTTTCCAGGGGTACCTGGGTGGCTCAGTTCACATCTACTGGCCAGAACTGAATCTCATGGCCCCAACCACCTGAGAGGGAGGCGGGGAGCCACCTCCTTTCCTGGGGACAGCTATGTACCCCACTGACTAGCAGGGCTCTGCTACTATGTAAAAAGGGGAGAATAGATTCAAGAAGGCAAACTGGCAGTTCCTGCAATCATCATCACCCCAGAGATGCTCCAGAACTTTCTGGGGAGAGGTGGGGCTTAAGAAACCACCGTAACTGACCGAAGCCTTGCTCAGGCAGAGCACGCAGAGCCCCAAGGTTCCTGGAGACGGAGTCCTGCGGAAGGACAGGTGCAGGGAAGGCGGCAGGGGAGCGTGAGCAATAGCCTGAGCAGGAGCAGCTGGGGGGCAGGAGGGTCTTCGCACAGCTAGCGAGCGCGGGGAGGAGCCACGTCCGTCCGTCCGAAGGGGAAGGGCACGTTCCCAGAGTGAAACAGCCATGCGGCTGCGGAGACCTGGAGCGGCCCGGGGGAGGAGGGCGGGGGGGAAGCTGGATTTCACTGAAGAGCAGGTTTCGGTGAGGTGACACCAGAGCAAGCCAGCTGGAGGAGCCAGAACGGAGAGTGCCTACACCGTGAGCAGGCAGGACTTTTCCAGATCTTGGGGGTGAATGAGAGGAAAAGGCAGGGCAGCAGTTGCAGATGGAAGAAAATATTTAAAGAGGACTTGTGGGGAGAGGTTGGGGGGGGGTTCCCTCCCCATCAAGGATTGAAAGAGAATTGAGAGTATTTAAATTCATATGGGAAGAAGGCAGTGGAGAGGGGCGCCTGGGTGCCTCAGTGGGTTAAGCGGCTGCCTTCAGCTCAGGTCATGATCCCAGGGTCCTGGGATTGAGTCCCGAATTGGGCCCCTTACCCAGTGGTGAGCCTGCTTCTTCCTCTGCCTCCACCTGCTACTCCCCTTGCTTGGGCTCTCTCTCTGACAAATAAATAAATGAAATCTTAAAAAAAAAAAAAAAAAAAAGCCAGTGGAGAAAGCGTTAAAACCTAGAGAAAGAGGAGAAAAGTATAAGAGTGAAGCTCCAAGAAGGCTGAGGGGAGAATTCCAGACTCAGTGGTTTGCTGCTAGGAAGGAGGGCACCTCTCCACTGGGGACTGAGGGCGGGGGGACATGAGACACAGATGTGACAGAGAAAAGAATTTTTTTTAAATAAGAGCTGATGGTGGTTCCTTCCCTACCACCACACTCTCAGATCAGAGGGTCAGAGGGAAAAGTAATTTCTCTACTTCCCCTCCTCTTGGAAGAGACTGGTGGATAAGAGGGTAATTGTGACTTGAGGGGCTCTGGGAGTCCCAGAGTTGGTATAAAGATTATTTTAAAGTAAAAACATTTGAGGGTTACCTGGCTCAGTTGGTTAAGCATTTGACTCTTTATATTATTATAAAGATAATACATTAATTATTAATTAATAATTATTAATTATAGACATATATATTTATGTATATAATTACATATAATTATGTGTATTATTCTATATAATATATATTATATATATATAAATATAATGTGTTTGTTTCAGGGGTATACATCTGTGAATCATCAGGCTTACACATTTCACAGGACTCACCATAGCACATACCCTCCCCAATGTCCACAACCCAGCCACTCTATTCCTACCCTCCTACAACCCCCCCGCCAAAACACTCAGTTTGTTTCCTGAGATTAAGAGTCTCTTATGGTTTGTCTCCCTCCTGATCCCAACATGTTTCATTTCTCCCTCCCTACCCCCCATGACTCCCCAACACCCTGCCTCTCAAATTCCTCATATCAGAGAGATCATATGATAATTGTCTTTCTCTGACTGACTTATTTCGCTTAGCATAATACCCTCTAGTTCCATCCATGTTGTTGCAAATGGCCAGATTTCGTTTCTCTTGATGGCTGCATAGTATTCCATTGTATATATATACCACACCTTCTTTATCCATTCATCTGTTGATGGGCATCTAGGGTCTTTCCATAGTTTGGCTATTGTGGACATTGATGCTATAAACTTTTGGGTGCATGTGCCCCTTCAGATCACTACATTTGTATCCTTAGGGTAAATACCCAGTAGTGTGATTGCTGAGTTGTAGGGTAGCTCTATTTTCAACTTTTTGAGGAAACTGTTTTCCAGAGTGGCTGCACCAGCTTGCATTCCCACCAACAGTGTAGGAGAGTTCCCCTTTCTCTGCATCCTCACCAACGCCTGTCATTTCCTGTGTTGTTAATTTCAGCCATTCTCTCCACAGTTTTTTTAAATCCATTCTTCTACTGATGCACAGTTGTCTTTTTTTTTTTTTTCCCCAGTTTGGGGCTATAATGGAAAAGATTTATGGAAAATGGAAAACATTCATATATGTCCTAGAAATGCATTCATCTATATGTCTTTTGCTAGATGTATGCATTCATTTCTCTTGAGTACATGCCTAAGAATGGAATTTCTGGATCATGGAGTAGGTGTTCATCTTTAATAAATATTCCCATTTTTCCAAAAAAAATTTTAAAGATTTTATTTATTTGTTTGACAGAGAGACACAGCCAGAGAGGGAACACAAGCAGGGAGAGTGGGAGAGGGAGAAGCAGGCTCCCCGCTGAGCAGGGAGCTCAATGTGAGGCTTGATCCCAGGACCCTGAGACCATGACCTGAGCTGAAGGCAGATACTTAACAACTGAGCCACCCAGGTGCCCGACAGTTTTCCAAAATTCAATCAGCATATACCAGTCTACAGACTGCATTTAAATAGCAAGAAAGCCTTAGCTATTGGAGTGATGGTTCCTAAAAGTGAACTTTCAGGTGTTAGTGAGTAAATAGGGGAAATGCCAGACCCAAAGATCCTAGAAATGCTGGTCATGCCCAACTGGTGGCAGTGGATCAACTGAATGTCATTAATGCCACACAGAATGGATGGTGCCTCTCTGGGCCACCAGAACCCAGGGAATCCAGGCCTGGGCTGGGGCTCACAGGCCACTCAGAATGATGTCGTTCAGTGTTCTGCTTACACTAACCATTCTCGTAGGAGAATGATGTACCCTCTCTCCCAAAAGGCAGTGTAGTCTCAGCACCGGGAGCCTGATCTGGAGTCAGGAAAGTTCTGAATGTGTCAATATGCTAAGATGGTAAAGTCTTAACCGTTCAGCTGTTGAGGAGCATAGACCCTGAACCAGAATGGGCTAAAAGAGTCTCCTACTCCAGGACTAAGGTCCCTCTATCTCGTAGCATGACTGCTCCTAGAACCCCTCTCTCCGGGGACTCTCCTCCTTGAACAGGAACATAGTTTTCTCTCTGAACCCCAGGATTTCTCTGCTGCACGCTTCTCGAGGGGGGCTCATGTCCCTGAATTTGGGGTAACCTCTCTCTCCTACTCTGCCTGGCCCAGGAGGCAGCCCCTGCAGATTTCACTCATCAGATCATAAAGTTTGGAGGCCTTGCTATTGTACTTGCCTTCAAGTTTGGCTTAGGACAGACTGAGTATCTGTGCCCTTGGGGACATGTGAGTCCAGCAGGAAAATAGACACATAAGTCACGAGCTTAGGAGAACTTACTGGACCAGGATTCAGATTTGGTAAAAAAGACATGTTTGAACTCACTCAGGGTACATAAAGCAGAAGACAAAAATGGGGAACGCACCACATTTTAGGGCAGAGGGAACAGAGTACCAGGATCTAGAAAGAAACACATACTTTTTGAGGGCGCCTGGGTGGCTCAATCGGTTAAGCGTCTGCCTTTGGGTCGGGTCATAATCCCAGGGTCCTGGGATCGAGCCCCACGTCAGGCTCCCTGCTCAGTGGGGAGCCTGCTTCTCCCTCTCCCATTCCCCCTGCTTGTGCTCTCTCACTCCCTCTTTCTCAGATAAATCTTCAAAAAAGAGAAAAAGAAACAGGAATTTTTGAAAATAAAAACATACTCCTCACTCCTGCCAACCTGTAATACTACTGTTCAACAGATTTGAATATTTATTTCAGAAGGCTTTGTGCTGTTAGTATTACAACCTAGAAGAGCTTCCCCATGAATTAAGTACCAGAAGAACTTTGCATCAGATTCTGAGACCTCTGATTGTCCACTTGGACCACATCTATTTCAGAGACTGAAAACTACCATCTTAATGGCATTTAAAACATTTTAGGCGGCGCCTGACTGGCTCAGTTGTTGAGCGTCTGTCTTTGGGTCAGGTCATGATCCCGGGGTCCTGGGATCAAGCCCTGTATCAGGCTCCCTGCTGGGCAGGAAGCCTGATTCTCCCTCTCCCACTCCCTCTGCTTTTGTTCCCTTACTCGCTGTCTCTCTCTCCCTCTCCCTCTCTCTCTCTCTCTGTGTGTGTGAAATAAATAAACAAACAAATAAATAAATAAAATCTTTTAAAAAATACATTAAGATTACCAGTAATGTGCGCTATATAATTAATTTACAAAAAATATTTTCCAGATATTCTTTCTCTAAAATTTCAAAAAAATAAAAAATAAAAAGTAGGAGTGGGAAGATTCCTGTATGTCCACTTGCCTCCCTGCAAATACCATGCATCTAGGAAGCACTATTTGTCATCTCCATGCAAATATTCAAAGACTTTCTGACATTACAATCTGGGTCCCTAAGTCATGACTAGAGTGACTCACTTTTTGTCCTGCCTCCATTATAATGGCTCCTGAGTGTGCAAAAAGGACCCAGAAGTCCAACCACAGAGATGAGCATTTTCAGCTAGAGGGATGCAAAGCTGGGGAGGAATTTCCTGTACTTGCCCCATCTGCTTCACAGGCTTTTTAGGAGAATCCCTGAGAAAATAGATGAGAGGCTCTTCACGACTTTCCAGGCTCTGTGTAGCTTCAGGTAATTCTTACTGTATGTATTAGAAGAGGATCAGCCTTCCAGGGAGACTCTCATAGGTCAGAGCATGTCACAATTCAACTTGAGAAACCTGATCCCACCCCAGGACCTTTGGACTTGCCATTCCCTCTGCCTGGACTGCTCTTTCTTCAGATATTCCTACTTCTTCCGTTTTCTGTTCGTATGTTTCCTCTGCATCCGTGGAGGCTCAGTCCGTGGAGCGTGTGGCTCTTGATCTCAAAGTTGTGAGTTTGAGCCTCACTGGATGTAGAAATTACTTAAAAAAAAAAAAAAATTTTAAATGCCATCCACCTCCTGTTCTGTTCCCTTGCCCTAATTTCTTTTTCTTCGTGGCAATAATTTATTTATTCATTTGCTTGTTTTCTCTCTCCTCAACTGGGAGGGAACATCCACAGAGGCAGGGAGCTGTCTGCCATGTGTCTGCACAGTGCTGAGAACATTAGTAGGTGTTCAGTCAGAATGGGTAAAATCAACAAGTCAGGAAATGACAGATGTTGGCAAGGGTGTGGAGGAAGGGGGAACCTCCTACACTGTTGGTGGAAATGCAAGCTGGAGCAGCCACTCTTGAAAACAGTATGCAGGTTCCTCAAAAAGTTGAAAATAAAGCTACCCTGTGATCCAGCAATCGCACTACTGGGTATTTACCCAAGGGATACAAACAGTGATCCGAAGGGGCACGTGCACCCCAATGTTTACAGCAGCAGTGTCCACAATAGCCAAACTATGGAAAGAGCCCAAATGTCCATTCACAGATGAATGGATAAAGAAGATGTGGTGTGTGTGTGTATGTACATACACACAATGGAATATTACTCAGCCATCAAACATCAAAAAATGAAATCTTACCATTTGCAACGGAGGGTGTTATGGCAAGTGAAATAAGTCAATCAAAGAAAGACAACTACATGATTTCACTCATATGTGGAATTTAAGGAACAGAGCAGGATAATAGGGGAATGGAGGGAAAAATAAAATAAGACAAAACCAGAGAGAGAGACAAACTGTAAGAGATTCTTAACAATAGGAAACAAACTGAGGGTTGCCGGAGGGGATATGGGTGGGGGGATGGGCTAACTGGGTGATGGGCATTAAGGAGGGCACTTGATGTAATGAGAACTGGGTGTTAGGAACAACTGATGAATCGCTTAAACTCTACCTCTAAAACTAATAATACACTATATGTTCATTGAATTTAAATTTAAAAAATTTTTAAAGATTTTATTTATTTATTTGACAGAGAGAGAGATCACAAGTAGGCAGAGAGGCAGGCAGAGAGAGAGGGGGAAGCAGGCTCCCCGCTGAGCAGAGAGCCCGATGCGGGCCTCGATCCCAGGACCCTGAGATCATGACCTGAGCCGAAGGCAGAGGCTTTAACCCACTGAGCCACTCAGGTGCACCTGAATTTAAATTTAAAAAAAAAAAAAAGAAATCAAAAGAAAAAAACAGAAAAAGAATATTAGCAGGTGTTTGTATTAGTTATTGATTGCTGTGTACACAAAGGTAGTGGATTAAAACAACACTCTTTGTTATCTCAGTTTGTGTGAATCAAGAATCCAGGCATGGCTTAGCTGAGTCCTCTGCTTCAGGAGTTCTCCTGAGGCTGCAATTAAGCAGTTGGCTAGGGCTGGAGTCTTACCTGAAGATCTGACTGGAGAAAGAATCTGCCTCAAAGCTCATACGGTTGTTGGGAGAATTCAGTTGGGATTGTTTAACTTAGGGTCTCAGTTGGCTGTTGGCTAGTCTGCCTTCAGTTGCCTGCCGGCGGGTCTCTCCATAGCTTAGCCCACAATATGGTGCCTTGCTTCATCAAAAACCAGCAAGGGAGAGAGCCAGTAACAAAACAAATTACATTTTATGTAATGTAATCATGGTAGGGTCATCTTATCACCTTTGCCATATTGGCTAAAAGCAGCTCAAAGGTCCTGCTCACATTCAAAGTGAGGGGGTTACACAGGGTTTGAATACCAAGAGGTGGAGATCCCTGGAGGATATTTTAGAGCCTATCTGCCACATTCCTTGCTCAATACACTTGATCTTAGCCAAAAAGCCGAGAAGCAATTCTTACTTGCTCAATAAACACTGAATATTTTTAATCTAATGTCCGAAGTTGACACTGGGGAAGGAAAGCTGTAAGAGTCAAGATTTTTGCAATTTATTTCTTGCACAATGTAGAGCTTCTTTGAAATTTACCTATTCTTTTCCCAACTTCCCTCTCCTGTTCTGTGTCCAGCTTGGTCTGCCTGTCGCACGAGCTGCCCCCGGTTTTGAGGGTTCACCCAAGAGAAGAGACTCACACACAACTCAGACCCTTCAAGAATCCACAGTCTGAAGATCACCATTCATAGAGCTCGTTCCTTCTCCATGAGAATGCCCGGAAGAGGTGAGTTGCTTTCGTATATATGACAAGCTGGAAGTGGTGTTCTTGAATGGGCACTTTGCATTTATGAGGTCTTGCTGCTAGCCAAGTTAATAATGCATCTAATAAAGAGAAAGAAAGAAACACATTGTTCCGTCAGGTAGATATTATTAATACGATTCAATTTTAAAAGGGCCATTACTTCAGAGTCTTGATGTCTGGGATGCTGTTAAAGAAGATTTTTTTTTTAAGAGTCACCATGACAACAGAGAGAGCCCCACTTCCCCTGAATTGATTACAGATTTGTCCATGTAGGGGACTGGAACACATCCAGCTTCTTGGGAATTCTTTTCTGTCTCCTTTGGCAAAAGCCCTGGCTTATTGTCCAGAGTGAGCAGGAGTCTCAAAGCCATCAATATTCACTGATGAAGTCGTCGCCGTTCATTAACAGAGACTTGATCAGCAGACATTTATTGATCGCCAGGCCTGTGCAAGGCACTCGGGAGGATTCAAAGGCACTGCTGTCGGACCAGCTGACATGTCTGCTGCATGACCAGTTGCAGCCCCTCGAGGCAGCAAGAGCCATGTGGGGTGAACTCTGTGGGGTACAGACCCTGCTCAAGGACCTGGGACCTGCACGAAGCACCCTCGTGAAGAGTCGTGATGTCATGATGGGCACCCTGGACAGTTCTGACCTGTGAGAGGTTTCTCGGTGTGTGGGTAGGGTTGCATGGATGAGAGGCCCGAGACAGTGGGTGAAAACTAACCCTGGGCCTTAATTTGATACAAACTCAAACACCAAATTCCTGGATCACCTTGAGCACATTCCTGGACCTCTCTAGCCATTACTTTTGTCCCTTACATGAAATAGGATTGTGTTTCTTCCTGCTAAACCCAAAGTGATCATCGTGTGCTCTGTTGCTTGTGGGACAGTACAGCTCCCCAGACAGGACTTTGAAACGGCTCAGGCAGTCATGATTCAGTGTTGTCTTGCGTCAGTGATGCCCAACACCAGTGCTGGGCACCGGGCACAGGGCATATCTTAGCACTCAATAATGAATGAACGAGAATTAGAGCCTTCTGTAACTTCTGTAACCCCTCCATTCTTTGCCCACCCTACCATGCTGCTATTATGCTGGCCCATCACTTTTTCAAAGGGACTTGGGTGGGTACAAGCCTGCTGAGCAGAGAGCCCGATGCGGGGCTCGATCCCAGGACCCTGAGATCATGACCTGAGCCGAAGGCAGAGGCTTTAACTCACTGAGCCACCCAGGCGCCCCCAGATGCAAACATTTTAAACAAAATGTTAGCAAATCAAATACAACAGTGTGTTAAAAGGAGAACGTATCGTGACCAAGTGGAATTTATCCCAGGAATCCAAGGCTGGCTTAACATTTAAAAAAAGTGAGTATAGTATACCTTATTAACAGAGGTAAGAGAAAAAATTATTTGGTCTCCTCAATAGATGGATAAAAAGCGTGTGGCAGAAGCCAACACCATTATTGATAAGAATTCCGCAAATTAGAAATAGAAAGGAGCATCTTCACTCTGATAAGAGGGACCTATGAAAAGCCCACAGCTAACATCATACTTACTGGTGAAAGACTCAAAGATCCTTTAAAATCATAAACATTCTCACCACTCTTGTTTAGCATTTTACTAGAAGTTTAAACTGGTACAATAAGAATAAGAGATAATAGGCATCCAGTTGGAACAGAAGAATAATTAGAGGGGCCCCTGGGTGACTCAGTCATTAGGTGTCTGCCTTTGGCTCAGGTCCTGATCCCAGGGTCCTGGAATCGAGCTCCGCCCCGTGCAAGGCTCCCTGCTCAGAGGGGAACCTGCTTCCCCCTGCTTCTCACTCACCAGCTCTCACCTGCTTGTGTTTCCTCTCTCACTGTCTCTCTCTGTCAAATAAATAAATAAAATCTTAAAAAAAAAAGAACTCTATTCATACATGACATAATCATCTCCATAGAAAATCTTAAATCGATCTACTAAAAGCTACTAGAACTAAAAAATGAGGTTAGCAAGTTTGCAGGTTACAAGAGCAATATACAAAAATCAATTGTATTTATACCTATTATCAATGAACAATTGGACATTTTAGAACCATCACAATTTATAACAGCATCAAAAATATGGAACTCTTGGGGGTAAATTCAACAAAAAGTATGTAACACCTGAACAATGAAAACAATAAAACATTGCAATAGAAAGTAAGGAAGACCTAAACACATAGACCTATATAGTGTACACGTTTCAGAAGACTTACTGTTGTTAAGTTTGCTAACCTCCTTGAAGTGACCTATAGATTTGATGCAATCCCCATCAAATTCCCAGCAAGTGTTTTGTGGAAATTTACAAGCTGAGTCTAAAATTTAGGTGGAAATGGATAAGACCTAAAACAAAACAATTCTGAAAAAGAACAAAATCAGAGGATTGTGCTACCTGGTATTACAACTTATTATAAAGCTACTATAATCAAGGGACCCCTGGGTGGCTCAGTTGGTTGCCCCGCTGCATTCGGCTCAGGTCATGATCCCAGGGTCCTGGGATAGAGTCCCGCATAGGGCTCCTTGCTCGGCGGGGAGCCTGCTTCTCTCTCTGCCTCTGCCTGCCACTCTGCCTGCTTGTGCTCTCTCTCTCTCACACAGATAAATAAAAATAAATAAATAAAATAAAATCTTAAAAAAAAAAAGCTACTATAATCAAGACCATGTGGTATTGCCATAAAGATAGATACATAGATTAATGGAACAGAGTAGAGAGGTCACAAATAGACAAACATGAATAAAGCAATTGATTTTCAACAAAGGTGCTTAGGTAGATCAATAGGGAAAGGATAATGATTACACATGATGACAAAACAATTGGAAATCTCCACCCTGACCTCCCACTCTCTCTAAAATTAACTTGAAATGGATCATAGACCTAAACTAAACCTAAGAGCTAAAACTTCTGACGAAGTTAGGAGAAAATCCTATGGGCATTGGGTTTGGCAAAGATTTCTTAAAATCAAGAACTGTAGAAGTAAAAAATCAACAAATTAAACTTCATCAAAATTAAAAATTTTTGCTCGTCAATCACATGGTTATGAAAATAAAAACTCAAACAATGGGCTGGGAGAAATTATTTGTAGAATGTATGTCTGATGAAGACTTGAAGACTAAAATATATAAAGAACACTCATGACTCAATAATAAGACAAAAAAAAAAAAATGGTTAAAAGGTTTGAACAGACACTTCACCGAAGAAGATATACAGGTGGCAGATAAGCACATGAAAAGATGTTCAGCATCATTAAACAGAGGTGATATGCAAATTTAAACTGCAGTAAAATACTCTACACACCGACCAAAATGGCTAAAATTTAAAGTACTTGCTGTATGTGTCAAGTGTGAGAGAGGATACAGAGCAAGAGGAATTGTCATACCCTGCTGGAGAGATGTAAAATGTAAAGCACTGTAAATTTTACATTTACAATGTAAAATGATATAAGCCCCCTAGAAACACTTTGGCAGCTTCTTAAAAGGTTAAACATAGAGGTACCTGGCTGGCTCAGTCAGCAGAGTGTGGGGCTTTTGATCTCGGGGTTTTAAGTTTGAGTCCCACGATGGGTGCAGAGATGACTTAAAAAAAAAAGAAAGTTAAGGGCACCTGGGTGGCTCAGTGGGTTAAGGCCTCTGCCTTCGGCTCAGGTCATGATCTCAGGGTCCTGGGATCGAGGCCCGCGTCGGGCTCTCTGCTCAGTGGGGAGCCTGCCACTCCCCTTCTCTCTCTGCCTGCCTCTCTGCCTACTTGTGATCTCTCTCTCTGTCAAATAAATAAATAAAATCTTTAAAAAAAAAAAAAGAAGGTTAAACATATGCCTACCATATGACCCAGCCAGGCATATCTAGTTAGCTAAAAGCAATGAAAACATGAGCTCACTAATGCAAGTACCAATACTTGTACAGAAAAGTTCACAGCAGGTTTGTTTGTCACAGCCCACACTGGGAACAGCCCAAAGGTCCATTCACAGGTGAATTGATAAATTGTGGTATATCTTTAAAACAGAATAATATGCAACAAAAAAAAGAACGAATTTTTAATACATACATTAGCATGGATGAATGTCAAAATAATTATGCTAAGTAAGTGAAAAAAAGCCATCAACAAAACAAAAAGCATGAATTCTGTGTGATCTCATTTATATAAACTTCTAGAAAATGCAAAGTACTCTCGAGGGACAGCAAGCAGGTCTGTGGTTTGGGCTATGGCAGTGAAGGGGAGAACTCAAGTGGGCAAATTAGGGGAATATTTAAACAGGGTGTGATTAGCAAGAGCTGGGATGGGTAGGTGTAAGGGATGAGGGAGAGAGGACGTCTCCCAGTCTCTAGTTTCCAGATTAGAGGAAGTGGCGGATGTGCTATTCCATAGGATAGGGGACACCAGGTTGGACATCAGATAAAGTGTTCAGTGTTAACATGGTGGGGGTCGTGGAGGTTCAGGTGGAATCACTGAGCACGTAATTAGATGCTCTGGTCTGTTGCTCAACTGAGAGGCCTGGGCTGGAGGCAAAGGATCTCAGAACCTAAGTCAGCTCAGCCAGTGTTAAAAAATCTAAGTAACCTGAGCACACTGAGAGTTTGGGTGACCCCAGCCGGCTTTGGAATGCAATGTCCAAAAAAATTCAAACCGACTAGAAGATAAATTTGTTCAGCTCCTCTCTGGATAGTACTGAGTTTTAATTTCTTTTCATTCGGTGATTTAAAACATATATAGGAAGTAAAGAAGACTCCTTAGTTCAGTGAAAAGGATCCTGAAATGTTCAGGAAGCCCTGGATCTCCCCTTTTCTCTGATTGATTTTGGACAAGCTGACTGTTCTCTGTCCTCCGTTTTCTCTGGCACAGAATTCTACATTGGCAATGACTTTGTTTTGGCATTTTTAAAAATTTGAGCGAGAGGGGCGCCTGGGTGGCTCAGTGGGTTAAAGTCTCTGCCTTCAGCTCAGGTCATGATCTCAAGGTCCTGGGATCGAGCCCCACATCGGGCTCTCTGCTCAGCAGGGAGCCTGCTTCCCCCCTCTCTCTGCCTGCCTCTCTCTCTGCCTACTTGTGATCTCTCTCTCTGTCAAATAAATAAATAAAATCTTAAAAAAAAAATTTGAGCGAGAGAGGGGGGCAGTGGAGGGGCGGGCTGAGCAGAGCAGGAGGGAGAGGGAGAGAATCTCTATCTGAGCACAGAGCCTGACACGGGGCTCAGTCCCACGGTGCCGAGATCACAACCCTGAGCCAAAACCAAGCCTCAGTCAACCGAATGAGCCACTCAGGTGCCACACTTCCAGCATTTTAAAGCTGTTTCCTTTGAGCTTCCATCTTTTCTGTTTGGGGTCCTAACCGGAAGTCTGGGGTGTTACATACATGAACATGAATCACATGAAACTGCAGAAAGCTCCACCCGGTTGTCATTTTCCCTCATCCCCTTTCTGATTGGCTTCGAACCCAGATGGAGGGACCCTTGATCCATTCATGCATTCATCCAATTTTTATACAGTATGTGCCAGGTACTATGGCGGATGAAATAGATTGCCAGAATCTTTGTTGTCCCTTTATGATTTCTAGATGAGATTCGTGAGTTCATCTAGTGCTTGTTTGTTTCTTTTTTCTTAGAACCATCTTTCAGTTGAGCTCCGAGTTTAAAGGATGAAAATGAATAGTTAGATCTATGATTTGGCAAATTACTTCAGTTCTTTGTGATCCTTTTTGGCTCTAGGTCAGGTTCAGAGCCGTCTTTTATTTTTATTTAACGTGGTTATTTTGTGTTCTGTTCTTCCAGATTTGCCTTTCTAATTAAATTTCATCCTGATAGATGGTAAAATGAATTTGCCCTCCCTCGTTGCTCTCAGGAGGGGAAGGGACTTATAGAATAAGCCTGGGGCAGCGAGAAGGGATTGCGGCTGGTAAAATGAATCACGCATACATAAATAATAGAGAACAGACCACCCTGAAGCTGAGAGGCTCCCCTTGCATTTTTTTTTAAATATGCAAGTGTTAGGGAGAGTGCAACATTTTTGCAGGAGCCTCTGAAATGACTTTTAGCCTTTTGTAAGACATTTATGTCCTGAGGCCCTGTGTTGTCAGCAGTGAGGTAAAAGATAGCATGGGACCATCTTCCGTCTTAATAGCTTAGTTTGATATTCTGTACCATATCAATCAACAGAAATTTATGATGAATTTTTATTGTCATGTTTATTTTTGTGTCCTGTATACTTTTTCCAAGTTTCTACAGTGAATGGGCACTCTTTTAATAATCAAGAGAACCAAAACCCATGGTAAATGGAATTTAAAGATATTTGTAACCTAGATATTGTGGCAGACACAAAAGAAATATTTTGTGTGGATATATAATTCTGTTGTAAGGCAGGATTGCAGGCAGCAGACCTTTGGAACTTGGAGCCTGGTGCAAATAAACCGCCCCACCCTCTCCTCTAGAGGCTTACCCAGTATGGTTATGTTTCCTCAGTTTCTGTCCTAGACTGTTTGTCTTCCCCGGTGGTGAAGTTCCCTTAAGGGTGAGGCATTAGCCCCTTGCTTCCCTGAGTCTACAGGGCAAGACAAAGAAGGCTGTACAAATATTTGTTCGATTTTTGCTTAATGAATTGAAACTGAATTGAAGATGGGCACCTGCTCCTAGCTGCTCTTGGTCTAGGCAGGGATTGCTTGTGTGAAATGGCAGCAGATGTCAGCAGAATATTCATTCAGCAAATGGCAGCTGCCTAGCAGAATATGCCTAGCTTGGGCAAGCCTGGGATTGTTTGTGTAAGCTGGATGGGTTCTGCTTTCACTGAATTTTGATAGTTTCCCTGGGGGGGTCAAGCTGTGTGTGGAGAGGACAAAGGAACAGGCTGGCAAAAGAAGGGGAGACCAAGGCTGGGAGCAGATGGAGCGGCACGTTTTCATTTCTACTCTGTTTCACCGTCGTCGGGGGGCATCACTTGCTCCTCTCTCTGACAAATAATGACGACAGGTCCTGTTTTGTAGGAAGCAATGTGCCAGGCACTGGGCTGTGGGCTGGACCTACTCGGGAATCTCTTGCTTGCAGGGGACAGAAAAACCAATTCTAATTTGTTTGGGGGATGTGGGGAATTTTCTGGACAATGTACTTGAAAAAAAAATCCAGGTACCATTCAGAAGTAAAGTCCGCAGGGAGGAGGAAGCGGATACCTCTTCCAGAATGGAAGGCATAGAGGCTTCCAGGGAATAGGCAACGTGAGGAAAGAGATAGGAGAGGATGAGTCTAGGAAGAGTATGATGCCCAGGTTCCCTGAGGGGCCTGACGCCACCTCTGTGCCAAGTCTTTTTTTTTTTTTTTTTAATTTTATTTTTTCAGTGTTCCAAGATTCATTGTTCATGCACCACACCCTCTGCTCCATGCAATACGTGCCCTCCTTAATACCTACCACCAGGCTCCCCAACCTCCCATCCTGCTCTCCTCCAAAACCCTCAGTTTGTTGCTCAGGGTCCACAGTCTCTCATGGTTCATCTCCCCCTCTGATTTCCCCCAATTTACCCTTCCTTTCCTTCTCCCAGTGTCCTCCATGTTCTTCCTTATGCTTCACACATAAATGAAATCATATGATAACTGACTCTCTCTGCTTGACTTATTTCACTCAGCATAATCTCTAACAGTCCTGTCCATGTTGATACAAAAGTTGGGTACTCATCCTTTCTGAAGGCTGCATAATATTCCATTGTGTATATGGACCATATCTTCTTTATCCATTTGTCTGTTGAAGGGCATCTCGGCTCTTTCCAGTTTGGCGATTGTGGCCATTCTGTCCTAAGCCTCGACCGAGGAGGTCGAGGGGGTATAGTACAACAACAGAAATCCCAGCAGGTTGAGGAGAAAGCAGAAAGCAGAGAGAGTCTGTGCCCACTTCCTGTCTGGGACTTTGCCCCAGAAGGTCATGTGCCAACACAGGAGGACTGCCGCCAAGTGAAGTGGTGGTGTGGCATATTTCATGGGGAATGACTCCTCATGGGGCCCCTGGGTCACCTTTAGTTCTCCTGTGACAAGAAAGGGATCCAGGAGTACCCACATGTTCCCTGTGGGGGATGAGAAGGCCGCTCTGAGAGAGAGAAGAAACCAATCTACCCTGAGGTCACAGTGGCTGAGAAAGCAGGACGGACAAGTGACCCACTCCTGCTGAGGACAGTCAGGCCCGAGGCCCAGTAGAATGGTTGACAAGGAGAAGCTATTTCTCTGCTGGACTGGTTGCTGTGAGGTTATGAGCCTGGGTCTGCTGGAGTGTCATGCTGAAGGAAGCGAAGCTGAGCGATGGAGAATCTTGTCATTCTTCAGTCTCTGGAACTAAATCCAGATCTGAAGCAGACTTGCCTGGGATGTTCATTTGCATAAACCAACCAATTGTATTTCTGTTTGTTTGTTTGTTTGTTTGTTTGTTTAAGGAAGTAGGAATTGCACCGGCTGTCATTCACAGCAGAAAGTGCTCTAACCCATGTGAGTTAGAGGGAGGCAGCACCAGCAAAGGGGTGGAGCTGGAAATCAGTGGGAGGACAGTCAGAAGGAGGAGGGCTGGGTCGGACGGGTAGACTGAGAACCAGGTCAGAGAGTCGGGGTGACGCGACAGGCACAGTGAAAAGATTTTGTTGTGAAAGACACGCGGTTCCGGCTTCGTGACTGGAAGGGGTTGTGTGTCAGACAAGGCAGGAAGGGCCCAGGAGGGCAGGGCCTCACGGGAATGCGGTGAGAAGGGCAGGCTACCAGAGTCTGAGGCACGCTGAGCCTTCAGGGGAGGAAGGCATCTGAGGTGGCTGGGGGAATGATAGACCCCATGGGTAGATGGGGTTGGGAGCTGGGAGCAGAAGACTTAGGTGCAGGAAGTTCTAAGCAGTTTTAAGAAGAAAACCAGAGGGCAGGCAGAAACATGGGTAAAATATCTGGGTGTAGAGTAGTGTAGGAGCTATTAATACATGAGTGCAAGAAGAGGCCAAGTGATGGGCTCCTGCAGAACGCGCATCTCGAAGGTAAGTCATAGCTAAACCTGTAGCAGTGTCTTTTGTTCAAGGCCAGTGTGCTAGGGCACATAGGGCACACCAAAAGCCCGACAGTCCACAGTCGCAGTTGGTGAGATCATCTCCCACAGAGAAATCACGTAGGAATTCCCCCAAGTGGAACCCAACATTGGAAAGAAATGACCCACAAATGCCGTGTCAAATCAAGTTCAACCGCACGCCTCGCGGCTGTCTAACAGCACAACACAAATCCATTTCCAGTGCCGGGTGACTCCTCAGGGGTCCGCTCCTCGGAAGCCGCAGGGCCGGCCAGAGGTGAGGGCGAGGCCCAGGGGCCCGCAACCCGCCCAGGGCGCCTGCGGGCCAACCTGGCACCCAGCAGCAGCAGGTCCACGGCCGGCACACAGGACCGGATGTGGTCGGTGCCGGAAGAGAAACGTGAGGAAGGCCGAACCGGGGCGGGGGCACCGTGGCAAGAACAGTGACAGTTGGGTCCGCGCGTCGGCAGTCCCCGGCGGCGGAGGACCCCAAACACGCGTGCCCATCCCAGCACCGGGATCTGGGCGGCGCCTGGCCGGGCACACCGCCCAAAGGCACCCTCTCTGGGCCCGGGGGCCCGGGCCGGGTCCGTGTACCCCGGCTTCGGCGTGCGTCTGCGTAGTCCCTGATCCCAAGTCCGGCTTTGTGAGGCGCGCGGCGACCCTGCGCGCCTGTGGCCGCGGTCCCCGTGCCCTCAGGACGCCCGTGACCGTGGCTTACGCACGCTGGGAACTCTGCGGGCTGTCCCGCCTCTTGGGACTGTTTGGCCTCCCCAGGCCAGCGTCCTCACCGCAAGCCCTTCCGCGCCAGGCTCCAGGCACGGACCGCCCCGCACCGCCGCCTCCGGGGCGGAGCTCGGGGGTGCCCGGCGCCGGGCGGGCCGAGTCCGGCGCGGGGCGGGGCCGGCAGGGGGCGCTGCGGCATGCCGTGCGGCCGGGCGGTGGGTGCGCGCCGCCCTCGCCTCCCTCCGCCCCCGGCTGAGCAGGCGGCCAGCGCCGAACCCGGCGCGCAGCAGCGGAGCCGGGGCCGGAGCCGGGCCGGGACCGTGCACGGTGAGTGGGAGCGGGCCGGGCTCAGGCTGGCTACCGTTGCGGCCGAACGGTGTGGAGGCGCGAGACGGACAGGCGTCTCGGGGTCCGGCGTTGAAAGCCCGAGGGGGTCCTGGGGACGCTCCGAGCCCGGGACGGTGGGGCAGAATCTCCTGTGGGAGAGGAGTGCTGGCGGCTGGGGCGGGCTTCCGAACCCCGGGTCTGAAGCCCGTGCCTGAGTTCCCTCCTCCGTTCTCGCTCCTTCCCCGAACCCCAAACCCCAACCCCCGACTCGCGCTTTCTTCCCAAACCACCCCGCCCTCCGCCCCGCCGCCCCCTGTCCCCAAGCCTCAGCACCCTCCAACTCTGCCGACGGTCCCGGCGCCCTCTCCCGCGCCTCCAGCTCCCGGAGGGCGCCTCCCCCAACCCTGCCGCCTCGGGCTTCTCCCCCTCCAGCGCCGCGCCACTCCTCCGCTGCCCTCCTCCGCCGCGTCCCCGCCCCTCCCACCCGCTCCCGCCGGGCCCCCGCACCCCTGCGCCTAATTCCAGCCTGAACTCGGGCTCCCAGGATCGGGGACCCCGCGGCACTTCCGAACCTGCGGGTCTCCAGGTGAGGGGGCGGCGGCAACTTCGCGGCCTTTCTCGGGGGTGGGGCTGGTTTCCCCGCAGCTGCCTGCGCCGCGCGCCTGCGGGGGTGTGGGGACCCCGCGGAGGGGCGGCTGCGCGCGCGGGCAGTCACGCCTGGGTGCTCAGGTTAGCACTGCGTGACTCAGACCCCACGGTGTTGCTTTTGCTCGTCTATCGCGACCTTCTGAAGAAGCCAGCTTTGTCATACGTAAAAATGAATTGGCTTAGAGCAGGTGGCTTTCTTTGTGGCAGCTGCGGTCTTTCAAGTTGTATCTGTGGATGGTTAAAGGATTAGCGGTGCCGGAGACGTGGAGCCATATTTTCCCGCTCCGCTGGGCGCTCAGCGAGGCTCTCGCCGCCTGGGTGGCCAGTGCCTTCCTGGGAAGGCTAGGATGCTTCGTAGGCTTTCAAAAAGTAAAAATCAGGAGAGATGTGGAGTTAGATCCGTGCGAATGGGGATGCGTCGGGTGGATGGCCATGGGGGCCCCAAGAGGGGGAAAATTGGGGGACATTTGTTGCTATTTGCGGAGGGCCCCCGGGCTGAACCCGAGTGTAAAGCAGGCCGTGCCCAGCCCAGCCTTACAAACGTGACGTGACTGCCAACGGGGCTTGGCAGCAACTCCTTCTCCTTAGAGGTGGTGCTCAGTCTGGACATCTGTGGGAAGAGAGTTGAAAGCAGATGGTTTGAAAAGCCTCATGTTCCCTCGAGAGAGGTGGAGATGTATCGGTTACGTCCTGGAAGCCAGTGCCTGAATCTGCCCCGTCCCTTCTGGCTTTCATTAAGTCTTGGCTTAAATTAATTGCCTATTTCAGAGAAAGGACATGTAGGGGATACTTCACTTTGAGGGATTAGCTGCTGCCCAGCCCACCCTCACTCGTGCTTGGGAGGATGCTTTGGGGCCCCCCTGGGCCGGCATGGGCCCCTTGGCCTCTGAAGCACTGTGCTCTGAACATATGTGTAACTGTGGGATCAGTAACTTTTTTTTTCCTATTGATTATCCTGAATGGTAATTAGCTCAGTATTCTTTCAGCATTGGAGAGTGAATTAATAAGTAATTAGCCCAAGGTCACATGGCGGCCCAGTGGGCTCCCTCTGAGTGCCCACGGATTGCTGGGGGCATCTGCTCGGTCCCCACCACACCGCTGGGTGGTGAGCTGTTGGCTGTCAGATGTCCCACCAGCGGGGAGGGCCTTCAGGGTGGACATCTCTGTCAGCACCCAGCCTGGAACCCTCTAAGTGAGAGGTCTTCAGTGTTCACACAGGAAAGAAATGGATTCCCCACTTCAATCCAGTCCAGGTGCATAGCTTATGTTTTACATTGTGCTTCACTGTTTTCAAAATATTATGCTTAAATTCATCTATTTTTTTAAAAGTACATAATGTCGGGGTGGCTGGATGGCTCAGTTGGCTAAGCAACCGCCTTTGGCCCAGGTCATGATCCTGGAGTTCCAGGATCGAGTCCCGCATCGGGCTCCCAGCTCCTCGGGGAGTCCGCTTCTCTCTCTGACCTTCTCTCCTCTCATGCTCTCTCTCACTTTCTCTCTCTCTCTCTC
>CM053603.1:80434967-80458067 GCA_028646535.1 Procyon lotor
TCATCTATTTTTTTAAAAGTACATAATGTCGGGGTGGCTGGATGGCTCAGTTGGCTAAGCAACCGCCTTTGGCCCAGGTCATGATCCTGGAGTTCCAGGATCGAGTCCCGCATCGGGCTCCCAGCTCCTCGGGGAGTCCGCTTCTCTCTCTGACCTTCTCTCCTCTCATGCTCTCTCTCACTTTCTCTCTCTCTCTCTCAAATAAATAAAATCTTTAAAAAAAAAAAAAAAGTACGTAATGTCACTGGAGAAAACTCTTTTGAGAGAAACTCAGTTTCATGTTTATTTGGGGCAGAGAGCTCAGTTTATGGGTCAGGCCCTGATAGCTGTGTCTCTGACCTCCGTGGGGACTTCAGAATTTCCATGAAGGAAATCACTTGTCCTCATCCTAGAACTGGGTGAGGAGGTGACGGGCACTCCGGGGAGCTAAGGCTGTTGGCTTAGGGAATAAGTCCTGTGCGGCTTAACTTACAGGGCCCTGAGCTGTGGCTGCAGCCCACCCCCACCCCCACCCCCAGGCGTCCCTCGTCCCTGTCTGTGATGGGAAGAGGTGCTCAGGGAGACCGAGTGCCATTGGTGGAGCCCTGCCGGCTGCTTCAGATGCCACTACCTTCAGTCCGGTGTTTGCTGGCCACTCCAAATAACTTCCCCGTGGAGAGCAGGGAGTGTGGCTTCTTACACGTTTCTGGCAATATGGTTTGCAGCTCTGGAGTGGGGAGGGAGGCTGGTGTTTTCTGAGGATGGTTCTGTCTGGTGGAGATGGCTGTGACCCACTGACAGACTGAGCAAAGGCTGGCTTTTCTGCCCCTGTCAAAGGCCAGCCCTGGAGAATACAGCCAGAGGCTGAGGGAGCGGGTGTGCCCTGAGCCCCCTTTTTCCAGGAATCCGGCCAGGGATTCAGAATGTTACCTGGATATCCTTTTTCCAGGATTCCTGGCCAGGAATCAGAATTCCTGGCCAGGCATTCAGAATGTTACCTGGATATAGGAATTCCCTGCAGTGCCCATAGGTTCAAGGTTGTCATGGGCTTATCTTTCTTACACAGACTATCTCTGTCTCCTCCGGGTCTGGCTCTTACCCAGAATTCCTGCAGCTGGTTAAAATCTGTTTTCTGGAAGAGGTTTAATTAATGCCTGCAGTTGGTGAATGAGATGGAGAGGGAGAGACTGGGGGGGGGGTGGCTGCCATCTCAATGTGGGTAGGGAAAAAGAGGGGAGACTATCTGGAAAAACAAAAGGAGTAGACTTCAGCCCCAGGATTTGCTGGGTCAAGGCTTCTGGTTAGTGGATAAGGACATATGCCCACATTCTGGTATAGGGTTTACCATTAGGAGCAGAGTCACTGAGCTAGGAAGACTAGCCCCAGTGGTAACCTGATATATGGTTTGCTGGGCTCACTGTTCTGGTTCTAGAAGGCCTTGAAGAACACCTGGGAGCCGGGCTTAGCAAAGTAAAAGAGCCTGGAGCTCTCTTAAGCTTTTGAGGGAGGGTTGTGCTCCTTTGGAAATGGCTTGAGTGACGTTGGTCTGGGATCTGGCCCTGGGGAGTCACCTCATACCTGAGATGCTGAGGGGAGAACACAGGGGATCAGAAAAAGAGAAGCAGCTAGCCAAGTCTGTGCACCCACACTTAGGGGTGAAGAAGAGGCCACAGCTACCTTCTGGTAGGATGGTGGGCCTTTTGACAGATGCAGCCTTCCGGAGACGCCACTTGAACTTGCTGGGCAGCCTGGCAGAAGGATTAGGGCTTGCCAGAGCCTCTCCACCTTGCAGATCCTACAGGCCAGCCACGAGGAGGCACCTGTGAACCAGGAATGAATTGCAGAGTCTGCCCTGAGTTCGAAAGGCAGGAGGGTCAGAGTTCGACTCCTAGCCTGCCAGCCTCCACCCCAGAACCAGTAGGCTGTTCCGAGTAGGCCTCGGTTGAGGAAACCCCTGGTTTTTGGGAAGGAACCGCTCCATTAGTAACAAAGAGAGGAATAGTCCCAGGCACGTGGAGGAAGACAAATGATCAAAAAGATAAAATTAGTGAAAAATGGACTTAGAGGGGCCTCGTGGAATAGCTCCTGCACCAGGAGGCAGCCTTGACCACATGCTCTTGGCTGGGTCATCCATGTACTGTCCCTCCCTTCCTCTGGCCTTCCCACCTCTGGCCCGTCCCCAGTCCCCCGTCTCATCCTTCCAAGTGACACAAAGCAGTGGAGCTGCCTCTGTGCTGGTCCCCTGTGGTGGAAGAGAATTTGGGGAACTCAGACATCTGTACGAACTTGAAAATTCTGTTTCTATTTGCCCAGTCACTTCCCCAATGTACACATTCGTGTTTCCATATTATGGGCTAGCCTTTTGTCATGCGCTTACCACTGGGTGCCTCTGTGTATAACTGACTTCCTTAGAGAGAGCTGTAATCCACAGCATGGAAACCCGAGCTTCAAAAAACAAGCTAAGATGAAAATTATTGCACCTGGTTTGATACCCCCCCCGCCCGCCCCTTCCTCTCTGCTCATTTGTGGTTAGAGTCATAATTTACACCAAATTTACAAATAGTTTGAATACTATCTGCCCTACCCCTCAATTAGAAGGAGACATGTGTCTTCCCAACTAACAAAACCACAGCTTACTCTCCCAGACCTACCTCATTCTTGGATGCAATACCCAACATTAGGCCTTCAGAGATACAGCCGTATCATTTTGAGCTTCTAAACTATAAAATAAAACGAAGCTCTTGTTTGCTAATTTCGTCAACTAATATAGAAGAATCTGAAGTTAGAATTGAACATTTACTGCCTTGTTAACTCTTTATGCTTCTCAAATGAAAGAAGCAGGTGGATTAAGGTGGAAGGACGTTATTATCCTAGAAATGTCTGGAAGCTCAAAAATAGTAATGGAGGGACACAGTGTTACAAAAAATAAATTAAGTTTTGAACATTGTTACTAAAATGTGCAGAGATATAAATAGGAATTTCCATAGGAGTGTGTAGGCAAGTGTAGAATTTGGATATTGACGGATGAGTATAGAAATTTTAATCTGTCATTTTGTTGAAGCATATTAATATGATCGTACATTAGGCTTATGCAGTCCTTTCTCATATAAATGGGCAACTGAGCCCATGATCTCGTTCAATCCTTCCAGCACATCTGGGATCTTGGGAATAGGGGACCACTGGGGATTTGAAAGTCTTCTAGAACTCAGAACTCTTGAGCAGAGAAATACTGCATAAACCTAGATACTCCTGCTACAGTTGCTTGATAACCAAATGTGCCTACATAGTTATTTGAAAATTATAGGTAGTCTTTTGCTTAGAAGTAAAAGTAGGCTTTCTTTAAAATGTTCTGCAGGTCAAACAGACAAAAACTATGATTAGCAACACCAGAAACCACCTGGAAGGATTTCTCAGGGTTTATGCATTTCAGAGGTTCTCTGTTGATGACTTCCTAATACTATAGAGTGCCTGAGTTTATTCAGCATGGTACAGCAGTGAAGAGTGTAGGCTCTGAAGCCAGGCTAGCTTTGAATCCTGGATCTGCCGTCACCGGTCCTGTACACTTGGGCAAGTTACTTAACCTCTCTGTGCCTCGGTTTCTTCATCTGTAAAATTGAGATAATGACAACGATGAAAATTAAGATACTGTAAGGCTGAAGTGAGATACCATGATGAGGACTTGGAACGGTGCCCTAGCACATGGTGTGCTTTAAAAATGTTAGCTGTGGGGCGCCTGGGTGGCTCAGTCAGTTAAGCATCTGCCTTTGGCTCAGGTCATGATCCCAGGGTCCTGGGATCGAGTCCCGGTCGGGCTCCCTGCTCAGCGGGGAGCCTGCTTCTTCCTCTCCCTCTGCCTGCTGCTCTGCCTACTTGTGATCTCTGTCTCTGTCAAATAAATAAATAAAATCTTTAAAATGAATAAATATGTTAGCTGTTATTACTATCCATTCATTCCTTAAAAATATGATTTTGAGGGCACCTGGGTGGCTCAGTGGGTTAAAGCCTCTCCCTTCGGCTCAGGTCATGATCTCAGGGTCCTGGGATCCAGCCTCGCATTGGGCTCTCTGCTCAGCAGGGAGCCTGCTTCACCCCCTACCCCTCCTGCCTGCCTCTCTGCCTACTTGTGATCTCTCTCTGTCAAATAAATAAAATCTTTAAAAAAATATATGGTTTTGGTTCCAACCAGCTGCACTGAGTTGATAGACAGGAGAATGGGTAAGACACACGTAGTCTCTCCCTCTGGAACGGAGGACACTATACTTATGTTCACAGCGAAGGACGTGAAAGGTAGTTCAGACGTTCCCCAGGCATCCGCCTGGCTCTTGGCCACCTGTCGTGGTCATGAGAGCCTCAGTGGGCCTCTAAAGGGTTGACCACGGCAGGAGGGAGAGCTGATGACCTTCAGCGGGTACCCGCTGGTGTGACTTGGCCTTGCCGGCTGTTTCAGGGAGGCACTTGGATGATTGGTCAGTGTCTGACACGTGCTGGTTGTTCATGTTTTCACCTTAACTTTTGGCCTCAGGTTGTTGGAGGGAAGTATGATAAGAGACGGTAAACTCAGTGTTTACGCACTTGCTTTGCCAGCAGTGTTCCTGGCCCCAGTGGACAGCACGCCGCCCTGGCCACTGCCTTGGACTGTCTTCCAGCAGCCCTGGAAGCCCGCAGTACCATGGGGGACCCAGTTCTCACTGAGGACTGGCACAGCTGCTTCCAAGGGTAGGTAGGGGACTTGCCAGAGGCAGAAAGCCAGACTCCCATGCTTCCTGTGTCTGCCCTAGCCAGAACCTTCTGGACGTGGAAGATCTCTGGGAGACTGTGTTGATAGGCTTAAGTTCAATATCTGGGTCTGGAGAAGGGAGGTCTTCACTTGCTCTGTGTGACTTACAAAGAAACTTCCACTGGACGCCTGCCGACCAGCCCCTGCCGTCAGGGCCTGACGAGGGGCTCTAGCCACCGGCCGTGGACTCAAGAACCTGGGATTGCTGCCGCCTCAGGAACAGGAGCGCCTCTCTGCCCCGTGTGAGTGTGATTAGTATGCCCTTGGCTCTAGGCTGGAGCACTTACTTCTGTTAATAAGTTGGCAGGCAGACTGGAAACCTGATAGTTTCTTAATGACGAGCCTGCTTATTTTTATTCATTTTTAAACTACTGGAATTTGAAGGAAATGAAGTTTTGTCGTATTGTTGGTTTTTTTTTTTTTTAATACTTTCCCCCCCCCCGCTTGGAAGATAAAGACATGGCAAATAATGCCATCCCTTTTTTAAAAACCGTTTATTTGTATGTAGGCAGAATGAAGTTAAACAGAGTACTCCAAGTTTTCTGGCCTCAGGTGCCTCTTGATTTCCCAGATGGGGTCATCTCTTGTCACCAATTTGTCTGTCTCCATCGCAGTTCCTAATGGAAACGCAGATCTGGAAATCAAAGCTTGGACATTTCCGGTCGAAGGTCATGACACGGACAGTTGGTTATGTTTTGGCTCCGTCTTCAAGGTGAAAAATGACTGTGTCTCTTTTGAGAAAGAAGGTGTATTTCCGGAGATGACTAACACCAGCAGGCAGGAAGATTTCGGCAAGGCTGCCTCGTTCTTGGTCCATCTCCTTTACAGCTTCTCTGAGTTAGTGGCGTACGATTTTTTATTTTCTCTTCTTGTGCATCTTGCTTTAATGACTGCTGATTATCCCGGAACAGCTGCATTAATTGATGGTGTTTCACAACCCAACGTACAGTAAGTAATTGCAGTTGGCTTGGCTGAGCCTGGCTCATTCTTTTTACTTTGAGCTTGAGGAGTGTTTCGTCTGGGTGCCGAATGCCGGAGGGGAGTTGGGAACTCCTTGCCCCCATGTCCTCCCACCACTCCCTGCTCACACTCTCCTGGGACACTGCGTGCCCTGATAGCGTCTGTTCCTGCTGCTCCGGGCCCGTCTCCCCGGCTTGCCTTGGGGGCTCCTGGAGGCCCGGCGGCCACATCCAGCTTGTTTCTGACTCTTCACCCCTCAGCACAAGGCCTGGCAAGAGATACGCGTTGGTAAAGGCTGGGTGAATGACTGCCTCGGTGGGTGCAAAACAGTCAGTTGGGCTTTTGGCTCCGAGTAACAGAAAGCCCTACTTTAGTGGCTTGAGCAAATAATGGTTTATTTTTCTCCTGTAACAAGATGTCTGAAGGTAGGTGGTTGCTAGCATTAGTTTCAACAGCTGATGTCTGTCTGGACTGATACTTCTGTTCTTGGCCTCTCCTTCATGATGGCAAGATGACTGCGGCAGGAAGGAGGCGCCAGCAGCATGGGTACCTTCTATCAGGAAAGCAGGCGTTTTCTTTTCTTTTTTTTTAAAGATTTTATTCATTTATCTGAGAGAGAGCAGGAGAGGGAAAAGCAGGCTGCCCGCTGAGCAGGGAGCCCCATCCAGGACCCTGGGATCATGACCTGAGCCAGAGGCAGAGGCTTAGCCCACTGAGCCACCCAGGTGCCCAGGAAAGCACACGTTTTCCCCAAATGGCCTAGCAGACCACTCCCACTTTAAAGGGCCATGTGAGTATCTGGCAGGGCACAGTCCTGCCAAGAATAATTATGTGGGCTCCCTGCTAAACCAACAACCTAAATAGGCTTAATGATCCAAACAGGGCAGACATTTACTTTTCGCTCACACAAAATCCAAAATGGCTGTTCCTAATTCGTGGGGAGTTCTCCGGGAGGCAGTGAAGGGACCCAGGCTCTTAAGCCAGCCATGCCTGTGTTTACATCAGTCAGAAGAGAAAGGAGCATGGAGGATGGTGTGTGGGAGAATTTTATGGGCCAAGCTTGGAGGTGGGGAATCGGTTCCACTGACTTTCCATGTTGGGGGGGTGGGGTGCTTAGACACATAGCCTCACCTCTTGCAAGAGAGGCTGGGGAACGTGGTCCAGGAAGAGGTGTTAGGTTTCAGGATTAGCTAGCAATCTCTGCCACACTGTCCCCCTCCCCAACCCCCTCCCCCTCCAAAATCAGAGCCTGCCTAGCCAGGAGGAAGGAATGAATACTGTGGGACAACGGGGGTCGTCTGTCTTACAAGGAAATACTATGCTAAGAAGGCTCCAGCCAAAAACAGTCTTTTCTTTCTGGATCATCTGTCTTAAATCCCTGTTTCTGTTCCTACCTTTGGAAACCGGGCCAGCAGGAGAGCAGCAGGTCCTCATTAACACTCTTTCTTGACCCAGGGCATGTTCTTAGTAGCTTTATGGGAATGAGCCCTAATTGCTCCCCCTGAGCAGTTGAAGATTACCCCCCAGAAGAAATGGCCCTCAGCACCCCTGGGCCAGAGGAGCTCCGAGCCTCCGAGAGCTCCTGGCCTGTGAGCCTTTTGAGCGCCTCCACTCACCTAGCCTTCCAGAGTTGTTCTTCCTCTTTGGCCCCCACACCGGCCCAGGTCCGGAAGGGAGGAAAGGATGCAGGAGAGAGGGACCTCTGCTTCCCACTCCAGTGATCGGAGATGTATTTTCCCAACCACTTTCTGCTATTTTTTCCCTGTCAGCATTAATGAATGATTCATTGATCTAATGGGCTTTAGCGTTCTTGTTCGGTTTACTGTCGGTTTCTGTGACACGTGCCTCTCCATCCACAACATCTTTCTTCGTGCCCTTCTTTCCTCCTTCCCTTCCTTTCTTCCCACACACATACTGAGCACCTGCTGTTTACTCAGCTCTGTGTCCACCTAGCCCTGGGGGTAGATAGGCAAGGAAGCTGACGTGAGCCTGTGTGTTGATGAGTGCTATGGGAAGTCTCTGGATGCCTAATATTGGGGGGCCTTGTCTAGTGTTGGGGTCAGGGAGAGCTTCCAAGAGGAGCTGGCTTTGAGCTGAATTTGAGGATGAGCAGGAGATGGGATGCCTGGGGGGCTCAGTCGGTTAGGCCTCTATCTTTGGCTCAGGTCATGATCCCAGCATCCTGGGATCAAGTCCCGCATCGGGCTTCCTGCTCAGCACGGAGCCTGCTTCTTCTGCTTGTGCACTCTTTCTCTCTCTCTCTCTCTCTCAGTTAAGTAAAATCTCTAAAAAAAAAAAAAAAAAGATGAGCAGGAATTAAACAGGTCAAGAAGGCACCTGGGCTGGGAGAGTAAAATGGGCACAGATACTGAGTTATGAGAAGGAGCGTGTGGGGCTTCAGGGGGAACAGTGCATAGGTCCAGTGTGCTAGACTTGGGCTAGGGCAGTGTGGTCATTTGCTCATTTAATACCGTGGTGAACAAAAGAGATAAGGTCCTAGCCCCAGGGGAGCTTGGGATCTGGGCCCTGGAGGGCATGAGGCTATGGGGAGGGTAGGCAGGAATCTGAGGTGGGGCCCCCCACCCCCACCCCCGCCTCTGCCCTGCAGGGTTTGCTGTTGGAGGCTGAGTAGGATATGATATGGGCCCATTCCTCATACCATCACCTCTCCTGCCCTATCCCTGTTTCTGATTCTTCTCTGGTCCTTTGCCCGGGCATTACTCAGGCTATAAAAATAGAGGCTGGCAGAGATCACCAGCATGTATTTGGTGGGGAAAGTTGAAACTGTCATCACATATCAAGATATGCGCCAGCTAGATTTTTGATGAAGCCCTTTCTTGGAGCCCCGAGGATGAGGTTCTAAAGTTGGTTTACATTTTTTTCCCTCTCCTTTGAACTCAGGCCAATACTGCTGGCCACCTGGCTCGGAACCTGGCCTGGTTGTGTGTGTTACCAAGCCTGTGAGCACACTGACATCCGCCAAGTGAGGTTCGGCTTGCCATGAGCTGGCCTGTTGGGAGAGGCTGGGTCATCTCTATGGGCCTGTGAGGTGCTGCCACGCGGTCCCGGAGGGGTTTCCATGCAGGCGAGGAAGAGGTAAGCACTGCCCAGACAGGGGCCTGCTATCCCCGGCCCCATAGGGTTTGCTCAGGAGATGAGGGCAGTGCCAGGGTTCAGCAGAGCTGTCAGCTGCCTTCAGGGTGACAATGCCCTCAGGGTGGTTTCCTTCTCTCTCCATACCCAGCCCTCTTTGTTAAGGTGGAATTGACAGTGCTCTGGGGTGGGGTGCAGGAGATAACCTTCCCGCTCCTCTAAGCCTAGGGCTGAATGGATGGCACTTTGATTCTGGGAAAGGAAATTTCAGTCCTTTGAAGGAAACTCAGACCAGTCCCCTGGCGTTTACTGCGTGCCTTCTTGGTGCTAAGGGCTGTAGGGAACATGCATAATAACAAAATGGAAAAAGGAGGATCCTTACAACCTGTGATGTGATTTATAATAAGAAATAGAGATGTAGAGATGTGTTCGTCCCTATTTCTGACTAAGACTCCCTAAAACCTTTGGAATTTTCAGCGATGGGACCAAAGATGTCTTTTGTTATGTTAATGAGGCGATGTTTTTTAAAGCCCCAGGTAACCTAAGGGTAGGGGCTGGTTGCCAGGAGAACCAGCCAGGACTTTAGAAGGTTGGAACTCTCTGTCCCCTCCCCAGACCCCAGGAGAGAGGGGTTGGAGGTTGAATCAGTTGTCAGTGGCCAATAATTCAGTCAGTCATGCCTATGTAATGAAGCCTCCATGAAAACACAAAAGGATAGGTTCCAAGAGTTTCCAGAGTGAACCAGCGGTGCTGGGGGTGACTGGCACCCTGGGAGAGGACATGAAAGCTAGGTGACCTTCCCCACATGAGTGTCTTGCCATGCGCACCTCTCCCATCTGGCTATTTCTGATCTAGTGAGTCACGTGTTTCTCTGAGTTACACGGGCCACCCTAGCAAAGTAACGGAACCCAAGCAGGGTCATTGGAACCTCCAGTCTGCCAGTTGGTCAGAAACACAGGTGAAAAGCTGCATTTGTGATGGCCTCTGAAGTGGTGGGGGCCCGGGGGTGGGGGAGGGAGGCTTGTGGGACTGAACCCTTAACCTGTGGAATCTGATGCTATCTCCAGTAGGTGGGGTGGAATTGAGTTGAGCTGTGAGACACCCAGCTGTTGTCGGAGGACTGCTGGGTGGTGTGGGGCACAAACCCATACACACTTCAGAATTAGATACAGAATCCTTAATACCCTAAATGCTTTCCAGGGAGTACCTAACCCCTTCCACAACCCCCACAAAATAGGTAATTTTACATTCCACTAGAAAATAAGCTCCACGAGGTAAGAATTTTGGACTGATTTGGTCACTACTGATCCCAAGCTTCTAGAACTGTGCTTGGCATGTAGCAGATGCTCAGGAAATACTTGTTGAATGAATGATGGCATCACTCTTTCCAGGTGAGGAAACCGGCTGAGAGAGAGTAAATAAGCTGTCTCAGGTGCCACTGCTGGTCAGTGGTGGAAGAAAAGGCCTGGATCTCAGTCCCGGGGAGGCAACATGAGCTGGGACTTGGGGTCCCAGCCCCTTGCCCTTGAAATGTGGGTGGCTTCCAAGATGGCCCTGGAGGAGAGCCCACAGCCCGTCTGGCTGACATCCTGACAAATGCGGCAGAAGCTTGGCAAAAGCTAGCATTTGGATGGCGATGAGCCGTGAGCCCCCAAATGCCAAGGCCTGCAAGGTTGTCTGCCTTCTTGGCTGCCAGGGCCTTGCTGTAAACTCGAGGGTGGGATGAATATGCAGGAGTATATCTGTCAGTCGCTCAAGAGTGATGTTTCTGGGTTGACGCCTTCATCCTGTCATGCATGTGTTCCGGAACCTTCTGTGGCTCCCTCCTCCTACGGGAACCCAGTCTGGCCGCAGTCACTCCCCACCCTCTTCCCTGATGAGTGACTGCATAAAACCTGTCATCAGTCAGCAGTGGAGAGAGGTATGTACTCTGCCTCTGCCTGGGTACCACTGTATAGGTGGTTTATCCTCTCTGCAATGCCAGCTCACGGACATCCTCCCTGGCCTTGTAGCTTTAGCAGTTTCCGCCTCTTCCTTGAAGCCCCCCTGCCCATGACCAGCTAGCACCCTGGCCCCTCCAGCCTCCATCTGTCTATACAGTGCATTTCCTAATGACCTTCCTGGAGTCCTGGAGTTCTGGGCCTCAGACGGGGCTTCTGCTGAGTGGGGCACCCCACCCCTCCCCGTGAACTCTGATTTTATCTTTCTTACACATCAGGTTAGGTGTTGTTTTGAAAGGAGGTACTCTTTCAAAACCACTGGTCTCTTTATAACTTACCATGTCCCCAAGAAGTCTTGTGACTTCTTGCTTAACTGCACTGTTGGTTTTTTTGTTTTGTTTTGTTTGTTTTTTTAAAGATTTTATTTATTTATGAGAGAGATAGAGAGCGTGCGTGCGTGGGCATGGGCATGCCATGCAAGATGGAGAGCACGAAGAGGGGGGTGGGGCAGAGGCAGAGGGAGAAGCAGACTGCCCACTGAGCAGGAGCCCAACCATGGGGGTGCCCAAATCCCAGGACACCAGGATTCCAGGGCAGACACTTAGCTGACTGAGCCACCTGGGCACCCCCATCAACTGCGTTGTTTAAAAAATAATTTAAATAAGTTCTGCAGCTTCCTTTTGTTCTAATTTTGAAAGTAGTAAATGTTTGTTTAAGAAAGTTTGGAAAAATGCAGAAAACTATACATGAGAGAAGTCTTGCAAGATCTCACCACCTACTTAAAGAGTTGTAAACCGGTCTTTCACCCTTGCAGTTTGTGTCAAAGAAAAGTAAGATTCCTTGTAATCCCAGCTGTAACCACTCATAACGTTAAGGGTCTATTTTTCTCTTCCCAGCATCGCTTTAAAAATTGTCTCTTTTAATGATTTTTAAAAATAGCAATAGGTTCAAAATTCTAAAGAGCGTAACAGTAAAAAGTCCCACTCCCAGCCCTGTTTCCAGCCACTCAGTCCAGTTTTGTAATATATATTCTTTAGAGCATAATTGAGCTCAAACTCTGGTTGCTGTATCATAGCTTGCTTTTTTGACTTAACAACATCACATTTTCTGTCATTATTAATTTTTTGTTATTTATACATAATATATTGTAAAAATGAAGCCTTAGATATAGGAGTAAATTTTGAAAAGTGCACGTTAGAGATGGCCACTGTTAACCTGGAGGCTATCATGAGCACATGACGAAGGCACACGCACGGGTGTGTCTCTCCACGGTGTCAGCTTTATTCAGTCATAAAGCAGAGTTCAGTCACCATTCTAAAGCAGGCTCACGATTCCAGACTCAGGGACAGGTCCCCGTGTGATTAAACTTGGCTTCCTACGCAGCACACAGAGCAGGACGGAAGACGAGCCACACAGCAAACAAGCTAACAGGAGGGTGCAGGACGTTAAGGAATGGACCACAAAGTCCGTCTGGGGGCCCACAGCTGAGATAAGGCCTGGGCTGCTCCGGTTCAGCTCTCGGCCCTTGACTGCCTCTGATGTCCAAGCAGCGAAGGATCTGGGTTCTGTTTGGAGATCGATCGGGCAGTTGCCTTTTTTAAGTGGTCGGACATGAAGGGGGTTCGTATCTGAAGAGTCTGACAGTTTGCTGCCCAAATCCTCCCGTTTTTAAAGGGCTTTGACCAGTTTTGGGTCTCTGCAGACCCCCTCTGGTTCTGCCAGTGATAGTTCTGAGGGGGGTCAGCTGACATGAGTCCCGGGGGTATCTCCTTCACTGCCTGTGTCACTGCTTGACAGGAGAGACTCCGTTTGGCTCTCTACAGAGGGTCTCCCTCCAGACCTCATTCTGTAAGTTTACGTGTTCTCTTCAGATTTCCTTGTATGTGCTGAGCTGTGTGGATGTCCTACCTCCATGAGATCCACACACAGTAGATACACACTGGATCTGTGATGCTGCCACTCGAACGCTCTCCCTCCATTATTTTTAACTTGTAGAATCTGGAGGTTTGTCCACATCCACACCTAAGCCTGCCTACCTCTCTCTCCTCCCTTCCTTTCTTTTTTCTTTTTCTTGTTTTTTGTTTTGTTTTGTTTTTAAGAGTCTATTTTAAGCAACCTTTATTCCCATTGTGGGGCTCAAACTCATGACCCTAAGATCAAAAGTCACATGCTCTCCCTACTGAGCCAGCCAGGTGTCCCCCTCTTCCTTTTTTAAGGCAGAATCCTGTTCCATTGTGTTAACAAATTGTAATTTTCCAACCATTGCCCTATGGGTGAACATTTTGGTTTTCAGACACTTGTATTTATTCCCATTGCTGGTTTGTACACGTGAACGAGCATTTTTTGAGAATAGAGACCCAGAATGCAAATTCCTGGGATGAAGGATATGCATTTTTACTGTTCTTTAATTAGACCACCAGTTCTTCTTAACAAATACTTTTCCAGTTAACCAGCTTACCAACCGTGTGTGAAAGAATTTGCCTCCATTGGGACTAACATCACTAGAAATGAATGATGTTTTAATTTTTAAATTTTTTTTTTTAGGATTTTATTATTTGACAGAGAGAGAGAGATCACAAGTAGGCAGAGAGGCAGGCAGAGAGGGGGGGAAGCAGGCTCCCCGCTGAGCAGAGAACCCCATGTGGGGATCGATCCCAGGATCCTGAGATCATGACCTGACTCAAAGACAGAGGCTTTAACCCACTGAGCCACCCAGGCGCCCCTAATTTTTTTTTTTTTTTTGCTAATCTAAATGGTAAGACATGCCATGTCATTTTTAAATTTGTATTTCTTTCCATCCAGCTTTTCCAAGCATATATATATATACATATATGTGTGTGTGTGTGTGTGTGTGTATATATATATATATGCATTTAAATAATTTAGAGTCGTGCAATGCATGGCTCTGTATCTTTTTTTAGTTTTTCACATTAAATCACATTAAAATGTTCACATTTCCTTTTCTGGGTCATTGCATTGTCTTCGAAAAGCTCAGTTTCAGGAATTCTATCTTACTGAGTATTGCAGATCACCTGGAATATCATTTTTTAAAAAACATTTTATTTGAGAAAGAGCATGAGTGGGGTGAGGGGCAGAGGGAGAAGAGGACTCACCACTGAGTAAGAAGCCCGATGTGGGGGGATGTGGGACTTAATCCCCGGACTCCAGGATCATGACCTGAGCTGAAAGCAGATGCTTAACCAACTGAGCCACCCAGGTGCCCCCACCTGTAATATTCCTTATTTTTGTTTATGTCCTTAATCTCCTATGACCTGGGGAATGACAAGTAATAGAAAAGCAAGGAAAGCAGAATGAACACCTTCTGCAGGGGTCTGTCCAGTAAAAGAACCAAATTAAAATCTGAATTAGATGTTTGCCCAAGAGCTCATCCCTTAGGTATTTGGTGGGGAGGTACCTAAGGTAAATTTCAGCGTGAGCTCTTCTTCTGTAGAGACACTGGAGACTGTATGTGAAGTATGAAGAGGCTCCGCCTGTTTCACGTGTTCCATTGTGGGAGGTGTGCTGGTTTGTTTGTTGTTGTTTGGAGGGGGGTATTATGATTCCCCCAGAGTTTTCCACGGTGAGGAGAACATCCAGCAGGCAGTGTGGTGTGACGGATGCCGTGTGGAACTGGCCGAGTCTGGAGAATTGACTTAGGTTCCTGCTCTTCCCCTGACTGCCCGGTGAACCGGAAGAAAATGTTCAACGTCTTGGTTCCCTGGGGTATGTGTGATGAGAATGACCAGGGTGTGAGTGGGTTTGGACAGCCCGGTAGAGGGTAGGCTAGCAGTTAGAGGCCAATTCTAGCTCACTATTAATGAGAATAGTGAAAATAACCACCACCTAAAAACAGGAGAGTATCATGAAAAATAAATATTCGGTCATTTTCCCCCAGTTCCTGGCACACAGCTATTAAACCCTGGGAATCTCCAGAGCACCAAGAACGTCTTTTAAATGGTAATGACTGTGGAGGGGTGGGGGGTGGTAGATAGCTTCTAGATGGGGGCTGGTTGCCCAAAAGGCCAGAGGTTGAGATCAGTCACCAAAGGTCAATGATTTAATCAATTGTGACTCCGACTGGAAACCTCAAAACAAACCGCTCTAAACAACAGGGCTTCAGAGAGCTTTCAGATTGGCAGCAAGTCAGGGTGCTAGGAAGGCAGCATGCCTGGAGGGAGCATGCGCCCTTGTGCCCTTGCCCTTTGCATTCCTTCCATTGGGCTGTTCCTGAGTTGTACCTTTTATAATAAATCTACAGTAACAGCAAGTAAAGTGCTTTCCAGTTTTGTGAGCTGATGGAGAAAAGTATCAAACCCGAAAGGGGCAGGGGTTGTGTGAGATCCCCCATCTGTCTCTGTAGCTGGGTCTGACAAAAGCGGGCGATTTGGGGACCTGGTGTTTGTAACTGACAACTCAAGTGGGGGCAGCCTTTGGGACTGAGCCCCTACACCCATGTAGTCTGATAATAACTCAGGGTCGTCAGTGTCAGAATTGAACTGAATTGTAGGACACCCGGCTGGTGTCCACAGAGTGGAAAAGTTGGTTGGCGTGAGGAAAAAACACTACACATTTGGTGTCAGAAGCCTCATGAGAAAAAACAGCTGAGCTGTATATTCTCAGTCCCCAAAAATGTTCTGACACCTAGTCAGCCAGCTCTGGGCCAGGCTTTGTCCGGCACTGGAGACATGCTTGTGAACAGACCCCATTGCTTACACTCAACCACAGGAGGCAGCCAGAATTTCAGCGTGGTTCTTTGATTATGTAAGGATAGTATTGAGACATGTCATGAAGTAGAAAGGGTGACTTGAGAGTGTCAGACAGGACACAGGAAGTTCAAGGGCAGCTCCCTGAGAGAATGATCTTGGAGCTGGGATCCGAGGGCCAATCGGGAGTCAGCCAGGTGGGAAATGTGAAGGTGATGTTGGAAAGAACATGACGGTTCGAAGTCGATGGTCAAGAAAGAATTCTTGAGACATCTTTGGTGCAAACAGGTGATTTTATTAAAGCACAGGGACAGGACCCGTGGGCAGAAAGACCTGCACTGGGGTCACGAGGAGTGGCCCATTATATACTTTCAAGTTAGGAGAGAGTTAGGGATATCGTAAGTCTCGAAGGAATTTGGAAGCAAGGTTTCCAGGACCATGAGGAGGTAGGCCATATGCTTGGGGGGTGATTGCCAACATGTAAAACTTCTGGTTATAAAATCATTAAGTCACAGAGATGCTAAGAGTGGATCTTAAAAGTTCTCATATAATAAAATCATTACCATGTATGGTGATAAATGTTAACTATGGTGAGGAGCGTTAACTGGACTTACTGTGGTCCTTTTGTAATATGTGCAAATACCAAATCATTATGTCGTGCATCTGAAACTAATATAATGTTATATGTAAATTATACCTCAGTGAAAAGAGGATGACAGGGGCGCCTGGGTGGCTCAGTGGGTTAAAACCTCTGCCTTCGGCTCAGGTCATGATCTCAGGGTCCTGGGATCGAGCCCCGCATCGGGCTCTCTGCTCAGCAGGGAGCCTGCTTCTCCCTCTCCCTCTGTCTGCCTCTCTGCCTACTTGTGATCTCTCTCTCTCTCTCTCTCTCGCTCTGTCAAATAAATAAAGTCTTTTTAAAAAGATCTTAAGAAAAGAGGACGACATACCTCTGGGAAAAACAAGATTTTGTTCCATGTTTTTAAATGAATCTGTTAGAATGATTTATTTTGCTTACAGAAGAAGACTTTCAGATGTGTTCCTAATTTCAGAGGCAGAGTCATCACTCTCTATCCTGATTGAACACGTTATAATAATGTCAGTGATTCCGCAGTCTGGGGTTAGTTGTCACAGAGTCATGGGCAGAGCCGACCTGCCGTAGCCCATGGGGCCCACAGCAGCCAGCTGAGCACCGTCCGCAGCAAACATTCCCACCATCATGATGTCCCGTAACACCAACTAATGGTGTGACAGTTACCAATGAATAGTGCCCAATTAATAACTAGGAAGCCTTGGAAGATGACTAAATATTACAGGATACCTACTCAGAAACTCAATTTAGAAACTCAGTTTTATGAAGATAATACAGAATAAGTATTCATTCATTTAGCTGAAGTTTGCACAAACTGATGTGTAAACAAAGATCATGGCTGCCCCAGTGCTTGGCATTCTCAGAAGCACTGGTGAGAACAGCTTCTTTCCCCACGTTTCTCATTAAGTACCACTGACCTTTTCTTTTCTTTTCTCTTCTTCTTTTTTTTTTTTTTTTTTTAGAACGCCTCGTGGTGTACAGGTAAGCATGGCCCCCTCTGGAAGATTTGAAAGGGCCTACCATCTACCAAGTGACATCTTTGTTTCAAGGCCTCTGCCTCTCTCAGCTTCAAGTTAGATTTCAAGGTAAGTACCAAATTCCCGACGACAGAGTGATTTAAAGTTGCATATGACCAGAACTCTCCTGAAAATGTTGTTTGGTAGTAAGTTTATGGGGCTAGCCCCAATCTGTGCATGTGAATATTCCTAGAAAAACTCTTGCTCCAAAGCAAAAAAAAAAAAAATGTATTGGTATATTTTCAAGTTATAGCAGACCAAAAACGGAAAGAAATTAAGCATTTTTGAGCTATTATGGTGTTTTATATATATTATTTTGTTTAATCTTTATCAAAAACCTATATATGCAGACAAGTATTAGGATTTGTGTTAAGCTACCATAACAAATTCCTAAATTGCAGTGGCTTCACGCATTAGATTATTTTTCCTATATATAAAAGCAGTTCTGTTTGGTTCCAAGACAGTGGTATCAAGGATGGGGGTTCATGAAAGAGGTGAGACATCTGCTCCACACAGAGATTTGGGGACCCAGGCTGCTATAAGCTCTACCTTCTATTACATGCCGCTTTCACATGGGTTTTTTCCCTTTGGTTATTTTATTAACACTGTACATTTCTATTTACTTGGCATCAAGTTATAACCCATTTTCTTTTCTTTTCAGTTTTATTTTATTTTAAGATTTTTAAGATTTTATTTATTTATTTGACAGAGAGAGAGAGATCACAAGTAGGCAGAGGGGCAGGCAGAGAGAGAGGGGGAAACAGGCTCCCCGCTGAGCAGAGAGCCTGATGCGGGGCTCGATCCCAGGACCCTGAGATCATGACCTGAGCCAAAGGCAGAGACTTTAACCCACTGAGCCACCCAGGTGCCCCGAGTTTGGCTTTTTTAGATGCCACATGTAAGTGAAATCATACATTATTTGGTTTTCCTTGTCTAACTTATTTCACTTAGCGTAATGCCTCCAAGGGCCATCTGTGTTGTTGCAAGTGATAGAATTTCCTTTTTTTTTTTTTAAAGATTTTTATTTATTTAATTTATTTATTTTTATTTATTATCTCTGACAGAGAGAGATTACAATCAGGCAGAGAGGCAGGCAGAGAGAGAGGAGGAAGCAGGCTCCCCGCCGAGCAGAGAGCCTGACACGGGGCCCGATCCCAGGACCCTGAGATCATGACCCGAGCCGAAGGCAGAGGCCCTAACCCACTGAGCCACCCAGGCGCCCCAGAATTTCCTTTTTTTAATGACTGAATAATATGCCATTATACACACACACACACACACACACACATATACACATATATATTCAACATTTTCTTTTTCTGTTTATCTATCGACGGACACTTAAGTTGTTTCCATACCTTAGCTATTGTAAATACTGCTGCCATGAACATGGAATACAGAGATCTCTTCTAGATACTGACTTTGTTTCCTCCAGACGTATACTCAGAAGTGGGATTACTGGATCATAGAATAGTTCTATTTTTAATTTTTTGAGGGACCTCCATACAGTTTTCCACAGTGGCTGCACTGGTTTGCGTTCCCTCCAATTATCTAGAAGTGTTCCTTTTCTCCATGTTCTCACCAACACTTACTATCTCTTGTACTATAGCCATTGTCTTGGTGATAGCCATTCTAATAGATGTGAAGTAACATCTCATTGTGGTTTTGGATTGTAGTTTGTATTTCTCTGTAGATCAGTAATGTCAAGCATCTCTTTATGTACCTATTGACCATTTGTACATCTTCTTTGGAAGAATGTTTATGCAGTTCCTCTGCACAATTTTTTTAATCAAATTGGGTTTGTTTTTATTTGTTTTTGCTGTCGAGTTGTAGGAGTTCTTTATATATTTGTATGAATTCTTTGTATATATTTATATATATATATATACACTTTGTATATTTTGGATATTTTATTCTTTTTGATGAAATCATAGATGGGATTGTTTTCTTAATTTCTTTCTGAGAATTTGTTGTTTGTACATTTGTTGTTCGTACATTGATTTTGTGTCCTGCAACTTTACTCAATTCATTTATTAGGTCTGACAGCTCTTTGGTGGTTAGGTGGTTCTATATAGATATATATAGAGAGAGATATATCATCCTGGCAAATAGAGGCAGTATTACTTTTTCCATTCTGACCTGGATATCATTTATTTCATTATCTTACCTAGTTGCTCTGGGTAGGGTTTCTAGTACTATGTTGAATAAAAGTGAAAGTGGGCATCCTCGTCTTGCTCTGATCTAAGAGGAACAGCTCTCAGCTTTTCACCGTTGTGTGTGATGAGTACCAAGGACTTTGAGGCTCATGTTTGATTACAGCTTTTAATTTAACCTAAGCCAAATCAACGTTTTGGGGCTTATCACAGTGTTAGTCCCCGCTTTACTGGAAGGGAGTTTGGACTAGATAGGCAGTTCAGATTCCTTCCCACGTTAAATGTCTGTGATTCTGTGTGACAGTGCTCCTGGCTCTGTTTTTGTCGGGTTTGCAAGTGCAAAGGAGCTCCCCCACACACACACAAAGTCTTGAGAGCTTATTTTGGGATCTGGACCAGAAAATCCTTGCATCTCGAGTACATGGAGGGCTTCTAGAGCTGTCACCCCCGTGTCAGTTCCCCACAGCATCGCCAGCAGGTGACTACCCACTCTTGACCAGCTCCTTGAGCAGGAGGGCTCATTCTGTACTGGCACGGAGGCTGCCAACCTCCCACTGAGCCATCCAGACGTTTTCTAAAACATATTTTAAGGGCATGGAGTTCCTGCCCTGGGCACTGGCAGTGACGGTCCACGGGGGACTTGATACTCATGCCTCATTATGATTGAGTCATGGGATGAGCTGGCATTGAGCACCGGGTGTAGTCAAATCTCTGTAGGTAAGTGTGCTTCAGGCCTGGAAAAGGCCTCGTTGGCCAAAACGCCTTGATCTGTAGCATGCATCAGTGCCCCCGTTCACGTGTCTATCCAGAACAATACCCCGTTTCTGTGTAGTATTGTTAACCTGGAAAACACAGCTTTCAGAAAACGAAAGGGGCCATGGCACGCTGCAGTCCTAGGGGGTCTGATTCACATTGCACCGCTGGGATTCACGGGCCCTCCAAAGCTCTTTTTATTTTTTGCCTGTAAAATTTGACTTTTACCATGCAAGCCTTCATCTTATATGTGTATTTCTCGTTTTACAGCCCGCCCATTGGATGTTTTGTGCTTTCCTTGACATTGTAACAAATTTTTAAAGGAATTTTTTTTTAAGATTTATTTATTTGACACACAGAGAGAGAACACAGCAGGGGGAGCAGCAGGCAGAGGGAGAAGGGGAAGCAGGCTTCCTGCCGAGTAGGGAGCCGGATGCTGGGCTCCATCCAGGACCCTGAGATCATGACCTGAGCCAAAGGCAGATGCTTAACTGACTGAGCCATCCAGGTGCCCCTTTAACAAACTTTAATTTTTTTAATTTTTTATTTTTTTTAACAAACTTTTAATTGACACAGTTTTCTTACAAAATAAAAAGAATCAGCTGTATTTTTTAAGTGGCTTTGTGATGAGTAAATCATGCCAACTGCATGTTCTCCCTTTTTTTGTTGAGGTACTTAGAGCTGCTCTTGACATTCTAAAGTCCGAATATGCCAAGTTCAGGTGTCGCTGCTGCTGCGACCTTAAGAAGGAGCAAAGCGGTGAAGATGGATGGAACACAGGCTTCTCCCACAGTGTCAGAAAGAGATCACTGAGGAGTGTGTAAGCTTGGAAATCCTGGCTTGATGAATTAGTTATTTCAGTCTGTTCTAGTCCTGAGAAGTGACTTCAGACGCCTTGACAGGTTCATCCTTTGTAGAGCTGAGGGGGACAAACCTCAAAGGAGACAGTGGCGGAAGGTAGAGTTCAGAAATGGGCGGCGGGGGGGACTTTAAGATTTCGGGGATTAAAAGTACTAAAGCTGTAGATTATCTGCTTTAGATCCTTTCTGGAAAGAAATGGTAGGTAAATAGTTCATGTTGCATATTTAAACACGCGTAAAATATAGCATAAACAGTCTTGTTGGTAGGACATGTGCCACGTGAGGGAGCCACTTCACCGTTTGTCACTGCGGAATTATACCTGAGCAAACCAGTGCTGAGGTTTCTTAGATATATAATTACGACTGTATGTGCTTTGGTTGCTAGATCTGAAAAGTGCTGGTACTGCCGTTATTTTGTATAATAATTGTGTGTGTTGTCAAATCTTCTCCAGTTGTGGGTTATTGCAGACACCCCCTCGGTCCCTTGTTTCTGACAGAACTCTGATTCTGTGCAGGCCTCCACCGTCTCCCTTCCTCCATGGGCCTCGGCCAGGAAGGAGGTGAATAACTTGGTTTCACTCCATTGCTGTGGTCCGTTCCCAGTGCCGGCGATGAGTTTGCTCACGGGCTCGGGACAGTGTTAGGCGTTAGGGGAGGTCTGCTGGAGGGTTTCTGGGAAGGCCTTCATTGCTGCCAGTAAGCATGCGCAGGACTGTCCCTTTCCCATCTGCGGATTGCCCAAGGCGACAGTGATGCCCTAGAGCATGGCCACCATCTTAAATCCCTGAGGGGAAGTCATCCTAGGGACGGGACAAAGGATGTCAGAGTCCGGAGATGGAAAGGTCCTGGCTTCTTGATGATGCTTCTGGGGTGCTGTATTAACTAACCTTAGGGCCACCTTTATCACACTCTGACTCATCACATGAGAATATAGCTGAGTCCCTTTCGTGAGGGTTTTCTGTCACCTGCAGCCAGGCCATCTTCACAGATGAATAAATAAGATAAAATAAAAAAATAAAGCTCAAAGAGAACAAAGGTTATCACAACCATGAGTCATTTCTATCATATCTAAGAGTGACATTTTAGAATGTGTGATGAGATTTTTCTGCCTAATGCGATTTGTCATGAGTTTGTGTATGTTTATTCATCACTTCCTCCAGAGAGAGGCAGCCCCCATGAAGAGGACCGATGTCATCTAGTGCTCGTGGCAGGTTCCAGTTAGGATATGGGTTTGACTGCTTTAACGGAAGTGAAATAACAATGATTTTAAGAGGTTGTGAGATTGTTTCTTCTCTCCCAGAACAGTTTGGACTGGTCAAGGAAATGGGTCTGCCCCGTGAGGTCATCCAGGGTTCCTCTCTGATATGCCCTAGGATGTTGTCTCCATGGGCGTCAAGGAAGCTGGCTTAATAGCACCAGGCTGGTGATTCAGAGCATGGGAAACGGCCAAAGAGGAAGGTCAGGATGAGATGGGGCAGACAGCCTACTTTCGACCCAGAATTGCATGTAATACTTCCAATCCCAACTCATTGGCCCAGATTTGATCATATGACAACAACTAGCTGCAAGGAACACTGGAAAATATCATCTCTAGCTGGGTGGCCATCTATCCAGCGAAAACCTAGAGAATTCCCTTAGGAAGAAAAAAGAGCAAATAGACCGGGAGATGGAGATACCTGCCACATAATATGTCCTCTCCAGGGGGAGGCAGCACGTAACAAGGAGGGCATGCTGGATGCCTCTGGGTGTGAAGCAAGGATTTGAGTCACAAGAGCCAGTCTCCCCGAGCAGCCTGGAGCCTTTGCCAGTTCTTACCTGTCTTGGCCTCTCTTCTGGTCACCCGAAGGACTTGAATCAGGTGATGTTTAAAACCTCTCCCTACTCTGACCTTCTCTGGCAGGGTCCTGCAGGCATGCTGTTTCTAGAGTGGGGACAAAGAAGAGAGAGCAGGGTCGGTACCTCCTATGTGGGTCGTGGATATTAAAAAACCGCAGGAGAAGTCACTACTAACTTACTTGGTACTTAGTTAGGAGCTGGGTACTGTGCTGGGTCCCGGACACCTGTTCACCTCACTGTCCCTAACCCAGCATGTGAGGTGGAGCCTGTGGTTGTTCCCATTCCATTGATGGGGAAACTGTGGCTCCGTAAGGGTTTAAGAAAGGCTTGAGCCCCAGCCAACTGATCCCTGAGCCCACACGCTTAACTACATGTTGTGGGAAGGGCTGGGACATGATATGGGGTTTGTGGAGTGTGGCCAGATCATAGCGAACCATG
>CM053603.1:80458567-80513365 GCA_028646535.1 Procyon lotor
AGCACCTGAGAAGCGGGCGTGTGCCAAGAGCTAACTTGTTCTGTGTTGGTACACAGCTTGGAGCTAGAGTCAGGGTGCAGACCTGTCGGGGAGACACCACAACACAGAAAACACACAAGTGTAAAGGCACAGAGATCTTGTTTGGTATCTTGTCACCACGACATCATAACCTGTGCTCTTGAGTTTTGGTTTTCTGCCTGCATCTTAGAGACGCACGTGTCTGCCCTGCAGAGCGTGAAAGAGGTTGTGTCGAGGGCCCCACATGGGGGCTAGTTCAGACCGTGCTCTGTGAATGGAAACTGAGGGAACGATGGTTTTGAGCAGTTAGAAGTTCCTGGTCTCTGGAGAAGCAGAGCAAAGGTAGAAAGCTGCCGAGGGAGGTGCACGGGGAGCTGAGCATTGTTGTTCTGCCCAAGTTGGGTATGTTTTGAAAACACTGTAGCCAGTGTTCACAAGAATGTTGTTGCTTTCCACGCTCATCCCCTTGGGAGGTGGGCCAGGCAGCAGAGGTGGTCTGCGAGGGGGACAGAAACTGTGGTTCTGAGGCGCCTGGGTGGCTCAGGGGCTCCCTGCTCAGCGGGGCCTGCTTCTGCCTCTCCTCCCCACTCCTGTTCTCTCTCTCTCAAATATATGAATAAAATCAGGAAGGAAGGAAAGGAGGGAGGGAGGGAGGGAGGAAAAGAAAGAAAGGAACTGTGATGTGGATTTTACCTAGGTTGTTTGGTCCCTATGGGGAGGTTTACTGTTGAGCCATCAGATGAGCATTACCAAGAACACTCCCAAGGTCAAGGTGGCCCAGAGGCACCCAGGGTTAGCATTTTGTATCAGGGATCAGGTTTATCAGCATCAAGGGTTTACCTTCGTTGTTAGCACAGAAGGGACGACCTGTAGTACCACGTTCTGGCAGACCCACGCTCTTTCTCAAACTGTGACCTCAGCTCCTTGAGGGTTCATTATAGAAGCTAGTGTCCCTCACCAAGCAGAGTCTGCTGAGCTGCTTTCAGATCTCTGTGTGTCTTTCCAAACACTCTCAACTGGAGCTTATGAGGAATTTGAATTTTGGAAACAAAACATTTATTTGGGGTCCCAAGTACATTCGGTCCTGGGTGGGATGCGGGACCAACCAGGGTGGTATGCTGATTGGCCAGGGTGTTAGAGAGCTTGCCAGGCTGGCGAGTGCCCTCCAGGGCAAGGAGGAGTCACAGGCCATCTTGGGACACTAGGCACTGGTCCTTCCTCAGAGTGGTGACTGAAGGGACAGAAGCACTGAGCGTTTGAAGGTGTGACTTTGGGATCTGTTAGTCGGCAGGGACGCTGGCGGCCAGTGTGCAGGCCCATCGTGAGGGACAAGTGCACCTTTGTTAGTCTTTCAGCAAATATTCTCTTTTTGTAGACAGTCTGACAAACCCCTATCAAGGAGTGCTTCTCCAACTCCCTTGTGGGGTCCTTCCTGGGGTTAAGAGTTGGGAAACCAGGAGCTCTGGGGCTCGGGATCCTGCTTCGTTCCCTACAGATAGGTTAAAAAAAAATAGATACGAGAATTCTCATACCATCCAATTCACCCCAAGTGCACAATTCAATAGCTCTTAAAGATTTATTTATTTATTTGAGAGAGCACATGTGCACACATGAGGGAAGGGGCAGAGGGAAAGGAGAGAGAATCCCAAGCGGACTCCACGCTGAGCTCAGAGCCCAAAGTGGAACTCGATCTCCATCTCACGTTGCTGAGATCATGACCTGAGGCGAAATCAAGTGCCAGGCGCTTACCCCACCGAGCCACCCGGGTGCCCCCCAACGGCCTCTGGTATATGTATTCACAAAGTCGGGCAACCCCAACCCTCACTGCGTGAGCAAATGAGCCTTTGTCTGATTGTGTCTGTTGGGGCTCTGAAGGCGATTGTATTTGAAGGAGGAGAAGATGCCGCCACTAAAATCGGGTCTGAAATTATTGTCCTCATACTGTAACAAGTTGGACCTTTTCTGAAGAGAGTGTGGTCTTCAAGTTCTGTTTCAAGCCCCAGACAGAACCAGGAGAGAAACTTGACTGATAGGTTACACCCTCGAGCAGCCATTCAGTTTTCTCACAGCAGGAGAACAAAAGTTCAGCATTTTTGAAAGTCCTTTGGCGCAGCCCTAACATGGCGAGAGGAAATGAGAATGGGGAGAGGGAGACCCTGGACACAGCAGAAACAGGGTCACCGGTCCAGATGGGAGAAGATCTTTGGTTAGCAGATGGGGCCACTGAGTGGAGGGACAGATCCCCTGGCCTACTCCAGCCATCCCTAAAGGCATGACTGTGGGACACGTAGCAGGAATTGGCATTTAGGAGAACGATGAACATTTTTAAAAGACCAGAATCATATCAGCAAAATATTCACCAGAAAACACTGAAGTTATCGAAGTTGGTTGTCAGAATGGGCTGAGCAAGGGCTGGTGCCTAAAGAGACTTCATTGTCCAACCCACCGTTAGGTGCTGGATGAAACTCCTTACATTTTTCTTTGGAAAGGTCCTGCTGGGAAATGTCTTGCTCTGTGTTGATGTCAGATAAACGAAGCATTCAGGAACCAGTTTCCTCTTCTTAAGTCGAAGGGAGCGTATTATCGGCTGGACTCCTCTGGGGGCAACAACATGGGCCACGATTGTTCTGCAACAAGGGTGCACGCTTCTGCTGGAGGACTGGGCTAATGGGATTATTTTCAGTTGACAAACTCGGTTTTCCACCTCAGAACACATGTTTATTGCTTCTGTTTTGTTCACAGGACGTGTTCCCAATTGGAGGTGAAACCATGAAGAGAAAATAGAGCAAATAATAATGCTTTTCCGCAGTCGCTTCTTGCTGCTGCTGGCCCTGGCTGCCGTGCTGGCCTTCGTGAGCCTCAGCCTGCAGTTCTGTGAGTGTTGCCTGGCGCCGCTGAAGGGGGAAAGGGGAGGAGGGCTTCCTTCTGAGAGAGAGGGCCCTTGTGGGAGGATATAAGCAGTCCCCGAAGCCTTTGTTTTTCGAATGAACAAGGCAGTTTAAACAACCGAGTCTTTTTATTATTGGTACTAAGGGTGGATAGTTGTGTGTACAGATCCTAAAACTGCTAAGCTTTGTCCTGAGCGTCTTTATTGGCCATAAGGAATGGGAGGGCTCCCCAGGCCTCCTGAAACATTTCTGGCTTCTGCATAGATTCCTAACCTGCCTGCTTATTCCCAGATAATTGCATTCCCCAGGGGGAGACGCTGAGAGCGGCCCAGCCGGAGCCAGAGTGTTCAGCCTGCTGGTTGGTTCTTTGAGGGTCGGGTGTTTGCTGTTCAGTGAGCCATGGGGCCGCAGTCTTTGGGAGGGCAGGGGAACTAGGTGCCAAACTCAGTCTCCTGGGCAGCGGGGAACATGTGCAGAGTTTGCGCGGTGAGGCAAGGGCGGGCCGATGAAGCCAGTTCACAGATCTCAGCGCCCTGCGCTGTGTCCTCCACTGGGCGCCTGTGTCCAGGGTCGGCCCCAGAGCTGCGTGCCCCACTGCTCCCCCAACAGTGGCCATCCTCAAATGCAGATCTGGCCCCGGAAGCTCCTTGGTTGTAACACTGCAGGGGTGGCCCATGGTGCCCAGGAGGCTCTCTGTCCTCCAGGGGCCCCTCTCTCACACCGAATTGCTTGGCATTCTCTACACATTTCCTCTTCTCTGTGCCCAGATCCCACAGGCCCCTCTGCCTGGAACGCCATCCTCCTCACGTCCCTCCTATCCTTTCCTCCGTCTGATTCGCTCAGTCTTCTCCTCCTCTAGGGACCTTCCAGGAGTCCCCCCACCTACCCCTCAGCCAGGTCTGATGTTTCTTTGACGTACTTCCAGAATGCCCTAAACCCATTCCCCTCCTCACAGTAACCCTGTGGAGCTCTAATGTTCAGTTCTTGTGTCTCTTCCTCCCATCACACTGCTCTCCGAGAGCAGGGACTATATCCTTTTTCCCTCTCTATCCCAGGAACTGAGCTACCTACCACACAGTAGGTGTTTCATGACTGTTTTGTTTTTTTTTTTTTAAAGATCTTATTTATCTATTTGACAGAGAGAGAGAGATCCCAAGTAGGCAGAAAGGCAGGCTGGGGCGGGTGGGGGGGTGGGGAAGCAGGCTCCCCATTGAGCAGAGAGCCCGATGCAGGGCTCTATCCCAGGACCCTGAGATCATGACCTGGGTCAAAGGTAGAGGCTTTAACCCACTGAGCCACCCAGGCGCCCCTTCATGACTGTTTATTAAACAAATGAATGAATGTCCACCTGCTCTGCAAAGCAGGCTGACCCTAATTCCCTCTCCTTCTGGCGCTGTATATGTGAAGCTGAGAGTGTCTATACGACGCCCAGAATTGTGTTTTTGCTGTCACCTGCCTTCCCTCCATTTTACCACCACACCCTGATAGATGGGAGATACGCGGTTGGTGCCCGTCCCTGCCTGGCTCGGCTCTGTGAGGAGGTGGCGCTTCTGTTGCAGTTTGAGTGATGGAAAGAAGGGCGGGCGGCTTGGCAAGTGGGAGGTTCTGAGAGTGCTGAGGGATGTGGGAAAGACTTGGCTTTGGGAGTAAGTGGTTTGAAGAGAGGAGGCTTCGAGCACATTTCCGCTGAGACACCTCCAGTGTGTGACATACTCCATGCACACGTCTGGTACCCATGGCAGGCTGTTCCTAACACGAAAGACAATTAAAAATACTCATCTCATCCTTCCACAATAGGAAATGAGGTCAAGAGTAGGTGGGCATAGGAAGTTTAAAGATACTCCAGATGGTTAATGAACCGTAAAATACGAATCCTTTCCAAAAAGCGTGTTAGGACTCTCAGTAGTTTAATTGTTCATAACTTTTCATTAAAAATTTTCCATCCTTTGGCTGGGGAGGTCGGAGGTTACAGTCCGCCTTGGTTTTTTCTTCTGTGAAGCTGACAGGATCGGAGATGGGAATGTGGGTTACTTGTGTTTGCTGCGTTTCTCTTGCATGAGGTGGTTTCCACGTCACTGAATTGGCCAGTGTGTTTTGCTTATATAACTCTTCTGAAAGTACCTTCTGTTTTAGGAGAGCCAATTTTCAGCCATACTTATTTTTAAGGAAAATTTTGCAGGGTAAATTAGCCTGCCTGGGTTGGAGCTCTTTATTCTTGGATACGTTGGAGTTCGGAAAGATATTAAGATATGGATGTTCTTGCTGCTCTTCTACTTCTAGGTAAACTAACTTTGGAACTTACCCATTTCTGTAGATGTGGAGTTTAATTGCTTTATTTAATTGCGTTGTGGCTCGCTGGTTATTATGGTGTAAGGAACTGCACTAATTGGTAATACAAAAAATATACGTTTAACATTTGTGTTTTCATTTTTACCCTAAAATATATGGACTTTTTTTTCATCATTTCTTTTGACTAATTTTTGAATAAATACCAAATTAGCACATTTTATTATTTTAGGTAATGTATGTGAAGCGATCCGATATAACTTGGTTTTTCTCAGGGTTTAAGTGAACCAGTATAGTTTTATTTGCTTTCTGCAATGATCATGTATTTTATTTTGTCTTGTTGGCTTTTTCTGATGTTTTGAATATGAGAAAGTTGTGAACCGGGTTGCAATTTAAAAATCAGGTTGTTTAAAGAAGCATTTCTTTTTCTTGGTACAGAGAGTGGGTCTGTGAACCCACACATATTTATTAAGTGCTTATGTGTGTCGGGCATTTTTCTACAGTGTCGGGGTAGAGGTGGATGAAAAGGATATAAAAAGGTTAAGATACAGTTCATAGTTTCTCAAAATATGTTTGTTTTAAATAGTACTAATGACTTGCTCTAGGCTAACAGCCTTTAATGAAAATCATTCATTTTGTATTTTCAAGTCCTGGATATTTTTGAGTTTGGAAATAGGGAAATGCAGAAATTCCTGATTTTCAACTTGTAGAAGGGAACAAGTAAGACGTACCTCTCTTTAGTTATTCTAGTTAAAATGTGTACGTGTGTAAAAATTACTTCTCGGATTAAGGGGGACTGCTTTAGGGCAACAGGGCAAAGACCACCAGAATGTAAAGACTGGATGAGTTGTTCTCCTTTTTCTGTTTTTTTGTAATTGCCCATTTTCCTCCTTCAACCCAGCCTTTCCTTAATTCTTATTTTGTGCTCTTTTCACCACGTTCCAACCGGCATTCCCAAAATGGCGGGACGCAGGCGCACGCAGGCTCCAGACCGACAACCTTGGGTTTGAGTGCTGCCTATTACTTGGCAGCCGTGTGCCCTGGGGCAAGTCGGACCTCTCTGTTTCTTCTTCCATAAAATGGGATGAGCTGTGGCCACTACAACCTTGCTGTGAGAACAGGGACCTAGAGGGAAACCCCTTGGCCTGTGGAAGTGTAGTGGGTGTAACCCTCGTAAGCAGTAGCACAGAGTGCCATCACCGGCTACCATCCTCAGAAACCAGGGCTCTTGGGGTCCCAAAGGCTGCCAAGGCTTGTGTTCCTTCAGGCACTTGTCAGGGAGGAGGCTTCTGAACTGTATCATGCTTTTATTTGTTTCTGATCAGAGCTCATTGGCCATGAAAGTGGCCAGTCTACACTGGGCACGTGGCTCTGTATCTGAGGGTGATTTTCCTGGGCAGGGCCCCAGTTGACCAGAGCAGCTTCTGAGGAAAATACCAAAGATGGCCTGGGGGTTCAGATCCCCAGGCAAAAGAGAGAAGGTTACCCTGCAGCAGTGAAAGCCAGGGCTGTCTTCAGTATCTGAAGAACCTTTTCTTTTCTTTCTTTTTTTTTAAGATTTTATTTATTTATTCATAAGGGAGAGAGAGAGCAAGAACAAGCAGGGGGAGCGCCAGGCAGAGGGAGAAGGAGGCTCCTTGCAAGCAAGGAGCCCCATGCAGGACTCAATCCCAGGACCCCAGGATCATGACCTGAGCCTAAGGTAGACACTTAACTGACTGAGCCACCCAGGCATCCCTGAAAAGCCCTTTCTGCAAGAGTCAGACTTGTTCTCTGTGGCCCGGGTGACTATGGGGATACGTTCCAGTGAAGCACAAGGTGGAGCGTCCTAAAAGTCAATGTTGCACAGAGGTGGAAAGCATGAGGTGCAAGCTCTGGAGTGTTGCTCTGTGAAGAGGAGAATTTTAGGCAGGTCACCAGGCCTGATTGCATTTATATATATATGTATATGTGTATATATATATATGTATGTATATGTATGTGTATATATATGTGTATATATATTTCAAAAGATATTATTTATTTATTTGACAGAGAGAGATCACAGGTAGATAGAGAGGCAGGCAGAGAGAGAGGGGGAAGCAGGCTCCCCGCTGAGCAAAGAGCCTGATGCGGGGCCCGATCCCAGGACCCTGAGATCATGACCTGAGCCGAAGGCAGAGGCTTAACCCACTGAACCACCCAGGCGCCCCCAGATTCAATCCAGATTGCTTGGATTGAATCCTTGTCCTGCCGCTTACCAGCTGGTAACCTGGTGAGTCCTGCCATGGTGACCTCAGCCATGTTATTTACCCTCTCCCTGCCTCAGTTTCCTCATCTGTAGAATGGGGATAACGATAGTCCCCATTTCACAGGGTTAGTAAAGGATTCGGTGAGCTCCTGTTTTAAGACACCCAGAACATTGCCTGGCACGTAGTGATCTCTGTAGGCGTGTTTGTTAACTAAAATGATTTAGGGATCCTTTACGGCAGGGTAATATGGGAGGAGAGAGGACAAGACGCTAATCCAGTCTGGGAATTCATGGAAGACTCCCCAGCAGAGGTGACGTCTGAGCTTCATCCTTGAGGGGTGAGTAGGAGTTGATCATGAAGGAAGGAGGGAGAGGCATTCCTGCAGATCAAGATGTGGGTGCAGAGACAGAGTGAGAGAGTAGGACCCAGTTAGTCGCCTGTGCGTAGCTATTAAGTTGGACAAATGCTGGGGCCACCTCCATCACTACATTATACTCTGAAGGCTATGGGGAGCCCCTGGAAGCAGGAGACCGATGGCTTGGAGGGACCACAGACCAGGACTTGTCTGCCCATGTGTGGTCTCCTGAGCACCTTGAGGAGATGGCTCTGGAAACTTGTAAAGAATGCCTGTTCCACAACCAAAAAAGAGCCCGTTTTGTGCCCCTCCCTACAGAACCAGAATTTTGGCAGGTGTGGGACCCAGATGCACTTTTGACATGCTCCCTGAGTGAGTCTAATAAGCACAGATCCTGGGCTCTCCCTGTACAGAGGCTGATGGGAGGGTGAAGCTGGGCGGCAGCTCAGGCAGATTTCCCTCCATAGAAGGCTGAGGGGGCACCTTGAGGGTATTGGCCGTGGAAGGAGGATTTGCAAAGCCAAAGCGGCAGGGGATGCTGTGGGACTCTGAGCTAATGGGGTGCTGGAGTGAGCCGGCGTGAGGAGAGGGGAGGAAGACCCCACCATGACACACAGGAGCCTGGCGTGGGTAGTTGAGCAGATGCCTCGTTCACATGAACGTCTCATCTCCACTGGGATGAAACACGCCGAAGGCTTAATGAAATGCCCAGAACATGGCTTGGGAGGTAACCGTGTGGGGCCCATGGCTCCCCAGGTCTGGATAAGGCCCCAGCATGGGGACAAGTCGGGTGTGGAGCAGGACAAGCGGTTGGAGGTGTTGATGAGGTATCTGAGGGTCGCCAGTACTGTGTCTTGCCGGGAAGTGGTTTCAGGATCCGAGCCCAGGAGAGACCCCACTGGGGGCCTTTGTGCTCACTGTTCCCGAAGCCATGACCTGGGGAGACCAGCATGTGGAAGCCACTCTGGACTGATGGTTTGGTTGGTCCCAACCAGTGTTTTCACATTTTTGTATGTATGTATGTATGTATTTATAGATTTTATTTATACATTTTTGTATTTATTTACCAGTGTTTTGGAACTTAGACAATTTCATGTAAACTTCCAGCCCCTCTTTAAAAAAGGAAAAAAAAAAAAACGAAACAGACTGTCCAGCCCGCCAACACCCACGGTCCCTTCAGGGACAGTGGCTGGAGCCATCAGCTGGGTTCTGGCCGCCCCCATTGAGGGGAGTGCAAGCTCTTCCTTTCTCTGTGGTCTCCACTTGCTGAAGCCTGTCACCGTGGGAGTTTGTGCCCCATGGTACCGGTCAGAGGAAGAAGAGGACAGGACAAAGATGAGATCTGGGCAGACAAGGGAAGGGGGGCCATGGAGGAGACAGAATGGCAGCAGAGAAGTGGGGCCCCAAGGAGCCTCAGCTTAATCAGCTGTGTGTGTGTGTCTGTGAGTGTGTTCAGTAGGCACCCCAGCCAAACCAGCCTGTGTGGGTGTGCATGTGTGGTGTCTGTGAGTGGTAGTGTGTGTATGTGATGTGTATGTGTGGTGTGCCCGGTGCATATGAATGAGGTGTGTCAGTTGTGTGCGTGTGGTACACGTGTGCAGTGCATGTGAGTGGTGTGTGTGTGTGGTGTGTGTGTGTGGTGTGCCTGGTGCATGTGAATGGGGTGTGTCAGTGGTGTGTGTGTGGTACACATGTGCGGTGCATGTGAGTGGTGTGTGTGTGTGTGTGTGTGTGTGTGTGGTGTGCCTGGTGCATGTGAATGGGTGTGTCAGTGGTGTGCATGTGGTACACGTGTGCAGTGTGTGTGAGTGGTGTGTGTGTGTGTGTGTGTGTGTGTGTGTGTGTGTGGTGTGCCTGGTGCATGTGAATGGGTGTTTCAGTGGTGTGTGTGTGGTACATGTGTGCAGTGCATGTGAGTGGTGGGTGTGTGTCTTTAGTAGTTTCCCTGGTACCTGTCTTCCCACAGAGCCAGCGTTTTCCTGCAGCCCCACACCTCTCCCCTTTTACGTGCTGCTTTGGATCCCTTGTTCTCTGAGAAAGAGCATAACCAAGCTTTGCTACAACAGCAAAGCTGTTGTGAATTGGAAGAAAATTGCCTCTGAGAAGGAGAGTGAGGAGCCCCTGAAAGGTGCCTGGGTGTGGCTTGGCCCGCTGTCCATAGGCGGCTGTCGGCTCTCACAGCTCCCACTCTCTGTGGGCCCCCTGAACTCCGTGGTAGATGGCGGCGGGGATTTTGCTGAGGCACAGATTTGGATACTAAGAGCTGAGTGTGAGCTCCTGGCTGTGGGGCAGGCCCGGCCCTGCCAGCCAGCCAGGGGGCTTTGTCACTCCTGCTCTTCATTCTGTGTCTGTTTTATGGAGAAAAGCGTGTGCCCCAGGGGTGTGTGTGTGAACTGGGGATTCGTGAAGATTTTAATGTTTTCGTGGCAAAGGTTTGGGGATGCAACCCTTAGAATGCCAGGGGTCCTATGTGTACTCTATTATTTGGGGTTCTTTTTAAGGTTTATTTAGAGAGACAAATAGTGCACGAGCAGGGAGAGGGGCAGAGGGAGAGAGAATCTCAAGCAGACTCCCTGCTGAGCACAGAGCCCAACACAGTGAGGGGGGGCTCTATCTCAGGACCCCGAGACCATGACCTGAGCCGAAACCAAGAGTTGGTTGCCCAACCGACTGAGCTACCCAGGCACCCCTGTGTACTCTATTTGAAAAGCCACAGTAAGATTCCTCTTGGGATTTTATTTTGGTGAATTGGAGTCAGAAAGAATGAGGAATTAAATATGAGGGCTTGCATTTTTAGCCTAAGAATTTCTGTATATTATATCCCAAACTCATCGTCACTTAAGTTTTACATTTAGTATTTTGTTTTTACTTCAGTTCTTTTCTTGGAGGTTTATTTTCTGTTTGATTTCTGAGTTTCAATTTTGCTTTTTCTCTGAGTGTTTCCCGTCCAACTGCCCCACAGAGTTAAATAAATATCTGTGGGTGAAAAATTCTGTAGGTGTCAAAATTAAGTGTGACAAATCAGCTTTCATCCTATGTCTTATGTTTTAGTTACGTGGCGGGGGGGGGGGGAGCAGAGTATCATGTAGCAGGCCCTTCCATGAGCTAAAAATGGACATATTTCTCGTATTCCTTGGGGGTGGGGAGGACATGTTTCTCTTCTCTCTCTTTTTCACCTTCCTCTCTCTCTCTCTCCCCGTCCCTCCTCCTCTCTCTTTCTTCCCAGTTTCTGATCTTAGAGTACATATGGGAATACATGTGTGTGTCCACAGTATTGGCAAGAAGGGAAGCTCCCATCGTAGAGAAGAGATTATCAGGGCTGGTGAGTAAAACAAGAGAATGTTAGTAAAAGTAGCCAGTGAACTCAGGGAGAGCATCTTCATATGCCAAGACTGTGTGAGGAGAGGGACAAAATAGGAGAGAAAGCGGGAGGATGTTTACATTGGAGTAACCGCCGTGGAGGGGAGCCAAGGACGCGGTGGGAGTTTGCCCAGGTGGGGGGGATTTACTCCAACTGCACTGATGAACTTGCCCCCCCCCACTCCCTGTTGTCTTGGCAACAGAGCACCTGCTCCAGGCTGGATGACATTATAAAAAACAAGCAAACAAACAAATGAGAAAGTCCACCTTGACCTGAGGTCAGTGGTAATCAGAGGTGGAGCCTCTGGTCCCTATAGCACCCTGCCCCGAGGGAAGGGTGCCCCCCCCACCTCCTGGGGGTTCCTGAAACTGTCAGGAAAGAGGTCTGGAGGGCAGAATCTGGATCTGGAATCTGAGGGAGCCTCAGGCCACACCCAGAGAGAGCCCTGAGACTGGTGCCTCACGCACCCCGCAGAGCCCGGCTGCCTCTGGGCGGGAGGGCCCGGGAGTCAGCCACGGCCCATGGCCCCTCTCTGACCTGTCTGGCCTCGGCCGCACCTCACATCATGCCCCTCCTTGGCTCCCTCCCTGGCCCCCTCCTTGGCTCCCTCGATGGCTTTCCTGTGTCATCTGAGGGGCTGGACCCCACTGCCCGGAGGTGGCCTCCGGGGGAACCTGGAGCCCAGTCAGAGCTCTGCTGGAGGGTGGCCTGGCCGGTCCATCCAGATGCCTGAGGGTGCGGGCCCCTCCCTCAGCATTGTCTCTCCAGGCATGCGGCGGGGGGCTTCCCGAAAGCACACCCTCATTCCTGGCCGCCTCTTCCTCGTGATCCTTTCCACAGAAGGCAGATGACCAGCCGCCTTCCTGGGCATTTGGTTTGGTGGCTCCATGGGGTTTAGTGCTCAAAAGGTAGGCCTTTGAGACCCGCAAGACTTACTTGTTCCTCTTGAGGGGAGAGGAACCGATGTCCTTGGGCCTTAGTGACTCTCCTCAGAGCAGGGGCGGAAGCACAGGTCTGACCTCGGGCAGGACATCCAGCCACACGTACGCACTAAAATATAGACTGTGGGTTGTTCTGGCTGATAAGATTATGGGTGATTTTCACTTCTTTTTATACCTTAGCATTGAATGGCTATTTTAGGATGAACACATGTTTATGTGAGTTGTAAAGCTCCCTTTTCATTTTGGAAAAACAAAAAAAAATCTCCTATCAAGCGTGTCAAAATCAGAAACCTATTTCCAGGCACATTGAGTTGTTAGCCTGAGTCCACAGCTATCAGCATCGTCTCGTGTGGTTTTGGGGGTTCCTGTGAACCCTCAGAATGCAAATTTAGAAGCTTGTGTATGCAGCCCTTTTTCGGGGTTGAGGAGCAGTAATTTTATCAGATTCTCAAAGGGGAGGCAGGGGGAATTGGGGCCATGAGATGGTTAAGGATGGCTGAGGTTCTTTTCTCACTTCTTTCTGGGGGCCTGTCCTTGGATTTCTCTCTGATTTCTAGTTTCTGTCATGGTTTGGAGCCCTTGGGTCCTTCTGTCACTTGATCGAAAGGACTCTGTTTGGGCCCGGCCAGTTACCAGTTGCCTCAGAGGATAGTGAGGTTTCCTGTCCCCTCTGGGAGGCCGCAGCTGGGCTCAAGCTCAGACCACCATGAGAACCCTGGCCCTGTCTATGCTCTGGCAGTCCGTGCACTTGGGGCTCAGTGGCTGACGTCAGAGGGAGGGTCAAGCGCAGGGGAGAATAGAGCTTGGGAACAGCCCAGGGCAAAACCTCCAGCCTGTTCCATGCGCTGCGTCCCAGCCCTATGAGCCATACCTCTGGTGGTTTGCTGGCTCCCTAAATGGGACCAGGCTTATAACTGGCACCAAAACCATTTACTAGATTCCTATCTAACAGTGGTTCCCCGTGGGACAACAAGAATAGCTGAGAATGAGCAGAACAGGAAGGGTTGGTATTGTATTGGGGCCCAAAGCGGCTAGGTCAGAAAGGGTAGATTCAGCTGTTTGATCTTGCCCATGTAAAACCAAGTTTCTCAAAGTATGCAAACGTGGACTTGATTTCCACCCTCACCCCTAAGCGTGATTTCTACTCCTGTCTCTAAAATCAAATGGCCAAAGGCAAAATAACCGAATGGGTCTTCATCTGGTTTATATTTGAGAATTACTCACACATTTTTTTTTTTTGACAGAGAGAGATCACAAGCAGGCAGAGAGGCAGACACAGAGAGAAGGGGGAAGCAGGCTCCCCGCTGAGCCGAGAGCCTGATGTGGGGTTCGATCCCAGGACCCTGGGACCATAACCCAAGCCAAAGGTAGAGGCTTTAACCCACTGAGCCACCCAGGCGCCCCTACAGACATTTTTATATTCAGTGCAGGGCAGAGGTACCAAGGACCTTTAAGACAACTTGGTGGATTGAAGGGCACTGATTCCCTCAGTGAATTGTGGGAACTGGCCCATATAGCAAATCATTATTCTTTGGGAGGCCGGGGAAAGAGACAGAATTCAAGAGCCTTTGAATTATTGGGGGTTACTAGAACTAGGGGTATTTTAGCTTATAAGAAGATGACATCTTGGGGGCATCTGCTAGGCTCAGTCACTAGAGCATGTGACTCTTGATATCAGGGTCATGAGTTTGAGCCCTCGTTGGGTGTGGAGCTTACTTAAAAAAAAAAAAAAAAGGTGCCATCTTGGATAAGCTGGATGTATTTAAAGGAGCCAGGAAAGCTGCTAAAATTGGGTGGTTGAGAGGGGACAGGAGACTGGTTCATTGTGCTTCTGTGAAAGGTGTGGACACAGAGGGTCAGCATCCCTTCCAGATCCCAAGTTGAAGGGAGCACCTTCTGAGAGCCTGGAAGTAGCACTCTCAAGGGGACAGACATGCAAATAGCACTTCTTCATCCCTTACCGCATGGCTGGCACCACGCGGTGTCCCACAGGGGACGTCTCGGGCCATCCACGCCGCCACTCTGATAGAGATGCCATCATCCTCATATTACGGGGGGGAGGGCATGAGGTACAGTGAGGCAGGAGGATTTGCCCAAGGTCATGCAGCTGGGAAGTAACAAAGTCAGGGCTTGTACCCACATTTGTGACTCAATAGCCCGCAGCCCCCTACCACCTCCCCGCATTCAGAACCATGGACAGCCATGGCAGCACAGGTGACCAAGGACAGACTTTAGTGGCCCTGGAAATGAGAAGCCCCAAGATGTGACTGCTGTCCGCTGGGGAGATGACCAGCTCAGCACTTCCAGGCTCTGGAGCCAGGAGGGTAAAAGGCAGATGGCGGGGCCATGCCTTTGGCCTCATGAGGGTCTTTGCTGGCGTGGTCAGTGGGGTGACTCAGGCAGCTGAGCCGGCGGTGGAGGGGAGCCAGCACTTCCACTCCTTTGAAGGCAAAGGTGTTTGCCTTCACCGGGACACCTGTGGATCCCTGACACCTGATTTGGATCTGCCAGGATATCAGTGTAATGAAAGGAGGAGCTGACAACTGAACCACATAGGCCCAGGGACAGTAGGAAGCAGCCTACAGCCTCAGTTAGGGATGGCAGGAGGCCACCTGACTTCTTACGAAACTGCTGCTTCTACATGGGGAAGCCTTTCTTTCATGGAAGCGCCCTCGTTGGCACAGATGGCTAGACTCGGGTCCCTGGCAGTTTGGCAAGGACAGGATCCTAGAGAAGCAGCATGGCAGCCCTCCACGGGGCCACTGGGTTGGTGCGGGGCAGGGGAAGTGTCCTTCCAGAGAAGGAAGGGAGAATGCAGTGATCTGACCCCGGGATGGGAGCCCCCACAATGCTCAAGCAAGTCAGATCTGAGGCGCCTGTGAAGGGCTTGCATACGGGAGGTTCCTAAGGCTTGAGCTAGTGGAGGAAGGCCAGATGTGCAGATAGATGTTTGTCCCCTGTCCTGGACCTGAGCCCTGATATGGGGAGGTGAGTTAGAGACTGTGGGCGTGGGCTTGGATGCAGCCCACACCTAGTGGAGGGGCTCTAACCTGTCCTCGAGTGAGGCGGAGCCTCCCTGGTAATGAGCTGGCTACAGACACCTGGCTATAGGACCACCTGCCGATCCTGTGGGTCACTGAGTCTGTCCAAGTAACTGAGGTGGCCCGACACCCAAGGCCAGCAGGGGCTTATGGCCTCAGGGCCTGCGCTGATGAGTAATAACCTGCTCCTGACCCTGGGCCCTTGCCCACCTTTTCTCTGTGCGGTGAAACACTTCATCCAAAGCGTGGAACCCAGCACCTGGCTCAGGGTGGGCCTCCAGTTCAACAAGCTGTGTAAGGGGGCCTGCCCTGGGCTGGTCCCACGGGGAATATAAAGATGAAAAAAGACATAGCCCTGACCCTCCGGATGTTTGGAATGGCCCATTTACCAGCTGTGCCCTGTTTCTGGGTACTGTTGTGAGCCAAGATGCCAGCAAGGACCGGGAGTGGGGGAGCCAATGGAAGAGGGATGTTGGGATGGGCTTCCCGGAGCAGTGACCCCAGGGTCATTATGGAGTTGGTCAGATTTGGGGAACAGTGGTGGGATGAGGGTGGTTAGACACAAAAGGAGGGGTGTGGAGGAGAAACACCATGTGGCAGGGGGGGCAGCACTGGGCAGTTCAGGACAGTGAGAACTAAGTTGGGGGTGAGGAAGTAGGGGGGCTTTGGGGGAGACATCTTGCCCCCTGGCTTCTGTGCATCGGAAGCTCCCCCAAATGTCTAGCATCTAGAGGACCCATCAAGGGGCCCTGTGTGGATCGGCCCTGCATCCTGGTGACTCAGGAGGGTGCAAACAGCATGGGGTGATCTCAGTAGCTCGTGGGTGAGGCCAATAGGCCCAGATGCCAGGGAAGTAGTGGATGAAATCTTTCTGGACCAAAGGCCTCTGATTATCACCCAGTCTCTATCTGTGTCTTTCAGACCACTGCTTCCTTGGGTCATAAATGGGTCCCTTGGGTCCAACCACCATGGTTCCTTCTTATTCCACTGGGCCACTTAATAAAAATACCATTAACGGGGTAGCTTATAAACAAGAGAAATTTATTTTTTTCTGTTCTGAAGACTGGGAAGTGCAGGATCAAAGCAGTGGCAGATTCAGTGTCTGTGAAGACGCACTTCCGAGATGCCTTCTTGGAAGGCATGGTGGAGGGCCAGGCAGGAGGTTAGTCGTCGGGGTCTCAGTTATAGGGATGCTAATCCCATTTGACCTAATCATCTTCCAAAGGCCTCCTCTCCCAATACCATCGCATTGGGGGTTAGGGCTCCAACATGTCAATTTTATGGGGACACCAACATTCAGTCCAGCAGTTCCGAAGCAGTGGCCCCATAGGCCTTACCCCGTGCGCTTACAGGTAAGCCAGCAAACCTGTGCCCTGTGTTCCTGTGTCACTCAAACGTTCACGTGTCCTTAGCTTCACCTGTGCCTGGCCCAGACTCACAGGAAGTGTGCCCACAGGCATGGGCAAGGGGCCAGAATCTGGCCCCATTTCATGAACGAGCAGAGTTAAGGACTGAGGGTTGCCACACAGCCAGAATTGCTGGGTCATTAAGATGCTGCCTTCAGGCATATACTTTTCTCCTTCCCTTGCTCTGGCCCAAATCCCCCAGTGGTAAATTACCTCTAGACACTTGAGCTTGTGTGTTAGCAGTTCTGGCCATTTCCAGCTGCTAGGAAGAAAGTGGCTGCAGGGCCATCCAAAGGACTAATTTTGAGTTGATGAAGGACCAGTTCCATAGCTCTGTGATGGTTGTTTTAATACAAGTAAGGAATGAAAATATCCTGACAAGAGAAGTGTATCTAGATGTTATGGAAAGACACAAAAATATGTCGGTACATAGAGGAGGTATGTAAGACATGCTTACTGTAAATGTGTATGTGTGTAGACCTGTAAAACAATATAGACATTTATGGAAAAACCAGTAAAATACTTCTTTGCACCCTGTCCCACCCATACCCCAGAGGAAACCACTACTGCATTATAATGGATGTCCTTATAGACATCATTCTGTGCATTTACATAATAAACCAGTGCCTGTATAACTGTACATTTATAGTCTGTTTTTCTTATCCAGTAACTTGGTTTTTCACCTCACTTCGTTTACCTTTGATTCTTTCCCATTCTCTTTAATTGTAGCAGAATATTCCCCAATATGGATGTAACTTTCTGTTCTGTTAATGGCGGATGCTTAGTCGATTTCCCTTTTCCATTATTACAAACAGCACTGCAGCAAATCTCCTTGGCCACACAGCTTTGGGATTGGAATTGATGTCTGATGAGTAGATTTCAAGATGTAGAGTAACGGGATCAGGGATAAGGCACATACAACATTTAGGGGATATTTCTGAATACTTCCAGAAGGTTTCTATTTCCACTCTCACGTGCGGTGTGGAAGTGAGTTTTTACACCCGAGCCAGCACTGCTATTATTATTAAAACATGACGTGCTAGTCTGATAGGCAGGATCGGAGATGGCTGTTTTAGTTTGCATTTAAGTATGAATAATGTTGGACGTCTTTTTGTATGTTCATTGCCATTGGCATTTGTTTTTCTGTAATCAGCCTGCTCATATCCCCTACCGATTTTTTAGTTGTAGGAGCTCATCTGTATTTTGGATAGTAATAATTTGTCTGTTATGTACATTGCAGTTGTTTTCCTTTCAGTGGATTGTCTTTTACCTTCATTTATGACATCTGTTTGCCAAAGGGAAGTCTTAAGTATTTATTTAGAAGAATCTGTAGAAGGAGCTAGGGAATTGAAACGGATTTAGACAGGTGGTTGGACCCTGTTTTAGCTATTGTTCAAATGTATGTATGTATATTCTGGTGATTAATAAACCTTTTAGAAATTAAATGATACATGGGCACAGCTATTTCTGTATACTTCCTCAGCTGGTGGATGCTAAAAATACAACTATCATTGTGTAGAGAGTTCCGGAAAATCTGTGATGCTGCAAAGAGGTTCCCCACACATGGAAAAGTTGGGGACCATTGACCCAGAAGATGGACTTACAGCTGCTTATAAGTAATTGATAAAGTCTATTAGTCAGGACTCATTTGGTCGAAAGTAACTAAAGCCCAACTCCAACTAGCTTAAGCAAGAAGGGTTATGTACGATGTACATAACTGGGACATCTGAGAGACGTTCTGGCTTCAGCCACATCTGAACCCAAGGTCTCCCAAGAATAGATGTTCTCAGGTCTTTCTATCTCTCTCTGATTAAGTCTCTGCATTTGTTGGTCTGCCTTATCTCTACTCAGCATTAATTTCTCCCACTGCAGACGGAGGCTCTGTGAGGAAGGACAGGTAGCTGGGGTAGCCGCAGGTTTCCATTCTTAGAGATCAACATACAAAAGAGACCCTTTTCCAGTGTGTGCACAGAACCTCTGTCAAGGGAAAGGAGACTAGTCGCTCCATCACTGTCCTCATTGACTCGGTCACATGTCCACCCCCAACCAGGGGCAAGGACACGGGGAAGGAGCAGTTCACCCACAGAAAGAGGGATGCTAGATGACAGATTGAGCTTGACATCCAGATGCTAGATGACAGACAGGGCCCACGCATGATATCCAGAAGGGTGGGGGGGAGAACCTGGCCTGGAGGCAGAGGAAAGAGCTTGACATGGGGCTCCATTCCCCACTTCTGCCTTGGGCAGCCACTGAGCACCAGGCTACCTCCTCTGTAAAGTGGCCTTGTGAGGATTAATGAGTGATCCCTGCCATTGGGCTCTTGGGGACCCCAAGGTGCAAAGCAGATGATACCAAATGAGATCTCTCAGCACATCTAGCCCCTCGTAGGTGCTCAGGAGGTGATGGTTTTCCTCTCTGGTGCTTACCAGAATTCAAAGGGCGTTAAGAATAAGGTAACCAGGCTGCACGAAATTCTTCCTTTACCACTGGAGCGAGGCCCGTTTCTCCGAGGTGGCTCACTTGCTTTTGCACAGCTCATTGTTGGTTGGGAGAAGGTAGTGGCCTTGAGAAAGACGCAGGGCACAGTGGGGGCTCAAGAAACAGTTCTTGATAAGAAGCTAACCCCTGGCTGGACTGAAGTCCACCCTAGTGCTGAGGGAGGAGGAGAGTTACTCGGTGGAAGTCCGGCCGCACTCTGGGCCCCCGTGGCTGGCCTGGTGCATCCCCCTCCCCCGCCGTGACTACACATGTCATGACCTGCTCTGCTTCCCTTGCAGTCCACTTGACCCCAGTGTCCACAGCTAAAAATGGAGTGAGTAGCAAGAGTCGAAAGAGAGTCATGCCTGAGCCGGTGACAGAGCCCCCCGTGACGGACCCCATTTACGAAGCTCTCCTGTACTGCAACATTCCCAGTGTGGCCGAGCGCAGCATGGAAGGTAGGCCTGCCCGCGCCGCCCAGCGTGGCACCTGGACCCACACCCCTCTGGGGACCAGTAGTTCTTCAAGCGGCACAGCGTGGTAGGAAGGAGCAGGTCGCCTGGGCTCACATCCTGCAGCCGCCACCGGGCTGTGCCCTTGAATGAGTCCTCAGGTCTTAGCTTCCTCATCTGTGAAATGGGCATAACTAGCAGTCCCTACTCATAGGGCTGCCCGGAGGCTTCCGTAACTGCTCTGAACAGCACGTGGCTCACGAGAGGCCCTCCACACGCATTCACCATCATGGTTTCCGTTGAGGTACCAGAGATGGAAAGGTAGGCTTGACGGACTCTGGGGCGTCACCCCCTTCTACCCTCCTTTCCAGTAAACTCTCTTGGGTCTTTGCACATCCACAGGATGCAGGATGCTCTGTTGTTATCTTGTGGTAAAGGTGAAGGAAAATAGGATTTCTGTGTTGACTTTTGCTTTTTTGAAAGTGTATCAAAGAATGATATTGGATATTTTTATCAATTTGTGCCCTGATTTGTTTTACAGAGCTTTATTTATTTTACTTATTTTTTTAAGTAGGCTCCACACCCAGTTTGGGGCTTGAACTCACAACCCTGAGATTAAGAGTTGCAGGCTCTGTCGACTGAGCCAGCTAGGAGCCCCTGTTCCAGGGAGCTTCAAAGCATAAGTCATTGTTTCCAGCCCTTCCGTAGGCCTCCCCCAGGCTGTGGATGGAAGCGAGGCTGCGTGAATCATTGGGACCCCATTTCACTGGCCACCAGCTCCCAGCTACACCCCCAGAGCCTCCCTGTTACTTTGGGGGCATCTAAGACCTAACCAGTCCTATCTCCGTTCTTCCACCTGCCTTGTGAGCACCACCCCTACACGGCCCCCTCCTGCCACGCTTATCCGTGCGCTTCTGCGGAATGGACAGGGTCCACACCTCCCAAGTGCTAACCAGGCGATCCACTCCTCTCCCACAGGTCATGCGCCGCATCATTTTAAGCTGGTCTCAGTGCATGTGTTCATTCGACACGGGGACAGGTACCCTCTGTATGTCATTCCCAAAACCAAGCGACCAGAAATTGACTGCACTCTGGTGGCTAACAGGTAAATTGCACTTTTTCTACAAGTCATTTTCAAGAATCTGTTTTCTCTGTCCCAGTCACAATGCTGGCTGGAGAGTGACAGAAAAAGGGACCAAGCTACGTTTGTTGAGCATGTCCTATTTGCCAGGAGCCTGATCTTCAGAATAATTGTGTGTGTTAATTGCCATTTCCTGGCAGAGAAGGAGGAGGCCCAGAGAAGCAAGGACAACCCTGTAAGGCCACACAGCAGAGCAACTGAGATTTGGGTCCAGGCCAGCTTGAGGCCTCCTCTCCCGTCCTGTATTCTGCCGTTTGAGAAAGAGCTGGGACATAGTGCAGTGTGCGAGGCCAGACATCCTCAGACCCTGGGCAACTGGGGTTTGGGACAGCAGGGAGGTCCCTTAGTCTCTGGGCCTCCCCCCATCTCTGCTGTGGGGGTGCTGGATCAGGAGGGAGAGAAATGATAGAGGAGAGCGTGCACACCAGCTGCAGGGTCATATACACGGAAGACTTCCGCCTGCTCATTTTTCATGGGATAGGAATAGCACATTCTTGGTTGAGAGCCCTTAGGATGAAAAATAATTCAACAGATTGCATATGGAAAAGGTACAGCTCTAAAACGAGAGGCAGATTTGGCACTGAAACAATGGGCCGGGCCTCAGCACCATGTCTGGGGGCACATAACATCCCTCGAAGGGTTGACCGAATGAGCAGAGGAGATGGAGGGAAATGCTCCGTGAGGAAGACGTCAGGCGGATGGAATGCTTCTGGATGCCGGCCTTCCCCAGGCAGGGCCAGTCTAGGGGAACCGTGGGTTGCCTTGCTACAGCCAGGCCTGTTCCTTCTAGTGGGTGGTGGTGTGAACTCCAGGGTGGAGGTTTCAGGGGGGCTCTTTGCATCTCCAGGCTTCTCAGCATCTAGGATTATGGAGAAGAGAAGGTGAACCCTTGGATATAAACACATCCTGAACTAGCATCTGACTGTAGGCTTTCCTGCACTCTCTCCTTTCCTGCTAGAGATCATGGAGCTTGTAGCCTGGGTACTTGCGTCCTGTCTATATTTAGCAAGGCTGGGTGCATATCCCAGTGTCCCATGGGTCGGAAAAGCCTCTGGGTCACAGGCCACACAGACCCTGGCTTTCTTCCTCTGGTCTCTAGACTTCTGTGCCAGCCTTCTCACTGGGACCTGCTACCCCTGCTCAGCCCACCTCTCGCCAGCCGCCCGCCCCGTCAGGGCTTTGCTCCTGCTTTTTAGCTTGCTCACCCCATCCCTGCATGACCCACTCCTACAGCTCCTCAGAGGCTCCCCTGAGATGCTGCTGCCTCGGGGAACCTCTCCTGGTGGGTGAGTTTGGCTTCTCTGGTTGTATCGGGCTCTGCCACTGAAAAGGGGGATTACGGGAAGCGTCTCAGACCAAAATACTGAATGACCAGTCTTGAACCAGCCTCAGGATTAGGGCAAAGATAGAGGCCCCTTGCCGTGCTGGGGGTTAACCCTCCAGTGGCTGGATCGGGGATGGTCCTGAGTGTCTGCGATGGCAGGAGGACACGGGATGGGGTGCAGGGGCGGCAGCTCAGGGAAGCGGCTTTGCTCCACCGGCACAGACTGTGGGCATCTGCCCTTTGAACTGCCCAGGAATGGATAGGCCAAAGGGCCTCTCCGTTGGCCAGACTCGGGGCAGCCTCAACCACTCCGTGCACGGTACCATGTGTTAGCCCTGGCAACGCGTCGCTTCTCTCCCCTTTCTCTCGCTGGGCTTCCCATTCCCAGATGTGAGAATGCCGGTGGCTCAGCTCAGACCAGGGGCCTGTGCCCAGACCAGTCGGGTCCCTGGGCACCTCGAGGCTCTGGAGGTCACCCTAGCTGTTCCTGGAGAAGGTGCCCATTGGGCACGGCTGCCCGCCAGCGTGCAGAGCCTCCCCTGTGCACCTCTGTGCTTTGCAGCGTGTCTTCCAGCATGATCATCTCTGCCGCTCCCACACCACGGGCTCCTCAAGGGCACTGCATCTTGCTCCTTTATCACTGGTGCCCAGCCCGAGCCTGGCATGAAATAGATGTTGGGATGGCTTGATCACAGACTGCATTCGGGACCTTCATGAAAACCGTGAGTCATAATGGCCCATCAGGGACCTCATGATAGATTTCAGCCTCTGCCATGGAGTCCTCTGAGGCCTTGTAACCTTTGTGAGCCGCCGTGCTCTGTCCTGGAATGTGGGGACAGTAGTCCATCCCCGATCACAGCCTTGTCAAGTCTAACTAAGGGGATGGACTGAAGCACTGGGCTGGTCCTACTGAGAGGTGGCCCCACGATGGTGTTTTGTTTCCTCCGGTGGCCTGCAGGCTTGCTGAGCTCGGGCCTCCTTCCTCCTCCGCAAGGTCATGGTCATGAGGCCGCGCCAGGGCCCAGGGCCCCTCATTCCATCGCAGCCACGGCAGGATCCCCTGACAGGGCCATTTTTGGAGCTCCCACTTGAGAGGCGCAGTTCCTGGGGGGGGGGGAACAGCCGCTCTGGCTGCCTCTGCCCTCATTTTCCCTGGCCTTGATCTTTTGACCTACTTCCATTTTATTGCACATTCTGTGTCGTTAGACCTGCTTAAAGTCCTCCATGGAAAGAGGGAAGAGTATGAATGTCTAATTCATTACTGTCATTTAGTCCATCTTTAAAAGCATGAAGTTGTCCTCATAAAGGCACACTTAGAGTAAGAGCGAGCAGGACTCCCAGGACGCGGCCCCTCTTTGGGCTTCTGAATCCCCTGGGACTGTGGGGTCTGGGTCACCAGCTGCACCTGCTGTCCTCCCAGGTGCTAGCTCAGCTTCAGGACTCATTAATTTTTATGACCCCTTAAAGGCCGTGGGTCCTAGAGTGTGCCCGCTGCTCCAGTCTAGTGAGAGTGTGTATCTGGGCCAGCAGGCAGGGCTGCGGTGAGCTCAGAACATAGGAGCTGACGTCCCTGCAAGCTGGCGGCCCCAGGGCTTCCCTGGGCGGTGACACATTCCGTGACTCTCCCAAGTCTTTGTAGTGGAAGCTGCCTCTTCAGGAATGCCCTGTGCCTCATGACAAAGGTGCGATTTTCACTGTCCTAGGACAGGGTTTAGCCAGCAGTAAGGTTATTAGCCGTAGATGTGCCGTGTTTATTAAATGCAAAAAATTGTTTGCATTCATGAATATGAATTAGATACTCTTTTCTACATCCAAGGAAGAAGAGAATATTCACTTCAGTTAGTATTTATTCAGTACGTTTTATTTTCAAACACCTGTTATGTGTCAGGTATTGTGACATGGGACTGGCCCATATACCAGGAGGTGGCATGTGGGCCGGCACCGAAATAAAATGAAGGAGCCTGCCCTGTGCAGATCTGGCGGAATAGTGTTCCAGATAGAGGGAACAGCAAATGCAAAGATCCTGGGGCCAGAAGAGCTGCTCAGGTATGAGAACAGTAAGACCAGTGTGTAACGGGACAAGAGTAAGAAGGGGGAGAGCGGGCTGCTAAAGATTCATAGAAGAGAGGCTGTTCCTGCCGCCAGGGGACCCACTTCCCTCTGAGAGACAGATCTCGTGGCCAGCACCGATGGCTGCAGCACAAGCATTAGAGAAGTGGAAGAATTAGAATAAGTAGACGTGGAGCACCTGGGTGGCTCAATGGGTTAAAGCCTCTGCCTTCAGCTCAGGTCATGATCCCAGGGTCCTGGGATCGAGCCCCACATCGGGCTCTCTGCTCCGCAGAGAGCCTGCTTCCCCCCCTTTCTCTGCCTGCCTCTCTGCCTACTTGTGATCTCTTTCTCTGTCAAATAAATAAATAAAATCTTTTAAAATATATCTACTTAAAAAGAAAAAGTAGACGTGAGAGTAGTTTGGGAACCATAATTGGGGGCAGGAACCACAAGAGGGCAGCCTGACTTAGCCTGGGGCCGAGGGAGAGGTGGGATGGCAGGGCAGGGAAGGCCACCAAGGCAAAGGGACCTAAAGGGTGTGCAGGAACACGTCAGGTGACAGCTGTTGATAAATGGCACCTGGGGTGGTGAAACCCACCTGTGCAAAGGTCAGGGGGAGGAACACGGCTCAGCCCATAGGCTGGAGCATGAGTAGAGAGGTGAGGAGAGTCTAGGCCATCGGGTGCTTCGAATGCCCAGCTAAGGAGTGTGGACTCCAGGCATTAAGGCAGTGAGGGAGCTGGGAAGTGGAGGGGATAAAATTAGGAAGATCTCTGGCTGCCACATTGATGCGGGGGCTGGATTAGAGGCTGGAGGTGATGTTTACATTCCTATGGGGATAGTGATCCAGAAGAAAGGCTCTCCCAGACTCCCAGCCTAAGTCCTTGATCTACAAGGCCTCCTGTGCTCTCCCTCCTCCCCTTTCCTGCCCTTGCCCTCCCCTGGGGCGCTCTCCTCTCCCTCACCCACTCTGCCTCAGCCACACTGCCCCTGGCTCTCCTTCCTGCTCACTGTGTCCTTTCTGCAGACAGCTCTCCCCCAGCAGCTCTATGGCCGGCGGGTTCTCACTGCCTTCAAGCCTTGGCTTAAGTGCCACCTTCTCAGTGAGACTGCTCAGAATGCCTCACTCACAATTACCAGGTACTTCGTCCACCAAGTCTCCAGGTCCCCCTCCCCTGCCCTTCGTCTTGAGAGATGGGTCAGTGCACAGCCTCTGTTACCATCTGATGTGCACGCATGGGCACGTATGCACGCCCGTGTGCACACACACACTTTCTAATGTTCATTGTACGTTGTCTGTTTCCCTAGGCTAGAATATAAGCTCCCTGAGGGCAGCGTTCAATGCTGCTGTACCCCAAGTGCCCAAGACAGAACCTGGCACGTGGGAGGACCACGATTAAATAGTCGTCGAATGAATAAACGATAGAGGCTGAAACTCAGGGAGTGGCAGTGGAGTTGGAGAGCAGCCTTGGATCTGAGAGAAAGTCACGGGGTGGGGTTTTTAGGACCTGCTGACAGGTTGGGTGGGGGTGAGACAGAGACAGGAGGGTGCCCTGATTTCTGAGTGGGTGTCTGGCTGGTGGTGGCACCCCTGTCCGGAAAAGAAAACACCCAAGAAGGGAAAGAAGGAGAAGGAAGGTAGGAGGACAGGTCTCAGTGCTGTGTGAGCTGTCATCAGACATTCAAGTGGTAATTTCTAGAAGGTAGTAGAGGCATGTGGGTGTGGGGCTCAGGTACATTGTCCTGCTGGGAGATAGGGGTTCATCTGAGAGGTCACGTGTCGATGGCAGCTGACACCGTGGGTGTGACTGGTATCACGGATCCTGGGGAGAAAGGGAAGACTAAAAACAGGGTCCTGGCGAACACCAACCTAGAACGTAGCACAGAGAGAAAGGATCCTGGGAGGAGACGGTGACTTTGCAAACAGGAGGCAATGTTAGGAGAGCTAAGAAAGGAGAAAGTTTTAAGAAAGGATGAAGGGCAATTAATCCCTGCAGGTAGTGCACAGATGTCCAGAAAGCCAATGACCAAGAAAGGTGTATTGAGCGGGTCTTTTTAGAATTTCATTTCATTAATAATATAAATTCTTTTGCATAAATGGTAAAAATCTCTGGTATGAACTCATTCCAGTTTGCAGCCATGTCAGCTTTGTTGAATAGTGTCTTCCGATAACAGTATCACTGGTATTATCCCTCTTCTCTGTTTGTTTGTTTTTTTTAAGATTTTATTTATTTATTTGTTTGTTTATTTTTTGACAGAGGGAGAGAGATCACAAGTAGGCAGAGAGGCAGGCAGAGTGAGAGGGGGAAGCAGGCTCCCCGCTGAGCAGAGAGCCTGATGCGGGGCTCAATCCCAGGACCCTGAGATCATGACCTGAGCCGAAGGCAGAGGCTTTAACCCACTGAGCCACCCAGGCGCTCCTACCTCTTTGTTTTAATGTTCTGCGCAGGACTCAGTAATTGCTCTGGTTATAGCTACGGCACAGTAAATTTTCTCATGGCTATATGGATTAGCCTCAGGGTTCTGTGTCAAGCTTTGTGGCACAGAGAGATGTAAACAATGCATACAAAAATGTAAATAAGAACTCTGGGGGCGCCTGGGCGGCTCAGTGGGTTAAAGCCTCTGCCTTCAGCTCAGGTCGTGCTCCCAGGGTCCTGGGATCAAGACCTGCATCGGGCTCTCTGCTCAGCAGGGATCCTGCTCCCCCCACCTGCCGACTTGTGATCTCTCACCTCTCTCTCTCTCTCTGTCAAATAAATAAAATCTTTAAAAAAAAAAAAGAAAAGAAAGCAAGAACTCTGGAAGTGAATAGTTTGAAGCCTTAGATAGTAGCACCTTTAATTCTTTCGATTTTCAGTAGGAAAGCAGACTTCCAATGAGGCTGCAATGATATGAGTTTTTCCTGAAGAAAAATTCATCATGACAGATACGATCATTTCTGTGTTAGATCATTTCTTTGTTAGCCTTTGGTAACAAAGAGACTGAAGAATACATTGTCTCAAACAACAAAGTTTATCTTTGCCTTGTGTGAGGGTCTGAGATGAGTGATCCATTGGTCATAATGGGCCCCAGGTCCCTTCTAGGTCATGGCTCCCATCATGCCCTAGAAATGTCTACTTGACTGAACCTCGATTGCGGCCATGTCTACCTAGTAGGCCTTGGGAAGGCAAAGAATGCAAAGGGGCACCCCATGATCTGAAAACCTAAACCCAGTAGAGGGATATATCCTTCCATTCCATTAGTGAATACCATGTAGGACCTCAGAAATGAGATCTAACCCATTTCCCAAGAAGAGAATAGATTTTTTTTTTTTAAGATTTATTTATTTGTAAGACAGGGAAAGCACACACGAGTTGGGGGAGGGGAGGAAGAAGAGGGAGAGATCCTCCAGCAGATTCCCCTCTGAGCATGCAGCCCAACATGGGGCTCCATCTCAGGACCCTGAGATCATGACCTGAGCCAAAATCAAGGGTCAGATGCTTAACCAACTGAACCACCCAGGCGCCCCAGAGGAGAACAGATTTTAGCGTACAACTGGTAAAGAAAACCCAGAGGCGGACAGTAGTTAGTAGTAGTCAAAACAGATTGTATTCAGGAACTAATGCAGTAGGGGAAAGAGATCTCCATGTAGAACTGGGCTCAATTCCAAATACAACACAGGCAGTGGGAATTTATAGCCAAGGAGCAGGGTGGAGGTCAGTGGATAGAAAATGACGGAGAGGAGATGTCAGGGGTGAAGAGATAGCGGAAGGCAGGCCAGGGTGAGCAGATGCCACCCGGAGCATGAGGCATTTATTTTTTTTTAGATGAAGAATTTGATCAGATATGAAGAACGGGAGATTCTGGCTAACTCCACTTAGCAGGATTTTTGCTAAAACTGAGCAATAGATGGACACAAGTCCAAAGAATATGGAAGTCCAAAGGTTGAGGCCTAGTTGGAAAGAGGGTTCAGAGGAGCTTAACTGTAGTTTACTCAAAGAGAGTCTTTGTCACAATCAGCAATTTCATTCGTATTTCCATTGAAATCTGAGTGTTTAAATAAACCAGGATAGGAACTTGCCATATTCACTGCTACAGATTATGAGAGGCTTGGACTTTTCATGAAGCATCTAAGGATGGGGTACTTCCCACTCAAATTCATTCACATGTGTTTTGGGATATTTGCCTTGTGCCCAGTACCCTCTTGGCTAGGGGGGTGGAGCCATGGACTCAGTAGGCAGGACCTGGTCATCTCGATCCAGGACAGGTCTAGGGACTCAGGTTACCTGGTCCTCTTCTTATTAAAAAGATCCAGCCATTTGCTCTGTTCTGTAAGTGAAGTTTTTCTTCCATGAATTGCCATCTTTCCAGACCAAAACCAAGTTCTCATATGTACAGTTAGATATTAGCATATCATTAAGCAATCAGATGCCCCAAAAAGCCGGAACAGCTGGGCAAACACTTCCAGTAGTGAAATTTCATTCCTGAAATTGGCAGCAAAGCCTTCTCCTAGCCTCAAAATCACTAACCCAAAAGAATGGTCTGGAGCAGAACATTTGACTCCTGTTGATGGATAGCCTTTGTTTACATGGATTCATATTGGCAGCCTCATTGTCAGTCTGGAACTCTTATTCCCCAGTTTGCAAATATTTATGTGTTTTAGCCCCAGGAATAATAACATACCCTCTGTTTTTATAGAGAGACACAGTGCCCTGCAGCAATCCAGGATGATTAGACTACACTGTGTCAGGCTTAGCATTCTCTAATTCTAAAACATTGTTTTAAAGATGGGCTCTTCTTTAGCTTTAGGTTTTTGAAAGATAATAAAAGCATTTTAGCAGCCAAAGTTAACTGGGCTTTCGGACAGGAGACGTCTGCCATTAGAACAATTAGTCCTTGCTTCTTTTCATGCTGATTTAGCTTAGCTAGGAACTCATCTTATCTGTTCACTTCCGTTCAGCTGGAGAAAGTATATACATTCATAGGCCATTTCATTATTCAAAGAAAAGGTCTGTATGTTCATAGGGTCATCTCATTATTCGGAGAAAATGTGTATATTTTTATAGGTCATTTCATTATTCAGGGAAAGTGTATATTAGCAACAGGAAAGATAAATTAAATCTTGATTTACCCCATGTACTTCATAGAAAAAATATAAATAATGTTAGGTATTATTTAAAAAAAGAGATGTTTTTTAGCTTTTCGTACCACCCCACCACATAAAATGAGATATTGTGTGTGCAAAATGCATAGTGAATTGTAGAGAGCTGTAGAGCTTTTGGTTCATAGTCAGCTAATTTTCTTCAAAGGAGATTTCCCAGAGGCGTGTTAAGGATTCCTGAGGGCAAGTCTGAGGTAGGTTTGCTAGGAGGAAGGAGCGGCGTGGGGAAAGTCTTGGACGCATGAAAGAACAAGGTGTGTTGGGGGGACGGAAGGCGCTTGGTTATGTGGGGCCAGAGCCCAGCATTAGAATGGAGAGGGTGGGGGGCCCTGAGCCTCAAAGTGAGGTGGGGCCAGGACAGACTGCTAGGGCATGAATGGGTCCTGGGGGAAGGGGGCGGTGCACAGGAGCAGGGACAGCCGGTCTGGCTTTTACATTGATCTCAGGCTGGGGAGAAGGCAAGATTAGGCCACAGGTAGGCCAGAGAGCGGCCCATGCCTTACAGATGAAAGCTGCCCGGGCCAGACCCCAGGCAGTGGCTGCAGGGGTGCAGGAGAGAGGACACAGCTGCAGGATTGGGTGGCAGATGGCATTCGTGGGAGCAGGGGAGGGAGAAATCAAGGACTCCCATCCTGGGTGTGACGGGCTGGGGGCAGTGGGTAGCCTCCCAAGGAGGGAAAAACAGGAGGGTACAGGTTGGGGATGTGGGAGGTGGAGAGCAAAGCTGACTCCCATAGCGCCCAGGATGATGGATGCTAGAGGCCCAGGCTGCCCTCATGGAGCATCAGGGGTCCGGCAGTAATGATACCGGAATCTGGAATTTCAAAGTGATTGAGCCAAGGGTGCCTGAGGGGCTCAGTCAGTTAAGCCTCTGCCTTAGGCTCAGGTTGTGGTCCCAGGGTCCTGGAATCGAGGGCCGCATGGGGCTCCCTGCTCAGTGGGGAGCCTGCTTCTCCCTCTCTCTCTGCCTGCCACTCCCCCTGCTTGTGCTCTCTCTCTCTCACAAATAAATAAATAAGGTCTTTAAAAAAAAAAAAAGGTGATCGAGCCAAGGATGCCTGGGTGGCTCAGTCAGTTAAGCATCAGACTCTTGATTTTGGCTCAGGTCATGACCTCAGGGTCCTGAGATCCAGCCCAGTGGCGGGCTCTGCACTCAGCGGGGACCTGCTGCTCTCTTTCCCCTCCCTCTGTTCCACCCCCTGCTCCTGTGCACGCTCTCTCTCTCAAAATAAATAAGTAAAATCTTAAAAAAAAAAAAAAAAAAAAAAAATCAAAGTGATTGAGCCAGGACTTGTTATTATGGGTGAGCAGGGCTTCTGATGACTGCACTGGAAACCCCTGTGGACTGTTTCGGAGTTTAGTGACCACTGATTCTCTGTTGTCTCTTCAGGAAACCGTATCACCCGAAACTGGAAGCTTTCGTTAGTCACATGGCGAAAGGATCCGGAGCCTCTTTCGAAAGCCCTTTACACTCCCTGCCTCTTTATCCCAATCACCCACTGTGTGAGATGGGAGAGCTCACGCAGACAGGTACTTGCGACAGCCTCTGTTCCCCCCGCCCCCAGTCTCCCGCGCCCTGGTCCATGTGGCATACGTTGGAGAGAATGCTCCTGGGCAGGCTCTGGGGGCTCACAGGGACCACTGAGTCAGGCGCCTGAGTCCACCAAGGTATCTAATAAGTAAACATCCGATTTCTAAAAATTGAAAAATAACCTTTTTTCTTAGTGCAAGAGCAGTATATGTCCTTGGAAGAGAAATTAGGAGACAATCAAGCAAAAGGAAGAAAAGTTTAAAGTACCCATAATCTCAGTCCACTGAAGAAATTAATCTTTTTTCATTTGTTTATGTGTGTGCACACACAGTAGTATCTTACTCAGCACACTCTTTGATAACCCACTTTTCCAGTAAACAGTACATTGTGATCTTTCCCTATCGGTGAACATTGGTTGACAGCATCATTTCTGGGGTCTGCGTATCATCCCACTATTGCTGGGCTGTAATCAATATAACCAATCCCGTGTTCTTAGAAACTTCAAAGAATATAACCTGATACGTTTTCATGTGTGAGATCTCAGGAGCAAACACGTGTGGCGGATCCCCAGTGAGCACGGGGTTGGGCTGAGTATGTCCCTCCCAGAAGCCCAGCTCTCCTTCTGCCGCCCTGTCCATACCCTCACACGGCTGGTTCCCTTTCGGGGCAGGCTGGCGAGTTAACCGTGGGGCTACCTCTGTTAGGAAGAGAAGGAACTGGGAGCCCCCTAGTAGGTTCTGGCTTCTTCCTACTTCAGTCTGGGACCTCAAAGGACCTCTGTGTGGTCACCAGCCTTTTTGGGAGAATCGGGAGGACCTATTGGCCATGTTGGTTCCTCATCCCACCAGTACCGTTGGACGTCAGCTCCAACGGAAGGAAGGTCTCTGCCCCGTAGGTGGCGCTGCAGAGTTTTGCCACTTTTTAGAAGCCTATTGGGGAGAATGATGGTGACGGACTGGGCTGAGCTGAAGGCTCTGGAAGATTAGCCCTGAATAAGGAATTTTGGCAAAAGCTTTTGATAATTAGCTCCATGCGCTCAAGGTCTGCAGTAGTTTAAAACAGGCGTTTGCATCCAATCAGACCAAGCACCCCCTTTCTGTAACAGGTATTTTGTGGTGCTCCCTGAACTCTCCTAAAGTGAAAGTCAAATAAAATTTTATAACCCTTCTAGTTACAAAATTGTAAAGAAGAGCGGTTATATCAGGTACCCTAACTATAATATAAAGGAGAAACAAAAGGAAATGAATTTATTATATAATGCTGTGTGTCTCAGTATAAAAGCTTGAGCACACCCTCACTAGGAAACAAAATTACATAGTCGGTTGTTTACACTGAAATGTAGATTGGCAACTGTGACTATTACAAATGCAGACCGAGGGATATTGGGGACTCTAACACCACACTTTGGGACATGATTTTTTTGACAAGTTCTGATCAAAATAAAATACAGATGTCCCTTAATTTCTCTTGCATTTCTGGAAAAAAATCAGTGGATGTTAATGCTATGCAAAAATGATTTTGTATTTATGACACAGGTTCTAGGCTAAAGTATTTAAACAGGTTTTCACACATGGTAATATCTTGTGGTACCTTCAAAAGTTACATGGGCCAGAGAACAGTTCTTTGGGGAGACTGTCTAGCTCCGTGGCCCCTACCCGTTGGTGTCCAGAATGTTCTTCCTTGTATTACTGTGACAACTCAACCCCCAAACCCTCCCTGAGAACAGAGCCAGGCTTGCTGAGAACCATTGGTTAGACACTCTGGTAGCAAGTGACAGAAACCCAACTCCAGCAAAAGAGGGACATTTATTGTATGAATTCAGGGTGACTCCAGACTCTGAAGGCAAGAATATGACCAGGCCTCCAAAGACTGGAACCGGGAATAAGAAATCTGTCTGTCCCAGCCTCTGTGGTTCCTCTCTGTGTCTGCCCACAAGAGGAGCCGTCCCAACCTCACCTAGAGATGAACGGCAAGTCCAAATTCTTGAGAGAGTGAGAGAGAGAAAATCTGATAGGGTCCTTCAGGGTCAGTGTCCACCAGCTGGCTTGGAGGTCACGGGGACTGTGCACTGAGCAGTGGGGGCCTGCCCAGCCTCTAGATCCAGGGGCTGTTCCCTGAGAAGACACGAGGGGGCGCTGGCCCTCACACACTTAGAGACATTCATTCCTACCTTTCTTCTCAGTCGTTCTATTATCTACATCATTTTCTAAATCAACATTACTCAAGAAATCATTTCCACGGTACTGTTTGCTCCTGTTCCCTAATTCTCTTTTAACACTTACTTTTCTCTTCTATTTTAAATTTCATTACAAATGCAAAGCTGTTAGAATAACCATTTATAACTGAAACACTTTTGGTGCCCCACCGCAACTATGGAGGCCCAATCATTAGTGCCTGTTCTTATTTAAGATGCTTTGGCAGCTGCTGAGTGTAGGGGGCCGGAGCGGCAGGATGGACAGAAGCTCCCCGGCTTGTCCTAAAGGAGCCTTCACGCAGCTGCCGCAGGACAGCGCCCACGAAGGTGACTCACCCTGTTCCTGCAGGCCTGCCAAAGAAACCCAGGCTGCGGAGCGGACAGGCCCGTGGGACAGGACTGCAGATGCCCCCTCCCCCATAGGGCCCGTGGTGAGTGAGATTAGGGTGTGTCAAGTGCCTGGCACGGTGCCAGCGTGTGCTGGGCTCAGCAGTCACAACTCAAGTCCCGGAGATCCCGTGGAATGGGAACAGGAAGGAATTCATGGTCTGACCTGGGGGAGGAAGAAGGAAGGCCACAGAGCAGACCGTATTGGAGCCAAGCACCAGAGGAGGATTTCTCTAGGCTGAGAAAGGCGAAGGGCACGACCAAGGTCATGAAGACGCGGGCCATGTTTTGAGAGGCTAAGAGGCCCTAAATGGCTAGAACTTCCTCTTTCTGCCTCAGAAGACAAGGAGAAGGTGCTATGAGCAGGGCCTAGGAGGGCCAGGTTGGGCCCACATGGGGGTGGGAGCGCCAGCTCTGCGACCTCTTAACAGTGATTGGCTCAGGGCCTTGGTTTCCTCAGCTGTAAAATAAAGAAAACGGGGGAAATAGTAATATGCCTACTTTATCGGGGTTTTGTGAGGATGAATGGAGAAAGGTCTGGTACACAGGAAGCCCTCAACCCTAATATATGCAACCTGGGGATATAAGGCAGGCCCAGAGGCGAACTGGGGCCAGACACAGATTCTTAACGTTTGTCGTCATGGTTTGTCTCTTTCTGCAAATCATTTTGGAAATGCCTAAGACCTGTGTCGGCCCAGATCTCTGAGGGAATTCTGTGCTCGATGTTTTTCCTTCAGAACGGGATGCAGACGTCCTTTGTGACGTTTTCCTGAGCTGTTCCCCTTCCCGGGCCAGTGCAGTGCCCTCTGTCTCACACATCTCACCCTCGAGTTGTCTGGTTTTCACACCATTTGGGCGTCTGAATAAGCGACATTGGTCATGACCTGGTTGGGGTGGGGGGCTGTGTGTGTTTGACCCTCAGAGAATTCAGATCTGTTACTGAGGTTCTATCCCGATTCTATCCCCCTACATCCTGCTGCCTGGACGGTGAGCTTGCTTTCCTCTGGGATTTTCTTCTCCTACTTGAAAATAAGACTTTTCTTTTCTTTGTTTTTTTTTTTTTTCCAAGATAATTTGTTACCATACTGTGGTAGTTGAAGACTAAAACTTCTTAAACTTTTAGTTGACAGGTAAATTTAGAATTCTTGTTCCTATCCGTGTTCTATTTGTCCCATTTCTGTGCCCCTATCTCCCAAGGTAGCCATTGATACCGATACCGGTTTCTTATGCATCCTTCCAAAGTTTCTTTATGCAAAACACAAGAACTGCAAATACAGATTCTTATTTTTCCCTCATTTTTATTTAAAGGGAGTATAGTAAATGTGTTGTTCTGTACTTTGCTTTTTTCCCCAAATATTCTATCTGGGAGTCCAAGAGAGCATTCCGCATCTCTGCAGGCAGAACATCCTTGATGAGTGGCTAAGGCCCCAGGAGGCTTAGGCGGAATGTACCTAGAAGGTTAGCAGTGAGCCTTCACTTGGGAGAGTAGGGAGAATGAGGCCCAGGAGAGATCCTCCCAATGGTGAGGGGACTAAGCAGCCAGCAGCACCTTTTTCTCTTTACCTGATTTCCATGGGTCCTCCCTGCACACTGAAGAATCCTGTGTCCCTGGGAGAAAGCTCCCTTTAAGCCCATGCCAGTTACATCCTCCACATCTGCTAGGAGGCTCGACAGCTGTCCTCTGAGGCCCCCCAGTCACAATGCCCGCTCCCAGGGAAGGGAGGGATTGAGCAGATGATCCTGGTGCTCCTCTCCTCTGCTCATCCCTTCCTGGATAACCCCCAGGGGCTCCCCTCATGAGTTCACCCAAAGCCATTCCCGTAGTTTCCACACGCCGGGGAAAGGTTTTGATTGTATTCCCGAGCACTGATGGAAAGCGCTGCAGTCAGCCCCTGACTTGGCCTCCCTTTGCTGCTCCTTTTGCTGAGCTGGTCATGAGGACGGTCTGTGTCCCTGTGTTTCAGGAGTCGTGCAGCATTTGCAGAATGGCCAGCTGCTGAGGGACATCTATCTAAAGAAACACAAACTCCTGCCGAGCGACTGGTCCCCAGACCAGCTCTACTTGGAGACCACTGGGAAAAGCCGGACCCTACAAAGTGGGCTGGCCTTGCTTTATGGCTTTCTCCCAGATTTTGACTGGAAGAAGATTCATTTCAGGCACCAGCCAAGCGCTCTGTTCTGCTCCGGAAACTGCTATTGCCCTGTGAGAAACCAGTACCTGGAGAAGGAGCAGCGTCGGCAGTACCTCTTACGTCTGAAAAACAGCCAGCTGGAGAGGACCTACGAGGACATGGCTAGGATCGTGGACGTCCCCACCAAGCAGCTTCGAGCTGCCAACCCCATAGACTCCATGCTCTGCCGCTTCTGCCACAACGTCAGCTTCCCCTGCACGAGGAACGGCTGCATCGACATGGAGCACTTCAAGGTCATCAAGACGCATCAGATAGAGGACGAGAGAGAGAGGCGGGAGAAGAAGCTCTATCTGGGCTATGCGCTCCTGGGCGCCCACCCCGTCCTGAACCAGACCGTCAGCCGCATGCAGCGTGCCGCGGAGGGCCGGAGAGAGGAGGTCTTCGCCCTCTACTCTGCTCACGATGTCACTCTGTCGCCGGTTCTCAGTGCCTTGGGCCTGATGGAAGCCAGATTCCCAAGGTTTGCAGCCAGGTTGATCCTGGAGCTCTGGCAAGACCGAGAAAAGCCCAGCGAGCATTCTGTCCGGATTCTTTACAATGGCGTCGATGTCACATTCCACACCTCTTTTTGCCAGGACCACCACAAGCATTCCTCCAAGCCCATGTGCCCCCTCGAAAACTTAGTCCGCTTTGTCAAGCGGGACATGTTTGTGGCCCTGGGGAGTAGCGGTGGTACTAATTATTACGATGCATGTCACAGGGAAGGATTCTAGAAGGTGGGCAGTGCAGGGCTGATAGAATCTACGCTGATACAGAGGGATGGGAAGGGTCTGCTTCTAGTTCTCTCCATTGCCAAGGGTATAAGACTCTTAATTTGTAAAGGCTAGAAATCATGTTTGAGCCACGCAGGTGGTTGGGTTGAACCAGAAGCACGTTGCTATAATCGGGTTCATGGGTTACTTGGTACGTTACGGCCAGTTCACAGAGAGGAAGGTGCTTACGTCATAGCCCGACTCTGCTCGTGATGCCACAGAGTACGTCAGTACCCCGAGCTGCCGATCTACATGTGCAGTATTTCGATCTGCAGGTACATACGATGGAACCAGCAAACCTCAGCCAAAATTTTCTTCATCTGGGGCAGTTTTGCCTTGTCCCTGTTCAGCAAAACCGTTCCCGAAGTGATTGATCTATAAATAGGGGGTTGGTACATTTTTCCTGTACTGGGCCAGATAGTAAAGACTGTGGACTCTGGGGCCCCAGTGGCCACATAGGTCATGTGACGGAAAAGCGACCACAGGCGGCATGGAAACAAATGAGTGTGGCTGTGTTCACGGCCCGAGTTTGCTGACCCCAGATCTCAAAACACAGGCTCTGCAGCATTTGCACTTCCAGCACTTTGAGAACCGGTTGAGTACGAAGAATTATTCAGTGGTGCCTAGGAACTTCTGTGAGAAACACCGAATTTGCTCTTTAGCTGATGTGATAACAAAACTTGAGGGGAAATAAACATCGAAGCAGAATGAATCGTAGAAAAATTCTTAGAATAATACTTGATGCTCATGATGATTATGGTAGAAGATAGTTTTAAGTATGTTCTAAATATTTTAAGTACGTTTTAAATATTTGTCTGCTGTAGTCTATTTGCTGTATAGGCTGAAATTTTTGTATTCCATTTAGTATTTTTATAGTCTAGGGAACTATTTTCTAAGACCGGTTTTAGATGTGCTCTTAGTTCTAGGTAAAATTCAATTTGCCGTACCTGCCTGATGGTTAGAAGGAAACCAGAAGCTGAATTCAGGCATTTCTTCCAATATAACTAATTATGACTCATTCCCTTTGACAAGCCGTAGAATTGGATCGATTTTTAAACCGTTTGCATCAATTTCAAATGGTAAATTCTAATTGATTTTTAAATAAGTTTTTGGAAGAACTTTGTTACTAGATAGCTAAATAATCTTTATAAGATATTTTATATTAGGAGCAACTGTAATTAAATCTGTGGTTTCTGAGCTAAAATGGTGCTAGTTCCACGTGAAGAAATGTAAAGTGCAACTGAGATTCTCCGGTGTCGTTGGCCTTCCACACTTGTCTCTTTGTTTTTGTCTGATGTTGCCTTTGGATACGTCTGTTTCTATAAATAAATTTTTGAGGAATACTCGTACATATAAGTCATGGTTTGTACCTACAAGGCACTCTAGTTCTTTTCAAGTCAGTTCCAGAATTTTAGAAACTTTATTTATTTACTTGTTTGTTTATTTATTATGAGTAAAAGTGTTTAAATTAGAGAACTCCCCGGTGCACACAGAAAAGGGAGGCCATGCCGCTCTGGCCCAATGGAGATGGAGGAAAGGGGCAGCAGGGCCGGGCCTGGAGGGCCAGGGCTCCCGGCTCTGACAGCAGCGTCCAGGCTCTGTGGACTCGGAGGCCATGCACGGCCAGTGGCCTTGGCGTGGTTTAAGATCGATCTTAACTCCTCCTTTTATTGCTGAAAATCACGTGTTGTCTCTTGAGTATTTAAAGCCTAATCAGTTGTTTTTTGCTCCCACTCACAGTATATCCGAATTAGAACTGCTAAACACAGCTTGAAGATGTAAAACTAAAAGTGGATCAGAAGATATTTTAAAAATCAGTTTGAGGGGCGCCTGCGTGGCTCAGTCAGTCAAGCGTCTGACTCTTGATTTTGGCTCCGGTCCGAGCTCAGGGTTGTGAGATGGAGCCCTGCCCGGCAGGCAGGCTCTCGGGCTCTGGGGTCCGCAGGGCATCTGCTTGAGATTCTCCGCCCACCTCCGCCCCTGCCCCCTCCCACCCCCACGCTCATGTGGGAGGAGGACTGCTCTCTCGCTCGCTGCCTCTCAAATAAATAAGCCTTTAAAAAGAAGCAGTTTGAAACATCTGTTGATAAAGGTAAATATTCTGGATATTAAAAGCGTAGCTGAAGGTTTTGCCTCCCAAGATATCAGGTGTGCCCATCATTAACATACCTTCCTCAGTGTCAAGTTCTGAGACATCTCGCTCCATAAACAAACTCTGAGCACTGAACTGACATGAATGCATCTAGTTCTTCATTTCTGGACAACGGTCTTAATGGCTTAGTTCGTGGCAGGTGTGGGCGTGTACATGTGCACATTGAGCTTTCTTGTTTTTATGATTAAAATTAATACATGCACACTGGAAAACAATCAGACTATACTGAAAACAACTTCAGAAGTGAGGTTCTCCTCTGTTCCCACCTCGAGACAACACTGTGACACATATTCTTCCAGAAATTTTCCACACAGATGTAGAAATACATGTAATTTTAATTTTTTTAAATATATGTAATTTTTAAATAGCAATAAGATCACTTTGTATATATTGTTCTGTGACATGCTTCCCTTAAAATATATTTTATTATTTTGTTTCCTTTAACAATAAGTTTTAAACATATTTCTCATTAATTTGCTTCCCCTAACAGGATGTCTTGGAGATGTTTCCACATTGAGATCGATGGTAGGTAGGCAGGTGGATAGGTAGCTCTTTTTATAGCCAGTGCATAATATTTAATGATATACATCACACATATATATATTTATATTTTTAAAATATCATTAAAAATGGCACCTGGGTGGTGCAGTCAGTTAAGCATCTGGCTCTTGGTTTCGGCTCAGGTCATCTGAGGATCTTGAGATGGAGTCTGGCATTAGGCTCTGAGCTCAGGGCAGAGTCTGCTTAAGACACACTCACTCTCTCTCTCTTTTTCAAACAAATAAATCTTTAAATATCATTAAAAATGAGTGAAACTGAAACTTAAACCCAAGGTACTAGAATGGGGCCACAGGCTTTCGAGGCACACAGAACAAGCAGAAGCCAGCAGCTGTATGTGTTAGTTTTGTAGCCCAACTGAGTAGTTGACCCTTTTCCAGTATTGCTACAGATATGTATTAATATACTGGAGTATTCTTTCTCCACTTTCACTTATAAACAGAAGCAAAGAACTCAATGCTGCTATTTAGCCTACTTGAAGGTCTTCAAAGCTATAGCAGAATTGGGCTTTGGAAAGATGTGAGTGATTCCTCTCTCGAGGACCCCAGACTGAGCCAGGAGAGGCGGGGATGCCTGCTTCCATCTCTGAGACTCTTCAGGAAGCCTTCTGAACTGAGGTAGCCCCCCAGCCAGTGTGGGTGTGGCCCGGTGTGTTTAAACACAGCCGCAAGTGGAAAGCTGAGAACAGCCAGGGTTTACTTTGCGGTTCTGGGTTGGGCGGTGGCCAGAGTTCGGGCCTGGGTGCCAGTGAGCCCCCACTGCCCGAGGCCACTGATCTAAATGCTGGGCTTGCACCCCTGCATAGTGCCTGTCCTGTGACCGTCTCATGAATGATAACAGCTTCTGCTTAAGAGGAACCCACTGAATGCCGAGGGTCTGCTCAGGCTTTCCTGGCCGCTGCAGCCCATCTGCCAGCTGACCTGGCCTGGCCGAGCAGCCCATGTTCCCAGAGGGTCAGCTTGGCTCCTCCCAGAGCTGCAGAGCCCCTCAGCAGGGGGGCGGCCTGAGGCCTGGCTTCTGAATAACTGAGTAGTCACAGCACCGCTGTGGACTCCCTGCTTCCCCTGAGGGGCCCCACAAGCATTTCTTTATCAGTCTGAACAACCCTCTCAAGAAGTTCCTATTACCCCTCAAACAAATGAGGAAAGAGGCTGAAGTGGGGGCCGGGGGCAGGGGATGAAGTCACTTTTCCAAAGGAGGAGTCAAAGCCTAGAGGCTAACCCAAGCGTCTCGGGCCCACTAAATTTTACAGTGCGAGTGCTCTGTAACCCACCAAGGCTTTTCCTAGACTAATTTAATCCTCCCAACCGTCCTACAAGATACCATATTTGCTGGTGAATATCAAGGAGTACTAAAACATAGTGGGGTTACAACTGTTATAAATTTAAATCTAAATGAACAGCAGAATATTCCAACGGTTCCTCCGACCATCTGGGGTTGCTGTTTTTGTTAAGAAAAAAACCACTTATATAATGTAAAACTAATCTTGGCTGTGATGCTATATTATACTCAGCCATTAGGAGAAAGCATGAAACATTTTTAGCCTTCAGGACCCAATCTTGTATCTGTAACGGAGATAGGGTAGTTTGGGGATGTGTTTTAATAGGCCAGCTGTCCCAGTTTGCCTGGGACCGGTGAGTGTCCCAGGATGTGGGACTCTCCTTGCTAAAAGCGAGCAAGGTCCAGGCACACTGGGACAGGCGGGTTAACGCAGTGTGACAGGAGACGTGTCTTAGGCAGTATCGCCATTCCCAATTCCGGGAGACAGGTGAGTGTGATGGAGTGACTCAGCTGAGGTTTCCCGTGGCTGGCCAGTGTGCCTGGGGGGTGGGACTCCAAGCTACTGTCTCTGTAACTGAAGGACCGTGTTCTTAACAGGATGGGACGGTGCCTCTCAGAACTACTTAGGACTCTGAGGTTACACGCAAAAAAACCCTAAGCACAGTGGTTAAGTGAACAAAGCCTTTCATTTTCTCCAGTGGCCCTGCCATGTCATCGGGAGCCCAGACTGCTGTTTACATCTTACTGGCCGGAATAAGGTCCCTTTACCCACCTCCACTGCAAAGGAATCTAGTATTTTTGTTGGGCACACTGCTTTCTCCAATCAGGCACCTCTTAATAAGGAAGAAGGGGGAGTGGACCCCGGGGGAGAACCCTGAAGGGCCACCCAGCTTCAGTGTTCCCCACAGGGTCAGCACAGTGCACTTCTGCCTCCCCTGTGGCCTTCCCTTCCTCCACAGCGTTGGCCCCAAGAAAATTCCCCCATACACTTCCCACATCCATCTCTGTCTGAGTCCTCTCCTGGGAACCGGCTTGCAGCAGAGGGCAAGCAAATCCTAGGGCCTGAGGCCTCTGCGAGTCAGGGCAGAAAAACCAGAGTCATTTACTTGGAAGGGATAACATATCTATTGATTACAACTTTCTTCTATCATTGCCTTTCTGGGGCTTATTTTATTGTGGAAGTTAAGCACACAAGAAGCAGTGGGAGAAACCTGATCCTGAACAGCCCAAAACTGATGACAGAGAGCTGTTATACCAATATTTCCCATTTACTGAACACACACCAGGGGCTGGACCCTGGGCTAAGCACTCAACTGACCTAGGCTTTAAGTCTCACGAGATGTGTAAGCATTTCTTATCTTCACTGTATAGGGAAGGAGACAGGCTCGGAGGTGGACATCTGCCCAGGATCCCACAGTCATAGGAGGTGGCAGATCCAGGGCTGGAACATAGGTCATCCCAGACTACAAGGCCCTTCCAGCTCCCTTGGCCCACGGCTTCCTCTGCCCGCTTACTCCGCTACCCTCACACAAGCGAATTAGCAGAAACCAGGGGTATAGCTGAGGGGACCCTAGTTCAGAGAATGATCTCTGCTACAGACATTCATGTTTCTAGCTCCCTTCCTTTCTCTTCCCATTTTTTAAAAAGACTGTATTTATTAGAGAGAGAGAGAGAGCATGAGCAGGAGGGAGGATAAGAGGGAGAGGGAGAAGCAGACTCCCCACTGAGCAGGGACCCAATCTGGGACTCAATCCCAGAACCCAGAGATCATGACCTGAGCCGAAGGCAGATGCTCAACTGACTGAGCCACCCAGGTGCCCCTTTTCCCACTTTTTTTCTAGTGCAGCATTTCCAAGAACGTAGGATCACCTTACAGTGGGTTGTTTTAGCCTGGGTTCCGAAAGCAGCCTGAGAACAAAATCTTAAGCGTAGATGTTTATTAGGGAATGTGGTCCCAAGGAGTGGAAGAGAAGGGCAGGGAAGGAGACAAAGGGGAGAAGGAAAGCTGCAGGGAAGCTGCATACTGAGCTGATACGTGACTGGGTGCTCTAGCCAGGACGGCCTGAGAGACCTGAGACACCTGAATGGTTCACCTGGAGGAAGACTGGGGTGGAGGGGACATTTATCCCTCTCTCCCATCCTCCACTCTCTACCCCCACGCGTCTGGGTTGGACATGCATCGGGGCAGAGGGCTCTCCTGGGCGCTCCGGCATCCGAGAAGCCCTGGGGCGGAAAGCAAGAGAATGAGATGCTATCAGGTCCCGGGCGCAGTCATCGCAAAGGGGGGCCCACAAAGACCTGCGGCCAAGAGGACCGAGAGCGCCCCAAGGGATGTGTTTGATGTGAGAAGGAGCCGGCGTTCACTGAGGGCCTCAGCGTCTCAGGCACTGCACTGTGCTTTAGAAGCAAAACCTTGTTTCAGCCTCATAGTCATCCTGTGGCTTGGAAGTCATCTTTATTGTCTCCCATTTTTAAGATGGAGAAAGAAACAGAGAGGAAAGGTCCCCGCCAAGGCCTCACAGTGGTGAAGTGGCGGAAGTGGGGGCCAAAGCAGCTGACGCCCGGAGCCCTTGGTCACCATCATGACACTTTCATAGCAAACATCCCCCCAGGCCCCACATCAAGTATGCGTGAGGGCTCACTCCCACGCCAACTCCGTACTCAGGATTCCTCTCTGACGTCTGGACTGCACGGGTCAAACCATGCCCCTCCTTGTTAAAACCCTTTGGTCCTCCTCTACCTTCTAGATTAAATCCAAGCTCCCGAAGGTGACTCATGAGGCCCTTCAGGGTCTGACTCCCACTTACCTCTCCAGCTTTGTTACTTGCAAGGCCAAAGGGGTTGTGCCCAGGCTGCCATTGTTGACAACATTTGTTGTGTGCCTGGGAGAGAGGAAAAGGGTTTTAATATCACCACGCGGGCGGCCAGTTTGCAGAATCTCTGAAGGGGACAGTCTTCTCCTGGCCAGAGCCCACCCCTACCCCCAGCAAATCTTCCTCAGGACCCAACAACCTCCCCGTCTTTCACCTTCTTCTCTTTCCCCACTTGTGTCTGGAGTCAGGTTTCCCAGGAAGAGAAAGAGCCTTGAAACAGACTGAATTCAAAACCAGTTCCACGCCACTTCCCAGCCATGAGACCTCAGAGGCCCCGACTGTAAAGCGGGGATGACACCTCCTGGGAGAGTGTACATAAAGCACCAGGCACATGGGACACCTCTATCATCACTACTGTCCCCAAGTAACTCTTTTAACTGTTCTGACAACCAGACCAGCTGCAGCCAGACTGTGCCCCTGCCCACTAAGCCAGGAAGCCCATCTGGGGCATAACCTCACGTTCCGGGCATAACCGGGAGACACAACTATCTGGGCTCGTGCACTTCCCTTTGGGGGAGAAAAGAACTCCGATCCTGAGTCCTGCCTCGGTGCCCGCTGCCATATTTGACACCTTATATAAACATCTCAGCTATTCCCAAGGGGAAATCAAGCTCACAGCTCATCCTTTCCCAACGTTGCCTTCATCGTCTATATCTAACCTCCATCTTTATGCCTTAGAGTTACTGCCCATTGCACAAGCGGTAGCTGACCACAGAGCCCAAAAAGGAATGGAATCATTGGCTTAGGTCCATTGGTCTAGCCCCTCCTGGGCCCCTAGAGAAGCTGAAGAAGCAGCCCAAAAAGTGACATGCAGCTGGACGGCAGACAGATCCTGCCCTCAGTGCCTCAGCTTCGAGGAGTTGCTCCCCTCCGTGCTCTGGGAGAGACGGGTAAGGTGCTTCTCCTCCATTCTCCCTCCTCCCCTACAGCTGGTGTGCTCCCGACAGCAGGGCCTGGGATTGGCAAGTCCTCCTGGTCAGCAGCTGTCCTGCTTCCTCTTAGCTCAGAATCAAGCATGTCTTGGTAAAGCACTTCCTGGGGGAGAAATCCTTTCAGGAGCCTTTCCTCAAGCTGGCCAGAGATTTGGGCTCCCGGGAGCCTGAAGGTTAGCTCTGGAGGGGGCCGGAGTGGAAGTGCCTGGGGAGCCACACTGCCCTCTACTGGCAACTTGGCCTGGCCCTCTTCCTACAGCCTTTCCTCTCCCGCACCCCACACAGCAGAGGAGGCCTCCTTCCCAGAGACCCGAAGCTCCCTCTGGTGGCCTCAGAGTCAACTCTTCTCTCTGCTTGCCTACACCGTAGTCCACACTTATCCTTGAGGGAACATTCCAAGAACCCCAATGCATGTCTCAAACCATGGGTAGTACGGAACCCTACATAGACGATGTTCTTTTCCTATACATAGGGACCTATGGTAAAGTTTAATTTATAAATTAGGCACAGTAAGACATTAACAATGTTAATGATGAAATGGAACAATGACAACAATATACTGTAATAAAAGTGCTGTCAATGAAGTCTCTCTCCCTCACCTCTCCCTCCCTCAAAATAGCTTCTTGTACTGCACTCGCCCTCCTTCTTATGACAATGTGAGAGGATAAAATGCCGACATGATGAGATGAAGTGAGTCAAGAATGTAGGCACTGGGATGTAGCCTTAGGCTACTGCTGACCTCCTGACGATAACCCGGAGGGAGGATCATATGCTTCCCAACCAGGGATCACAACCGGGGGGAGCTGAAACCATGGAAAGCAAAGTGGCAAACCCGGGGGGGGGGGGGGGGGATGGGTGTTACTGTATTGTCTTCAGGATGTACCAAATAGAAACACACTCTGCGTCCAGATGGTTTCACCCCAGCTGCCCTTTCGTCCCACTGGCGACCTAGCTGTTTGGCATTCTCAACAACTGGCTCCCTGATGGATGGGCTGATCATTAAATCGACCTTCACCTGATGGATCCTGATGGACTACTGTCCATCTGAAAAATTACCCCTAAATGACTGGCCGGTTGAGTGATTAAGTTTCTAAACCACAAATCATTTGATTAACCTACTGGCTTTCTAAATGACCCACTGACACTACTAAATAGCTAAACATCTGATAGGCTTGAACTATGTGCCTGCTGACTCTTCCACTAACCAGCTGAATGACTGCCCAGCAGAGGACTTGCAGACTGACAGCCTGACTCCATAACTAAGGGTAACAGAAGGATGTAAGGAAATGCTGCCCCTTCCTCATACCCTGACTCCTCTAGGGGGTTGGGGCCCTACTTTTCTCCCCTCTAGCACCTCTTGAAAACTACAGAGAGGAAAACTGACCTTCTGATCTACCTCTAGTGAGGTTCTTAACCAGGGACCAATAGGTCTCAGTTTTGTTTTCAAAATGGTATGGATATATAACTATGTTTATCTGAGAAGAGAGTTCACAGATTTCATTGGATTCTTAACAGTCCAGCACATACAGATGTTCAGAATTACTGCTCCGGGAAAACCCTCAGCAAACATTCAGATAAGCAAAACCCTTACCTGAGTTCAAACCCCATTTATCACTTCTATCAGGTCAGGGTGGTGGAAAGATAACTAGGAAAAGTCAGAGTCATAATGGACATGGATGTAGTAGAAATAAAGACAGAGCTGTGTGTGAAGTTTCTAAAGAGAAGCCCAAAGAATCAACATGTGTCCTTTTAGCCTGGAGGCCACACTTTGCCCAAGATGGCAGGGCATCTTGGGCATTTACCAGGGCCCTTATCTGGGGCATGTAGTAAGTATATGATCATGGGTACCTGTATGGCTGTGTGTATTTCCACACCAAGTATGCTCACAAGGGTGGGTACAACAGAGCTGTGTGGGTATGTGAATGAATGTCCTTTGGGTCAAAGCATGCATTTGAATCGTTTTGAGAATAAATTTGCACATATGCTCAGGATCCCTTGAGTGTTTTTTTGGAGTTGAGACAGATTGGGAGTAAGAGTTTCACAAAGCACAATCTGCAGACATGACAGCAGCCCACACCAGAAATCTGGGAATCCTCAACTCCTCCCTCACCCTGAGCCCTCATCATCCACTTCAGTCCACATTGCCACCGCCACCATGAGCTTTTCCTTTTTTCTTTCTTTTTTAAATAAAGATTATTCACTTATTTGTCACAGAGAGAGAGCAGAAGCAGGGGGAGTGGCAGGCAGAAGAAGGAGCAGCCTCACCGCTGAGCAAGAAACAGGATATGGGACTGATTCCAGGACCCTGGGATCACGACCTGAGCAGAACGCAGACGCTTAACCAACTGAACCACCAGGTGTCCTCCACCATGAGCTCTTATCACATCTCCCTGGACTATAGCTTCGGTCCTCAATGCCGCCAATTCCCTTGGCGACCCTTCCCAACCCCAGTCACAAGTGACGTAAATAAAATTAGGGGTGCAGCGCACACCTGCCTGAGAGGGAGAACCTTTAGACTGTCAGAGGACAATGCCATCTCCTCAGTAATTCAAAGGTCCTTTCAAGATCATTGGGGTCTCTGGGCTCTGGAGGCCCCAGAATTTGGACGCATGGCCTCTGCCTAGTCCTAAGTCACACCCCAAGATTTTGGCTCTGATGCCTCTCCCTCCAGGCCCTAATGCGCTGCCCCTGCATCTAGCATCCTGGAGATTCTCACAAACAGCCCTAATTGCCCAATTACAGTCTGCAATTAAAACTGACAGAAGACCCAACTCCGTTCTAACCCGGGACCCCCTCCATGGCACAAAGAGCCAAAAGAGGACGCGGTTCCAAGAACAGCGCAGAACAACAGCTCACATATCTTTCCCGCCGGCCAAAGGAGGAGCCGCAACATTAAAAAAAAAAGAAGTGCGCAGGCGCAAAGTAACAGTAGGAACTACGACTCCCAGAATCCTCCTGACAGAGACGTCATTTCCCAGAAAGGCCCCTGGGGTCCCCGCCCCGGAACTGCGCTTCTTCTCAAAAGCGAAAAGGGAGGGGCGAGCCTGGCGGTGGAGATGGTTTCAGAATTGGTGGAATGGAGCGGAGTTTCGTAGAGCGTTTGCCTCCAGAGGTCGTTCTTGAGTCGAAGAAACCGGGACTTTGGGGGAAAAGGACTTGGCCCCCGCTCTTCCGTGCTTCTCCCTGCAGTGTTGCGGTCCCTCTGTCCGCCGGTCTCCGCAGGGCGCTCCCCCCGGCCTGTTTCGGCTCAGCAGGCCTGCAGCGGCTACGCAGTCTGTGGCCACCTCTGGGCGTTTCTGGAGCCAGAGGCCCACAGCTATGCAGCCCTGGATACCCCCTGTTCCCTGCATTGCCTGTCTGCCGCTGGGAACTCAGACTGGATGGAATTCTTTGAACAACGTTGAACATTTCTGCAAAATCTTAGTTGGTCAGTATTCCGTTATATCTGTATAACAGCATCTTAAAGAATATGCAGTTCGTCTCGGCCCAGTTAGAAGACAAGGGACAGCGAAGAGAAAATATTCGTGAGATACCTAAAAGACTAATCATCCAAATATAAGTCAGTAAGACAAAGGCACCTCGGTTGAAAAACGTATGAAGAACAGGCAATTCACAGAATCAGAAATACAGTTAACAAAAAAAAAAACTTAAGATTTACTACTAATCAAAAAAATACAAGATAAAACAGTAGTAAGATGTTTATTTTCACACACACACACAAAAGCTATCAAACAGTTAAAAATAGTCATAGAGTTTCTGACATAAGGCCCGTTCCTAGAATTCAACACTGACGTGAGTAAACTACTAGGCAATTGGGCTGTTGATTACTATTAAAATGTCTGCATTCCCTTTGAGGTGGGGAGGAGCTGATGGACAGTGGGTGGGGGAGGGGCTAGATGACCAGGCGTAATGGACGGGGTGACGTCATGGGCTGGAAGGAAGTGGGAAGGACAGGCTGTGAAGTCAGGGCTCTGTAGAACTGGGAGCGATTTAGAAGGACTGGGATTGACTGGGAAAGGGACCAAGGTTTGGAGGAACTACGAGGCACCTGAAAGGATGGGGGAGGAAGTGAGAACAAATGGCAGGAGGAGGATTAAGAGGGATCAGAAACGGGGGCGCCTGGGTGGCTCAGTGGGTTAAAGCCTCTGCCTTCAGCTCAGGTCATGATCTCAGGGTCCTGGGATCGAGCCCCGCGTCGGGCTCTCTGCTCTGCAGGGAGCCTGCTTCCCCCTCTCTCTCTGCCTGCCTCTCTGCCTACTTGTGATCTCTCTGTCAAATAAATAAAAATCTTAAAAAAAAAAAAAGGGATTAGAAACGAAGAAACTTGAGAGGGAAGGGCAGGGATTAGGAAGATAAAATGGAAACACCTGCCCTTCAATGAGTTGACCTCAGCCACTGGCCTTACGACACTTACTAACATGGAACAAGGCCCCCTGTGGAAGAATGAGGTTTGTTAGCAAACAGGAAACACTGACTTTCGGGGTGCTACTAACTGTGACTTGCAGAGTTCTTTTACTTCCTCTCGTCTTGGCTATGTTATCACATTGTAGTTTGTTTCTAAAAGCAACCTGAGACCTTTAAAGACTCCTGAGTCTGAAACCTCTGATAGTGAGTGATCCTTTTCTCAAGTGATCCTCAGGTACAAAATAGATATTTCAGCTGCTTCAGGTAGAAGCTTAGTCACCCCTAAAATGCAGGGAAATCCCCTAAATCCTGGGAGCGCATGAATGATGGGTCTCTCTCTAATAGAGGGCAAGTGTGCATAAAGGGGTGCAGATCCCAAGACTCTTCCACCTATCTCTTGGTTTGAGGCAGGCATTCTTTGAGGAAGTAGAGGACCCTGTGGTCAAAGGCTCTCTCTGTGGTTCATGCTGTTTTCCACACAGTGAATCACAGGGCGCCCAGACAGCAAGAATCAACAAAGGGAAAGGGCTGTAAAGGGCTGATTTGTGTCCCTAAAAAGTCATATACTTAAATGTGACTATTTTTAGAGCTAGGACCTTTAAAGAGATGTTTAAGTTAAAATGAGACCATTTTAGGTGGGCCCTAATCCAATCTGACTGGTCTCCTTATATGAATAATAAATTTGGACACCCACACACACAAAAAACCCACCAGGGATTTGCACACACAGAGAAAAGGCCATGTAAGGACAGGGCAGGAGGGCAGCCATCTGGAAACCAAGACAGGCCTCAGAGGGCACCAACCCTTGCTGGTATCTTGATCCTGGGTTAACATCCTCCAGAACTGTGAGAATATTAACTTTTGTTGTTTAGACAACCTAGTCTGTGGTGTTTTGTCATGCCATCCCTAAAAAACTAATACAGGGGCCTTCACTGGCCTCGGAAAATAAAAATTAATTCAAGTCCTCCCGTTAACTGTTACTGGGAACTATTTGGAAGTGCTTCCTTTGGGAATGGAAGAAGCCACCGCTGCACTCCCACACACATATTTACTTTTTTTTCTGGAAATGTGGAGCTTGCTCTTACAGGGCCTTAAAAGTTCCTAGGTGTGTTAACGGGGTCTTCAAGCTCAAGGGTCAAGAAAGAACTCCTGAAACTTTGTATGGTGCAACTTGGTAAGTTCATTTAAGTAACATAGGGACAGGACCCATGGGCAGAAAGGAATGTACTTTTTGCTGTATGAAGCTGGTGTTTATATGTTTAGTGCTGTGGGTAGAGGTGCAGGGAGTATTAGATTATAAATGTTTTCTTCTTTCTACTCATAAAACTTTTTTTGCAAGATTTCTCTGCTGCTTATCATTCAGTTTGATATTAACGATTAGTGAGATATACAAGCAGTCATGAGACCTTTTAAGAATGGAGTAACCAGGGGCGCCTGGGTGGCTCAGTGGGTTAGGGCCTCTGCCTTCGGCCCAGGTCATGATCTCAGGGTCCTGGGATCAAGCCCCACGTCAGGCTCTCTGCTCAGCAGGGAGCCTGCTTCCCCCTCTCTCTCTGCCTGCCTCTCTGCCTACTTGTGATCTCTCTCTGTCAAATAATAAATAAAATCTTAAAAAAAAAAAAAAAAAGAATGGAGTAACCAGCACATATTTGACCCTTATTGGAAGGATGCCGGCTGTAGGCCAGACGTTTGAGCTAAAAATGAATATTTTTCTGCTTTTATTCTTCATCATTTCCCCTGACCAATGTTCTGTCCTTAAATCTTTAAGGTTGTTGAAGGGTGAGGCCTGATCTTCCATGACTTCTTCAAGCTCACAAGGGTTGTAGAGATGTCCCTACTATGAACCAAAATTGGTCACTATCTGTTCCTACAAGTAACTCTTATGGAAGGCCATTGCTGTAGAGTCCAGTGTAGACATCAGGAAATATTTGTTTCAAGTAGTATGGATCATCTGTCAGTTGGGTGAAGGAGTCAGGAACTGCTTGCATGTATTTCAACAATAGAAAACAAAGTGAAAGAGACAAAACACATTAGGATTATCATAATGAAAATAAGAAGAGCAATGAGAAGACCCTTTAGTGTAAGCCATAGTCCACCTCCTGACCAGGAAGGTAGTCCTGGTAGACCAGTCATTAAGTGAAAATGTAGGGTCTTTAAGAGCACCAATTTGATTATTCATATCAGTAAGTAACCTTGTTACATTTTTGTCATAATCTTGAATGCAGACACAACATTCTGCTTTAATCATGGCACGTGTTCCTCCTTGTGCTGCTGTGACTACATCTAATGCCATTCTATTTTGTAGAACTGCTTTACACACTTGAGTTATTTCAGTGTTTAATACTATAATCCTATTTCAAGAGTCATTTAAGGCCTTAATTGTGATTTATCAGGGGCCTCCATGTGCCATATGACATCTTCTAAACCTACTCATGGAAGAACAATAGATATCAAATGGTCATGCCAATGGAACACAGATCTTGTCCATTATTTTAGTTATGGGAGATTAGCTGGACTTGTGGTAGTTGTAGTGTAATGGCCATGCATCTGGGCATAACCTACAGTACATCTTCCAATCCAGCATGGTGGAAGCCATGGCTGCAAATTTGGTGCTAGCCATATGATGCCTGGTTGCCTTATCTAGTCAGTAGCAAACCAATCAGTTGCTTATAAAGTAATGATATGGTTACAGGCTTCCGGGAAGAGCCATCTGGTTTGATGAGTACCATTGGGTATAAATCAAAGGTATGTTTTTTTTCTGTTCCCAGCATGGAAGGGCCTTTTGGCTTAGTTGTCCTACTGGGGGAGTAAGCCACATATATTCATTCCATATTTGATATAATCCTTCCTGGGTTTATCAATAGGAAGGACTATCGGGGCACCTGGGTGGCTCAGTCATTAGGCGGCTGCCTTCGGCTCAGGTCGTGGTCCCGGGGTCCTGGGGTCGAGCCCCGCATCGGGCACTCTGCTCGGCGGGAAGCCTGCTCCTCCCGCTACCATTCCCTCTGCTTATGTTCCCTCTCTTGCTGTGTTTCTCTCTGTCATATAAATAAAATCTTAAAAAAAAAAAAAGGAAGGACTATGTAGTTGGGGAATTCACTGTTGTGAGCCCCCATCTGTGGATTCACATATTCAGTTAAAATTTGGTAGTTTGAGGATAAGAGAAAGGCCTCTTATGGCCTGGAGAGTCACATGTAACATTTACCATAGGCCAGGAAGAAACATCCTTTTCAGTAACAGAAATATCCCTAGATGTGCTGATATTGGGCCATGTATTGATGTAAATAATGCCAATCTGTACTTTGTAATGGAGAAGCCCACTGACAGAGGGCTGAAGTGCTTGATGTGGACCATAAGCCACAAATCCAGCATGAAGAATGGTTTTGAAATTCAGCCTAACGTTGTACCCACTGTAGAAATTACTCACCACTTGGGGATGGTGTGGAGATGGCAAGTAAAAGAAAAAAGACCTGCATTTTTTCTTATCTCCTTGTTTGAAGAAGAATTTGAGATCTTTTGCTGGTCACAGGAATATGGGGACACATTGTCCAGTTCGTTGTCATCTTTGTTGAAGGGGATATAAATTTAATTCTAGAAATAAAAGTCCATGTCAAGTGACCTTCTAGATTTACCATAGCGAAAGGCTTAATATGACCCTGTAAGGTCCTTTCCGTTTAGGAATTAGTTCTCCTGAAATGTTTGCCTTCCAGTATTTTAAATAGACTGGTTTTCCAGGGTTTACTTGCAAAGAATTTTGAATTTCCTTTGGGTGTGGTTTTGGCAATACCTTATTGGCATATTTGTTAAGAGTTTTATGGAATAATCCAGCGTCCAATGAAAAGTGTAACATTATTATAATCTGGGTTCGAGGTTAAGTTAATGGTAAGAAAGGGCCTGCCATATATTAATTCAAAAAGATTTACCTCTAATCTTTCCTGTGGGGTGCTTCTTATTCTTAAGAGTTTGTAAAAGAGTTACTCAGTCTTCTTGTGCTTCTATGCTCATCTTAGTGAGACGTCTTTTTAAATTATGGTTAGCCTTAGGCACCTGGGTGGTATAGTCGGTTAAGCCTCTGACTCTTGATTTTGGCTCAGGTCATGATCTCAGGATTATGATCTCAGGGTCGTGAGATGGAGCCCCACTTCGGGCTCTGTGTGCAGTGAGGAGTCTGCTTCTCTCCTTCTCCTTCTCTGTCTCCCTCTGCCTGGCCCCTGCTCTCTCGCTCTCTGAAATAAATAAATAAATAAACCTTTTATGGTTAGCCTTTTCAACTTTGCCTAATGATTGAAGATGTCAGGCTAGATATAAAAAAGTATTTAATTTTAAGAGTTTGGGCTGCCTGTTGAGTTATTTGCACTGTAAAGGAGGAGCCATTACACTTTGAAGAGATTGAGGGAATCCACACCCAGGGATGATTTCCCTTAATAAATTATTTGTTACTTCAGTAGCCTTTTCTGTCTTATATGGGAAGGCTTCCACCCATCCAGTAGAAGTAACTATCTAGACGAATAAATATTTATATCCTTGTAAGGTGGAATTTGTGTGAAATCAATTTGCCAGTCTTCCCTGGGATACGTTTCTCATCTTTGGACAGGTGTTAAAAGAGGGGGTGGTCATAGTGCATCTTCGGGGTTAACCTGGGCATGTATTGCACAAGATTTATGTGCCTTTTGTAAGGTGGCTCTAATTCCTATTCCATCAAATAAGGGTTTGATGGAACCCTTGTGAGGGTGAGATTCCGTAAAGTTTCTCTTCCCATATGAGTAGCCCAGTGCAGGCCTGTTGCTTATTTCTTTTGTTTTTCCTTAGGGACAGAGATTTCTCCTTTATCATTCTTATACCGTCCCTTGGCAGTTTTAGTATATCTTTCCCCAAGTGCCCCATTGCTCTCCTCCATAGTACAAGTGGGAACAACAGTGCCGAGGGGATTTAAGCACTGGTGTGAGACTCATAGCTAGTTGGAGCAACCACTTTTGCTGCCCCATCGTCTAAATTATTTCCTTTAGGTTCTAATTTTTTTCCCTTGTGATGTCCTCTAAGATGCATCACAGCAACTTCTTTAGGGAGATGAACCACCTGTAATAGAGTTACAATTTGGGGTCTGTATTTAATAGGGGAATCATGACTGGTTAATAATCCCTTCTCCTTCCAGATGGCACCATGTTCATGAGGCACAAGGAAGGCATATTTCATATCTATATTTATACTGACTCTTAGGCCTTTCGCTAACTGAAGACCTTGAGTGAGTGCTATCAGTTCCGCCTTTGGAGCTGAAGGTCAATAAGGAGTTGGCAATAGTAGTTTTCATTAAATTAACAATTGCATAGCCAGCTTTTCCTGTCCTCCTTCTATAAAACTACTACTGTCTGTAAACCAACTATCAGCAGCGTTATCTGTGGCTTGATCTCTTAGATCCAGACTGCTGAAATAGACTAATTCTGTTACCTCTTTACAGTCATGTTCAGACAGTAGTAGCGTGGTCTGGTCCAGGCATGAGGTGTGCCGGGTTTAGGGTTTGACAGGTTTGGAGAACAGTATCTCTGGAGTCTAAAAGTATAGCTTGATATAGTCAAGTGTAGTCATCCCCCTGTCATCCATGAGGTCCTTTTTAGTTTCTAAAACTCCTTGAACTTGTTGAGCCATCGCTGTCAGTGGCTGTCCCATTGAAAGTCTAGATGCTTCTACTGGCAGTGTAGTAGCTGCTGCTGCTCAGAGGCATGCTGGCCATCTTTGATCGACATTGTCAGCAGCTTTGGAGAAACATCCTACAGGTCTCGATTCATGCCCTAGTTTTTGTGTTCGTACTCCTGGAGCTTGGTTCTGTTTTTCCTGCCTCAAGTAGGGTGAAACGGCTTTTCTAGTTTGGGGGAGCCAGAGCCTGGCTGAGGATAGTTTAGTTTTTAGTTGTTGAAAGGCCTCTTGTTCTTTGTCCATTTCAAAGGCTCTTCGTTTGGCCTCCTAGTGGCTAACACTCAGAACCCTGGCAGCAGAACGATCCATAGGCAGCAAAATGCAACCATTCCTAAAAAGGTTCGGAGTTGGTTCGTTATGGCAGGAGGTCCTATTCTGTTATTGCTCTTTTTCTCTCAGTTGACAGGGAACAATGTCCAGGAGTTAATTCATGTCCTAAGTATTATACCTTCTGTTTAGAAGTTTGAGCCTTTTTAGATGCTATTCAATATCCTCTGTCTCCAAGAAAGTTTAGTACAATAGAATTATAGTCTGAGGCCTGTTTCATGAGGCTGCACATTAAAATATCATCGACATACTGTGCTATTGTCCCCTGAGGCCTTGTGAGATCTCTAAGTTCTCTACTGAGTGCATTGCCAAACAAATGGGGACTATCTCTAAATCCCTGTGGGAGGACAGTCCATGTAAGCTGGAATGCTTGATGTTCTCCTAGTGGAGCCCATTCCAAGGCGGATAGA